>CM055955.1:88892034-90092034 GCA_029490685.1 Schizonepeta tenuifolia | reverse complement strand
TCGAGTAAAAGAAAAATGATAGAAGTTTGAAAAACGAGAAAATAAATATATTATGTGAGAAAAAGATGAAATTAAGTTTAAAATATTTTGATGATGAGTTATTGATGTTATATAATGTGTTAAGTGATTTGATGATGTTATTTGAGTAAAATTAAGCAAGTTTGCTTTTTAAATCACTTAAAAAAGAGTTAAGACGTAAAAGTTATCGAGCAGCGAAGTTTTTAAATAAAAACCGAGTTTTATTTAAATAAAAATGAAAATTAAGTTTTAAATAAAGAAAAAAATAAAATAATAATTATTTTATTAAGTATTTAGTTGAGATTGTATATGTATACGAATACGTATTTTGAAGAAAATGATGACGTATAAGAATACGTATTTTGAGGAAATAATGACATATATTAGAGTCTAGAAATACGAAGTATAAGTTTGATTATTTAATTCAAAAATAATTATTATTATTAATATATGAGTTTACTGAAATGATTTTCATTAAAATTTGAAGTTATGAGATTAGAGAAGTTAAAAGTCGAGTGATAATTCATTAATATATGAATGTGTCCGAGGTATGAGTTATTGTGTTTAAGATATGACGTATTTCTGAAATCTCGATAGTTGATTGTGATTATATGATTAAGTATGATGCTAATACCCTAATTACTTGAGAAAAGTTAATCGTTTATTTGATATAAGTATTGAATGTTGATATTGATGCTTGAGTATGATGACGCTATTTGAGTAACGATGTGAGTACCTATTTTCTAAGTAAATGTTTGATTATTGAAATCCGTGCTCAATTGTGTATGAATGATGTATGATGATATTAGTTGAAATTTGACATTATGATTTGACGAAAATCATATAACTTGAGTTATGAGAAGTGAAGACGAGTTAAATAGTAACTTATCAATTTATGTGAAGTTTGAGAAGTCATATTAGAAACGAGAGTATGAATTTGAGAAGTTATTAGAAACCAAGTAAGACGATGATTCAAAAATGAGAAATCAAGAAAGTTATCGATATAGAGAAGTTTAGTTGAGTTAAGGAAAAACCGAGTCAAGTAGAAGTCCTTCAGCCGAGCCCTAAGTCTATTATACGTTTTTCAAGTAAGATAAGCTCGATTTTAATCAATGTTATTATTGAAGGGCCGATCGGGACTGCGAAATAGTCGGGAAAGCGTAAAGTAAGTAACCTCGACTTCAATATACCAGAAGCAAGGAGGGCTTTCTGAACTAAAACCAAATGATGAATGCGCTTACTACTTATATATTATGTGCGCTTTTCAAATTGATTGACTTGCCTAAATGTTTTAAATGTTTTGGTATGCAATCATCTACATGTTAATTATTAAAAGTCCTGTGGATGCACGGGATAAAAGTCCTGTTTATGCGGGACCGATGCATGCATTGTATTGAGGTAACTGTGAGCTTTACTACGGTTTAGCCGGTTACAGTGTTTGAGAAGGAGGTCTACTTCTCAACACAACAGAAAGATCAGTTGTAGATTGATTCATACTTGAGTATAAAAATGACTGCAGTCGATTTCAGAAAGATGAAAATGTTTTTATGGTTGTCACAAGTAGTAAGTTGTTTTTGAACGATTATATATTTAACCCTTGTGATGTAGCAAAAGAGGCAAGTATTTCAATCATATAGCTCTAATGAGCAGAGTTTCAATTGTTTTTTTGGCATTGTGTTCATTGAGTACGAAGTACTCAGCCCTGCATGTATTTCTAAACGTGCAGGTTAGCTGTGGATGAGGATGGTGCGGATGATCTTGGTGGTGTGTTTTCTGTTGTGAGTTCAGTCGGTGATTACATGTCTTTATACATGTAATTGTCGAGAGCAGTGATGTCTTCCGCTGGATTGTGTCTATATTTTTGAATACTTCATTATGTTGATGCTACAATGAGCAGTCTGCCCGAGTCGAAATAGTACTTTTGGTTTCGTTTGCTTATTATTCTGAATGACGTGAAGTCAAAATACTTAACGCTATTTTTGAAAAACCATTGTAAATTAAGTATTCCGTTTCTTGTTGGGATCGGTTGAAAGCATGTTCTTATTCGTTGTTTCTTTCATACCTTATTTCCTTATTGATTCATTGTCGAGTCGAGTTTTGGTTTGTAGTTTCTTATTCTTAATTCATTCAGAATTAGTATTTAGTCGCAATTTGAGTGAGTTGTGACAAAAGTGAGATATTTATTTGATGGTTTTACCTTCACACTCCAATGGAGTCTGGTCGTTCCTATACACCGGATTTCGGGCTGTGACAAATACGCTCGGTGTTCTATTTTCATAGGCAAGTGACACATCTTGCCAAAGACCATCCTGTAGGGTGATATTCCAAACGGGGTTTTGAACGTTGTCTTGTATGCCCACAATGTGTCCTCAAGATGCAAACTCAAATCCTTTCCTGTTGGGCCGACTGTCTTTCTCAAGAAAGCCTTTACAATGCGATTAGACAATTCAGCTTGACCGTTTGCTTGAGGGTGATAAGCGTTTGAAATCCTATGATGTACTCCATATCTGCTCATTAACCCTTTCACTGCTCCATTGCAAAAGTGCGTTCCTTGATCACTAATGATTGCCCTTGGCAGACTAAACCGGCTGAAGATATTGCCCTTGAGGAATTCCACAACTACCTTTGAGTCGTTTGTTGATGTTGCCTTTGCCTCTACCCATTTTGACACATAGTCGACTGCCAACAGTATGTATAGATTTCCTCTTAAGTTGGGCAATGGCCCCATGAAGTCCATACCCCATATATCAACCACTTCTACAGGCATGCTGGGGTCATGGCCATCTCATTTCTCTTACCGATGTTGCCCTCCTTTTGGCATTGAGCACACTGTTTGCACCATTCAAAGTTATCTTTGAACACATTGGGCCAATAAAACCCACAATCCAATATGTTCCTTGTCGTCCTCTTTGATCCAAAATGTCCTCCACACATCTTTAAGTGGCAATGTGTGAGGATACTTGCTTGTTCCTTCTCATCAACACATCTACGAATAACTTGGTCGATACACATTTTCCACAAATACGGTTCATCCCAGATGTACCTTCAACTTGTTCTTTTAGTATAAGCTGAGGTTGCTTGGAAGTCATCCCAAGACGATATAGTTGCATAGATCGGCATACCACGGGTCTAGATTATCTTGGGCAAGAGCCAGATGTTCATCCGGGAAAGTCTCCTTGATCGGCTCGATCTCTTCTTGTTGGATGATGCGACTCAGATGATCAGCCACTAAATTCTGAGCTCCAGCTTTGTCTTTGATTTCCACATCAAATTCCTGAAGTAACAAAATCCACCTTATCAATCTGGGTTTGGTCTCCTTCTTGGCCATGAAGAACTTCAGGGTGGAGTGGTCAGTGTAGACTATGGTCTTGCCCCCGAGTAGGTATGATTGAAATTTTTCAAAGGCAAACACCACAGCTAATAATTCCTTCTCTGTGGTGGAATAATTGCATTGGGCAGGATTGAGAGTTCTCGATGCATAGTATATAACATGATTCATTTTTCCTCTTTTCTGCCCAAGAACAGCTCCCACAGCATAGTCACTCGCGTCGCACATCACCTCAAATGGCATCCCCCAATCTGGTGGTTGATAGCTGCTGAAACTAAAATCTCTTTTAGTGTATGGAATGCCTTTTTGCAGTCATCATCGAAATTCCACTCTATTTCTCCTTGTAATAGCCTAGTCATAGGCTGCGCGATCTTAGAAAAGTCTTTAACAAACCTCCTATAAAATCATGTGTGTCGAAGGAAACCACCCAGTTGCTTCACGTTGCTCGGGTAGGGCAACTTGACTATGATGTCGATCTTGGCCTTGTCAATCTCTATCCCTCGTTCTGATATGACATGCCCAAGGACTATACCCTCCTTGACCATTAAGTGGCACTTCTCATAGTTTAATACCAAACTCTTGTCCACACATCTTTTCAGCACCATTTCCAAGTTATTCAAGGACTTGTCGAAATCCGATCCATAGACGGTAAATTCATCCATGAACACCTCTATGCATGTTTCAAGCAAATCTGAGAATATGTTCATCATACATCTTTGGAATGTATCGGGGGCGTTGCATAGACCAAAAGACATCCTTCTATACGCAAACGTACCAAAAGGGCAAGTGAAAGTAGTCTTGCCCTGGACTTTCTCCACGACCCAGATCTGCATATAGCCCGAGTAACCATCGAGGAAATAGAAGTACTTGTTGCCTTCTAACCTTTCGAGCATCTCATCAATGAAGGGCAACGGAAAATGGTCCTTTGTGGTCTTCTGATTCAGCTTTCTCTAATCAATGCATACTCGCCATCCTGTTTGTAACCTCGTGGCCACCATTTCTCTCTGCTCATTTTCTACCACTTGAATACCGGACTTCTTTGGCACAACATGCACTGGACTAACCCATCTACAGTCAGAAATCGAGTAGATAATCCCCAGATCCAACAACTTCAGGATTTCTTTCATCACTACGTCCTTCATTGCTGGTTCAGTCTTCTTTGAGGATCTGTAATGGACACAACATCCTCCTCGAGCAAGATGTGATGTCTGCACACAGTGGGGTTAATGCCCCTTATATCAGCCAATGTCCATCCGATGGCCAACTTGTACTACACTAGGACTTTTTTCATCCATTCTTCTTCCTTAATTGACAACTCAACACTTATGATTACTGGTAGTGTCTCGTTTTCTCCCAAGTAGATGTACTTCAAGTGGCTAGGCAATGATTTCAATTCCAGCTTTGGTGCTTTTTCTATCGATAGCATCAACCTGTCTTCTTGTTTAAATGTGGGAATCTCCAATGGTTCTAACTTTCGAAAGGGTTCTGCATCCGATCTCAGGTAATCCATTGCTTCAATCAACTCAATGGATCCATCTTGGGCAACAACCTCAGTTAGGCCAATTTGAAGAACTACATCCAGCTTATCTTCAATCGTTATTTGTGGCCAGTTCTCATCCACCATTTGCTCAATATGATCAATGCCATGCACCAGTTCCGTGTCACTAGGCTGTTTCATTGTGTTGTAGATGTCGAATGACACCATTTCTCCTCCGAACTCACACATTAGCTTCCCCGTATCACAATTAATCCTTGTGCGAGTGGTTTTCAAGAATGGTCTGCCCAACAACATTACTGATGCCTAGTGTGAAGATCTCCCCATGTCTAGAATATAGAAATCCGCTGGAAAAATTAGGTCTCTTACCCTGACCAAGACGTCCTCCAGAATCCCTTCAGGCCATACAGTCAATCTATCAGCTAGTTGAATAGCCACCCTTGTAGGTTTGAGTGACCCCATCCTTAGATCATCATAAATTGACATGGACATGACATTGATTGATGCTCCGAGATCCATCATAGCCTTTTCAATCTTCATATCTCCAATGATGCAGGGAATATAGAACATCCCTGGGTCAGTGCACTTGGTCGGCATGGGGGTGTCTTGCAACACTGCAGACACATTCTCACTCACTTGGAACCTAGCATCATCTGTGTATTTGATCTTCCTTGTACATAATTCCTTCAAAAACTTGGTACACTTGGGCATAGACTGTAAGATGGTCAAGATGGGTATGTTAACCTCGACCTTTTGAAACATTTTGGTCAGTTCCTTCATCTCCTATGCTTCATTATCCTTTGCAAATCGTCCTAGGTAAGCAGCTTTTGGCTCATAAGGTTTTGACTTAGTCACAGTCTCAGCCTCTTTCATTACTTTAGCTCTGATTTCAACAACATCGAGCTCAGCTTTTCTTCTTATGTCTGCCGCTTCTCTCTCAACCTGTGCCCTTTTTTCGACTGACAATTGTCGCCATAGCTCCTCAACATCACCCAAACCCATGGGTGCCTCTTCCTACTTTTCTGGTTCAGCCTCATCATCTTATTCAATTTCAACTTCATGCCTAAGAAATTGTTGTTGCCCAGGTACAACTCCTTGAGGTACATAATGGTCAGGCACTTTTACTTCTGGCAACTTGGCTCCACTGCGCAACGTAATAGCATTCACTTGAGCCTTCTTTATTTCCACTTGAGATGGTAGTTCTCTCTTTTCTCTGTTTAGCATTGACTTCATCTTAGAGATCAATTCTACCAAGTGGCTCAAGGTTCCATTTATATCTCTCATGCCTCCCCTTGTCTCCATACGAAAATTGTCCAACTCTTGATACCCCTTCCTTTGTTCGGCTGCAAGTCTCTCTACTTCACTCCTCAAGGTATCTCTTGGTTGTTATCTGTTATGTGGGGGTACATAGGACTGTTGTGGTAGTTGCCCTTGTTGAGATGAATTAAGATAGTTGTTGTTACCATATCTCATATAATCATTGGGCCTCCAAGGTCCATTGTTAAAGTTCCTTTGCTGCCCAATATCTCCTTGCTAGTACGGTTGCCCAACGGCATTTACTACTTCATCTTCGTACAGTTATGGGAACCTATCAGTGGGGTGAGTGCTAGCAGCACAAAGTTCACACTTCATCAATCTTTTCTTCATCATTGGCCCGTAACCTTCATTCCCGACAACATTATTCTTATTCTAGTTCATCATCTCCTTCATCATAAATAACAAGAAATCGAATTTGGGATCGCTGTTGGTTAGCTCATGCGTCCTGGGCACGATGGTCTCATCTTGGTTCCTTTTCCTGTCTGCCATCTCAGCAAATAGTTTGAATATTTCACTTGGTGGTTTGTTGATAACATTACCACCACAGGCTGCATCTATCCAATCTCGTTCAAACTGCCTTAATCCATTTATGAAGGCAGTGATTAAATATTTGTCGCCCAAACCATGCTGAGGACACCTTGCAATCAGCTTCTTGTACCTAGAGTGGTAATGATAGATAGATTCTCCATTGCCCATTTTTATGTTCTGAATTGCATCTCTGGCGTTCTGGATCCGGGCAAAGGGATAATATTGCTCAAGAAACTTCTGCTACATCTATTGCCAAGATGTGACACTGCCCTGGGGTAGTTGGTACATCAATTCCCTTGCTCCGTCTTGTAGTGAAAAATGGGAACGTCAGGAGGCGAATGTATTCCCTCAGTGTGTTTTCCGCAGCGATAGTGTGCACAGTACACATTGCCATCTCAAAGTCCTGCAAGTGACGCTGGGGATCCTCTCCAGGCAAATCACTGAACTTGGGCAAGATCTGTATCAGAGAATGTTTCAGCTTCCAACTGGTAGTGATGACGGGCAAGGTGATGCCTGCTGGGTTCAAGTTGACATCTGTTGGAAACATGATTTCCTTCAGAGTCTTCTCAGGATCAGCTTGTTGTTGTGCTGTCTCCTCTTCTTCAAACTGTTCGCAATCTGACATTTATGGTGGTGACCCCTCCTCATCACTCGTCACTTCCTTCTCTCGTGCTCGTTTTTTTCAGCTTTCCTCCTTAGTTTCTTCTACTCCTTGATGTATTTCTTCGGTTCAGGATGATACTTCAATTCACCATTGATCCAAATAGGGTCAGAGCCAAACATGCACAGGGTCTTTCCCTCAAGAGACAGTTACAAAATCAGCTCCCCGGCAACGACGCCAATTTTGACGTGGCTGTTTTTCGCTCTCTCAAAATGAATTTGTAGTCTATCCTCACAGCTATATAGTTAGCAAGTAAGTACAGGGGTGATCCACAAGGAGTTGATTGCCACTATCTCTTGAAACCTCTTCCACATGTAAAGAAAGTTTGGTTTTGCTATCTTGGTCACCAGGGCTCTCTTGCCCAATTCGCGAACTTAAATAAACACTGAAAAGAAAATAGATAACTTGAACAATAATAAAAGCGACTTGATCTGGACTAAGATATTGTCAAGTGAAAACCCTAGCTTGGTCATTGGTGCAAATATATTCATTACATGCATGTATCGTTAGTTATAGGACTTGAATGTTGAGATCCCTTTTTACTCATCACGCTCTCAACAAACCCTTTCCTTACCTATCCTTATTTAGTTGGTGACGCACCGCCGGTTCCCTACCTTGGGCAATACCTCTGTCGGAATTATCGTTCAGTTTTTTGCCCAAGGAGCATTAATCACTAGAAAGGCCCAATAAAGAATCATCATGTCTAGCCCAATAGGGTAGACACCTTCCTCTAATATTAATCGATCTTAATTGAGATAAGTTATGGAAAACACTCTTACCTCCTAATTGATTAGTGATCTAATATGTCCTAAGCGATTAATGGCCTATTAATCTCTTAATCGTATTATATCATATTGGAACAAGTTCATTAACATATCGAGAACACATGCATGCAATTATCTAGCATGAATTAAACCTCTCAAGCATAAGTAATCACCTAACAATCTTGCCCATATCAAGTATTAAAACTTAGCTAGACATTAAAGTAAAACTATGAACACAATAAATAGAGGAACTCATAATAAGAACTATATTAAAACTTACGAAGTATGTAAACCAAACCCGGCCAAAAGTGCCGATGGAAAATAGTATGAACAGAACACAAATAAACTTGCTCGTAGGACTTGTTTTTCTCCTCATAATCTCTCAAATAATAACAGAGAATAGAAGCATAAAGTTGGTTTTTTATCGCAGTAGCTAGGCTTCAATATATATAGACGAGTGCTTAGGGTTTGGGCCCCCGGTCCTTAACATGGAAGGAATCCACGAGCTACCTTGGAATGTAAGTAATACTTGATAATCACGACCCCAACATAGTAAGTCACATTTATCTCCAAGAGATCCCTTGCGGATCCTAAATCTAATCAGATAAGGAAAGATATTTAAGTTAGATCATCTTTTCCTTATCCTTCTAGACCTAGGAGAGAGACTCGCCAGCTGACCAAAGCACTCTGCCTATCTTGACCAATAATGCTCTACCTGACCTACTTCCAGAAATGAAGCTATGCATCCCTGTATTGCCCGAATTCCACCTGCAAGGCAACAGACCACCTTCTGCCCAAGATATGTCCTCCAAGACACTAAAACTAAACAAAACAGTCACAAAGACTCGATCTAAACTACCTAAAACAGGTTCTAAAAAGACACAATATGGACTCATCACTAGCAAGTAAAAATATTGAAAAAGACAAAGTATAAAGAAATGACTTAGTGCAGAAAATTTAAAAGGAAAATTGATAAATTTTGGCTAAGTAAAAGATGTAAATGATGTTACCAACATGAAATTGAGATCAGAATAAGTACTATAGCCACTTGAATCACTCAATTTGGAATTCTTACGACTAATTTATGAAAAAGTCAACAAAATGTAACAAAATTGACTAACGAGAAATCAAGTGAAGTTAAGTTAATTAAAGAATTAAAAGAATTTAAATAATTAATGAAAGTATGTTAGAAGTTGAACCGAGTAAAAACGAGCCCTTAATAATAAAATAGGTGAATATGTTTCGACTAAATTTATCCTAAAGTCGCCCGCAATTAAACGAGATCAAAGTAACATAAATTAATCAATCCAAGTCGTCTCTCAAGGAAAACTTAACAGAGAAATTATTTGTATTGCAAAAAGAAAAGAAAAAGAAAGCAATAAAAAGTAGGGTTTTGATTTGTTTATAACTAGGCAAAAAGATAAATTAAGCATAAACTAAACCTAGGAAAGAACGAAAATCTAATCAAATGAAAGCAATAAGATCATCAGAATTAAACATGAAACCAAAGAAATTAATTGCATCGAGAAATTGAAATAGCAAGAATAAATAAACTCATAAACGTAACTTGAATTGAAAGAAATCTGAAATTGTAATTGGATCCGTGGTGGTTGATGCTCTTGAAATCCGGAATGAAATTATTAATCTATGAAAGCAATAAACTAAGAACAATCTAAAAGTGTTTTGGTGCTCAAAAACTGGAAACAATCACGCAAAAGTCGAAGAAGAGGCAGAAGGAATAAATTTGTCTTATTTATAGCAGGTTTCACGCCTTCACACCGCCATGTGCCAAGAGATCGCTTAGAGGGTCAAGCGATCGCTTGACCCTGTTCTCTGTCTACCCGAAGCATCCCGTCAAGCGATCGCTTAGAGGGTCAAGTGATCGCTTGGCCCTGCCTCGCGTGCCTTTTTGTTTCGATCATATCTGTCTCGTCCAAACTTTGATTTGTGCACGGTTTTCGCCTACGAACTCGTATCGAGATGTACTTTAATCTAGTTCGATTCCTCAAATATTTGTCCATATCTCGTCTATTCTTGCGCAATTCTTACAAAACCAACATGTTAGCGAGATTAACTAGAACCAATGAATTTAACAATAAAATCCGACAAAATAGTGATGAGAAAGATCACTTGACATATAAATACACATCAAAATGAAGCACAAAATGAGGTGAAACACCCCTCCACACACAAAACCTTGCTTGTCCTCAAGCAAATCTTATTTCCAATCAAAATTAAAAAGTAATAAATTGAACTAAACAATTTATGCTTCAATAAACTCTCAATCACAAGATAAATTCATCATTCATTGATCAAATACAATCATCACAAAACAAATGAGTTGCCCTCCACAAAAAAACTTAATCAACTTAACATCTAACTGCAAGATCGAGGTGAGAAAACTTGAACAACAAAGAGTATCTCAAATTCATGTCATTTCTTATATTATAAATATTAAGTGAATTCCGGGCCATGTTCACTAGGTTTACTCACAGAAATTCCAGCCTCCTAGTGTGGTTTCCCATACCCATTTCTCGTATAGTATATTCAGCATTGAACAGACAAAAAAGAGGGGTAGAACCCTTCAAATCACAACAATTTCAAACAAATGGCTTAACAAAAAGTTCTCAAGTCAAGTCGGGTTATATGGCCAAAATTCATGAGGTGTGAACATTTAGAGATAATCTAAAATACCCTCATGTAGTTTCCCATGTTCATGGTTCCTAGAAGAGCAGAAGCCTCCTAACTTGACTAAATAAATTTAAACATTAACAGGCTCATTATTCGAGATACATTTCTTAAAACAAAAATTTTCTCACCCTTCACCTACAATCAAACATCAAGCTTCGATCATCCAAATATGAAATGCTCCACAATCGAAATGCAACAACCATATCAATCAAACCAAAACAAAATATCCCGATCAATCAAGTATAACAAAGCATGAACTATAAATTTCAATTTCTACTTCCACATCTCAATCGTGAAATAAAATAAATCAAAGACAAACAAGAGATAGGGATAGAGGATGATACAAAGGAATGATTGACATGGCAATGCAAGGCTTCACGATCAACAAGCTCTAACAACCTAACGTGATCATTAAAACAGACAAAAACAAAACAAAACAAACGAAAACCAAAACAACTAAAACAAACTAAACTAGCAACACACCACAAAATAAAAGAAAAAAGAGAACGTACGAAATAACAATGATGAATCACTATGGATCGGGTGGTGGTGATGGAGCATCTCTAATCACCTCTTATGGTAATAGAACAAAAGTAGAAGTGTCAGTAGTATTCTTCGTTTTCTTAGTGTAAACCATGTCAGAATTGCCAAGATGAACTGAAACATGCAGCACGGAGAAACGACAAAACTGGACATTGGTGAAAAGATGGACTCGACAAGGAGCATTAGGCAACGAGCAAGGAGTAAGACAGAAGTGTTGAGGCAAGACACTAACGCGTTGTCGAAGCATAGAGTGTTGGTGGCGTAGTCGAATACGGGCCCCAACCGCCTTTGTCAGGCAGCGAACACGGGATATTTGCATTATTCAGGCATACGCTTTTTATCTCGTCTTAATAACGAGATAATATAAAGATTCTTTGTCTCCATCTGAACCTCTTCTTCTGCCCGGACATTCTCCATTTCCAGTAGTTTATCAATTGTACATTCAACTGACTAATGAGCTGATGCTCGATCTTTTATCTCGAGTTCCTTTTATGTCCATTCCTTCTCATTAGTTGAGCCTACACCTACTTCCATAGCTTGATTTTCCGTATGGAAATTCTTGTTCTCGTGCACATTAATAGACACCGTCTCTCCCAACACAGACATCTTGATGATCCCATTTTTGACATCAATCAAGGTGTTCGTAGTAGCCATGAAGGGTCTTCCTAGAAAGAGTGTATGCTCTCTTCCATCTTCCGGCACATCCTTAATGTTTAAAACCACGAAATCCACAGAAACAATCAATCCTCCGACTCGAACCAGAATGACTTCAACAATGTTGGGAAATTTATTAGTATGAGTTTTGATGAATTCCAAAACCGACTGACCCCAACCGAGTAGATGTTGCCAGAACCTAATGTTAGAAATTAGGCTCGCTGTTTGAGCAAAGTTGAGATTTTATCTTTACAGGTCTCCAGCTAAAAGATGGCAACAAGGCATCACTCAGATAGAACATCAGTTATGATTAAGAACAACTGAGAGTTCATATGTTCAGATGGAAAAAGGGGGAAGTCTTCATAACATCAGTTGTGAAGAAAACCAACTGAGTGTTCATCAGATGAGAAACAGTAGAAAGGAAGAGAACATCAGATGAAAAGGAAAGTCATCTGAGGGTTCAAACCCATCTGAGTAAATACAAGGAAGACAACTGAGTGTTCAGTTTCAGAACCTCAGTTGTAGAACTCGAACAAGAAGATCAACTGTTTGAAGTTCAAAGTCAGCTGAGAGTTCAACAGTTCAGAACATCAGCTGAAAACCACTCAGATGAAGATCAAGACTTTCAACCGACGAACCGAGGTTGACTGTCAGAAAGGTTAAGATTTGAATTTCAAAAGGAAGTCACATGAGGGTTTGACCGTTCAGTCATTACCCCATCTGGCCCAACACAAGGCTGTCTCAGATGAAATGCAGAAGAGCAGAGATGCCATATCGGGAAAGTCTGCAGCGATGAGAGACAAGCCATCGCTATCAAACGATCAGAGATCAACTGCTCCTCCAACGGCTAGTTGATTCTCTCCGCCTATAAATAGAGGCATTCTCTCATTCGAGAGATACACACTAGATAGACTGAAGCAAGAGAGAAAAGTGCAATCACAAGAGA
The DNA here is from genome assembly GCA_029490685.1 of Schizonepeta tenuifolia. NCBI lineage: Eukaryota > Viridiplantae > Streptophyta > Magnoliopsida > Lamiales > Lamiaceae > Schizonepeta > Schizonepeta tenuifolia. Next base: position 90,079,089 of record CM055955.1, on the reverse strand, counting down.
ATCAAACTAAAATCCTATTCTAAGAACATCAGCAGCTGAGAGTTCAAGAGTGATAGAACATTAGTAGCTGAGGGTTCATAGAGTGAAAATCTGTCTTTGATCTTAGGTTGAGTTTTTATTCATTCAAGCCTTAGATCCAGCTCTCATTCGTGATCGAGCTGTAGTTGGAAATCCCACCCATTCTCACACCCTAAAAAGTGTGCTAGGACCTTACTATTCCTGTAATTGAGTAGTCAGGTCGTCAAGTACCCGCAAACTTGACATAGACTGTTTAGTGCCCGAAAACTAAACTGTAAGGTCGATAAGTACCCGTAAACTTATCCTTAATGGTTGCTCAGCCCGCGTAAGCTGAGTGGTTCTGTCCAGAAGAACTTGGACTGAGGTGTGAGGATTCACATCTCCCCATGGACGTAGGAGGGTTATCTCCGAACCACGTTAAATCCTGTGTGTTTGTGTTTGTTTTTATTCAGTTGCATCTGCATTTTTATCTGATCAATCTAACTGACATACAAACCTCATTTGCACATTTTTCAACCGAGCTGTTTTGGTTCTTGACCAACCGAGCTGGTTTGCGTGAGTTGTTTTTAACGAGTATAATTTTCCACCACTTTCCGCACAGCCTCACTCTTCTAGCTGAGGTCGCTTACTCAGCTGTGAGATTCCAACTGAGTCCTCTTTTACTCAGTTGAAGTGATTTTTCAGGTTTTTAAGTTTTTAAAATACTAACTGGTGTATTCCCTCCCCCCCCCCCATACACCAGTAACTCGTTTCGGGACCATCAAACAACTCTCTTAGTATGTCGAACAGTACGATTAGCAAGCGGTAAGCACACACGTGTGGGCTTCAATTCCCCTAGCTTCAACTTCTGAAAAACCGAATATGGCATCAAGTTGATCCCTGCACCCAGATCCAACATACCAAATGCTTCCTTTTCATTCCCCATGGTTATCTTGATCACAAAGCTCCCTGGATCTTACTGTTTGAGAGGTAAAGGTTGTTGCATGATCGAGTTCGCACTCTCAGGTATCAATATCGGCTCATTATGAATAAACTTCCTCTTATTCAAGGTCAACTCCTTGAAAAACTTCACATAGGCAGGCACATTCTTGATGACCTCTAGCAATGGCAAATTGACATTCACCTTGGAGAGCAAGTTATATAAATAAGAGAACTGCGTATCTTGCTTCTCGCTTCTTAATCGGCTAGGGAAAGGAAGTGGTGGTCAATAAGGATTAGCAGCCTTGTGCAATTGAACCTCTGATTGTTGTTTTTCTACATCAACCCTTGGCCGCTTCTGCACTATTGATTGCTCACCCACCTTTTTATCAACAACCCTTCCACTTCGCAAAACAGTGATAGCCTGAACCTGATGTGGTTGTTGACCTTGACTTGGTATTTTCCCGGTCTGTTGTTGCTGCTGCATCTGATTGACAGTTCCGGAAACTTGTCCCATAGCTATCTCAAGACGCTTGATGGTAGCGTCTTGAGCTTCTCTCGCCTGTCTGCTCTCTTGCATAAACGCACTGAAGTTGTCTTCGAACTGGTTCTTTTGAGCAGGTGGTGGCAGTGGGCATTGAAATTGCGATGGCCCCTATTGGAACTGATTTTGCTATGTTGGATTCTACCACTGATAGTTAAAATTCTATTGCTACTGTGGGTACCACTATTGCTGGGTGGGAAACTGATTAAACTGTTGTGGAGGATACTTAGTGAACTGCTATGGAGGACGATGATCTTGAAAATTTCATCCATACCCCTGCCCTGATTCCTCCATCCAGCGTTAGACTGATTCTACCATCCCGAGCTCTGCTGTCGCTGATTCTGATTGGATCCTTGGCCTTGATAAAACTGTTGTTGTGGAGGATATCCCTATGCAGCATACGCTTCTGCTCCTCCTTCATATGTCAGCTCTCCCATTCTCTGGCACTCTTCAGGATTGTGCCCTAACTCTCCACAGATGCCACATAGCTCAGCAAAAATATCTTGTCTAGTGTGTTCCTGTTGCAGTGGCAGTGTAGTAGATTTACTCATCTTCATTCTTGTAACTCCCTCATCATATTTTCCATTTGCTTCTTCATATTGGGACTCTCAACGACTGCATTTGCTTGGACATGTCTTCTTCGGGTAGACTTTTGCTGTGAGCTAGCAGCAAGTGTTTCGAAAATCTCTTGTAATTCTTCAGTTGTCTTTACTACTATTTTCCCTCCGATAGTGCTATCCACCATGAATTGTGTGTTTTGATGCAGCCCATCGTAAAAGAATTGGCAGAGCATCTCCGAAGCCATCTGATGATGAGGGTACTGTTGGATTAACTCTCTAAACCTTTCCCATGCTTTATGAAAAGGCTCATCTCTAGCTTGCATAAAGTTCATAATCTGAGTTCGCATTTCTTGGGTTATGTGGTTAGGATTGTACTTCAACATAAATTTCTCCCAAACATCCTTCCAAGTAGCCAATGAGTTAGATGGAAAACACTTCAACTTCAATTGATCTTCACTCAATCCCTGTAGAGGAAATGATTGAACAACAATGCAAAACTCTCTGATGAACTGCAGTGCATTCTCGTTTGCCATTCCAAAGTAGGTAGGCAGCAGATTCAAATGGCTGTGCTTCAGCTCATAATTTCTAGCTCCTTCCAATAAAACAATGACAGAAGCGGTAGCCCCAAAAGTTGGTCGAGCAAAATCTCTCATCTTCTGTGCCATTTTGATAATTATTACTTTTTCTTCTTGCTGATCACAAAAAATATTTCCCAACTAAGTTTCTTCTGCAACTTCGTTAGGCCTTGGTTCGGTTACCTCCCTTCCTTTTCCCAGAACTGTGCTTTTCCGATTGATGTTGTCAATATACAGTGCTAATGGTTGATTCTGACTTCTCCGACCTCGCATACACAACACTAGCACACGACATGCACCGGAGGGAGAAAAATAACTAAACAAAAATAAAAAGAAAAATAAAATAATGCAACACAAATAATTGCCTAAAGCTTTCCCCTGCAACGGTGTAATTAAACGAGATCAAAGTAGCATAAATTAATCAACCCAAGTCGTCTCTGAAGCAAAACTTAACAGGAAAATTATTTGTATTGCAAAAGGAAAAGAAAAAGAAAGCAGTAAAAAGTAGGGTTTTTATTTGTTTGTAACTAGGAAAAAAGATAAATTAAGCATAAACTAAACCTAGGAAAGAATGAAAATCTAATCTAATGAAAGCAATAAGTATATCAGAACTAAACATGAAACCAAAGAAATTAAATTGCATCGAGAAATCGAAATAGCAAGAATAAATAAACTCATAAACTTAACTTGAATTGAAAGAAATCTGAAATCGTAATTGAATCCGTGGTGGTTGATGCTCTTGAATCCGGAATGAAATTATTTAATCTATGAAAGCAATAAACTAAGAACAATCTAAAAAACTGGAAAAAATCGCGCAAAAGTTGAAGAAGAGGCGGAAGGAATAAAACTGTCTTATTTATAGCAGGTTTCATGCCTTCACGCCGCCATGTGCCAAGCGATCGCTTAGAGGGTCAAGCGATCACTTGGCCCTATTCTTTGTCTGCCCGAAGCACCCCGTCAAGCGATCGCTAAGAGGGTCAAGCGATCGCTTAGCCCTGCCTCGCGCGTCCTTTTTGTTTCGATCATATCTCTCTCGTCCGAACTCCGATTTGTGCACGGTTTTCGCCTACGAACTCGTATTGAGATGTACTTCAATCAAGTTCAACTCCTCAAATATTTGTCACGTCATTTCTCATTTTCGTCCATCTCTCGTCTATTCTTGCACAATTCTTACAAAACCAACATGTTAGCGAGATTAACTAGAACCAATGAATTTAACAATAAAATCCGATAAAATAGTGATGAGAAAGATCGCTTGACACATAAATACACATCAAAATGAAGCACAAAATGAGGTGAAATAGAATTCTGAAAAATAATAATTATAAATAGTATTTTCTCGATTCTCAAGTACAAAAATATAATCGAATGAGAAATCATCCAATTGAAACTATTTCTAGTAAGGTATAAAAATTTGAGAATATTCCGAGCAAATTTATATATATATCTCAAAAAACGTGTCGAGCGTCGACTTGATAAAGTTAGTATAAAGTCTTGAAATCCGAAATAAAATTCGTAATTAGATTCCTTGAATTTTTCTAAGTGAGATGATGTTAATTGCATAAGAATACGAGAGCCTAAAGTCCGAGTTAAAAAGTCGAGCAAAATAATAATAATATATAAATATTGATTATTTATATAAGTATGAATGTGTAGTTGATGTCATTGAAAAATGTTGTGTGAATAAATGAGAATAAAACTTGATAATTTTTATAACTAGATCGACTAAGGAAGTTGAGAAATCGATTTTCATTAAGTAATAAGTTATTGATTTCTAATAAGTATTGGAAATTGGATTATATTCTTAACCTAGGAAATTTGAGAGTTTCAACCGTCGATGAAAGCTTGGGTAGAAAATAGGAATCGATCGATTGAATAGAATAATCGAGAGATTTAAGCCTGAGTCAAGTAGAAGTTCGAGCAAAGAGACATATATTTGTTGTTTTCCGAACTCGTCCTCATTAAATATTATTTTGAAAGGTACGAGTGAAGACGAAAGGTAGACATAGCGAAATAAAAGAGATAGATTGAATTACGCCACATCCACAAAGTTTCCTAAAATAGTAAGTTTCCATAAAAGGAAAGTTTCCCAAAATAGCAGTTTTTTCTGAATTTGAGAATGAAAGCAAGATTATGTGAAGTACACATTTACATGCTCTTATGTGACTTAAGTGTGCATGAGAATGTGAATTGCAACATTGATTTGCTTGAAAAGTTGAATTTCTGACTTTCGGGTCAAAAGCGCAGTTTTTCGTCTTCTAGTGAAAAATCGAAAGTTGTTCGTTTTCACCAAATTTTAGTATGTTGTTCGTGACGAGATTTTAAGATTTTTGGTGAAAATTTCAAGATAAAAAACGTTCAAGAAAAGAGCAAAATGCGTGTGTTAGCCGATTTTCAATATAAGTACAATGTATAGTTAGACAACATTTAATTTGGGCACCACAACCTTATAGAATGTGACACTTGTCACCACCTCATCAAGTCCAGCCATGGACAGTTGTCCTCACCACATTCTACCTAACAAACTTGGTATGCAAGATTCAATTTTAGCCATCCATTTTGGAGATCAAGATCTAACCATTCATTTTTTACCTAATGTCACTTATTTAAAAGAGATGAACTCCATTTTTCACCTCATTTGCTTCAAATGTCGGCTGCACCATTTCCTCCCTCTCATATCCATAATTTCTTCAAGATCCAAGCTAGAATCATGGAGTATCAAAGTTTCATTCCACAGAATCCCTTTAATTTCTATGGTGGAATAAGTTGTAATCTTCCCTCTTCTAATCTTTCAAGATTTCGGTCATGGTGAAGGATCAATGGGATCCCTCCAAGCTTCAATTATGTTGTATTGTACATCCAATAGACCTCTTAAAAGCTTTCAATTGAAGGTAATTCCTAAAACCCTAGCCTTATCTCTTCATGAATGATTTCAGGACATAAATTGGGGGTTTTTGATTCATGTCTTCTATGATGAAATTGATAATTGATTTGAGGTCTAAGGAGTTAGATGTATCTATCCATGTATGAATTTCATGAATTGAAACACCCTTGCTCAACTATGCATAATTTTCGAAACTTATATGTGTAGAAGGAAGTGAGATCTTGATGATGATGATTTTATATGTATGAATTCAGCATGGAACCTTGTTCTTGGGTAGATTTGGATCTTATATGAAATTTTGGGAATTTTTGCATGGACTTATGATGGAAGTCGAAACTTATGCATGTAGTAAGTATTAGGGTTTTTTGATTATGAGCTTATATTGATGAATTGAGGATGTATGATTCCTTTATGATATATTTGAGCATGATTGGAAGTGGTTTGCATGAAAAGGAGACACCATAGCCCTAAGCCCTATTATGACCGAAAATGTGCATGAATAAAATGGGTGTGATTGCTCAATGTATGTTATGATATCATGATAGAATTATGTTTGATAATCTAAACGAGCATGATTAGAACTTGTTTGGATTTCTTGTCATGATTTCTTGAAAGTATGTTATCATAAGAGACTAAGTAAAGTGAAGCCAAGAATGAAGTGAAGAAGTACTAACATGTTTTGATGAGAACTGGAAACAAGCATGATGTAGAAGTATTAAGACTTGTTTGATTGGTATAAAACATGAATCTTTGCAAGTTGTGTGGTCTTACGAGACCAAGCATGTTAAAGTTTTGCATATTATGATCATATCTAAGCATGCATAGAAGTAGAAAGTTGATAAGCAAGTGTAGTAAGTGTAAAGAAGTAGTAGGAATCCTTGGAATTCCTTTATTGTTAAGATGCCTTCATTAAAATTAAGAAATATCCTTTTAAGATAAGTTGGAAGGATAAGATTTGTTTCTCGTATTCCGTTGTTCTGTTGCTAAATCATGTTCGATTGAAGGAACATCCGGAGGATAAGTGAAGTGAAGACGAGGAAGGAAATCAAAGTATAAAGATAAGGAAAACATCGCTTAACGTGGGCTTTTCTAAACCGATGACCTTTTGGCCTCAATACATGATGAAGCATGTTTTATAACTGTTTAACTTGGTTATTTCTATAAACCACGATGAGACAACGATAAATAATGAATATGCATGCATATAATTGTAAATATCACTACTAGAAATAGGACATAGATGACAGTGCTTAGATGACGGTTTATTATATTAACCGTCATTGGTGTGCATCCTTTTGTTTTAGATGACGATTTTTAATCAAATCGTCATGTATGTGTGTGCCTTATTTCATATTTATGACGTTACTTACTAAACCGTCATGTTTTACTTTACCTAAACATGACATTTTAACAAAAAACGTCATGTATAAATGTAATAACCCGATTTTTTTAAGCATAGATTAATCATCTTAAATGTGATTATGCATGCTTAAGTACTTTAATGTGTGTTTATATGTGATTATATGTGAATGTGCATGATAAAAAATTTTCGAGAATAAATATTATCGAAATTACCAAAATACCCCTAAGGGTAAAATCATAATTTTTCTTGTTTTGGCAACTCGAAACGAAGATGTGATGAGTTATATGAGTTTAGAAATGTGAGTTTAAGCATGAGTTTGAATTTCGGAAATTTTCGGGATAGTTGACTTTTCGATGAATAGTAACATTGACCAAAAAGTCAACCCTGGTCAACGAGCTCCAAATTTAGTCTTATCATTGTCATTAGACTGTAAAATTTATTTTATGATTATTGAAGTGAGTTAGAGAATTTTCTGAGATCGTTTGAGTCGAGTTTGAATTTTATTCTGAAAGAATGCTTAAGTGAATAGTAACTTTTTACGGCATTCTTCGTTATTCGGAATTCATACCTAAAAGTAGGGCTCTTTTGAATCTAGAAATTATTTTATAACTAATGATGAAGATTAGAGTGAAATCCGATGTCTACAATTTAATTTATAAGCCTTATTAGTCGAGAAGACGAATAAAGTAAATTTTCCGGTTTTCTTCGTTACGTGGAATTTTGATTCCAAACTTAGGTTTTCCAAATCTATAAATTAATTTGTGAGTATTGATGCGAAGTAGAGTGGTTTTGGATGTCGGGAAAGTGCCGAAGATGAGTTTTTAAGTTGAGAGCATTAGATATTTTAAGAGGGATGTTTTATACCGTAAAATCTTTTCTTTCGGGAATTTTTACCCGATAAAACCTACACAAAATCTCCCTAGATATATCTAGAACTGTCTCTCTCGTCTCTCTATTTCCTTATGTCGGCACACACACATCTTCCACACTCTCAAATTCCATCTCTTACTCTCAAGTTCTACTTTCTTTAATTCCATACTCTCAACCATGGAAGTGTAAATCACTCTCCCTCATCCTAACCCTTTCACACAGCTCTCTCTCTCAATATATATGGGATCACTCAAGACTTCTCCACTCTCATTTCCACTCTCACACCCCACACATACTATTTCATTTCATCTCTCTTTCAATCGGCTATCTCTCTCATTTTCTCCTCCAAAACTGCCGAATTGCAGCAGCCCCCTTAGCCTCCATTTTTCTTCAATCCAAGCTTAAGGAAGGAGCTAGAGTTGCATGGAATAGAGTCTAGTATCATCGAGCAAGGAAGGAAGTAAGGTTTCTAGCTAAATCACCATGATTTTCATGCCTTTTTCTCTTATAAGTTTCAAAATTTTCTACACTACTTCCATAAGATATTAAGCTTAGATTATATGCATGTACTGTAGGATAGGATTATGGAAGGATTTCATGTTTTTAAATGATGATCTTGATATTATGAGTATATGCATGTGTTGAAGATGATAACATAATGAAATTAAGAAGAAAATCCATGAAGGAAAAACCCTCGTGAAAGCCGAAAATGAAGAGAAAATTAGGGTTTGCATGCTTTAGTTGATTTTATGATCTTATTGATATAGATGATGATATCTAAGCATAATTTGATGGTTTAATTGAAGAAATAAGCATGATAGTGAAGAAAGTCACTTGAGGAAGATGATGATTAGTGAAATTGAAAAATTGAAATATAACTTATATGTTTAAATTGAAGATGGAAATCTATAATTCAAGTATGCTAGATACTTTGAAGCTAAGAATTTATTTGTGAGAAATATGTTAGTACCGAAAATTATGTCTCAAAAATACAAGTTATAATTCTTATGTCATAATTTTTATATTTGATGGATTAGAAATGAAATTAAGAGTATGCTAAGAGTAAAATTGCTACCAAACAAAAGAAATAAATTCATAAGTATGATGATTGTAAGAATTCAAGAGTATGAAAGAAATAAATTGAGAATTTTTATTCCTATAGCTATATGTTTTAAGTAAGGTTATAAAAGTGAAATTGGAAGTGAAAGCCTAAGTTATAAGAAAATTAAAGAAATAATCTCTCTAGCATGAGAAATTGAAAATTTTGAACTATACTAAGCACAAAAAATTGTGTTTTTAAATTCCTTAAGTCTAAATGGATGAATTAAGCTAAGAATAATGAAATTCAAAGTTATTAGAACAAGATAAGAGAATAAAATCAAGAATTAATTTATTAAGGAGAAAACCCCAAATTCTCGAACCCTGTAAGTGTAAGAGAATAAAATTCTAAGTGTTCTTGAAGACAATAAGAAGAATTGATCCTAAAATAATGAAATTAGATTTTGTTAGAATATAAATATGTATTCAATTAAAAGAAATAAAAATCTATTAAGAAAACCCTAATCTCATCGATGGAATTAAGAGTTAATAGTGATTATCTATTTCTATAGCTAAAAGATGAAATTGATGGAGTAATTATGTGTCACAACCCGAAATCCGGTATGTAGGAACGACCAGACTCCATTGGAGTGTGAAGGTGAAACCATCAAATAAACATACTATTTATGTCACAACTCAACCCGAGATGCAACATAACAATACTTCAATCAATTTAAGAATGTGAAACCAACAAATAGAACTTCACTCGACAAGAATCATGCTCGAAAATATGGTTTAGAGAATTTTAAAACGATAATGGATATGAACGTGCAATCAAGATATTACTCGTCAAAGATCTAGCATATATAATCTACATAGGTTTCTCAAAAATAAGGGTAAGTATCTCGACTCCAAGTCAAGCAAACATGGAAGACAAATGGGAATTAAGAAATTGTTTCGAGCACATGGCTCATTGTATCATCGCCATACCAGAGTATTTCAAAAATATAACTTATCAAAAGAGATAATCATGCAGTGGAGACATCATTCGCTCTGAACAACTACATGTATGAAGACATGTAATTGCCGACTCAACTTTCAACAGATAACACACCACCAGGAATCACCCTCGCCATCCTCATCCATAGCTAACCTGCACGTTTAGAAATACATGCAGGGTACTCAGTGAACACATTGCCAAAAACATTTTTAAAAGCTTGCTCTTAGAGCTATATAATTGAACTTGTCTTACGTATGAAAATATTTTACTTGTGTAATACCCCGGATAATTATTCCGTCGTAAAAATAAAAACTTAATTAATAATTAAGGCTTTGCACGCCTAAGTTAAGGATTTCCGATTCTAAGACTGACGGTGAAATCTGTTTCTGAAAATAAATTCCAGAAGTCGGTCGAACGACTACTGTATTAGGGTTTTCGCGTCCGATAAAATTTTCGTCCGAAAACCCAGATCAAAAAACCGTCAGAATTTACATTCACTTTTTCTTCGATACGAGTTCACCGGAGAAAGTCAGTTTTATGATTTTTCCGGGCAAATTTTGGACTGTCTTGTCCAGACTTTTCATCGGATTTTGAAAAACGAATTAGGGTTTCCGAGTATGTGATTTATTTCTTATCTAGCGGTCGAATTAGATTTCGTCGAATACGTAACCATCTAAGAAATTATTTCTCGATTTTTATAACGTCGTTCTAGACCCGAAAACGAGATATTTCCGGTAATTAAATCACCTCCTAAACCGCCTATGAGGATGAGTCATCATATTTTGTTAGATATTTCTCTCTTTATCAAATAGTAACTACACACCTCATCACCTTTCTTCCTCATCATTTCCGCCATCTCCTTCACTCCATTCTCTCTCATTTTTTTCTTCCATTGTTCTTCATCCTCCAAGCTTTTCAAAGCTCCACAAGTCTCTCGTCTACCGATCGATCTTAAATCCGATTCCATAATCGACAAGGTAGAAACTTCTTCTACGTATTGAACCGAACAAAAATCATTTTCCATCTACTTTAATTTTTTCGAAACTTATAGGATGAAGAAGCATGATGATTCTTGTTTAATACATGTTGTTAGATGCTTAGGAATGGATTTTATGGATCGAATCATGAAGAAATCATCCCTCCTAACCTATTGATCATTACCGAAATTTTTAATAGATTTAGGGGTTTGTTGTAGTTCGATTTTCTTGATGTTTAATTGATGGATTAGTGTTCTATATGATGTTAGATGACTACATGAATTAATTTAGAATTTTCTAAAAATAAAAGTAGAAATGTGAGAGAGGAAGAATCGATGTTTTGATGTAGAAGATGTTATGATTTTCATGAAATGATAATAGAAATGGTATGTAGTATGTTGGAGGATGGTTATACTACCTCCGGTCCCCAAGTCTTTTCCTCTATTTCCTTTTTGGGATGGTCCTCAAGTTTCTTCCTAGCTACTTTTGGACACTACCTCACAACAAATTTTTATCTCTTACCTTTACTTTATCAACTTATTTACCTAAAATACCACATATGGCCCACCACTATCTCAATTAATTAATATATCACTACCCTCAATGTGGGACCCTTTCTCCACTCACAACAAATTCAATCACTTTTTCTCTACTCATAACTAACTCAACAACATTTTTCTTAATACCCGTGCCACTTCCTCCTAGGAAAAGACTTAGGGACCGGAAGTAGTATAATTTATTGAGATTTTTCTAAAAATAAAATGAAAAAACGTAAGAGACGGAAACTCGTCGATAAGTTGAAACTCGTTAATAATTTGATTATATGGTTTACATATTAGTAATTCTTGATGGATAAGGAACGATGTTGTAAAGTTTGAACGAAATCGGAGAACGTAGGATTTTCGCTAAGAGACGAAGAATCGTCGATAAGTCGAGAATGAATAATGATTTAGGTCTATGATTCGAATATATGATAATCTTGCTAGTTGATGATCGTAACCGGAAAATTTGAACGAATTCTAAGAATATTGAAATTTTGTTAAGAGACGAAGAAACGAGATTAAATGCTGATAGAAAAGTCGAATAAGGATAACCAATTTGATATTAATGATTGTTATTAATAAAGGAACGAGTTTGTAGTTGACGACATTTCCATCCGAGATACGAGATGTTATGAGTTATAGTTAATAAATGAGAAGTTGATAAACGAAAATGAAATAGAAATTGTTTTAAATCGGAAATTTGTTTAGTAATTGGTTAGTTGAAAATGACGAGGAAATGCTCGTCATTTGTTTAATCAAAAGACGTGAATGTATACCCGATTAAGGGACGTGCATGTAGACTGCCTTAGGACGGAATTTTCGTGAAAATAAAAGTGGAATAGCATTGATCGAACCTAGGGAATCCTGCGTTGAGTTTTATCGAGCATTAGGGTTTAGCGCGAATTGTTTTGCGACCTTGCACGGAAACTGTCATTAACTTTTAGCTCTCTTAACGAAATCGAGATCCGTAAATTGGAGAGTAAACTAGACATCCGTGGCTTTCTTTTGGTATAAATTACATCCCCTGTTTCGAAGTGCGGTGTTCTGTATGAACTCCAGAACCTCTGCTTTGTGCAGAAACTAATGAAAACTTAATTTCTTAAGTTGAATCCTTTTCAACTTCGTTCCTTGTGAACTTTTAAGTCGTTATAAGTTATCGACATTCATTTACCTACTAACCTAAGTGTCGAGTAATGAGCCGGGTCAGTTTATAAACAAGAATTGATCGAGTCTCGTTTATTTCATTAATCAAAAGAAAGTAGTAAAGTGCAAAGGCCTAAAAGACTAAAACCAATTTCGATTTCCTGTTTCTTTTATCGTTACGATCGAGTTTTAAAGTTTGTTTATTTACGATAAAAGGAGGAAGTCAGCGCCAAGGATAGGACGGAAGACAGAAGTCGGAAGCTCGTATAGTAGTTTTGTAATCAGTAAGGTGGTCTTTTCTATATATCAAATCAAATGAGCGATGCTCGAAAATGTTTACTTATCGCTTTATAACTGTGTTTTAAAGTGATTATCAAGGCATGAAAATATTTGTTTTATTTGAGTTTCTCTTGTGCCTTTCTGAGTTAGCCAAAAGGGGTTAACTAATCGATCGGACCGCTGAGTTAACCAGAAAGGATTTTCCAGGGTTTAAGTGTACACGGTAGCCGGTGTGTGTGGTACCCTGTTGAGGGGTAGCCAACCACGGTGAATAGAACGTGCGCGGGAGAAGTATACTCTCCCCCGGTGTTGAAACAGAAGTTGGGCAAGTTTGAACGTAACATCAAGTAAAAGGCTTGGCCAAGCTATATTGTGAAAGTGAAAGAAAATGTTTAGTAGGCTCGGGTATTTGTTGAAAAACCCCGATGCGCTATTTATCAAGATGCCTAATTTAATCTATACTTATTATATATTTTCGGCAACGTGTCCACTAAGTATGTTTATACTTAGCCCTGCATATGTTTTATAAATGTGCAGGTTGAGTGACGGGAGCGGCGGAGGTTGAGTAAAGAGTTGTAGTTAGGAAGAAGAACTTATATCTAGCTTTACGCTTTCCGCTACCAATCTTTTGAGTTAATGTAAACCTTTTTGGTCTAAGTCCCATACAATGAACTTAGTTAACTTTTGAACAACTAGTCGAGCGACCCTTCAAGGTCGACTCTCTCTTTCTTTTAATATAAAATATGTTCATAGATATTAGTTGTCGTTTAAATCGTTGTCTGTTTATTCATTTATCCCTTTTCTTCCCCGCTTCTTTAATCCAACCCCTAGTCGCACCCCGGCTTTGCCGTCCCTCGGGATTTGGGGCTGTGACAACTTGTGAATGCATAAATCATTTTTGCTTTAAAGATGTGTGCACACAATTTTATATAATAGGTATGAATCATCTACCACATCAACATTGTTTCGAAAAGTAGGCCTCCTTCTCAAACACTGTGACCGGCTAAACCGAAGTAAATGTCACAGACCCAAATCCCGAGGGACGGCAGAAGCCGGGGTGCGACTGGGGTTGGATTAAAGAAGCGGGGAAGAAGGGGGCTAACTGACTAAGCATACATAAACGACATCAAACATTCAATGAACAAGACTTGAATATAATAAAGAAAGAGTTAATCACGAGTGATTACTCGACAAAAGTACATAAAAGTAACTAAGTTCAAGTTTACAGACTTATGCTACAGAGTTTTGTTCAATATACACATATTCTCAAAAGACTTAGAGTTTTGCAGCGGAAGAGTCATAACTAAAGCTTCCTAATTTCTCAACCCAACTTCAACCATTGCCGCTCACGTCGCTTCAACCTGCACATTTAGAAAATAATGCAGGGCTAAGTACAAAGGTACTTAGTGGGCACGATGCCGAAATCATAATCATAAGTATAGATAAATATGGCATTTCATAATTTGTAGCTCATCGGGGTTTTATTGAAAAGGGCCCGTGTCTACTAAACGTTTTCTGACTGATTTTCACAATTTACTCGGCCGAGTATTTTCTGGTATGCTATGTTCAATCTTGACCAATTCTCATTCACCGTGGCTGGTACCCCTCAACAGGATATCACATACACCACAGGTTACAAAGTGCACTAACTCTGGAAAGCACTTAGCAGCTAACTCAGAGCCGATCGTTAGTTAACCTAGTTAGATTAACTCTAAATCTGGAAAACACGAATGTTGACTCAGATAGGTACAAGAGAACTCACATAAAACATAAAACAGTTCATGCCATAATATCACTTTGAAAACACAGATATCAAAGCGATAAAGAAAGATTTTCCGAGCATTGCTCGTTTTATTTTGTATATAAAAGCCCACCTCGTAATACAGAACTAAGAAGTGCTAGCTTCCAATCTTCGGATCTTCCATCCTTTCTTTACTGCTGGCTTCCTCCTTCATCGTAAAATAATAATACTTAAACTTGGTTCGTAAAAGATAATCAATCAAAGAAAATTGAAATAAGTTTTAGTCGTTTCATTCTTTAGGCATTTGCACGCTTACTAGATTCATTTTACCTAAACGGGAACGAGACTCGAACAAATCCCGTTTAGAACCCGAAAGGTCTCATAATTGACTCTTAGGTCAGTAGAGAGGGTAGTCGATAGCTCAATACGACTTAAAAGATCAGAAGAAACTAAGTTGGAAAGAATCAACTTAGGAAAAATTACGTTTTAGTTCATTATACGACTTGGACAATTTCTCGCTTAACTAACATTCTTTAAGGCAGTCATCACGTACTCCCGTACGTGATGAACTCCTTCTCAAAACTCGTCCAATAGCACGACGTTCTAAACGTCGGCTTTCAACTAACATGTACTAAACCAAAGCAAGTTATCAACTTCGCGTTCTAGTTCTCGACTATCACTATAGCTCATATTATATTAGCTCGAAAGCTCATGACATCAACTACAAAGTTATTCCCAAATCCATCATAAACGACATTATCAAATTAGAATTCTCATTCGACTTCTCGGTTATTACTTACGTCTAATTGTTCGTCTCTTACACAATTTTCAAAGTTGTCGGATTTCGTTCAAATTTTACGTCATTAAACAACATCTAACGAGAATCACTTTCATGCATATAACCATTTCATATCAACACTATATCTCAACTTACGACGAGTTCTTCATCTCTTACATCCCACAAAATATTTTTAGAAAAATCTAAATAAATTCCTATCAACAATTAACACCAATTACAACCTTATTCCATCAACCAAACATCATCTAAATCAAACACATGAAAACCCCTAATTGTCTAATAAATTTCGGTTTTCACTCATAGGTTAAGAGGGTGAATTTCTTCTTCAATTAACACCATTTAATTCTTAATCATCCTATTATAACATCAATTGATCAATTGAAATCCAATTACACATTAACATGCAAAAATCCCCAAATCCTAACTTCAAACCCTAAATCGGTTTTAACATACAAAGGGGCTTTCGATTTCTCTTGGTTCTAATCACTAATTAAACACTTCCTAAGCATGAATTTAACATCAATTGAAGAATTCCAATAATCCTACCAAATCCCCCAAATTTTCGGTAATTACAAAGCATTAGGGTTCTTGATTTTTCTTCCATTTCAAACCTAGAATTCATATCCAATCACAACTAATTTCACTAATCGAAGATCAAAACATCTAGTTCATCACCCCTAATTTTCGATTCAAGAAGAAAAATAAAAAGAAGAGGATGATGGATGGATAGAAGCATGGAGGAGATGAATACCTTGAGATTTAATAAAGGAAGACTTAGGTTTTGATGATTGGATGAAGTCTTGTGTGATTTCTTCTTGATGAGAGCTTGAAGCTTCTTCAATGGTGGAAAAGGAAGAACAAGAGGGAGAGAGTGAGGGAGCTGCCGATTTTATGGGAGGGAGGGAGAGTGAGGATAGTTTAATTGTATTAACATTTGTAATAAGGATTAATAAGTGTAAAGGTGTAAAGTGTGAATAGTAAGGACTTAGGTGTCCACATAAAACAATATAAAACGCAAAAAATCTAACTAAAAAGAGAGAGAGGTCGGTCATGAGGGAGAGGGAGAAGGAAAATACGCGCTTTTCCGGCGCGATACGACGTTACGGAAATCGAATGACAAAAAATGTAGCTCGGCACAAAATCGTCACGATCCAATTCGTCCAAAAATTCTAACGTATTAAACTTAATCGGAAAATAAAATTTATAAAATTTATTTTGACAAAAACTCGGGACGACACAGTCCGAGTTTTGTCCGGAAAATCATAAAAATGAACTTTCTCGGGCGAGTTCGTGAATGTAAAAATCAGACGGTTTTCCGTTCTGAGTTCACGAACTAAAATTTTTTCGTACGCGCTAACCCTAAATACAGTAGTCGTCTAGCTGACTTCCGTAATTTATTTTCGGAAACGGATTCAACCGTTAGTCTTAGAATTCAAAATCGTAAACTTAGGCGTGCAAAGCCATTTATTTTATTAACTTTAAAATTTTGAGATCGTAAGGAATTTCCGGGGCATTACAGTAAAGCTCACAGCCACCTCATCAATCAATTACCACTCGTGGGTTCCTGCCTCACACAGAATATAATAACTCATGTAGATGATAAAGCATACGAAACTCAAATAAATGGCAAGTCAACTAATTTAAAAAGCTCACATAATATTACTCAACAAGTAATAGCATTCATCAGAGTTTTGGTTTTAGAAAAGCCATCCTAATTTCTGGTATGTTGAGTCGAGGTAGCTTATTCTACGCTTTTCAACTACTTCTCAGTCCTGCTTGGTCCTTCAATAATGACATCGATTGAGATTGAGTTTATCGACTCGAAAAACGTAAGATAGACTTAAGGCTCGGCTAAAGGACTTCTACTTGATTCGTATTTCTCTTATCTTATTTTTATTTCTCTACATCGATATCCTTCTCGGTTTTTCATTTTCGGATTATCGTCTTAACTCGATTTCTAATAAATCTCAAACTCGGATTCTCGTTTCTAGAAATAATATTTTAATATTCACTCAAATCGAGAAGTTACTATTTAATTCGTCTTAAACTTCTCGAGTTCTCGAGTTATATAAACTCAGAAAATCATATCTCAATTCTCAACTATTAACATCTCAAATCATTCATGTTACCTTCTAACACTCAAATCAACAATCAAATATTCACTTCGATATTCACATCATATTCAAGTATTCACATCATATTCAAGTACTCACATCGTATTCAAACATTAATATCATAATCGAGCATTCATTATCAATAATCCAACACTTTAAATAAATAATTAACTTCTCAAGCAAGTAGGTAATTAGTACTCTTCTTAGGCACAAAATCCCAATCAAGTTTTGTAATTTCTGAAATAATCCATATTTTAAACCAAGTTAACTGATAACTTGTTACTGCTCGACTCTTATTCTTTTAAAAACTTATAACTTCATGCTCCTAATGAAAATAATTTCGTTATATAATAATAGCTCAAATAATAATAGATATCTTGAATTTTAATATTTAAACTTTATTTAATATTTCTCATTTTCAAAATATGTCGTCATTTTCTCAAAATACGAACTCATACTCGTATATACTTCTCGACTTAATACTCAATATTAAATAATCATTATTTAATCTTTTTCTTTATTGGAAAATCTCAATTTTCGTTTTTATTTTATAAAAACTCGTCTTTTATTTCAAAATTTCATCGCTCGATAACTTCTACGTCTTAACTCATTTTTAAGTGATTCAAAAAGCAAACTCGCTTATTTTTACTCAAACATCATCATCAAATCACTTAACACATCATACATCATCAAAAACTTAACATTCAAATATTTAATACTTGGTAATCTCGTTTTTCTCATATAATACGTATACTTGTTTTGTTTTTCAACTTCTATAACTCTTCTTCATTTACTTAGCATCTCATAGCATCAATCAATCATCAAAGCATACTCAAAGACTTAATCATCAACATCATAACTTATATCATTCAAGACTTTTAAATTTTCCAAGAAATATTCTATCAATTGAATATTCTAGTTTATTATTATTTCTTCAATAATATTTCTTAATTAATTTCTCGTTTATCATAAACGATCTCAAATACGAGTAATTCATTTCCTTGACTCGTATACTCGACTTATAAGACATCTTCTCATGGAAAATTTATTTTCTTTGCTCTAATTTCCTCTTAATTTCTCAAAATAATAATAATAATAATAATAATAATAATAATATTCGATTATTTTTTAAACATTATCTTCAAACTTATGCATTTCTTCACCATATCATCAAATTTTTCACATGCTAAAGAAATATCCTTCTTTATTTCATTAAATTCATAACTTCATCTTTAATTATTTCTTTTTCTTTCTTATTTTCTTTTATCTAATATATCTATAACTCGATTTTCTTCATAAGAAAAATCCATAGAATTTTATTTCTTTTCTCAATTCACTCAAGTCATGCTCAATATCTCGTTTACTCTTTAATTTCATCATTATCTATTGAAATTCATTATATATATATATACATATATATGTGTGTGTGTGTGTGTGTGTGTATGTATTTTTTTTATTTTTATATATATATAATAAAATAATTAATTTCTAATTATTTTATATCTTCTTCAAATCTTCATAAATTCTTCAAGAACATGAAGAACACGTCTTCATATCTTCATATTGACTCAAGAACATAAAAAATACTCTTATATATATTTATACTCATTTTTATCGATTTTTACCTCCAAAAATTTAATAAAATTAATAAAATCATATTCTCTTATTTTCTAAATTTTCATGCATCTAACTTCACTCAAAAATTCATCCATCATCATCATTATCAATATCATCATACTTCATTAAAATCATCAAAAACTTATTTTCTTCATATAACCATATGGTTCGAATTTTTCAATAAAATTCTCTAAATTCATATAATGGCTTAAAATCACATCTTAATCATATTTTCATGCTTCATCATGCTCATATTCATCCTAAACATCAATAAATCCATAAATAAACATTTAAGCATATTTTCTTCATTTTTTACTCAAATAAATCGATTATTATGAAATAAAATCCATAAAAATTCATAAAAATTCTCAAACTCATATTCATGCATATAGATCGCTCATATCATCATAAAAGACATATATCATCATAGCATCAAATAATCATCAAACACTCATCAAGAACTCATTTTCCTATTTTTTTTTCCTTTCGATTTTTAGGGCTTTTTAAGGAATATTCTTTTCTTCATCTTTTAAACCCTAGATTAATTTTTAAACTTCTTGTTGATCATCATCTCATCATCATAAACCTAAGGCTTGCCTAAGCATAAAGTAAATCATGCATGTTTTTCCTTTATCATCATACTTATACATATACATATCTTGAAATAAAGGTGATAAGGAGATGAATTTCACTTCTTCCCTTGCATAAAAAGATATACAAGGTATAAGAATCAAAATATGGATCAAATCCTTACATGAAAATCAACAAAATCGATGAAGACAAGGCTTCTCTAAGCTTGTCTTAAGCTTAAATGAAAGAGCTGAAAATGATAGCTTACTTTTCTTGATGATCTTGGAGATGGAAGTGAAGAATTACATCAAGATATTCTCAATCTTCATACATGCTTCCATGGAGAAATTTGTATGTATATGTGTGTGTATGTATCGAAGATGGTGATGAAGAAATAAGAGGGGCTGCTGCCCTTAAGCTTCTCGCCAGAGATAGAGAGAGTTGAGAGGGAGTTTTCTCTTCGATAGAGAGATAGAAAGATGAGGGGATGAATGAGAGTGATGAGAGATGAAAGGTGGTGACTTGGGGAGATGAATTTTGACTAATAGAGAAAGAGAGAGATCGAGAGAAAGATATGGGGAAGGGAGGGGCGAACATATGGCTAAGGGAGAGAGAGAGTGGTCCTCACTCTCCTAGGTGAGAGTGGGGGAAACTTAAGCTGAACAACAGAGATTAGGTTTAGGATAATTATGAATTTTATCTGCTAAAAACACTCGGAATTAATAGTTTTCCGGTAGAAAATATCTCTATTATTTTATTATATCTTCCAGTCGTCTCATAATCCTTTTCGACTCTTTCCCGACATCAAAATTCTCTCTACTTCGTCTTATATCTCCCAAAATAAATTAAGGAATCTAATTATCTAATTTTCAGATCAAAATTCACTCTAACGAAGAAAAACTTCAAAACTGCTCGACTAATTATGCTGTTAAGCAATTATTTTAAAACTTCGTTCAATTGATCTCGGAAAATTCTCCGACTTATTTTAAAAGTCTTAGAATAAATTCTACATTCAAATGAAACCAATTAGACTAAATTTAGAGTTGGTCGATGAATAGTGATTTCTCGTTTTAAGTTACTATTCATCTAAAAGTAAAAGTTCTCAGAATTTTCCGGAATTTATACTCAAGCTCAAACTCATATAATAATGCTCAAAAAATGCATCACATACTCGATTCGAATAATCAAAACGAGAAAAATCACATTAAGGCACATAAGGGCATTTTCGTCATTTCATAAGAAAATTTATTTTCTTGGAAAATTTTAGCACACAAAACTCATCATATAGGCATATTAACTCATTTAATACGTACTTATAGACTTAGTAAAGTTCGGGGTATTACATCCTCACCCCCTTAAAAATAATTTAGTCCCGAAATTTGCTAACCTTGAGAAAATAGTTCGGGATACTTCGCTCTCATCTTTTCTTCAAGTTCCCAAGTAGATTCTTCAAGATCATGGTGTTGCCACTTGATCTTAACGAGAGGAATTAGTTTCGTTCTAAACTGTTGAATCTTGCGATCCAGAATTCGCTCGGGTTTCTCCTCGTAACTTAAATCTGGTTTTAAAGCTATGTCTTCTTGTCTAATCACGTGTTTCAGATTAAAAACATACTTACGCAATTGCGACACGTAAAACACGTTATGCGAATTCTCAAAACTAGGAGGCAAAGCTAATGTATACGAGACGGCTCCAATCCTTTCTAGGATTTCGAACGGTCCTATAAATCGCGACTTTAGCTTTACTCGTACACCGAAACGATGTACTCCTTTCATAGGGGACACTTTTAGAAAAACTTTACTCCCTACTTCGAACTCTAACTCGGATCTTCGATTATCGGCATATGATTTCTGCCGACTCTGAGCTTCTTTGATCTTCTCGCGAATCTGACGGACAGATTCTGTCATCTCCTCGATTACTTCTGGCCCTATAACTTCTCTCTCGCCTACTTCGTCCGAGGCCATTCCTATCGTATTTTGATAACTGTTATTGTAGGCAAATTCGACAAGAGGTAAAATCTTCTCCCAATTGTCTCCTTGGTCTAGCAACATAGCTCTCAACATATCCTCAAGAATTTGAATCGTTCTTTCCGATTAACCATCTGTTGAGGATGATAGGTGGTACTAAACTAGAGCTGTGTTCCCAACTCTTTTTGAAAACTTTCCCAAAAACGGGCGGTAAACTTCGAATCTCGATAGGAAGTGATCGTACTTGGCACACTGATGAGTCCATATTTAGTGTCTTTTTAGTGTATGTCTTAGGAAGTTTAGATCGATTCTTTGTGTGTGTTTTGTCTAGTTTTTGTGTCTTGGAGGACATATTTTGGGCAGGAGGGTGTTTGCTGCCCTGCAGGTGGAAACTGGGCAATACAATGGAAGAAAGCAACATTTCTGGAAGCAGGTCAGGCAGAGCCATATTGATCAAGATAGATAGGAGGAGTGCTTTGGTTAACAAGCGAGTTTCTCTCCTAAGTCTAGAAAGATAAGGATAAGATGATCTAACTTAAGTATCTTTCCTTATCCGACTAGATTTAGGATCCGTAAGGGATCTCTTGAAGATAGACGTGTCTTACCTTGTTGAGGGTCGAGCTTATCAAGTGTTATTTGCATCCCAAGGTAGCTCGTGGATTCTTTCCATGTTAAGGACTAGGGGGCCCAAACCCTAACGCACTCGCCTATAAATATCGATGCCTTACTGCTGCGAAGGAGGCCATTCTTTATGCTTTGTTCTCTGTAATTTCCATTGAGAGTTTGTGAGAAAAAAAAAACAAGTCCTACGGACATACTTTCATTCGTACTTTGTTTTATGAGCACTTTTGGCCGGGATTTGCTTTAGCACATATTTCGTAAGTTTTAATATAGTGTTTATGATTTCTTTCAACTCATCTGTTCGTTACTTTATGATTATGTCTAGCTAAGCTTTTATACTTGGTCTGGGCAAGACAGTTAGGTGTTAACCTATGCTTGAGAGGTCTAAATTGTGCTAGATAGTTACATGCATGTGTTCCCATAATGTTAATGAACCTGTTCAAATATGAGATAATACGTTTAAGAGGTTAATAGGCCGTTAATCACTTAGGACATATTAGATCACAAATCAATTGAGAAGTAGGAGTGTTTTCCACATCTTCTTGATTAAGATTGATTAACAATAGAGAAAGGTGTCTGCCTTATAGGTTAGACGAGATGATTCCTTGTTGGGCCTTTCTAGAGATAAATGCTCCTTGGGCAAGAAACTGAACGATGACTCCGACAGAGGTATTCCACAAGGTAGGGAGCCGGCGGTGCGTCGCCAAATAAGTAAGGATAGGTAAGGGAAGGGTTTGTTGAGAGCGTGACGAGTAAAAAGGGATCTCAGCATTCAAGTCCCATAACTAACGATGCATGCATGTGATGAAAATATTTGCACTAATGACCAAGCTAGGATTTTCACTTAACGACGTCTTAGTCCAGATCAAGTCCTTTTTATTATTGATCAGGTTGCTTGTTTACTTTTCAGTGTTTTATTGAGTTCTCGAATTGGGCAAGAGAGCCCTAGTGACCAAGATAGCAAAACCAACTTTTTTGAACAGGCGGAGGAGGTTTTAAGGGATAGTGACAATCAACTCCTTGTGGATCGACCCTGTACTTACTTGCTAAATATATAGCTGTGAGAAAAGGCTATAAATTCATTTTGAGAGTGCGAACGACAACCTCATCACACACCATGCAAACGCACGATTTCTTTAACATAAATCTGTTCCAACTTGTTAGATCCATAGGTGTGTGGAATAGGTATAAAATGAACAGACTTTGTCAATCTATCCACTATCACCCATACAGATGTATTTTCTTTTCTCATCCTTGGCAAATCCGTCACAAAATCCATAGTGACACTTTCCCATTTCCACTTCGGAACTGGTACCGGTTGTAAAGGTCCAAATGGTCTTTGATGCAAAGACTTTACTTGCTGAAAAGTTAAACATCTCTCAACGAACATGACCACATCTTTCTTCATTACTTCTCACTAGAATTGTTGCATCAAATCCTGGTACATCTTCGTACTACCGGGATGAGCAGTATACGGGGTCTCATGAACTTTACTCATTATCTCGTTTCTTAGCTTCTCGTCATTTGGAACGCATATTCTTCCTCTAAACAACAAGGCGTTGTCACTTGACTCTTTGAAATTCTCAACTTCTCCTTTCCTGACCTTTAATCTCATTTCTTCCAATTTTTCGTCTTTCCTTTGACCTTCAATGATACGACATCTTAGATCTGGCATCACTATTAATCACTTGTTCTACCGTCTTCAGAGGTAGAACTACTTCAATTCTCATCCTTCCAAACTCCTCAATCGATTTTTCTTCGTTAGATAGAAGAAATCCTAACTTCTTTTCCTCAAGATTCTCTGATTTTTCTTTTCTACTCAACGCATCGGCTACTACGTTAGCTTTCCCGGGATGATAGGAAATTTTGCAATCATAGTCTTTTACCAACTCAAGCCATCGTCTTTATCTCATGTTGAGCTCCTTCCGCTCAAAGAAATATTTCAGACTCTTGTGATCTGAAAAGATTTCACACTTGGCACCATTAAGATAGTGTCTCCAAATCTTCAGAGCATGTACGACGGCTACTAACTCCAAATCATGTGTTGGGTACTTTTCTTCATGAGATTTGAGTTGTCTTGAAGCATATGCAATCACTCTTCCATCTTGCATTAGCACACATCCTAATCCTTTGGATGATGCGTCGGTGTAGATTGTATAGTCCTTTCCTGTTTCGGAGAGGGCTAACACCGGAGTTGTAGTCAATCTCGACTTAAGTTCTTGGAAACTTTTCTCACATTCTTCCGTCCACTTAAACTTCGATTCTTTCTTCAACAGAGTTGTCATCGGCTTTGCGATCTTGGAAAATCCTTCTATGAATCTCCGATATTAACCTGCCAAACCGAGGAAACTAAAAATTTCATGTACTGATGTTGACGATTTCCAATCTTGAAAAACTTTCACTTTATCAAGAATGACTTTAATTCCCTCGGACGAAACGATATGTCCTAAGAAATTAACTTCTTTCAACCAAAATTCACACTTACTGAATTTGGCATACAGCTTCTCCGATCTTAATTTTTCTAACACAATTCGCAGATGCTTCTCGTGTTCTTCTTCGTTCCTTGAATATACCAAGATATCGTCCATGAAAACGATAACAAACTTATCCAAGTATTCGTGAAAAACTCTGTTCATCAGGTCCATGAAAAAGGCTGGAGCGTTGGTCAATCCAAATGGCATTACTATGAATTCGTAATGTCCATATGTCATTCTAAATGCAGTCTTTGGGACATCTTCTTGTCTGATCTTCAATTGATGATATCCCAACCTTAAGTCAATCTTGGAGAAAACTCCTACTCCTTTAAACTGATCAAACATATCATCTATCCTTGGCGAAGGATACTTGTTCTTGAGCGTAATCTTGTTAAGCTCTCGATAGTCTATGCACATTCTCAAACTACCGTCCTTCTTCTTTACAAACAAGATTGGAGCTCCCCAAGGGGCAACACTTGGACGAATGAAACCTAAATCCAATAACTCTTGTAGTTGGATCTTTAGCTCATGAAGTTCCTTCGGAGCCATTCTGTACAGAGCTTTTCGAAATAGGGGCTGATCCAAGCTCTAAATCAATCGTGAACTCTAATTGTCTATCCGAAGGCAAACCGGGTAAGACTTCGGGAAAAACATCTTTAAAATCTCTCACTACTGCTACGTCATTGATATTTGGCTCATGCCCATTGTCTTTATTCAAATAAACTAGATACACTTTCGTATCGTTTCTCCTTATCAACTTCTTTACTCTCGTGACCAAGATAATCGGCACGCTTTTCTTTACTCTTCTCTCCACTCCGAAAACTACGGTTGGCTTTTTCCCGGGAGGTTGAAACAAAATTTGCCTCTGATTACATCGAATTGTCGCAAAATTTTCGGTGAACCAATTCATTCCTAAAATTATATCCACATCCCATATTTGGATTAGATTTAGGGATTTTGCGGATAATTTACGGCTTCTGAATTCAAATTCTAAGTTCGAACAGACTCGCGAAACTAACGATGATCTTCCTAAAGGGGTTAATACTCTAAGCACCTAGGCCTTTAAGAGATTTATCGAAGAGAAGCCAAAAGGTCCTTTTCGACACCTTATAACAAAAAGAAAAGAAAGATCCTTCGGCCTCTTCTGACTTTCCGTTTTCCAACAGCAATTACACATTTCCTCGGCCTCTAATTATAGTCGAAGTCCCTTCTGCTCGAGTCCAAGGCCGGTTCAGTCGTGCAGTACTGAAATGGGCTCTTTACAAGAAAGAATTACTTCTACCAAAGAAGGGCCCATAACTTCTATTCAAGCAGTTTATGTACCTGCAGACGATTTGACCGATCCTGCCCCTGCTACCACATTTGCACATTTAGATGCTACTACTGTACTATCAAGAGGATTAGCTACCAAAGGGATCTACCCGGCAGTAGATCCTTTAGATTCAACCTCAACCATGCTTCAACCTCGGATCGTTGGTGAGGAACATTATGAAACTACGCAAAGAGTTAAGCAAACTTTACAACGTTATAAAGAGCTTCAGGACATTATAGCTATCCTTGGGTTGGACAAATTATCTGAAGAGGATAATTTAACCGTAGCAAGAGCACGAAAAATTGAGCGTTTCTTATCACAACCCTTTTTTGTAGCTGAAGTATTTACCGATTCTCCAGGGAAATATGTTGGTCTGGCAGAAATGATTAAAGGGTTTCAATTGACCCTTTCCGGAGAATTAGATGGTCTTCCTGAGCAGGCCTTTTATTTAGTAGGTAATATCGATGAAGCTACTGCGAAGGCTATCAACTTAGAAATGGAGAGCAATTTGAATAAATGACTTTAAATCTTTGTGTACTGACCCCTAATCGAATTGTTTGGGGTTCAAAAGTGAAAGAAATCATTTTATCCACAAATAGTGGTCAAATTGGCGTATTACCAAATCATGCACCTATTGCTATTCTTCTACATCTGATTCAAGATTTTCTACGCAAGCGCTAGATATAAATGAATGCAAAGCACCAGTATCAAACAAAACGATAACAGGCACGCCTTTCAACTTTCCCATACCTGCGAGATTTCCTTGGTCTTTAGCTCCAGGCTTTTGTTCAATTGCGAAGACTCGCTGGTAGTGCGGTTGATCCTGCTGAGGAGGTTGCGGCTTTTGCGGCTGCGCTTTACGCTAGGGTTGGGGGTACTTCTGTTGTGGAGCTGCTTCCACTGCTCTCATATAAGAGGGCTGATATTGATTCGGCCTTCCACCAATCATTCCTTGCTGTTTACTTGGGCACCGGTTGGAGAAATGACCAGGCTGACCACAAGTGACACAGACATTACTCCCAGCCTTGCAGATGCCTTGATGCATCTTTCCACTCTTCGCACACAGAGGAATCCTTAGAGTCCTGTTGGTACGTTGCTGCGATTAGGGTGCTGAACTTTCACTTTCTGAGATTGTTGTGGTTGTTGTTGTCCTTGCTTTTTCCATGGCTTTTTATTCGGGTGGGATCCACCACTCCATTTCGCTTTTCTCTTTACAAATTGGCCTTGTTGGAATGGATATAAGGCAACAACTATCGTCGACTAACTTTGAAATTGAGGATTCGCTGAAGATTGCGATCCTTTTTCTGGCTGCATTGCCAACTCCATATCCAAGGCTCGATTAAGTGCTTCAGCATAAATCAGACCACTTTGACTTGCAAGAACAACTCGAATATCTTGCCTTAAACCCACTCGGAAAAGCTCACACATCTTCTCGTCGGTATCCACCTTATCAGGTGCAAAACGAGCTAACTCACAGAACTCATAATCGTATTCGGCTACAGATTTCTTTCCTTACTTCAAATTTGCAAATTTCTTTGCTTTCTGCTTATGATAACTTTGTGGCACGTACTTTTCATAAAGGGCTTCCTTAAACTGTTCCCACGTCAAGTTCTCACGTTCTTCAGGTGTATACGTCCTCTGTCGAGCTTCCCACCAATAATCAGCAATTCCTTTAAGTTGATACGTCACGCACTCGAGACGTTCACGATCATTACATCGAAAGAATCAAAAACTTCATTCTAGAGAATGAATCCAGTCCTCGGCTTCTGCCGGACTGCCTTTGCCATCAAAAGTTGGGGGATTTTGTCGAAGAAAAAGTTCTTCTATATGTCTCTCATTTTGAGGAGGTGGGGTAGGATCTCGACGCGCTTCTTCCTCATTTCTTTCAGCTCTCACGTTTCTTCATCTTGGCATTCTAAAAGAAAATCCAAAAATTTAGGCAACTCGGAATATTTTCCGTATAATGGATTAGCTTACTGAAATTTTTTCTCGACTTTTGAAAATATTTCCTTCTTGAGAGGAATTTGTTTCTTGATCGGTACTTATCATCACATAAAGAATTATTCAAATAAGGCAATCATCTCATGTAAAACATTTATCTCAAATTCATCATTTCTCAAGTCAAAATAATTAATCAATGATTGGCATGCACAACATCATCAAAATTTCACATATCCTCAAAGCATATCATACTCAGCATTCAATGTAATCATATATTCAAATATTGTCATATATGACACATTTTCATCACTCAAAATTTATACTCAATAGATGAATCCCAAAGGATAACTCCTTTGATTAACTCAGAAATATAACTCATTTTTCCATTTTTCCCTTCTTCAAGGTCTTCCTCTGGATCCTCTGCAGCATCATTGCCACTTCCTTGGCCTTCAGCGATGGCCAAATCTTTTTAGTAACCATTATAGAGATGCCCAGACATCCCAATGGTTTGACAGATCTCTCGTCTGAATGTTATTGAAACGAGCGTTAACGTTTCCTATCTCAGGTTCATCCCACTGAGGATGATCTTGCTCGTACTCGTTGCGGGGATAAGATCCGATGATGTTGTTGATCTTTTGCTCATGCATTTGATGAATCCTGCCTGATGGAGTCTCGGTATCAAAAGGAGAAACGTAGCTACCATCTGAAGCTGATTGGAGATACCTCTGAGAAACTGTAGCTTGACTAGCTGCAAATCTTGGCGTCCGATTACGCCTATTTCTCATACGTCTCATCCTAGATGACTCAGCTATTGGTGAGGCTGGTGAAGGAGTACGATCTCTTCGAGTAGAGGACTCAGGCTAATCATAAGCATAATGTGGAACATTGATGGTCCCGAAACGAGTTACTGGTGTATGGGGGGGGGGGGGAATACACCAGTTAGGATTTAAAAACTTAAACCTGAAAAATCACTTCAACTGAGTAAAAGATGACTCAGTTGGAATTTCACAGCTGAGTAAGCGACCTCAGCTGGAAGAGTGAGGCTGTGCGGAATGTGGTGGAAAAAATAAACTCGTTAAATGCAACTCACGCAAAACAGCTCGGTTGGTCAAGAACCAAAACTGCTCGATTGAAAATGTGCAAATGAGATTTGTATGTCAGTTAGATTGATCAGATAAAAATGCAGATGCAACTAAAATAAAACAAACACAGACACACAGGATTTAACGTGGTTCGGAGATAACCCTTCTACGTCCACGGGGAGGTATGAATCCTCACACCTCAGTCCAAGTTCTTCTGGACAGAACCACTCAGCTTACGCGGGCTGAGCAACCGTTAAGGATAAGTTTGCGGGTACTTATCGACCTTACAGTTTAGTTTCCGGGCACTAAACAGCCTATGTCAAGTTTGCGGGTACTTGACGACCTGACTACTCAATTACAGGAAGAGTAATGTCCTAGCACACTTTTTAGGGTGTGAGAGTGGGTGGGTTTTTTCAACTACAACTCGATCACGAATGAGAGCTGGATCTAAGGCTTGAACGAATAAACACTCAAACTAAGATCTAAGACAGATTTTCACTCTATGAACCCTCAGCTACTAATGTTCTAACACTCTTGAACTCTCAGCTGCTGATGTTCTTAGAATTGGATTTTAGCTTGATTCTCTTATGATTGTACTTTTCTCTCTTGCTTCAATCTGTCTCGTGTGTGTCTCTTGTATCTCTCTCGAATGAGAGAATGCCTCTATTTATAGGTGGAGAGAATCAACTAGCCGTTGGAGGAGCAGTTGATCTATGATCGGTTGATAGCGATGGCTTGTCTCTCATCTCTGCAGACTTTCCCGATATGGTATCTGTGCTCTTCTGCTTTCCATCTGAGACAGCCTTGTGTTGGGCCAGATGGGGTAATGACTGAACGGTCAAACCCTCATGTGACTTCCTTTTGAAATTCAAATCTTAACCTTTCTGACAGTCAACCTCGGTTCGTCGGTTGAAAGTCTTGATCTTCATCTGAGTGGCTTTCAGCTGATGTTCTGAACTGTTGAACTCTCAGCTGACTTTGAACTTCAAGCAGTTAATCTTCTTGTTCGAGTTCTACAACTGAGGTTCTGAAACTGAACACTCAGTTGTCTTCCTTGTGTTTACTCGGTTGGGTTTGAACCCTCAGATGACTTTCCTTTTCATCTGATGTTCTCTTCCTTTCAACTGTTTCTCATCTGATGAACGCTCAGTTGGTTTCCTTCACAACTGATGTTCCGAAGATTTCCCCTTGTTTGCATCTGAACATATGAACTCTCAGTTGTCTTTCTTCACAACTGATGTTCTGTCTGAGTGACGCCTTGTTGCCATCTTCAGCTGGAGACCTGTAAAGATAAAATCTTAACTTTGCTCAAACAGCGAGCCTAAATTCTAACATTAGGTTCTGGCAACATCTACTCGGTTGGGGTCAGTCGGTTTTGGAATTCATCAAAACTTTTACTAATAAATTTCCCAACAATTTCTCCCTTTTTGATGATGCCAAAACCACTTACAACTTGAAACCACTACTGATCTAAACCTCACTAACTTATCTAAAATTTCAGCTGAAATTCTAGACAGTCTATAAGATAAAACATCAAAAGGGTTAGCACAGTTATAACATGGTATTTAAAAGACTTTGTGATTCAGAGCTTGGACAATGAGGGATTGTTCATCAAGGTGAATCTTATAACTGAATAGTTTTCATTACAACTGATTGTTACAAAAGATAGGCTCAAAAACTGAAAAATTACAACAGTTGCTAGAAAACTAACTGAGCTAGTATTGTAGCCCATACTTGCCAAAAATCCTTACAAAAATTTCCCTCTTAGCAGGTGACTCCTTGGAAATGTCCACTCCATGCTCCTTGCAGACCTACCTCGCCTCAGATGCAATCTTCGTGCGGTTCGGGTTGTTGGAATCCGGGAGAAGAGGTGGTCGATAAATAACCCTCTTGGGAACTGGAACAGTGTTCAGGTCCAGGTTGGCGTCAATCATGGCCCTCCTGAATTGACTGAACATGCCCGGGTCACCTGAGTGCAACTCAGTCAGCGCCTCCTTGAACGCTCTCCTTGGGTCGTCAGTTGCGTAAACCTTCCTGTAATAGAAGTCGTTCACGAACTCCTACTTGAACAGCTCCCACTCCTCATTCCACTCGGTCGGCATCCACTTGTTGGTATGCCTGAACCGACTCTCAACCTTGGACTTTAGAGGCAACCTTTGTTGCTTCAACCGAGCTTCCGTCTTTGATTGGATTTTGTTGATGCGGCGTCGGCTGCGGGAGGCAACGTTGCGGTCCAGGTTCTGAGAAACCTTCTTCAGCTCATCCTCGAACTGGTTCACCCTCCTCGCCTGGCTGGCGGCAAACTTTCTGATCCAGCTCGGGTTCATGTAGTCCTTCTCCTCTACATCCATAGCCTTGGCCGATGCAATGCACTCTTCAGTTGTTATCCCGTCGAGTTCAGAATCCAGCTCGGCTGCGATCTCGGCTATGGAGCTGTAGGAAACTCCAATCTTCTTTGCCTGCTCCAAGTCCTTAGTCATTTCGGCTCCACCGACTTCGGTTGACTTGGCAGCAGCAGACTTCCTTCTCCTCAGCTGAGATTTGGATGGTTGAGCAGCTGGCACTCCTTCTTCTTGGGTCTCTTCTTCTTCCTGTGCTTCACCCTCCGTCTCTTTCTCTTCCCCCTTTTTGGCATCAGCAACAAGGCTTGCTACTGAACCGTCCAGAGAGTTGAGTTTGGCCTCGGTGGATTGAACACGGTTGAAGAGTTCATCGACCGCACACTCCAGCTCGATCTTCTTCGCCAGTTCGGAGTCCTGGCGCTCTTGTTCTGCCTTCTTCAAGACAGAGAGGTTGTCGTTGACCTCTGTCTGAAAGGCAACGAACTCAGCCCAACGCGACTCGAACCGGGACTCCCATTCAGCATCCTGCGTCTGTTGGGACTTGGCCAGATTTAAGTCAGCCAAGGACTTGAAGACATTCACTTCCGACTTCAAGCCCAACAGAGTGGATTTCAGCTCCGACACGTCCTGACTGGTGGAGGAGGAGAGATCATTCAGCTTCATCTTCAGCTCGACATTCTCCTCCACCAGTTGTTGGTACTTCACTTCTTGAGCTGCCAACTCCCTCAGCTGGTCATCTTGTTGGTGCTGGAGGTTGGCGAGCAGCTCGGTCCTCAACTGGTTGACCCTCTCAGCCACTAGCTTGCAGATTTGTTCTGGTGAAGGAGCGAGCTGAGCAGCTGGAAGGGCTTGAGCAGACTGAGCTAGAAGCTCAGCTGTGACCATGGCTTGATGGTTTGCCAGGTACAGCTTCAGGTTGTCCTCTTCTTCCTTTGCGGCGGCAGCTGCTGCATCGACATCTTCAAGGAAGTCAGCCGATTTCACCAACATGCTGTCAAGGAAGTCGACGCACTCCTTTCCAGCTGCCTTCCTTGTGTCCTTCCCTTCAGCCAGACTCTGGTCCATCCGTCTAGTGAGCAGCGCGATCCGGTTGTTGTATGCCACCTCCAAGTTGGAAAAGTTGAAGTAGGCTCGGATGCGGGACTCATCAGACTTCAGCCTGTCCCAGCTCAGTACCCTGATCGTGTCCTCCTTGACATACCACTGGCTAAAGATCAGGTGGAACTGGTACAGTAGCTCGGTTCCCAGTGTGGCGAAGATGGGCATGTCGTGAGCCGCAGGGAACAGACCCAATAGCTTTTGAAAGCAGTAGGCCACCCTGCCTTCGTGCTCGTCAGCAATAGCCTGCAGGTCCTCCGCTTCGTTGATCGGGGAGGGGGTGAGATTGTATGGTTCGGGTTTAAGAGGTTCATCGATGTTGGCCAAAAAGTCGGTCACAACATCGGCATCGAGCTGAGAGCTCAGAATTTGGGATTCAGTTGGGAAAGAGGGTGCAATGGTTTCCTCAACATCGGCCGAAGGAGCGGTCACGATGTTGGCATCGAGCTGAGAGCTCGGAATTTCTGGCTCGGTTTGGGTAGAGAGAGCAAGAGGCTCTGAGGGCGGTACAGCATTCACTCCAGCTGTGGGGGAGGTGGTAACATCTTCGTGGTCCTCAGATGAGGAGGATGCAACCGATGTCTCCATGCCCTCAGCCTCATCAGCTCCGGGGCCTCGAGGGACAATCTCGAGCGATGCGGCCTCAGCTGAGCGGCTGGATTCGGAGCGTTCCTCAGCAGGTGTGGACTCGACCTGCGCTCCCTCCTCTTCTGGAGCTTGTTCCTCAGCTGGCTCCTCAGCTGGAACCTCAACTGGCTCATCAGCTGACTCATCAGCTGGAACATCAGTTGGCTCATCAGCTGGCACCTCAGCTGCCTTCTTGATTGCCTTCTTGAACCTTACCCTTAACTTTTTCTGGGCAGGTTCGTCAGTCGACTCCTTCTCAGCGTTAGCTAGGCGACGTGAGGCTTTGGATTTTATGGGACGAGCAGTAGCTTGTTCCCCCTCAGCTGCTGACTCAGCTGGCTTTCCCGACTCCCTTTTGTCCTTAGAAGTGTAGACACTCCTCAGCACCTCCTGTGCTTTCTTGGCCGTCGGGAACAGCAACAGCTTCTTTAGTGGCGTCTCCTCACAGTCAGCCCAGACCATGTTGCGGTCCTTTGTTGCGAGGAGGATGAGGGCGGAGATTTTGCAGCCGAAATTGAGCGTGCCCTTCACACTCAGCAGCTTCTCTCCAGACTCGGCTGTGGTCTCAGAGATCTTTGACTTTTCCACCATCAACTGGTTCAGAAAATATTGGAACCAGTTGATTTGGTGTTGGTGCTCCAGGGCCACCAGCTGCTTCAATTTAGGTCGGTTGATGTCGCCGAACGCGCCACTGTATCCGAACACGACCTTCGACACGGTGTCGAACAGCAGGCGGTGTTCCGGCTTCAGCTTAGTCCTTTGCATGTTGCTCCTCAACCGCTCTGGCTCGATCAGAGCATCCTGAAGAAATTCATCCGCTTGTTCATCGGTAATATTCTCCAGAAACTCGGTGGCGGTATGGTTGATTGGTATGATGTACCGGAGGACATCGGACACGTCGATGGAGAAGGAGACACGACGTATCGTCCTTGCCGGAACATCTCTTTGTCGGCAGGACACCTTCGTAGAAACTCCCTCTGAACCGTCAAGGGGGCGAACAAGATTGACGTAAAATTCTCCGACTTGACGCCTGAGCAAGTGAGAGGGGCAGAGCTTGGCCCATTCCAGTAGTCCGTTCTCTCGGAGTGTGTTGGCGAGAGGGGCTAGGACCGGCGACTCTAGATCCTCGTCGGAGAGGATCTGCTCGAAGTGAATCTTCGATACTAACATATCGAATGACTCTTCATACGTGGTAGGCACGAGGGAAGGTTCGGATGATGCCATTCTCTTGCTTTTGGGTGTTATTAAATCACTGCAAAGGTAATATATATAGGAAGGAAATCTATTTGCAGAAAAGGGTTAGGCAGAAAACTGGAAGACGATGAATAGTTATAATTGATAAGCACGAATGAGGAAAGTAGGAGATATCTTCCTGATTTTTCGCCTTATATAGGTCTTTGACTCGGATGAGATCAACGGCTGGGGTTAAATGGCGCGAATCCATCAACGGCTGGGATTACGCGACTGTTGACTATCTTTGACTTGACATTTTGATCCGAGTTCCAACCAGCGCGTGAGAAGGTGTACAGTTTCATGTCAGCCCAGTCGCACTATAAAGTAGGCTATAGATGCTCAGCCGTACTTTACATTTAATGCGACATGATGGCTATTTTAATGTAACTGACTAGCTCAGGAATGTTTGAATTTATTTCAAACATTCTCATTTAAGAACATAACACCTTCAGTAATAAATGATACCTGGTAGCTGATGTCGATATCAGCTGTATACCTCAGTTGTGCTCCTCAGTTGCTGCATACCATCAGCTGACTCGAGTTCGTCTGTTCAGCTGACGTTTGATGTCGTCAGTTGGCAGTTCGCATATGAGATTCCCCCTTTTTATCTGAGCTTCCCCCTTAAATGGATATCCGATTCTTCAGCTCGGATGGATCCTGATCAGCTCGGATGACTCTTCATCTCGGATGACTCTTTAGCTCGGATGAGTTTTTAGCTCGGATCCAAGAGTCCTAGAAGATCACGCAGCATCTTGAACCGGGCTTCAGGAAGAGGTTTGGTGAAGATGTCAGCTCTTTGAATTTCAGTTGGGATATTCTCCATGGACACATCCTTCTTGTCAATATGATCTCGGATGAAATGATGATGAATATCGATATGCTTAGTCCGAGAGTGGTGAACAGGGTTCAGAGAGATAGCTATAGCACTCGAGCTATCACAATGAATGGGAACCTGTCCAGTTGTGACTTCATAATCTCTCAGCTATTGTTTTAGCCACAATACTTGCATGCAACAGCTTCCGGCAGCCATATACTCTGATTCGGTTGTCGAAGTAGCAACACACGCTTGTTTCTTGGAGAACCATGAAACCAGCTTGCTTCATATGAACTGACAGTGTCCCGAAGTAGACTTCCTGTCCAACTGATCTCCTGCTAGGTAGGCATCTGAGTATCCAGTCAGCTGGATATTGTCATCAGTTGGGTACCACAACCCAACATTGACAGTTCCCTTCAGATACTTAATGATGTTCTTTGCTGCCAACATGTGTGCTTCTTTTGGTTGGACTTGAAAACGAGCACACACTCCAACTGCGTATGAAATGTCTGGTCGGCTGGCAGTTAGATAGAGCAGCGAACCGATGATCCCTCTATACTGGCTGGCATCAACGAGCTTTCCCTCAGCTCCTGGTTCGATCTTCCAGTTCGTGTTCATAGGGATCTTTGTTGTCTTACTTGTCTGCAATCCGAACTTGGTGATGAGCTCCTTTGTATATTTGGACTGGTTGATGAAAATCCCTTCAGGTGACTGCTTCACTTGTAATCCAAGGAAATAATTCATCTCGCCATCATTGACATCTCGAACTTCTCCTTCATAAGATCGGAGAATTTCTTGCACAGCTCCTCCGACTTGGAGCCGAAAATGATGTCATCGACATAAATTTGCACAACAAGTATATCTTCTCCAACTTTGATGGTGAACAGAGTTTTATCAACTGAACCTCGTTTGAACCCCGAGTTCAGAAGAAATCCACAAAGAGTGTCATACCATGCCCATGGCACTTGCTTTAGACCATAGATAGCTTTCTTCAGCTTGTACACTCTTCCATCTCCAGTCTCAAAATCAAGAGGCTGT
This sequence comes from Schizonepeta tenuifolia, assembly GCA_029490685.1. Lineage (NCBI taxonomy): Eukaryota > Viridiplantae > Streptophyta > Magnoliopsida > Lamiales > Lamiaceae > Schizonepeta > Schizonepeta tenuifolia. The sequence continues at coordinate 90,042,988 of CM055955.1, read as the reverse complement.
TCAACATATACATCTTCTTTGATATCTCCATTGAGGAATGCACACTACACATCCATCTGATATACATTGAACTTGTGATGTGCGGCATAAGCTAGAAAGATCCGGATGGCTTCCAGCCTTGCAACTGGTGCGAAGGAATCTTCAAAGTCAATTCCTTCTTGTTGGCAGTATCCTTGAGCTACCAACCTTGGTTTATTCCTCACAATAAATCCAATGGCGTCTCTCTTGTTTTTGAAAATCCACTTCAATTCAATCACCTTGACACCATTTGGTCTTTCTACCAACTCCCATACACAGTTGCGTAGAAACTCATTCAGTTCTTCTTGCATGGCTGTTGTCCAGTGGACACAGTTGAGAGCTTCCCCAACATTCTTCGGTTCTGGAACATCAGCTACAAAGCAAGAAATCATGGTAACATCTCCAACTTGCTCGAACTCCTCTAGAACTGCCAATTCCTCAGCATATTGGGCATAAGAGTTGGAATCTTCCTCGGTTGTTTCTGGATTTGCAACCCTGCTCCGTGTGCGCACACCCTCGGTTGGATCTCCGATGATATCGTCGGTGGAATGAACTTCATACCATCTTCGGTTGCGTCTTCCTTCTTCTTCCAAAATTCCCCCTTGATCTCAAAATTCTGAGTTCGAGCTGAGTTTGGTTCTGCTTCAGATGTTGATGCAGTTGGAGGGGCATCAGCTGAAGTTCCCCCTTGGGACGAGCTGAGGTCTTCGCATTCATCTTCAGAGAAGTATGGATCCTCATCCTCAGTTGCCCATATCAGAGGTTCAGCTCGGTTCTTTTCTCGAAGTGCTTGCGATCTGGTGAGAACTGGTAGAACAGCTAGATCCGCGTGTTGTTCCTTTACCTGTTCTCTGCACTCAAAGGTAGATTCATCAAAACTAACATAAGGTGTTATTTCCACAACACGAGAGCTGTTATTGAAAACTCTATATGCCTTGATTCGAGCTGCATATCCAAGAAATATGCCCTTCGAAGCTTTGGCATCAAAAGTTTTCAACTGAGTCTTCCCATTGTTGTGAATATAACACTTAGATCCAAAAACACGAAAATAAGAAATATCTGGCTTTCTGAGTCTCCACAGCTCGTAGGGCGTCTTTCCCAACCGCTTGGTGAGAAGAGATCGATTCTGAGTATAACATGCTGTGTTGATCGCTTCAGCCCAAAATCTCTTTGGCAGTGCTAAGCTCGCTAACATGGATGTGGCTGCATCCTTCAGAGTTCTATTTCTTCGCTCAGCTACGCCATTCTGTTGTGGAGTACGCGCGGCTGATGTCTGATGGGTTATGCCATTCTTTTCGCAATACTCAATAATGGTTTCATTTAGAAACTCCGTTCCACGATCTGATCGGATAGATATGATCTTCATCTCTTGTTGGTTCGATATCCGATCCATTAGCTTGGGCAGCTCATCTCGGGTTTCACTCTTGTGGCGCATGAAGATGGTCCACGTATATCTTGAAAAGTCATCAGTTACAACCAATGTATATTCGTTTCCATTAAAGCTTTTTGGTGTAACTGGCCCGAAGAGATCCATATGGATAAGTTGTAACACTCGGTCGGTAGAGGGAGTTGACTTCAACCGGAAGGAGGTTCTAGCGAGCTTTCCCAGCTGGCATGCACTGCAGATGTGTGTTGTTGAAAACACTCGGTTAGGTATGCCTCTTACATGTTCTTGTCTTGCGAGTCGGTTCATTGTCTTGAAGTTCAGATGGTTGAGCCTTTTGTACCACAGCCAGCTCACATCCGAACTGCTCTTTGATAACAGGCAAGTGTCAGGGAGGCTGCTATTCCAGTCAGCGTAGTATACATTCCCTGTTGGAGATCGATTTCCCAACAATATCACCTGCTTTGATCCGACATCTTTAACTCTGCAACCCTGTGCATCAAACTTGACAGAGAAACCATTATCACAGAATTGGCTGATGGAGAGCAGGTTATGCTTCAATCCATCAACATAAGAGACATTAGAAATTGAAACATGATTGGTTTCAAGGGTACCGTAACCTCTGGTATAACCTTTTGAGTTATCACCAAAAGTAACTGATGGACCTTCTTTTTCCACGAAACTTCCAAGCAAATCCTTTAGATTCGTCATGTGTTTCGAGCATCCACTATCCATCACCCACATTGTTGCAGACGCCTTCTTCTTCCTCAGCTGTTTTTCCTGTACCTGCAAAGAGAAACTCGCTTAGGTCCCCAATTTCAGTTGGGTCCTGGAGGGTTAGAACCAGTTCCCGCTGGAACTGTGCGTCACTTTTCCCTGTAAACTCGGATGGATTTATCATTCCAAATTACTTTTTCTTCATCATCAACTATAACAACACCTCGGTTATCCTTAGGCTTGTTGTTAGTAGTGATGTTCTGTTTCTTGGGAGGAGTTGGGTTTCTCCTATGTTGAGCTTTAGGAGGTGAGGCTTTCCCCCTGTTTTGATGGCGATTCTTATCCTGTTGAGTTTGTCTGTGAGGTCGGATGCCCTGTTGGAATCTTTGAGGCTGATTATGATTCCAACTTCCTGAGGGTTGTCTGTAGCTGTTCATGCCCTGTTGATGATTAATATTATGGCATGAATATCTCCAGTTGTTTGACCAGTTCCTCATTGGTTGACTATGTTGGAACCTTTGGTCGAACTGATGTTAGAACCGCTGCTGATTCAGATGATTGAACCCTTGCTTGTTCTGAGGTTGGTTCCATTCCTTTTGACGTTGACTTTGAGGTTGATGCAGAGGTCGGTTCTGCTTCTGAGATCGGTTGCGGTTGTGCTTCCGACGCCTCTGATTCCTCTTCTGACTTTTGGAACATTCCCCCTCGGTTGATACCTCAATTGATGGAACATTCTGTCCTACATCAGTTACTCTTTTTCCCTTCTCAGTCGTAATTTCATTGGTCATTTGAACTTGTTGAGAGGTGGAAGTTGAATTAGCTTCTGGAGACTCAGCTGTGTCTGGCTCTACAGCTGTAACTTCTACTGGTTTGATGAAAGTTGCTGGTGCAATCCCAGTATCCTTGACAACATCATAACCGAGTCCTGACACGTCATCCATCTGTCTGCTGTAACTTAAAAGGTTTTCGATGATCTTGGATGACTGATAAAGCTTGATTAGATTGTCCTTCTCAGTTTGCAACTCCTTGACGAGTACAGCTATCTGCTCGGTTTGTCCATCTGACTTCTTTATCAGCTGTTCGATCTGAGCATCTTGATTTTTCAACTGATCTTGCTGTTCTTTGTTTTGCTTTGTCAACTCCTCATCAGCTGGAGCCTTAGCCTCGATCAGTTGACTCTTGAGATTCTCAATCTCCTGAGTTTGGCTCGTGATTAGATCCTCCTTTTCGGTTAAGGAATCTTCAAGCTTGGCGAACTGAGCTTGAAGACTCTTAAACTCAACTGACTGTTGACACAGTTCCTCACTGAGTTCTTGAAAATCATTCCAAGAGGGTTCCAACTCATCGCTCAGAGATTCCTGCAGGTTAGAAGTATTGGAATAATTTAAGCGAGCAGGATTAGATTGTACCTCAATATCATCTTGGTCGGTTCCAAGTGCCATGAGGCATTGATCCGGACTTATGACTTTGTTGGTAGAGGTCAGTTCATCCTCATCTTTAGTGTCTGTGAAGATGTCCATATCGTCAGCTGCCTCTTCAGCTACCATGGCCTTGTTCTTTGCAGTTTGTTTGGCCCTCAGTGCTTCTCCTTCCTTCTTTGAGAGGTCTGGGCAGTCAGCTTTGAAGTGTCCTTCCTTGCCGCATTCGAAGCAACCATTGGTGACTAGCTTCGAACTGTCTCGAGTTCGGTTTGATTTAAAGAAGCGTTTATATTTCCCGAACCGAGTGTCCATATCGGCTAGCTTCTTTGACAACGCTGCAATGTTCTGTTGCAGTTCCTCTCTGCTCGGCTCCTTTGCAGTCGTGTCAGCCGATCTGGTTGGCCTTGACGATCTCGACTTTGAGTAGTCAGCTCGGAGGGCAACTGACTTTGATGCCGAGCCGACATCCTCAATTCTATTTGTCTAACTTGAGTGCTGCGACCTCCTTCTGTTGACCTTATACTCATTTCCTTTCAAGATTGAGAACAATCTTTCAGTTCCCATTTCACCAAGGTCAGCTCGGCTCTCGTGGATATTTGTTAAAGTATCCCACTCAGCCGGTAGAGCTTGCAACACTTTGAGGTTTATTTCTCTTAGAGTGTATTTTCCTTTTCGGATGGACTGGATTCTTCTGATGATGTCCATAAACCGGAACTCTAGCTGATCGATAGTCTCATCAGGTCGCAGACTGAAATTGTCGAAATCTTGACATGCATGCGAGAACTTGTTTTCCTTCGTCTCGTCGCTTCCTTCACTTAGCGAAGCCAAGACGTCCCACATCTCTTTTGCAGTCTCACACTCCTTTATCCAGGGCAGATAATCTTGTCCAACCGTGGACATTATTGTGCTCTGAGCCCAGATATCCAGCTGGCTCACCTTGGCCTCTTCCAGAGTGTAGTCTTCTGGCTGTTTCTCCACATACTCCACCACTTCATCTCCATCGTTGGGATTTGTGGGAGTGTAGTATTCTATCTTGTATGACGATTGGTCCAGAAGTGAGAACTTGTTGCATCCTATGATGCTTTGACAGAAGGATCTTCTTCATTCGAGTTCTCCATGATGTATAATTGACTACAGAGAACATGACTACGATCTTGTCCTTGACGTCCATCTGCACAAACAAAAACAGGACAAAAATGCGAGCAAGAATGCACTAGCGTGAAAAGATCTGTTCAGTTGACCACTGAAGAAAATTCTCGAATTCACACCTCGTGAAACAGAGTCAGCAGTCTTTTGAACCACTGCTCTGATACCACTTGATGGTCCCGAAACGAGTTACTGGTGTATGGGGGGGGGGGGAATACACCAGTTAGGATTTAAAAACTTAAACCTGAAAAATCACTTCAACTGAGTAAAAGATGACTCAGTTGGAATTTCACAGCTGAGTAAGTGACCTCAGCTGGAAGAGTGAGGCTGTGCGGAATGTGGTGGAAAAAATAAACTCGTTAAATGCAACTCACGCAAAACAGCTCGGTTGGTCAAGAACCAAAACAGCTCGGTTGAAAATGTGCAAATGAGATTTGTATGTCAGTTAGATTGATCAGATAAAAATGCAGATGCAACTAAAAAAAAACAAACACAGACACACAGGATTTAACGTGGTTCGGAGATAACCCTCCTACGTCCACGGGGAGGTATGAATCCTCACACCTCAGTCCAAGTTCTTCTGGACAGAACCACTCAGCTTACGCAGGCTGAGCAACCGTTAAGAATAAGTTTGCGGGTACTTATCGACCTTACAGTTTAGTTTCCGGGCACTAAACAGCCTATGTCAAGTTTGCGGGTACTTGACGACCTGACTACTCAATTACAGGAAGAGTAATGTCCTAGCACACTTTTTAGGGTGTGAGAGTGGGTGGGTTTTTCCAACTACAGCTCGATCACGAATGAGAGCTGGATCTAAGGCTTGAACGAATAAACACTCAAACTAAGATCTAAGACAGATTTTCACTCTATGAACCCTCAGCTACTAATGTTCTATCACTCTTGAACTCTCAACTGCTGATGTTCTTAGAATTGGATTTTAGCTTGATTCTCTTGTGATTGTACTTTTCTCTCTTCCTTCAGTCTGTCTCGTGTGTGTCTCTTGTATCTCTCTCGAATGAGAGAATGCCTCTATTTATAGGCGGAGAGAATCAACTAGCCGTTGGAGGAGCAGTTGATCTCTGATCGGTTGATAGCGATGGCTTGTCTCTCATCTCTGCAGACTTTCCCGATATGGCATCTGTGCTCTTCTGCTTTCCATCTGAGACAGCCTTGTGTTGGGCCAGATGGGGTAATGACTGAACGGTCAAACCCTCATGTGACTTCCTTTTGAAATTCAAATCTTAACCTTTCTGACAGTCAACCTCGGTTCGTCGGTTGAAAGTCTTGATCTTCATCTGAGTGGTTTTCAGTTGATGTTCTGAACTGTTTAACTCTCAGCTGACTTTGAACTTCAAGCAGTTAATCTTCTTGTTCGAGTTCTACAACTGAGGTTCTGAAACTGAACACTCAGTTGTCTTCCTTGTGTTTACTCGGTTGGGTTTGAACCCTCAGTTGGTTTCCTTCACAACTGATGTTCCGAAGATTTCCCCTTGTTTGCATCTGAACATATGAACTCTCAGTTGTCTTTCTTCACAACTGATGTTCTGTCTGAGTGACGCCTTGTTGCCATCTTCAGCTGGAGACCTGTAAAGATAAAATCTTAACTTTGCTCAAACAGCGAACCTAAATTCTAACATTAGGTTCTGGCAACATCTACTCGGTTGGGGTCAGTCGGTTTTGGAATTCATCAAAACTTTTACTAATAAATTTCCCAACAAACATTAACAGGATCATAAATACCATTTGGCTGAGCATTAAATGAGCTAGAAGAAGGAAAAGGATCAAGAGATTGGATAGGAAGCACATTTCATGTATAAGGGTTATGCTGATATGAAGCTCTCGGCTCACGGCGAGGCGGAGAAGGGACTCAAGATGGAGGTGGCTCATTTGGAGGCTAAGGTTGATGATCAAAAGCAAAACCATTTGATATGGCTGGAAAATCAAGCTCATATGGTCCAGGAGGAGGAGCACCAAACTCAATAAAACTGGTCGGATACTCTAGCGATAAAAGTGTTACAGTTTCCATACAGGTAGACATCCATATATTTAGTTCCAACATGGTTCGGCACCAATGACGCTGCCTAGTTGTGCCATTCGCGGGGTAACACGTGAATCAAGTGAATTATTCCATCCACAACACAAACGTCTAGGTACTTGACAACTTCCCATATCTTATGGAATCGAGTTAAAAACTCAGCAATCGTCTCATCGTAAGCTTTCCTAATGTTCAAGTATTCTTGCATCATTGGTTCGTCTCATCATCCATCCTATACGGTTTTAAAATGTAATAGACATACTATAACAGATATACGTATCACGTTTGGAATTCCGACCACCACATACTCGTTTTTGCATTTCAGCGATGTTTTATTGCCCGTACTACTTGGCAATTACATTTCTTTAAATCGTTTCCACAATCGATCCATCCTTTTTTTTTCACATCCCACATCAAAGCACAAAAATTAGGGACGACATTCTAAAGCAATCTAGTTATTCAAACTACTCGCTTTGCAAGAAGCTTTTAATTTTTAAACGAGCACAAACGACATACTGAATAACTTTAAATCAATTGCATGCTCAAAACTTTTGGAAAATATTCGTACCTGATAGCTGGATGAGATGGGGATAATTGGTATGTTACTGACTCAGACAAGTCTAGGAAACAAATCTAGACTCGACTCATCAAAGAAAGTTTAAACTTCATGATAGACAGACTTCAGAGCAGACAAACAAACCTCAGAGCAGACAGACATGCTCTGATACCACTTTGTCACAGCCCGAAATCCGATGTGTAGGAATGACCAGACTCCATTGGAGTGTGAAGGTAAAACCATCAAATAAACATACCATTTATGTCACAACTCAACACGAGATGCAACATAACAATACTTCAATCAATTTAAGAATGTGAAACCAACAAATAAAACTTGACTCGAAAAGAATCATGCTCGAAAATATGGTTTTGAGAATTTTAAAACGATGATGGATATGAACGTGCAATCAAGACATTACTCGTCAAAGATCTAGCATATATAATTTACATAGGTTTCTCAAAAATAATGGTAAGTATCTCGACTCCAAGTCAAGCAAACATGGAAGACAAATGGGAATTGAGAAATTGTTTCGAGCACATGGCTCATTGTATCATCGCCATATCAGAGTATTTCAAAAATATAACTTATCAAACGAGATAATCATGCAGTGGAGACATCATTCGCTCACAACAATTTCATGTATGACGATATGTAATTGCCGACTCAACTTTCAACAGATAACACACCACCAAGAATCACCCTCACCATCCTCATCCATAGCTAACCTGCACATTTAAAAATACATGCAGGGCTGAGTATTTCGTACTAAGTGAACACATTGCCAAAAATATTTTTAAAAGCTTGCTCTTAGAGCTATATAATTAAACTTGCATTGCCATTGCATCACAAGTGTTAGTACGTTTGAAAATATTTTACTTGTGAATGCATAAATCATTTTTCCATTAAAGGTGTGTGCACACAATTTTATATAATAGGTATGAATCATCTACCACATCAATATTGTGTCGAGAAGTAGGCCTCCTTCTCAAACACTGTGACTGGCTAAATCGAAGTAAAGCCCACAGTCACCTCATCAATCAATTACTATATGTGAGTTCCTGCCTCACACAGGATATAATAACTCATGTAGATGATAAAACATACCAAACTCAGATAAATGGCAAGTCAATTAATTTAAAAAACTCACATAATATTACTCAACAAGCAATAGCATTCATCAAAGTTTTGGTTTTAGAAAAGCCCACCTGACTTCTGGTTTGTTGAGTCGAGGTAGCCTATTCTACGCTTTCCAACTACTTCTCAGTCCCACTTGGCCCTTCAATAATGACATCGATTAAGATCGAGTTTATCGACTGAAAAAACGTAAGATAGACTTATGGCTCGGCTAAAGGACTTCTACTTGACTCGTATTTCTCTTATCTTATTTTTATTTCTCTACATCGATATCCTTCTCGGTTTCTCATTTTCGGATTATCGTCTAAACTCGATTTCTAATAAATCTCAAACTCAGATTCTCGTTTCTAGAAATAATATTTTAATATTCACACAAATAGAGAAGTTACTATTTAATTCGTCTTAAACTTCTCGAGTTCTCGAGTTATATAAACTCAGAAAATCATATCGTCAATTCTCAACTATTAACATCTCAAATCATTCATGTTACCTTCTAACACTCACATCAACAATCAAATATTCACTTCGATATTCACATCATATTCAAGTATTCACATCATATTAAAGTACTCACATCATATTCAAACATTTATATCATAATCGAGCATTCATTATCAATAATCCAACACTTTAAATAAATAATTAACTTCTGAAGCAAGTAGGTAATTAGTACTCTTCTTAGGCACAAAATCCTAATCAAGTTTTAAAATTTCTGGAATAATTCATATTTTAAACCAAGTTAACTGATAACTTGTTACTGATCGACATTTATTCTTTTAAAAACTTATAACTTTAAGCTTTTAGCGAAAATAATTTCGTTATATAATAATAGCTCAAATAATAATAGTTATCTTGAATTTTAATATCCAAACTTTATTTAATATTTCTCATTTCCAAAATACGTCGTCATTTTCGCAAAATACGAACTCATACTCGTATATACTTCTCAACTTAATACTCAACATTAAATAATCAATATTTAATCTTTTTCTTTATTTGAAAATCTCAATTTTCGTTTTTATTTAATAAAAAATCGTCTTTTATTTCAAAATTTCATCGCTCGATAACTTCTACATCTTAACTCCTTTTTAAGTGATTCAAAAAGTAAACTCGCTTATTTTTATTCAAACATCACCATCAAATCACTTGACACGTCATACATCATCAAAAACTTAACATTCAAATATTTAATACTTGGTAATCTCGTTTTTCTCATATAATACGTATACTTGTTTTGTTTTTCAACTTCTATAACTCTTCTTCATTTACTTAGCATCTCATAGCATCAATGTCACAGCCCCAAATCTCGAGGGACGGCCAAGCCGGGGTGTGACTAGGGGTTGAATTAAAGAGGCGGGGAAGAAAGGGGTATTACTAAATAAATGAATAAATTAACATCTATAACCGAGATAAAAATACTATGAACTAATTCTTATTAGATCAAAGAGAGTCAATCTCGAAAGATCGCTCGATAAAGTTGTGATCAGAGAAGACTAGGTTTAAAGTATGAACAACTTAAACCGAAAAGATTAACATCAATAAGAGAGTTATTTTGCAGCGGAAAAACGTAGAATGATATCACATATCAAATGTGAAATCGAGGCTCAACTAAACTTTACTTCCTTAAGTACGACCTTTACTCAACCTCCTCCACCTTCGTTACTCAACCTGCACATTTAAAAACAAACATGCAGGGCTAAGTACATAAAGCACTTAGTGGGCACATTGCCGAAAACATATCATACTTAGTATAGATTAATCAGGCATCTTTTCACAAACACTCGTAAGATTTATACTGTTGTACACTTAATTTTGGATAACACACTGCAGGTTAACTCAGAATCCGATCATCTGGATAGCACTCTGTGGGCTAGCTCAGAATTTGTCCCTCTGGATAGCACTCTGTGGGCTATCTCAGAATCTGATCGTTTAGTTGGAATCTATGGATAGCACTCTGTGGGCTAACTCAGAATCCAATACTCTGGATAGCACTCTGTGGGCTAACTCAGAGAGGCACAAGAGAAATTCACATAAAACAATTCATCATGCACTAATAGTTACTTTAATACACACTTATTAAAGCAGTAAGTAAACACTTTCGAGCAACGCTCATTTTATTTTGATAGAAAAGTCCACCTTAATCACTTACAGAACAAACTTTAACCTTCTGTCTTCTATCCTGTCTTCAACTCCGACTTCCTCCTTTTATCGCAAATAAACGAACTTTAACAAGTGGTCGAGACAATAAAGGAAAAGGAAATCGAATTTGTTTTAGACTTTTAGGCCTTTGCACTTTAACTAATTTCTTTTGATTACAAGAAACGAGACTTGAACACTTCTCGTTTAGAACTAACTTGGCTCATTACACGACACTTAGGTCAGTAGATAAATGGAAGTCGATAACTTATAACGACTTAGAAGTTCACAAGGAATGAAGTTAAAAAGGATTCAACTTAAGAATTTAGACTTAAGAAAGTTTCTGCACAAAGCAGAAGTTCTGGAGTTTATACAGAACAGGTTCCTGCGAAACAGGGGATGTGCTCTGTACGAAAAGAAAGCCACAGATGTCTAGTTTACTTTCCAATTTACGGATCTCGATTTCGTTAAGCAAGCTAAAAGTTATGACAGTTTCCGTAACATATCGCAAAACAGTCCGCGAAACCCTAGGTGTTCGATTTTTATTATATTTTTAGAAAAATTCCAATAAATTATATAATCATCCTCAAACATACTACATCTCATTTCTATCATCATATTATACAAATCATAACATATACTACATCAAATCCTCACTTATTCATCTCTTACCTTTTTATTTTTATTTTTAGAAAATTCTAAAATAATTCATGCATCAATCTATCATCATATAGAACACAAATTCACTAATCAATCCTCAAAAAAAAAAAAAAAAAAAAAACGAACTAAACCTTAAACCCCTAATTTTTCTTTAAATTTTCGGTAATGACAAGAAACTTAGGAGGATGATTTTTATTAAATTCTAACCATGGGAATCCATTTCTATGCATTTAATAACATGTATTATCCATAGATTCATCATCCTACATCTCATCAAAAATTTCGGTCAATACAAGTTTGAAGAAAAGATGAATTTGTTCAGTTCATTCCATAGAGGAAGCTCTTACCTTGTCGATTATGGACTCGGAAATAAGATTGATCGGAAGACGAACTAGTTGTGGAGCTTGAGAGCTTGAAGAAAATGAAGAACACAACAATGGTGTGAGAGAGAGGGGGGCGGCATTTAGAGAGAGAGATAAGGGAGAATGAGGTGTTATGATAGACTTCATAAAGTTGAATAAATATCTAACAAGGGTGAGTCATGGGTGTAGGTGGCAGTTTTAGGGGATAATTTAGTCGGAAATATCGCGTTTTACGGGTCTAATACGACGTTTATAAATCGAGAAATTATTTTCTTAGACGGTTACATTTTCGACGAAATCTAATTTGACCGTTAGATTAGAAATAAATCATATACTCGTAAAGCATATTTCGATTTCCGAAATCCGATGAAAAGTCGGGATAAGACAGTCCAAAATTCGCCCAGAAAAATAATAAAAACTAACTTTCTCCGATGAACTCGTATCGAAGAAAAAGTGAATGTAAAGTCTGACAGTTTTTCGATCTGAGTTTTTGAACGAAAATTCTATCGGACGCGAAAACCCTAATACAGTAGTCGTTCAACCGACTTCTGGAATTTATTTTCAGAAACGGATTTCACCGTTAGTCTTAGAATTGAAAATCCTTAACTTAGGCTTGCAAAGCCTTAATTAATTAAAAAATTTTTATTTCTCGTCGGAAGAAAATATCTAGGGTATTACATTCTACCCCTCTAACGAAAAATTTCGTCCCGAAATTTGCTTACCTCCTTCGCAAAAGTTTCCACGTAGCTTCCTCTTGCCCGTGGTAATTCCAGAACACTTTACTAATCGTATCGACTTACTTCTTAACTCTCGCACTTTTCGATCCAAGATCGCTTGCGGTCTTTCTTCATAACTTATAACTTAATCAAGAACAACGTCTTGCTAATGAATCACGTATTTTTAGAATTGAACACGTACTTTCTCATACGAGATATGCAAACATAATAATCATTTCATAGACTTGGCGACACGGCCAATCTATATAACATTGGAACCTATCTTTTTCAAGATATCTACTAATCATATAAATCTTTGTCTAAGCTTATACTTGATAAGAAAATAATTATCATCCTTAGAAGGAAAATCATGAGGAAAACTTGTCCTCATTTTCTAAATTTAAGTTTGATTAACATATATGACATAAGACTTTCGTCACCTTTAGACTTCTTTCTTTCTGACTCGAATCTATCGAAAGAATATATCTATCATTTCACTGAGTGAATCTAGTTCTAGATCCTTCCTTCCATACAAGGCCTCGTAAGGCATAATACTTATCGTAGCCTGATAACTATTAGACTTTGATCTAACACTATCGTCCTTAACATTTCTTCTAATACTTGAATCGTTATCTCGGATTCACTTAAAATTCTCTCTCGTAAGTCTGGTGTAGCTACTAGTGCTGCTATTCGGTTAGTTATTGTCTCAGGTGTATCTAGCACTTCCAAATCCATCATCTCAATTTTTGTACAAGTGTTTCTTCTTCGATTAAGAGACACCCTACTTTAGTTGGAGTCTTGCGACTCAGCGCGTCTGCTTCGACGTTAGCTTTTCCTGGATGGTAATTGATACCACAATCATAATCCTTCCATTCCATGGATTATATCCATATTAAAAATTTTCATTAACACTTTACTTAAAGCGTTCACTTACTTACTAAACTTTTTTTTTTCCACTTAAAAAGTTAACAAAACTGAAACAGGTAATAACTCCGATACTAGTTCTATAAACTTTTTAACTTCCCAAGTTAAACAAGTTCCTTATTAAACAAGTTAGTTGAATATTCTTGTTTAACTAACACGATTAGAAGAAATTTTCGCGAAGTCAAAGCCCACTCACGGGGTCATATATACATATACGTCGAACGAGTACTGTTTTGCCTCCAGCGAGGACTTATAAAAAACTAGACTACTACTAGTCTTAGTTAGGCCAATTACTTGCCTAGTGACCCTTGCCCTTGTCCTGTGCTTTTGGCCCATTCACAAATGTCCATGCATTATGCTCTTATTGCTGTTGTGACTGTTGTTGTTGCGGATGTGGCTGAGCTTGATTAGCTCTCAAGGGTTGGGGCTGACCATACTGATTCGATCCTACTGGTTGTAATGGTTCCGGACAATTTCTTCTCACGTGTCCCTTCTGACCACAGTTATAACAACCGTCAATGTTTGCCAAACAATTACTAAAGTGCATTCTGTTACACTTAGGGCAGGTAGTAACAGTGATTCTTCCTTGGTTATTGTTAACCTGTTGTCCCTGCCACTGTCCTTATGAGTTATTTTCCCTCCATTGTCCTGATTGGTTATTCTGATTCGGCTGTTGAAAGCCACGCTGATTTCCACCCCGGTTCCCCTGATTGTTGTAGTGCTGATAGTAGCCACTGTTGTTTTCTCCTTCCCTTTTCCGTTTTCCTTTATCGTTGCTGTTATTGTTGTTGGAATGGTCTTGAGTTGGAGCCTGGGTTGGTGCTAGTACGGGCGCTACAATCTTTCGTTCTTCCGGCACAACTGCCTCCATGTCTAAGGCTCGTCCTAGTATGTCTGTATAGCTCAGTCCTCCATGGCTGGCTAGTGCCACTCCTATTTCATGTCTAAGTCCCCCACGGAACTTCTTTGCTATTTTCTCGTCAGTATCTACCTGCTCGGGTGCATACCTTGACAATTCACAAAAGGTTGCATCGTATTCAGTCACTGTCATCTTCCCTTGTTTCAGACTGTAGAACTCTACTTCCTTCTTTGCTCTATAGGTTTTAGGGATGTACTTGTCGTAAAATGCTTCCTTAAACTCATCCCAAGTAAACTGAGCCAGATGCTCTGTCGGAATAACCTTCTGCCTAGCTTCCCACCAGAAATCAGCTGGCCCGGTGAGTTGAAACGCAACGCACGAGAGACGCTCCTCATCAGTACATCTGAGAAGTTTAAAAATTCTTTTTGTAGCTCTTACCCAAAGCTCAGCATCGCTCGGGTTTCCTGATCCATTAAAGACAGGTGGATTTCTTTTGAGGAATAGATCCTCTATGTCACGACGTAGTGGTGGTGGAGGTGGAGGGGTTTCCTGACGTCCTTGATCTTCCTCCCTCTCATGTTGTGTATGACCTCTTCCCGATCCTCTAGGCCTATCGAGTCCTCTTCTTTTGTTATTCGCTACTCTTGGCGGCATTTTGAAACTAAAGAAATCAAGAATTCTCATCAATTTCGTGCTTTAAGCACTCACCCATTCAATAAGGAATTAACTTATCTTAATCATCTAGCAATTTCTCAAATTGCAACCAAACTCTTAACGGTTCTTAGCTTACCTTAACCATCTCATCTTACCTTAATCATCTTAACTTAGACTTCTTAGTTTTTCTTGAAGAAAACTTTTAATCGGTTCTTAATAATTAAAACAAAGTAACGACTCTACTTTGTTCACGTTACTTATACGAAAGTAACATTCGTCTCTTATTTGCTTTGATTCCCTTTATTCTGTCCTTCCCGTTCTGATTGTCTCTCGAATAATTTGAGACTAGCGCTTCTCAAAACATCTATGTTCTCAATGAATCGGGAAGAATCTTAGAGAAAATAGTCTAGGTTCTCAACCCAACGTACTTCTCAAAATAACAGAAATTATAGCTCAAATAATTTCACATACTTTCACAAAGTATAGTACTCATACTTTCACATAATTCATCCTTGGCACACTTGGTTTTTGACAGAAGTATATCTAATACTTCAAACTTTCAAAATAATAACACTTTTGATACCTTTCTTTTCTTCTTTAGTTGAGTCGACGTAGCGGGAGGTTGAGTTGTTTACTTATTCTTAAGTTTAGTGATACAAACTAAACTTTACTTTCTCAAAAGAAAACTCAGGTACAAAGCAGAAACGATTGCTCTGATACCATTCTGTGGTATCACTAGAAAAATAACTTACGACCAGAGCAGAACTGAATGCTCTGATACCATTCTGTCACAGCCCCAAATCCCGAGGGACGGCCAAGCCGGGGTGTGACTAGGGGTTGGATTAAAGAGGTGGGGAAGAAAGGGGTATAACTGAATAAATGAATAAATTAACATCTATAACCGAGATAAAAATACTATGAACTTATTCTTATTAGACCAAAGAGAGTCAATCTCGAAAGATCGCTCGACAAAGTTGTGATCAGAGAAGACTAGGTTTAAAGTATGAACAACTTAAACCGAAAAGATTAACATCAATAAGAGAGTTATTTTGCAGCGGAAAAACGTAGAATGATATCACATATCAAATGTGAAATCGAGGCTCAACTAAACATTACTTCCTTAAGTACGACCTTTATTCAACCTCCTCCGCCTTCGTCACTCAACTTGCACATTTAAAAACAAACATGCAGGGCTAAGTACATAAAGCACTTAGTGGACACATTGCCGAAAATATATCATACTTAGTATAGATTAATCAGGCATCTTTTCATAAACAGAACAGGTTCCTACGAAACAGGGGATGTGCTCCATACGAAAAGAAAGCCACGGATGTCTAGTTTACTTTCCAATTTACGGATCTCGATTTTGTTAAGAAAGCTAAAAGTTATGACAATTTCCGTAACGATCGCAAAACAGTCCGCGAAACCCTAGGTGTTCGATAACTCGACGCACGATTTCCTAGGTTCGACTAATGATATACCACTTTTATTCTTACAAAAATTCCATCTTAAGGCAGTCAACATGTACAATCTTTCATGACAACTCCTTCACATTTCTCGATTAAAAACTCGACGTATATTTCCTCGTCTTTCAACTAATCCAATTACTAAACAAATTCCATTTCAAATTCAATTTCTATTTCGACTTCTCGTTTATAAACTATAACTTAGATCATCTCATATCTCGGATGGAAACATCGTCAACTACAATCTCGTTTGTCAAACGACAATAATCATTAATATCAAATTGGTTTTCCTTATTCGACTTTTCTATCGACACTTAGACTCGATTCTTCGTCTCTTATCAAAATTCCAATCTTCTTAGAATTTGTTCAAATTTTCCGGTTACGATCATTAACTAACAAGATTAACATATATTCAAATCACAAACCTAAATCATTATCTAATCACGACTTATCGACGATTCTTCGTCTCTTAACGAAAATTCAACGTTCTCCGATTTTGCTCAAACTTTACAATATCGTTCATCATCTATCAAGATTCACTAATACGTAAATCACATACTCAAATTATTAACGAGCCTCAACTTATCTACGAGTTTTTGTCTCTTACGATTTTTGTTTTATTTTTAGAAAAATTCCAATAAATTATATAATCATCCTCAAACATACTACATCTCATTTCTATCATCATATTATACAAATCATAACATATACTACATCAAATCCTCACTTATTCATCTCTTACCTCTTTATTTTTATTTTTAGAAAACTCTAAAATAATTCATGCATCAATCTATCATCATATAGAACACAAATTCACCAATCAATCCTAAAAAAAAAACGAAATAATCCTTAAACCCCTAATTTTTCTTTAAATTTTCGGTGATGACAAGAATCTTAGGAGGATGATTTTTATTAAATTCTAACCATGGGAATCCATTTCTATGCATCTAATAACATGTATTATCCATAGATTCATCATCCTACATGTTGGGAAATTTAAGTAAAGTATTGATTGATTCCAAAACCAACTGACCCCAACCGAGTAGATGTTGCCAGATCCTAATGTTAGTATTTAGGCTCGCTGTTTGAGCAATGTTGAGATTTTATCTTTACAGGTCTCCAGCTGAAGACGGCAACATGGCGTTACTCGGATAGAACTACAGATGGAAATTCGGATGTGTAACATCAGTTGTAAGAAAGACAATTGAGCATTCAAGATACAGAACATCAGATGTGAGAAAGACAACTGAGCGTTCAAGCCACCTGTTCAGATGGAACATCAGATGTGAGAAAGACAACTGAGCGTTCAAGCCAACTGTTCAGATGGAACATCAGTTGCATGACTCAAACTGATAGATCGACAACATGAAGTTCAATGAGAGTTCAACTGTTCCTCTTCAGACAGAATGTCAGATGACGATAGCGATCAGATGGAACATCAGCTGAAGACAACTCGGATGAAGATCAAACTTCTCAACCGACCAACCAATGTTGAAAAACAAAGGTTGAAATTTGAATTTCAAATAAGGAAGTCACGTGAAGGTTTGACATTCTGTCATTACCTCATTTGGCCCTACACAAGGTTGTCTCAGATGGAAAGCAGAAGTTCACAGTTGCCAAATCAAGAAAGTCTGCAGAGATGAGAGACAAGCCATCGCTTTCACAGAACAGAGATCAACGGCTCCTCCAACTGCTAGTTGATTCTCTCTGCCTATAAATAGAGGCCTTCATTCATTCATCAAGATAACACACAGAACAAGACAAGTGCGAAAAAAGACTAAAGAGCAAAAGAACGACGAAAAACTGCACACGAGCTAAACTGAAATTATCCTCTAAGAACATCACTAGTTGAGAGTTCATAGAGTGTTAGAATCTGTCTTGGTGTTTTCGATCTTAGTTTGAGTCTTCATTTGTTCAAGCTTAGATCCTAGCTCACTTCGTTGTTAGAGCTAGTAGTTGGAAAACCCACCCTTTTATACATCCCCTAAAAAGGTTGTTAGGATCCTTCTCTTCCCGAAATTGAGTAGATAGGTTGATAAGTACCCGTAAACTTATCTGTAAGGTTGATAAGTACCCGCAAACTTATCTGAACGGTTGCAAAGCCCGCGTAAGCTTTGTGGTTGTAGTCCTAAAGAATTTGGACTGAGTTGTGTGGACTCACAACTCCCCGTGGACGTAGGAGTTCTCTCCGAACCACGTAAATGCAACAAGTGATTACATCCGTACCGATCACCATCATGGAAAAAGTCATTCGCACTCCTACAAATCCCAATGATGGGGATACAACTGAGGTGATGGTTAAGAAAAAGCCAGAAGACTTCACTCCTGAGGAAGCAAAAGTGAGCCAGCTGGATATCTGGGCTCAGAGCACTATCATGTCCACAGTTAGACAAGACTATCTTCCATGGATAGAAGAGTGCAACACAGCTAAGGAGATGTGGGACATTTTGGCATCTCTTAATGAAGGGAGTGACGAAACCAAGGAGAACTCTCCCATGTTTGTCAAGATTTTGACAACTTCTGTCTAAGAGTTGATGAAACTATTGATCAGTTGGAGCTTCGGTTCATGGATATCATCCGAAGGATTCAGTCTATCCGACGAGGAAAATATACATTGAGAGAGATCAATCTCAATGTATTACAAGCCCTACCAGCTGATTGGGACACCTTCACCAACATTCATGAAAGCCGAGCTGATCTTGGAGAAATGGGAACTGACAGACTGTTCTCAATCCTGAAAGGAAATGAGTACAAGGTGAACCGACGAAGATCAACTCAGTCCTCGGTGCAGACGAGTCGACTTGAGGATGTTGGTTCCAGAACAAAGATAGTAGCACTTCGAGCTGACTATTCCAAGCCGCGAACATCAAGGGCAACAAGATCTGCGGACACAGCTTTGAAGGAGCCAAGCAGAGAAGAGCTGCAACAGAGTATAGCCGCCTTGTCAAAGAAGCTAGCTGACATGGATACTCGGTTCGGAAAATACAAGCGGTTCTATAAATCCAATCGAACTCGAGATAACTCAAATCCTGTGAACAACGGTTGCTTTGAATGCGGCAAAGAGGGACACTTCAAAGCTGATTGTCCAGATCTTTCCAAGAAAGAAAAAGATGCGTTGAGGGCCAAGCAAAATGCAAAGAACAAGGCCATAGTTGCAGAAGAAGCAGCTGATGACATGGACATCTTCACCGACACTGAAGATGAGGACGAGCTGACTTCCACCAACAATGCTATCGGACAGGATCAATGTCTCATGGCATTTGGAACTGACCAGGATGATGCTGAGGTACATTCTAGTCCAATTAATTTAAATTCTTCCAATGTTTCTAACATGCAGGAAACAGTAGATGAAGAGTTGGAACCCTCTTGGGGTAATTTCCTAGAACTTAGTAAGGAATTGCATCAGCAATCGGTTGAGTTTAAGAATCTTCAAGAACTGTTTGCCAGATTTGAAGAATCCTTAACCGAAAAGGACGATCTGATTAAAAGTCAAACCGAAGAGATTGATGATCTCAAAAGTCAACTGAATGTGGCCAACCAAACTAAAGCTCCAACCGATAAGGAGTTGAAGAAGCAGATCAAGGAGCAGCATGAACAGTTGAACAAGCAAGAGGCACAGATCGACCAGCTGATGAAGAAATCAGACGCACAGACCGAGCATATAGCTGTTCTTCTCAAGGATCTACAAACTGAGAAGGACAACCTGATAAAGCTATATCAACCATCCAAAATCATCGAGAATCTCATCAGTTACCAAAGACAAATAGATGACGTGTCTGGACTCGGTTACGACATGGTCAAGGACTCTAGAATTCCACCCGCAACCTTTGTCAAGGCTGTGGATGTCACGGTTGCCAAACCAAATACGGTTGAGTCTGCAACTCCCCAACTTACTCCAACCTCCACGTCACAGCGAGCACAACCAGTTAAGGGAAATGCAGCTGAGAAAGGAAAAGGAGCTGTGATCGGAGAACTGAAGAATTCATCGGTTGGAACAACAACCGAGGAGGAATGTTCAAGAACTCAGAAGAGGAACCAGAGACGTTAAAGATACAATCAGAACTGACCTCAAAACAGACCTCAGAACCGACCCCTGAACCGATCTCAGAACCGACCTCAAAAAGGATGGAATCAACAGAACCAACAGGGATTCAACCATCAGAATCAACATCAGTTCCATCATCATAACAACTAGAGGTTCCATCAGAGTCAACCGATGTGGAACAGTTCAAACAGCTGGAGATATTCATGCCAGAACATGAATCAACAACAGGGCATGAACAGTTGTCGCCAACAGTCAGGAATATGGAATCAGACTCAACCACAAAGATTCCAAAATAGCGTCCGACCTCATAGGCAAAACCAACAGGGTCAGAAACGTCAACAAAACAGGGGGAACGCCACTCCTTCTAAAGCCCACAATGGGAGAAATCAATCTCCTCCCAAGAATCAGAACGTCAACAACAACAACAAGCCTAAGGATGACCGAGGTGTTGTTATAGTTGATGAAGAAGGAAAGATAATTTGGAATGACAAATCTATCCAAATCTACAGGGAAAAGCGACCCACAGTTCAAGGGGGAACTGGTTCTAACCCTCCAGGACCCAACTAAAATTGGGGACCTAAGCGTGTTTCTCTATGCAGGAGCAGGAGGAACAGCTGAGGAAGAATAAAGCATCACATACCATGTGGGTGATGGACAGCGGATGCTCGAAACACATGACAAATTTGAGGGATTTGCTTGGAAGTTTCGTGGAGAAGGAAGGACCATCAGTTACCTTTGATGACAACTCAAAAGGTCACACCAAAGGCTACGGTACCCTTGAAACCAATCACGTGTCTATTTCCAATGTTTCATATGTTGATGGATTGAAGCACAACTTGCTCTCCATCAGCCAATTCTGTGATAATGGTTTCTTTATTAAGTTTGATGCACAGGGCTGCAGGGTCAAAAATGTCAGAACAAAGCAAGTCATATTGTTGGGAAATCGATCCCCAACCGGGAATGTCTATTATGCAGATTGGAATAGTAGTCCTCCTGACACCTGTCTTTTATCAAAGAGCAGTTCAGATTTGAGCTGGCTGTGGCACAAAAGGCTCAACCATCTGAATTTCAAGACAATGAACCGACTTGCGAGACAGGAACATGCAAAGGGCATTCCGAACCGTGTGTTTTCACCAATACATATCTGCAATGCGTGTCAGTTGGGAAAGCTCGCTAGATCCTCCTTTCGGTTGAAAACGATTCCCTCAACCGACCGAGTATTACAGCTGATCCATATGGATCTCTTCGGGCCTGTTACACCCAAGAGCATGAATGGTAACAAGTATACACTTGTTGTTACTGATGATTTCTCTAGGTACACGTGGACCATTTTCATGCGTCACAAGAGTGAAACCCGAGATGAGCTACCCAAGCTGATGGATCAGATTTCTAACCAACAAGAGATGAAAATTATTGCTATCCGATCAGACCGTGGAACCAAGTTCCTCAATAAAACCATCATCGAATACTGTGAGAAGCACGGAATCACTCATCAAACATCGGCTGCGCGTACTCCACAACAGAATGGAGTAGCTGAGCGAAGAAACCTAACGCTGAAGGATGCTGCAACATCCATGTTGACAAGCTCAACTCTGCCAAAGAGATTTTGGGCTGAGGCAATCAACACAACTTGCTACACCCAAAACTGGTCTCTTCTAACCAAGCGGTTGGGAAAGACTCCATATGAGCTATGGAGACGCAGGAAGCCTGATATTTCGTATTTTCGCATTTTTGGTTCTAAGTGTTATATTCACAACAATGGGAAGACTCAGTTGAAAACTTTTGATGCCAAGGCTTTGAAGGGCATATTTCTCAGATATGCCGCTCGGATCAAGGCTTATAGAGTTTTTAACAACAGTTCTCGTGTTGTGGAGATAACGCCTCATGTTAGTTTTGATGAATCTATCTTTGAGTGCAGGGAACAGGCTAAAGGACAACAAGCTGATCCACATATTCCACCAGCTCTCACCAGATCACAGGTTCTAAGGCAGAAGAATCTAGCTGAACCATTGGTATGGGCAACCGAGGATGATGATCCTTGTTCCTCTAAAGATGAATGTGAGGACCCCAGCTCATCTCAAGGGGAAACTTCAGCTGATGTCACTCCAACTGCATCAGCATCCGAAGCCCAACCTAGCTCAGTTTAAAATATTGTCCATGTTGAGAATCCAGACTCAACAGCAGATAAATCACCAAATCTGAAGATCCCAGCATCTCCCACAGCTTAGATCACGGAACAGCCACTGTTGGAAGAAGAAGGAAGACGCAACAAGAGATGGTATGAAGATCATTCCAAGGAAAACATCATCAGAGATCCAGCCAAAGGTGTGAGTACTAGGAGCAGAGTTGCAAATCCAGACTCAGCTGAGAAAGATTTCAACATTTACGCCCAATATGCTGAAGAGTTGGCAGTTCTTGAGGAGTTCGAACAGGCAAGAGATGTTGCCATGATTTCATGTTTCGTAGCTGATGTGCCAGAGCCGAAGCATGTTAAGAAAGCTCTCAACTGTGTTCACTGGACAACAGCCATGCAAGAAGAGCTGAATGAATTTCTACGCAACTGTTGGGAGTTGGTAGAAAGACCAAATGGTGTCAAAGTCATTGGATTAAAGTAGATTTTCAAGAACAAGAGAGACGCCATTGGACTCATCGTAAGGAACAAGGCAAGGTTGGTAGCTCAGGGATATTGCCAACAAGAAGGAATTGATTTCGACGATTCCTTCGCGCCTGTTGCAATGTTGGAAGCCATCCGAATATTTCTAGCCTATGCCGCATTTCACAAATTCAAGGTTTATCAAATGGATGTGAAGTGTGCCTTCCTCAACGGTGATATTAAGGAAGACGTTTATGTTGAACAGCTTCCCAGTTTTGAGACTGGTGATGGAAGAGTGTACAAGTTGAAGAAAGCGATCTATGGATTGAAGCAAGCACCTAGGGCTTGGTATGACACTCTCTGTGGTTTTCTTCTAAACTCGGGATTCAAACGAGGGTCAGTTGACAAAACACAGTTCACCATAAAAGTTGGAGAAGACATACTTGTAGTGCAAATCTATGTTGACGACATCATATTCGGTTCCAAGTCGGAGGAGCTGTGCGAAAAATTCTCAACTCTCATGAAGGAGAAATTCGAGATGTCGATGATGGGCGAGATGAATTATTTTTTTGACTACAAGTGAAGCAGTCATCAAAAGAGATTTTTATTAATCAGTTCAAATATACAAAGGAGCTCGTCGCAAAGTTCGGTTTGCAGTCAAGTAAATCACAAGGATCCCGATGAATACTAACTGGAAGATTGAACTCGGATCTGAGGGAAAACTCGTGGATGCCAGTAAGTATAGAGGGATTATCGGTTCTTTGCTATATCTAACCGCCAGTCGACCAGATATATCTTACGCGGTTGGAGTGTGTGCTCGGTTCCAAGTTCAGCCGAGGGAAGCACACATGTTGGCAGCAAAGAACATCATTAAGTATCTGAAGGGCACTGTTAATGTTGGGTTGTGGTACCTAGCTGACGACAATATCCAACTGTCCGGATACTCAGATGCAGATCTAGCCGGAGATCGGTTGGACACGAAGTCCACATCTGGACACTGTCAGTTCATGGGAAGCAAGTTAGTTTCATGGTTTTCCAAGAAACAAGCATGTGTTGCCACTTCTACAATCGAGTCAGAGTATATGGCTGCCGGTAGTTGTTGCATGCAAGTGTTGTGGCTCAAGCAACAGCTGAGACATTATGAAGTAGCAACTGGACAGGTTCCCATCCATTGTGATAGCTCAAGTGCCATTGCTATCTCTTTGAATCCTGTTCACCACTCTCGGACAAAGCACATTGACATCCGACATCATTTTATCCGAGATCATATTGAGAAGGAGGATGCATCTGTGGAGAAGATTCCAACTGAGATTCAGAGAGCAGATATCTTCACCAAACCTCTAGCCAAATCACGATTCAAGATGTTGTGTGATCTCCTTGGATTGTTGGATCCATCAGATGAGGAATCAGCCGAGGTAAAGAGATAGATATCCATCTGAGGGGGAAGCTCAGATGAAGGGGGAATCTCAGATGCGGATCGCCAACCGAAGACATCAGACGTCAGCTGAACAGACGAACTCGAGTCAGCTGATGGTATGCCGCAACATTGGAACACAGCTGATTCCGACATCAGCTGGCAGGTATCATTGGATCAAGCTGAGCATTCAGCATAGCTCGCTTGAACTGACTAAACATTCCAGGGTCTCCAGATCTGAGTTCCCACAGGGCTTCCTTGAAGGCTTGCCTTGGGTCTTCAGTCGAGTAGACTTTCCTGTAGTAAAAGTCATTGACAAACTCATGCCTGAACTGCTCCCAGTCATCGTTCCACTCAGCATTCATCCACTTGTCAACATGTGGATACCGAGACGGGAGCGGAGCATCCTTCTGCAGTTAGCGCGTCGACTTCCTAACCTCAGCCTTCATCTGGTGCTTGTTGATTCTTCGCACACTCCGGCTGGCTTTATTCCTGTCAACGTTCTTTTCCACCTTGGCGAGCTCCTTCTCGAACTTGGCCACCTTCTTGGCCTGATCGGCAGCGAACTTCTTGATCCAGGAGGGATTCAAGTACTTCTCCTTTGACTCCCCCATAGCTTTGGCAGCTTCAATGCAGTCTTCAACAGATATCCCGTCAAGTTCTGCATCGAGCTCGGCCGTAAGCTCGGCTACGAGGTCGTGGGAGATTTCCAGTTCGGGCTGCGATCCTTCAGCTCCTTCAGTTGGCACTCCTTCACCTTCAGCTTGCTGGAGAACAGCTTTCCCTCGTCCAGCAACAGCTGCTGGCTACTTGTCTTCCCCAGCTACTGGCTCCTTATCTTCCCCTTTTTTGGCATCATCCAAAAGGGTGGCGACAGTGCCATCCAGGGAGGTCAACTTGGCTTCAGCCTATTGAACTCGGGAAAACAGTTCGTCAACAACATCCTTCTCGGCTACCTTCTTGGCCAACTCCAAGTCTTGGCGCTCCTGCTCAGCTCGCTGCACAGCTACAATGGTCGCAGAGACCTCTTTGTGGAGAGAGACGAACTCAGCCCGGAAAGAGGCGAACTGAGACATCCACTCCTGGTCCTGAGTCTGCTGGGACTTTGCGAGGTCAGATTCAGCAACGGTCTTGAACACGTTGAAATCCGAGCTGAGGCTCTGAACGGCCTTCCTTAGAGCCGAGACGTCCGAGCTGGAAGAAGTGGAGAGGTCTTCGAACTGGTGCTGTAGAGAGGAGGAGAGGTGTTCCAGCTGGCATTTTCTGCCATCAGCTGCTGCATCCTGTCAGCTTCCTCCACCTTGCTCAACTGGATCTTGGACAGTATCTCCTACCTCAGCTGGTTGACCCTCTCCGAGATTAGCTCGCAGATGGCGTCGGTTGAGAGAGCTGGCTGATCGGAGGGTCCGGGCAGAAGTTGTGGTTGTGACTGGGCAGCAGGCTCCGAGACAACCATGGCAGATCGGCTGGCGAGGTAGGCCTTGAGCTTGTCTTCTTCTCTCTTGGCCGCCTCATCAGCTGCGTCGACGTCGTCCATGCAGGAGGCATTCTTGGCTAGCATGTCATCAAGAAAGTGAACAACTCCAGGATTTTTGCACAGCTCCCTGGTGTCTGTCCCTTCTTGGATGCTCTTGTCCAGACGTCGTCGGAGCACAGCCACCTTCTGGTTGTATGCCACCTCCAGGTTTTGATAATCGAAGTACTCCCTCAGGTTGGACTCTTCGACCTTCAACCTGTCTCAACCATGGATCCTGAGGGTCTCCTCCTTCACGTACTAATAGCTGAATATGACGTTGAATTGGTAGAGCAGTTCTGTCCCGAAAACAGTAAATATGGGCATCGAGGCTGCCTCGGGGAACATGCCAATCAGCTTTCGGAAGCAGTAGCTGAGTCTTCCTTCATATTCAGCCAGGATCGCCTTGCGGTTGGCTTCTTCATCGATCTGAGGGGGGTCAATATCGAAGGTTACGGGTTCGATGGTTTCATCAACGTTGGCCAAAGGAATGGTCACAACGTTAGATTCGAGCGAGAGGCTCGAAATATCTAACTGAGGACCAGTTGAGAGAACTGGATCCTCTTTGGATGGAGAGTTGGCTGGCAGGAGGGTTTCTTCAGTCACAGGTGGGTTTACCTGGCTGGCATCAGCTCCAGTTTGACTGTCGTGGGACTCCTCAGATGAAGAAGCGTCATCTGAGGAGGAGCTAGAATCCTCCACTTGAATTTCTACGTCTTCAGCTGCTTTGTCCTGACGCGGCTGAAGAATGAATCCAGCTGGGTCAACCGATTGGCTGGATTCGGTTGACTCCTTTGCCTCAGCCGGCTTAACCACTTTTGGAGTTGTTGTGGATGGTTGAGCCGCTGGCTGGATGATCCTGATCCTTGGCCTCTTCTGCAGAGGTTCCTCCTCTTCCTCTTCTTCGTCTTCTTCCTCCTCAGCTACCTCCTCCAGCTGGCGCTTCGCCGACTTGGTCCTCGAAGGACGGCGAGCTACTGACTCCACAGCTGGCTTAGGGGCACCCTTGGGGGTATAGACAGCCTCCACAACGTCCCTTGCCTTCTTGGCTGTGGGGAACAGCGTCAGCTTATTGAACGGCGTGTCCTCACTGCCTTCCCATGTCAGCGGCAGTCCCTGTGTGGCTTGGAGGATGAGGGCAGAAATCTTTGTTCCAAAGTTGAGTGTCCCCTTGACACTCAACAGCAGTTCTCCGGACTCAGCTGTTGTCTCGGAGATTTTCTGCTTCTCCATCATCAGCCGACTTTCAATATAGCCCAGCCAGTCGACCTGGTGCAGTTCCTCCAGGGCCTTCTGTTGCTTGAGCTCCAGCCTGCTGATGTCGCCGAAGGCTCCTCCATATGCGAAGGCGCATTTGGAAATCACGTCGAAAAGCAGTCGGTGCGCCGGCTTCAGCTTCGTTCTTTGCATGCTTCCCTTCAACGACTCAGGAACAAGAAGAATGGTTTGAAGGAAGGCATCAGCTTCCTTGTCAGTGAAGTTCGCCACCACATCTGTGGTTTCGCGATTTCTGGGGATGAGCTTCTCCAGCTCCTTAGATACCTTTATCTCCACGACGGTGTCTTCTACTGTTCGGGAGGTTCTGTGGCGTTGCTTGCACGGGATGATCATGAAAAGCCCATCTTCTGCAACATGCTGCAGATTCCGGTAGAAATGTACGACCTACTTCCTGAGCAACAGGGACGGAGAGAGGGTTTCCCAGTCAAGCAGATGGTGGTCGGAGAGAATGGCGGCGACGGAAGCGAGCTCAGGTGAGGAGAGAGCCGCTCTGGATAAAATTTGTTCGAAATGAATCTTCGACATCACCATGTCGAACGATTCCTGGAAAGTAGCAGGCTCTGCGGAGACCATCTTCTTAGAGGCTTTTGATTTGGGCGCCATCTCGAGTAGATATATATGCAAAGACGAGGGAAAAGACTTTACTGAAAATGGTGAAACAAGATTTGAGAAGATGAAGAATAGTGAGTAAAGATATGCACGAAAAGAGAAGGTAAGGATCACTTCCTGATTTTGCATATTATATAATCTTTGACTCGGATAAAATCAACGGCTAGGATTAAATCGCGCGTATTTATCAACGGCTGTGATTTTGCGACTGTTGGGTAATTTTGACTGATATACCACGCGCGAGTGAGAAGGTGAATAGTGTAGGGTGTCAGCCTAGTCGCACTATAAAGTAAGGCTATAGGTGTTCAGCCAGACTTTACATTAAATGCGACATGATGGCTTGTTTAGTCTAGCTGACATGTTCAGGAATGTTTGAATTTATTTCAAACATTCTCTTTTAATATCATAACACCTTCAGTCATAAATGATACCTGGCAGCTGATGTCGATATCAGATGTATACCTCAGTTGTTCTCCTCAGTTGCCGCATACCATCAGCTGACTCGAGTTCGTCTGTTCAGCTGACGTTTGATGTTTTCAGTTGGCAGTTCGCATCTGAGATTCCCCCTTTTATCTGAGCTTCCCCCTTAAGTCGATATCCGACTCTTCAGCTCGGACAGATCCTCATCAGCTCGGATGACTCTTCTGCTCGGATGAGTTTTTAGCTCGGATCCAAGAGTCCTAGAAGATCACACAACATCTTGAACCGGACTTCAGGAAGAGGTTTGGTGAAGATGTCAGCTCTCTGAATCTCAGTTGGGATCTTCTCCATGGACACATCCTTTTTCTCAATATGATCTCGGATGAAATGATGACGAATATCGATATGCTTAGTCCGAGAGTGGTGAACAGGGTTTAGAGAGATAGCTATGGCACTCGAGCTATCACAATGAATATCTTCAAAGTCGATTCCTTCTTGTTGGCAGTATCCTTGAGCTACCAACCTTGCTTTATTCCTCACAATGAATCCAATGGCGTCTCTCTTGTTTTTGAAAATCCACTTCAATCCAATCACCTTGACACCATTTGGTCTTTCTACCAACTCCCATACACAGTTGCGTAGAAATACATTCAATTCTTCTTGCATGGCTGTTGTCCAGTGGACACAGTTGAGAGCTTCCCCAACATTCTTCGGTTCTGGCACATCAGCTACAAAGCAAGAAATCATGGCAACATCTCCAGCTTGCTCGAACTCTTCTAGAACTGCCAATTCTTCAGCATATTGGGCATATGTATTGGAATCTTCCTCGGTTGATTCTGGATTTGCAACTCTGCTCCGTGTGCGCACACCCTCGGTTGGATCTCCAATGATGTCGTTGGTGGAATGAACTTCATACCATCTTCGGTTACGTCTTCCTTCTTCTTCCAACTGTGGCTGTTCAGAAATCTGAGTTGGAGTCTTCAGAGCTGGTGATTGATCAGCTGTTGAGTCTGGATTCTCAACATTGATAGTAGTTTGAACTGAGCTCAGTTGGGCATCGGATGCTGATGCAGTTGGTGGAGCATCAGCTGAAGTTCCCCCTTGGGATGAGCTGAGGTCTTCGCATTCATCTTCAGAGGAATATGGATCCTCATCCTCAGTTGCCCATACCAGTAGTTCAGCTCGGTTTTTTTCCCGAAGTGCTTGCGATCTGGTGAGAACTGGTAGAACAGCTGGATCCGCGTGTTGTTCCTTTACCTGTTCCCTGCACTCAAAGGTAGATTCATCAAAAACTAACATGAGGTGTTATTTCCACAACACGAGAGCTGTTGTTGAAAACTCTATATGCCTTGATCCAAGCTGCATATCCAAGAAATATGCCCTTCGAAGCTTTGGCATCAAAGGTTTTCAACTGAGTCTTCCCATTGTTGTGAATATAACACTTAGATCCAAAAACACGAAAATAAGAAATATCTGGCTTTCTGCGTCTCCACGGCTCGTATGGCGTCTTTCCCAACTGCTTGGTGAGAAAAGATTGATTCTGAGTGTAGCATGTTGTGTTGATCGCTTCAGCCCAAAATCTCTTTGGCAGTGCTGAGCTCGCTAACATGGATGTGGCTGCATCCTTCAGAGTTCTATTTCTTCGCTCAGCTACGCCATTCTGTTGTGGAGTACGCGCGGCTGATGTCTGATGGGTTATGCCATTCTTTTCGCAATACTCAATGATGGTTTCATTTAGAAACTCCGTTCCACAATCTGATCGGATGGATATGATCTTCATCTCTTGTTGGTTCGATATCCGATCCATCAGCTTGGGCAGCTCATCTCGGGTCTCACTCTTGTGGCGCATGAAGATGGTCCACGTATATCTTGAGTAGTCATCAGTTACAACCAATGTATATTCGTTGTCATTAATGCTTTTTGGTGTAACTGGCCCGAAGAGATCCATATGGATCAGCTGTAACACTCGGTCGGTTAAGGGAGTTGACTTCAACCGGAAGGAGGTTCTAGCGAGCTTTCCCAGCTGGCATGCACTGCAGATGTGTGTTGTTGAAAACACTCGGTTAGGTATGCCTCTTGCATGTTCTTGTCTGGCGAGTCGGTTCATCGTCTTGAAGTTCAGATGGTTGAGCCTTTTGTGCCACAGCCAGCTCACATCCGAACTGCTCTTTGATAACAGGCAAGTGTCAGGGAGGCTGCTGTTCCAGTCAGCGTAGTATACATTCCCTGTTGGAGATCGATTTCCCAACAATATCACATGCTTTGATCCGACATCTTTAACTCTGCAACCCTGTGCATCAAACTTGACAGAGAAACCATTATCACAGAATTGGCTGATGGAGAGCAGGTTATGCTTCAATCCATCAACATAAGAGACATTAGAAATTGAAACATGATTGGTTTCGAGGGTACCGTAACCTCTGGTATAACCTTTTGAGTTATCACCAAAAGTAACTGATGGACCTTCTTTCTCCATGAAACTTCCAAGCAAATCCTTCAGATTTGTCATGTGTTTCGAGCATCCACTATCCATCACCCACATTGTAGCAGACGCCTTCTTCTTCCTCAGTTGTTTCTCCTGCACCTGCAAAGAGAAACTCGCTTAGGTCCCCAATTTCAGTTGGGTCCTGGAGGGTTAGAACCAGTTCCCGCTAGAACTGTGCGTCGCTTTTCCCGGTAAACTCGAATAGCCTTGTCATTCCAAATGATTTGCCCATTTTCATCAATTATAACAACACCTTGGTTATCCTTAAGCTTGTTGCTAGAAATGATGCTCTGTTTCTTGGGAGGAGTTGGATTTCTCCCATGTTGGGCTTTAGGAGGTGAGGCTTTCCCCCTGTTTTGATGGCGATTCTTATCCTGTTGAGTTTGTCTGTGAGGTCGGACGCCTTGTTGGAATCTTTGTGGCTGATTATGATTCCAACTTCCTGAGGGTTGTCTGTAGCTGTTCATGCCCTGTTGATGATTCTTATTATGGCATGAATATCTCCAGTTGTCCGACCTGTTCCTTAACTGTTGACTTGGTTGGAACCTTTGGTCGAGCTGATGTTGGAACCGCTGCTGATTCAGATGATTGAACCCTTGCTTGTTCTGAGGTCGGTTCCATTCCTTTTGATGTTGACTCCGAGGATGATATAGAGGTCGGTTCGGATTCTGAGTTTGGTTCCAGTTATGCCTTCGACGCCTCTGATTCCTCTTCTGACTTTTGGAACATTCCCCCTCGGTTGACGTCCCAACCGATGGAACATTCTGTCCTACATCAGCTACTCCTTTTCCCTTCTCAGTTGAGATTCTGTTGGTCGGTTGAACTTGCTGAGAGGTGGAGGTTGAGTTAGCTTCTGGAGACTCAGCTGAGTTAGGCTCGACAGCTGTGACTTCTACTGGTTTGATGAAGGTTGCTGGTGGAATCCCAGTATCCTTGACAACATCATAACCGAGTCCTGACATGTCATCCATCTATCTGCTATAATTTAAAAGGTTTTCGATGATCTTGGATGACTGATACAGCTTGATTAGATTGTCCTTTTCAGTTTGCAACTCCTTGACGAGTACAGCTATTTGCTCGGTTTGTTCATCTAACTTCTTTATCAGCTGTTCGATCTGAGCATCTTGATTTTTCAACTGATCTTGCTGTTCTTTGTTTTGCTTTGTCAACTCCTCATCAGCTGGAGGCTTAGCCTCGATCAGTTGACTCTTGAGATTCTCAATCTCCTAAGTTTGGCTCGTAATCAGATCCTCTTTTTCGGTTAAGGAATCTTCAAGCTTGGCGAACTGAGCTTGAAGACTCTTAAACTCAACCGACTGCTGATGCAGTTCCTCACTGAGTTCTTGAAAATCATTCCAGGAGGGTTCCAACTCATCGCTCAGAGATTCCTGCATGTTAGAAGTATTGAAAGAATTTAAGCGAGCAGGATTAGATTGTACCTCAATATCATCTTGGTCGGTTCCAAGTGCCATGAGGCATTGATCCGGACTGATGACTTTGTTGGTAGAGGTCAGTTCATCCTCATCTTCAGTGTCTGTGAAGATGTCCATATCGTCAGCTGCTTCTTCAGCTACCATGGCCTTATTCTTTGCAGTTTGCTTGGCCCTCAATGCTTCTCTTTCCTTCTTTGAGAGGTCTAGGCAGTCAGATTTGAAATGTCCTTCCTTGCCACATTCGAAGCAACCATTGGCGACTGGCTTTGAGCTGTCTCGAGTTCGGTTTGGTTTATAGAAACGTTTATATTTGCCGAACCGAGTGTCCAAGTCGGCTAGTTTCTTTGACAACGCTGCAATATTCTGTTGCAGTTCCTCTCTACTCGGCTCCTTTGCAGTCGTGTCAGCCGATCTGGTTGGCCTTGATGACCTCGACTTTGAGTAGTCAGCTCGGAGAGCAACTGACTTTGATGTCGAGCCAACATTCTCAATTCTATTTATCTGACCTGGGGGCTGCGATCTCCTTTTGTTGACCTTATACTCATTTTCTTTCAAGATTGAGAACAATCTTTCAGTTCCCATTTCACCAAGGTCAGCTCGGCTCTCGTGGATATTTGTGAAAGTATCCCACTCAGCCGGTAGAGCTTGCAACACTTTGAGGTTAATTTCTCTTAGTGTGTATTTTCCTTTCCGGATGGACTAGATTCTTCTGATGATGTCTATAAACCGGAGCTCTAGTTGATCGATAGTCTCATCAGGTCGCAGACTGAAGTTATCGAAATCTTGACATGCATGTGAGAACTTGTTTTCCTTCGTCTCGTCACTTCCTTCACTTAGCGATGCCAGGACGTCCCACATCTCTTTTGCAGTCTCACACTCCTCTATCCCGGGCAGATAATCTTGTCCAACCGTGGACATTATTGTGCTCTGAGCCCAGATATCCAACTGGCTCACCTTAGCCTCCTCTGGAGAGTAGTCTTCTGGCTGTTTCTCCACATACTCCACCACTGTATCTCCATCGTGAGGATTTGTGGGAGTGCGAGCTATTCTTTCTTTAATGACTATTGGTCCAAAAGGATCTTCTTCATTCGAGTTCTCCATGATGTATAATTGACTACAGAGAACATGATGACGATCTTGTCCTTGACGTCCATCTGCACAAACAAAAACAGGACAAAAATACGAGCAAGTATGCACTAGCGTGAAAAGATCTGTTCAGTTGACCA
The DNA here is from genome assembly GCA_029490685.1 of Schizonepeta tenuifolia. Classification (NCBI taxonomy): domain Eukaryota; kingdom Viridiplantae; phylum Streptophyta; class Magnoliopsida; order Lamiales; family Lamiaceae; genus Schizonepeta; species Schizonepeta tenuifolia. The sequence continues at coordinate 90,009,781 of CM055955.1, read as the reverse complement.
CTGAAGAAAAATTCTCGAATTCACACCTCGTGAAACAGAGTCAGCAGTCTTTTGAACCACTGCTCTGATACCACTTGATGGTCCCGAAACGAGTTACTGGTGTATGGGGGGGGGGGGAAATACACCAGTTAAGATTTAAAAAATTAAACAAAAAAAATACTTCAACTGAGTAAAAGAGGACTCAGTTGGAATCTCACAGCTAAGTAAGCGACCTCAGCTGGAAGAGTGAGGCTGTGCGGAATGTGGTGGAAAATTAAACTCGTTAAAAACAACTCACGCAAAACAGCTCGGTTGGTCAAGAACCAAAACAGCTCGGTTGAAATTGTGCAAAAGAGGTTTGTATGCCGGTTAGATTGATCAGATAAAAATGCAAAAGCAACTGAATAAAAACAAACACAGACACACAGGATTTAACGTGGTTCGGAGATAACCCTCCTACGTCCACGGGGAGATGTGAATCCTCACACCTCAGTCCAAGTTCTTCTGGACAGAACCACTCAGCTTACGCGGGCTGAGCAACCGTTAAGGATAAGTTTGCGGGTACTTATCGACCTTACAGATTAGTTTCCGGGCACTAAACAGCCTATGTCAAGTTTGCGGGTACTTGACGACCTGACTACTCAATTACAGGAAGAGTAAGGTCCTAGCACACTTTTTAGGGTGTGAGAGTGGGTGGGATTTCCAACTACAGCTCGATCACGAATGAGAGTTGGATCTAAGGCTTGAACGAATAAACACTCAAACTAAGATCTAAGACAGATTTTCACTCTATGAACCCTCAGCTACTAATGTTCTATCACTCTTGAACTCTCAGCTGCTGATGTTCTTAGAATAGGATTTTAGCAGAATTTTCTTTCTCTGGATTCTCTTGTGATTGCACTTTTCTCTCTTGCTTCAGTCTGTCTCTTGTATCTCTCGAATGAGAGAATGCCTCTATTTATAGGCGGAGAGAATCAACTAGCCGTTGGAGGAGCTGTTGATCTCTGATCGTTTGATAGCGATTGCTTGTCTCTTGTCTCTGCAGACTTTCCCGATATGGCATTTGTGCTCTTCTGCTTTCCATCTGAGACAGCCTTGTGTTGGGCCAGATGGGGTAATGACTGAACAGTCAAACCCTCATGTGACTTCCTTTTGAAATTCAAATCTTAACCTTTCTGACAGTCAACCTTGGTTCGTCGGTTGAAAGTCTTGATCTTCATCTGAGTGGTCTTCAGCTGATGTTCTGAACTGTTGGACTCTCAGCTGACTTTGAACTTCAAGCAGTTGATCTTCTTGTTTGAGTTCTACAACTGAGGTTCTGAAACTGAACACTCAGTTGTCTTCCCTGTATTTACTCAGTTGGGTTTGAACCTTTAGATGATCTGATGTTCTCTTCCTCTCTACTGCTTCTCATCTGACAAACCCTCAGTTGGTTTCCTTCACAACTGATCTTCTGAAGACTTCCCCTTGCTTGCATCTGAACATATGAACTCTCAGTTGTCTTTCTTCACAACTGATGTTCTGTCTGAGTGACGCCTTGTTGCCATCTTCAGCTGGAGACCTGCAAAGATAAAATCTTAACTTTGCTCAAACAGCGAGCCTAAATTCTAACATTGGGTTCTGGCAACATCTACTCGGTTGGGGTCAGTCGGTTTTGGAATTCATCAAAACTTATACTAATAAATTTCCCAACAGTTATTTTATACGAGTTATTGTTATTTCCACCACATTCCGCACAGCACCACTCTTACAGCTGAGTTTTCCTACTCAGTTGTGATTCCAGCTGAGTCCTCTTGCTCGGTTGTGATAATTTTTCAGGGGGTTGTTTTAAAATTCCTAACTGGTGTATTCCCCCCCCCCCATACACCAGAACTCGTATCAGGACCATCACTACATCTCATCAAAAATTTCGGTCAATACAAGTTTGAAGAAAAGATGAATTTGTTCGGTTCATTCCATAGAGGAAGCTCTTACCTTGTCGATTATGGACTCGGAAATAAGATTGATCGGAAGACGAACTAGTTGTGGAGCTTGAGAGCTTGAAGAAAATGAAGAACACAACAATGGTGTGAGAGAGAGGGGGGGGGGCATTTAGAGAGAGAGATAAGGGAGAATGAGGTGTTATGATAGACTTCATAAAGTTGAATAAATATCTAACAAGGGTGAGTCATGGGTGTAGGTGGCGGTTTTAGGGGATATTTTAGTCAGAAATATCACGTTTTACGGGTCTAATATGACGTTTATAAATCGAGAAATTATTTTTTTAGACGGTTACGTTTTCGACGAAATCTAGTTCGACCATTAGATTAGAAATAAATCACATACTCGGAAAGCATATTTTGATTTCCGAAATCCGATGAAAAGTCGGGATAAGACAATCCAAAATTCGCCCGGAAAAATAATAAAAACTGACTTTCTCCGGTGAACTCGTATCGAAGAAAAAGTGAATGTAAAGTCTAACGGTTTTTCGATCTGAGTTTTTGAACCAAAATTCTATCGGGCGCGAAAACCCTAATACAGTAGTTGTTCAACCGACTTCTGGAATTTATTTTTAGAAACGGATTTCACCGTTAGTCTTAGAATTGAAAATCTTTAACTTAGGCGTGCAAAGTCTTAATTAATTAGAATATTTTTATATCTCGTCGGAAGAAAATATCTGGAGTATTACAATCAATCAATCATCAAAGCATACTCAAAGACTTAATCATCAACATCATAACTTATATCATTCAAGACTTTTAAATTTTTCAAGAAATATTCTATCAATTGAATATTCTAGTTTTATTATTATTTCTTCAATAATATTTCTTAATTAATTTCTCGTTTATCATAAACTTATCATAAACGAACTCAAATACGAGTAATTCATTTCCTTGACTCGTATACTCGACTTATAAGACATCTTCTCATGAAAAATTCATTTTCTTTGCTCTAATTTCCTCTTAATTTCTCAAAATAATAATAATAATAATAATAATAATAATAATAATAATAACAATAATAATAATAATAATAATAATAATAATAATATTCTATTTTCTTTTTAACATTATCTTCAAACTTATGCATTTCTTCACTATATCATCAAATTTTTCACATGCTAAAGAAATATCCTTCTTTGTTTCATTGAATTCATAACTTCATCTTTAATTATTTTTTTTTTCTTTCTTATTTTCTTTTATCTAATATATATATAACTCGATTTTCTTCATAAGAAAAATCCATAGAATTTTATTTCTTTTCTCAATTCACTCAAGTCATGCTCATTATCTCGTTTACTCTTTAATTTCATCATTATCTATTGAAATTCATTAATATATATATATTTTTTTATTTATATATATATATAATAAAATAATTAATTTCTAATTATTTTATATCTTCTTCAAATCTTCATAAATTCTTCAAGAACATGAAGAACACATCTTCATATCTTCATATTGACTCAAGAACATTAAAAATACTCTTATACATATTTATACTCATTTTTATCGATTTTTACCTCCAAAAATTCAATAAAATTAATAAAAATAATATTCTCTTATTTTCTAAATTTTCATGCATCTAACCTCACTCAAAAATTCATCCATAACATCATAGAATCATCATCATTATCAATATCATCATACTTCATTAAAATCATCAAAAACCTATTTTCTTCATATAACCATATGGTTCGAATTTTTCAATAAAATTCTCTAAATTCATATAATGGCTTAAAATCACATCTTAATCATATTTTCAAGCTTCTTCATGTTCATATTCATCATAAACATCATTAAATCAACAAATAAATATTTAAGCATATTTTCTTCATTTTAACTCAAATAAATCGATTATTATGAAATAAAATCCATAAAAACTCTCAAACTCATATTCATGCATATAGATCACTCAAATCATCATCAAAGACATATATCATTATCATAGAATCAAATAATCATCAAACACTCATGAAGAACTCATTTTCCTATTTTTTTTCTTTTCGATTTTTAGGACTTTTTAATGAATATTCTTTTCTTCATCTTTTAAACCCTAGATTAATTTTTAAACTTCTTGTTGATCATCATCTCATCATCATAAATCTAAGGCTTGCCTAAGCATAAAGTAAATCATGCATGTTTATCGTTTATCATCATACTTATACATATACATATCTTGAAATAAATGAATAAAACCATACCTAAAAATTAAATCAACTTCTCCTTGGCTTGTGGGTGAACTCGATGGGTATGAAGGTGATAAGGAGATGAATTTCACTTCTTCCCTTACATAAAAAGATATACAAGGTATAAGAATCAATATAAGGATCAAATCCTTACATGAAAATCAAGAAAATCGATGAAGACAAGGCTTCTCTAAGCTTGTCTTAAGCCTGAATGAAAGAGATGAAAATGATAGCTTACTTTTCTTGATGATCTTGGAGATGGAAGTGAAGAATTACATCAAGATATTCTCAATCTTCGTACATGCTTCCATGGAGAAATTTGTATGTATATGTGTGTATGTATCGAAGATGGTGATGAAGAAATTAGAGGGGTTGCTGCCCTTAAGCTTCTCGGCAGAGATAGAGAGAGTTGAGAGGGAGTTTTCTCTTCGATAGAGAGATAGAGAGATGAGGGGATGAATGAGAGTGATGAGAGATGAAAGGTGGTGACTTGGGAAGATGAATTTTGACTAATAGAGAAAGAGAGAGATCGAGAGAAAGATATGAGGGAGAGAGGGGCGAACATGTGGCTAAGGGAGAGAAAGAGTGGTCCTCACTATCCTAGGTGGGAGTGGGGGAAACTTAAGCTCAATAATAGAGATTAGGTTTAGGATAATTATGAATTTTATCTGCTAAAAACACCCAAAATTAATAGTTTTCCGGTAGAAAATATCTCTATTATTTTATTATATCTTCCAGTCGTCTAATAATCCTTTTCGACTCTTTTCCGACATCGAAATTCTCTCTACTTCGTCTTATATCTCCCAAAATAAATTAAGGAATCTAATCATCTAATTTTCAGATCAAGATTCCGTCTAACGAAGAAAAACTTAAAACTGCTCGTCTAATTATGCCTTTAAGCAATTATTTTAAAACTTCGTTCAATCGATCTCGAAAAATTCTCCGACTTATCTCAAAAGTCTTAGATTAAATTCTAGATTCAAATAAAACTAATTAGATTAAATTTGGAGTCGGTCGATGAATAGTGATTTCTCGTTTTAAGTTACTATTTATGTAATACCCCAGATATTTTCTTCCGAAGAGAAATAAAAATTTTCTAATTAATTAAGGCTTTGCATGCCTAAGTTAAGGATTTTCAATTCTAAGACTAACGGTGAAATCCGTTTTTGAAAATAAATTCCAGAAGTCAGTTGAACGACTACTGTATTAGGATTTTCGCGTCCGATAAAATTTTCGCCTGAAAACTCAAATCGAGAAACCGCCTGATTTTACATTCACTCTTTTTGCGAGACGAGTAAGTTAGTAAAAATCCGTTTTTATTATTTTTTTCCGGATAAAATTTGGACTGTGATGTCCCAACTTTTTGTCGGATTTTGAAAAACGAATTAGGTTTTCCGAGTATGTGATTTATTTCTAATCTAACGGACGAATTATATTTCGTCAAATACGTAACCATCTAAGAAATTATTTCTCGACTTTTATAACGTCGTTTGAGACCCGGAAACGAAATATTTCCGTCAAATATTTCACAACCAAACGCACCTTAGTGAGTCACCTTGTTAGTCATCCTACTTTAGAGATATTATCTAAAAACATAACACCTCATTCCTTCTCTCCCACCCTCTACTAACCGCCCCCTCCCCCCCCCCCCCCCCCCCCCCCCTCATCTTCTCTCTCATTTTTTTCTTCCATTTTTCTTCATTCCTCAAGCTCTCTCAAGCTCCACAAGTCATCCATCTACCGATCGAACTTAGATCCGAGATCATATTCGACAAGGTAGGCACTTCGTCTACGTTATGAGCCGAACAAAATTTCAATCCTTCAAGTTTAATTAATTTTGAAATTTTCAAGGGATGTAGGAGGATGAATCTATGGTTAAAGCATGTTATAGTATGCTTAGGAATAGATTTTATGGATCGAATCATGAAGAAATCACCCCCCTTTGATTTATGTCAATTACCGAAATTTTAATGAGTTTTAGGGGTTTTATGTGGTTCGATTTTGTTAATGTTTGTTTGTTGGATTAGTGTTCTACATGATGATAGATGGATGCATGAATTAAATTAGAATTTTCTAAAAATAAAAGTAGAAATATAAGAGAAGAACAAGTGAGGATTTGATGAAGAAGATGATATGATATGCATGATTTGTTAATGGAAATGAGATGTAGTATGTATGTAGATGAATATAGAATTAATTGGAATTTTTCTAAAAATAAATTGAAAAACGTAAGAGACGGGAATCCGTCAATAAGTTGAGACTCGATAATGTTTTGAGAATATGGTTTACATATTAGTAATGCTAGATAAATGATGATCGTTATTGTAAAATTTGAACGAAATCGGAGAATGTCGGATTTTCGCTAAGAGACGAAGAATCGTCGATAAGTCGAGATTAGATAATGATTTAGGTTTTTGATTCGAACCTATGTTAATCTTGATAGTTAATGATCGTAACCGTAAAGTTTGAACGAATTCTAAGAAGTTTGGATTTTTAATAAGAGACGAAGAAACGAGATTAAACGTCGATAGAAAAGTCGAATAAGGAAAACCACTTTGATAATAATGATTGTTGTCGTTTGACGAACGATATTGTAGTTGACGATATTTCCATCCGAGATACGAGATGATTTGAGTTTTAGTTAATAAACAAGAAATTGATGAATGAAATAGAATTTGAAATTTGATTTGGTTTAGTAATTGGATAGTTGAAAATGACGAGGAAATGCTCGTCGTTTGTTTAATCAAAAGACGTGATTGTGTATCCGATTAAGGGACATGCATGTAGACTGTATTGAGATGAAAATTTTGTAAGAATAAAAGTGGAATCGCATAAACCGAACCTAGAAAGTTGTGCGTCGAGTTAACGAGCACTAGGGTTCCACGCGGACTGTTTTGCGATGTGTTACGGAAACTGTCATAACTTTTAGCTCGCTTAACGAAATCGAGATCCGTAAATTGGAGAGTGAACTAGACTTCTGTGGCTATATTTTAGTATAAGATACATCCCCTTTTTCGAAGTACCCTGTTCTGTATGAACTTACTGACCTGTGCAGAAATTTCCAAAACTTAATTTCTTAAGTTGAATTCTTTTTAACTTCGTTCCTTGTGAACTTCTAAGTCGTTATAAGTTATCGACATCCAATTATCTACTGATCTAAGTGTTGAGTAATTAGCCAAGTCAGTTTGTAAATGAGAATTGATCGGGTCTCGTTTATTCGTTGGATCAAAAGAATATAGTTAAAGTGCAAAGGCCTAAAAGACTTAACCGATTCCGATTTTCTGTTTTCTTTTTAATGTCTCAACCAAATATACTAAAGTGTGATATTTTGCATTCAAAGAAGAAGGACGTCAAGATTAGAAGACAGGACGGAAGACAGAAGGTTAAAGTTTGTTCTGTAAACGATCGAGGTGGGCTTTTCTATCAAAATAAAATGAGCGTTGCTCGAAAGTGTTTACTTGTTGCTTTAATAAGTGTGCATTAAAGTAACTATCAGTGCATGATGAATTGTTTTATGTGAATTCTCTTATGCTTCACTGAGTTAGCCCACAGAGTGCTATCCAGAGTTTTGGATTCTGAGTTAGCCCACAGAGTGCTATCCAGTGATTCCAACTAAACGATCAGATTCTGAGATAGCCCACAGAGTGCTATCCAGAGAGACAGATTCTGAGTTAGCCCACAGAGTGCTATCCAGACGATCGGATTCTGAGTTAACCTTCAGGGTGTTATTCAGAATTAAGTGTACAGCAGTTTAAGTCTTACGAGTGTTTATGAAAAGATGCATGATTAATCTATACTCTTGTGAGTTATTTTCGGCAATGTGCCCACTAAGTGCTTTGTGTACTTAGCCCTGCATGTTTGTTTTTAAATGTGCAGGTTGAGTGACGGGAGCGGCGGTGGTTGATGTTGAGTTAAGAAGTCGTATTAGAATAAAGAACTTGTATCAATGTTTTACGCTTTCCGCTGCCAATCTTTTTGAAGTTAATATATCTATCTGTTGGGTCTAAGCCCGTACAATGATCTCAGTTTGTCACAGCCCCAAATCCCGAGGGACGGCAGAAGCCGGGGTGCGACTGGGGTTGGATTAAAGAAGCGGGGAAGAAGGGGGCTGACTAACTAAACATACATAAAAGACATCAAACATTCAATGAACAAGACTTGAATATTATAAAGAAAGAGTTAATCGCGAAGGATTACTCGACAAAAGTACACGATAGTAACTAAGTTCAAGTTTACAGACTTATGCTACAGTGGTTTGTTCAATATACATATTCTCAAAAGACTTAGAGTATTGCAGCGGAAGTAAGTCATAAGCTAAAACATCCTATCTTCTCAACTCAACTTCAACCACCGCCGCTATCGTCGCTTCAACCTGCACATTTAGAAAACAATGCAGGGCTACGTACAAAAGTACTTAGTGGGCACGATGCCGAAAACATAATCATAGGTAGAGATAATATGGCATTTCATAATTTGTAGCACATCGGGGGTTTCATTAAAAAGGGCCCGTGTCTACTAAACATTTTCTGACTGATTTTCACAATTTACTTGGCCGAGTATTTTCTGGTATGCTATATTCAATCTTGACCAATTCTCATTCACCGTGGCTGGTACCCCTCAACAGGGTATCACATACACCACAGGTTACAAAGTGCACTAACTCTGGAAAGCACTTAGCAGCTAACTCAGAGCCGATCGTTAGTTAACCTAGTTAGATTAAATCTAAATCTGGAAAACACGAATGTTAACTCAGATAGGTACAAGAGAACTCACATAAAACATAAAACAGTTCATGCCATAATTATCACTTTGAAAACACAATTATCAAAGCGATAAAGAAAGGTTTTCCGAGCAATGCTCGTTTTATTTTATATATGAAAGCCCACCTTTGTGATACAGAACTACTAAGTACTAGCTTCTGATCTCCTAATCTTCCGTCCTTTTCTTACTGTTGGCTTCCTCCTTCATCGTAAAATAATAACACTTAAAATCGGGTCGTAAAAGAATAATCGATCATTGAAAATCGAAGTAAGTTTTAGTCGTTTCATTTCTTTAGGCATTTGCATGCTACTAGTTTCATTTTAATTAAATGGGAACGAGACTCGAACAAATCTCGTTTAGAACTCGAAAGGTCTCATACTCGACTCTTAGGTCAGTAGAGAGGGTAGTCGATAGCTCAATACGACTTAAAAGATCAAAGGAACTAAGTTGGAAAGGAAATTAACTTAGGAAATTAAGTTTTAGTCCTTTAGACGATTCAGGCATTTTCACGCTTAACTAAATTTCTTTACTTTAAAGGATACGAGATACAAACTCATCTCGTTTAACACTCAAGGCTCCATACTTGACACTGAGGTCAGTAGGAATATAGTCGTCAAGTTATTACGGCTTAAACGATCGAAAGAAACTAAGTTGCGAACGAAACAACTTAGAAGAATGAATTCTGAAAAAAATCACTGCGCATTACAGTAACTCTAGGGACTGCCCAGAACAGGGGAACTAGAAACAGGGGATGAGCCCTGTACCGTTGGAAAGCTTGGGAAGTCTAGTTTATGCTCCAATTTACGGATCTCAAATCCGATAAACGAGCTAAAAGATATTACAGTTTCCGGCAAGGGTCGCAAAACTGCCGCGCTAACCCTAGTTGCTCGATAGAATCGACGTATAACTTCTTAGGTTCGTTCTAAGTTCTCGTATTCAATTTCTTAAGAAACTTGACTCTCAAGGCAGTCAACACGTACTCCCGTACATGATGAACTCCTTTTCAAAACTCGTCCAATAGCACGGCGTTCTAAACATCGGCTTTCAACTATCAAGTACTAAACCAAAGCAATTAACAATTTCTCGTTTCTAGTTCTCGACTATTACTATAACTCATATTATAATAGCTCGAAAGCTCATGACGTCAACTACAAAGTCGTACCTTAGCCCATAATAAACAATATTATCAAGTTAGAATTCTTATTCGACTTCTCGGTTATTAATTACGACTAATTGTTCGTCTCTTACGGGATTTTAAAAGTTGTCTGGAAAATCATAAAAACGAACTTTCTCGGGCGAGTTCGTATCGTGATTTCGTGAATGTAAAAATCAGACGGTTTTCCGTTCTGAGTTCACGAACTAAAAACTTTTCGTACGCGATAACCCTAAATACAGTAGTCATCTAGCTGACTTCCGTAATTTATTTTCGGAAACGGATTTGACCGTTAGTCTTAGAATTCAAAATCATAAACGTAGGCGTGCAAAGCCATTTTTATTATTAACTTTAAATTTTTAAGAACGTAAAGAATTTCCGGGGTATTACACAGTTCCTGTTCGAACATCTTGTCGAGTGATCCTTCGAGATCAACTCTTTCTTTTAAATGAAGTCTTGTTCATAGAAGTTATTATGTTATTAATGTCTGTTTATTCGTTTATTCTTATTCATTCCCCTTCTTCCCCGCTTCTTTAATCCAACCCCTAGTCGCACCCCGGCTTTGCCGTCCCTCGGGATTTGGGGCTGTGACAATTCATCTAAAAGTAAAAGTTCTCAGAATTTTCTGAAATTTATACTCTAGCTCAAACTCATATAATAATGTTCAAACAATGCATCACATACTCGATTCGAATAATCGAAACGAGAAAAATCACATTAAGGCACATAAGGATATTTACGTCATTTCACAAGAAAATTTATTTTCTTGGAAATTCTTAGCTCTCAAAACTCATCATATAGGCATATTAACTCATTTAATACGTACTTATAGACTTAGAAAAGTTCGGGGTATTACATTATGCAATTAAATTTTTTAAGCATAATAAGACTTTGAATTAATAAAATTAAGCAAGAAATTATATATCCATAGAAAAATTCAAAGAACTCAAGAATAAGAATTAGGAACTTTTGGTTTTAAGAGGAATTGGATAAATTGATATTATAAGAGTTCAATTGGAGTAATTTTAAGTATACTAAGTATAAAGAAAATGACTTAGGGCAGAAAATTAAAATGAGAAATTGATTAATTTTGGCTAAGTAAAAGATGTAAATGATGTTATCAACATGTAAATGAGATAAAAACAAGTACGATAACCACTTGAATCACTCAATTCGGAATTTGTACGACTAAGTTATGAAAAAGTCAACAAAACGTAACAAAAGTTGACTAACGAGAAATTAAGTGGAATTAAGTAAATTAAAGAGTTAGAAGAGTTTAGATAATTAATTAAAATATGTTAGAAGTTGAATCGAGCAAAAACGAGTCCTTAATAATGAAATAGATAAATGACGAGAAATGATAAGTATAAATAGTGTTTTCTCGATTCTCGAGTCCAAAAATATAATCAAGTAAGAAATCGTTCAATTAAAACTATTTCTATTATGGTGTAAAAATTTGAGAATATTCCGAGCAAGTTTTATATATATATATATATATCTCAAGAAACGTGTTGAGTGTCGACTCATAAAAATTAGTAAAAAGTCTTGAAATTTGAAATAAAATTTATATTTAGATTCCTTGAATTTTTCTAAGTGAAATGAAGTCAATTGCATAAGAAAACGAGAATCTAAAGTCCGAGTTAAAAAGTCGAACAAGATAATAATAGAATATAAATATTGATTATTTATATAAGCATGTAGTGTGGTTATGTCAATGAAAAGTGTTGTGTGATTAAGCAAGAATAAATCTTGAGGATTTTTATAAGTAAAATGACTAAGGAAAATGAGAAATTGATTTTATGTTAAATAGTGAGTTATTGATTTCCAATAAATTTTGGAAATTAGATTATATTTATTAATTTAAGAATCCGAGAAGTTTCAACCGTCGATTAGAGCTTGGGTAGAAATAGAAATCGAGTGGTTAAATAGAATAACCGAGAGTTTTGAGCCCGATTCAAATAGAAATCCGAATAAACGGGACAACTATTCGTTGTTTTCCGAATTAGTCCTTATTAAAAATTATTTTGAAGGAATGAGTCGAAGCGAGTCGCCAGTCAGGTGGGCTTTTCTAAATCAAAATAAATCATATGTGCGCTTATTATATATTACGTGCGCTTTTTAAAGTTAATTGACTTGCCTAATTGTTTTGAATGTTTTGCTATGCAATCATCTACGTGTTGATGTGATTATAAGTCATGTGGACACACGGGAAAGTCCCGTAAAATACGGGATGATGCATATATTAATTGAATAAGGTGATTGTGAGCCTTGCTTCGGTTGGGCCGGTCACAGTGCTCGAGGAGAAGGCCTACTTCTCGACACCACAAGAAGATGAGCTGTAGATTGATTCATACCTACCTAAGTTAAATGCCGGCAAATGATTTTAGAAAAAGAATAAAATGTTTTTGGGCTGTCACAAGTGATAAACTCTTTTAAAACAATTATATATTTAACCCTTGTGATGCAGCAAAAGAGGTAAGTTCAATTTATAGCTCTATCGAGCAAGTTTTCAATTATTTTTGGCATGTGTTCATTGAGTACAAAGTACTCAACTCGTACTCAGCCCTGCATGTTATTTCTAAAATATGCAGGTTAGTATCGGATGGAGTTGTGCAGTGTGCTTGGGCGGTCGTTGTTTAAGATCGAGTCTTTTTGGTTTAAGCTTTTGGTTACATGTCTTCATACATGTAGCTGTGGGACCTTATTGTTGATATGTGTATAAATATTCGATACTTAATTCCGCTGCAACACTGCCTTTTGATTTACCTTGTTTTTTAATACAATAAGTTTTGTGCTCGAAAACCTAATATTTTATAATCTTGTGATTTCTACTTGACAATATTAATGCTCGTTTTATTATCCTTAATTATTCAGTATGATCATTCCTTGTTATCGTTTTGCATTTGCCTTATTGAAAGCATGAAATTGTCTTGTTATCGCTTTCAATATACTTCCTCCGTTCACGAAATGGTTGCCACATTCTTGACGATACGGGTTTTAACAAAATGGTAGGTAGTAGTGAATTATAGTGAGTATTATTGTGAGTGAAGTAAGGGTCTCACAATAAATGTGAGTGGAGTAACAGGGAACCATTTCGTGGACAAACTTAAATGGCAAAAGTGGCAACCATTTCGTGGACGGAGGGAGTATAATTCTTTGAAATCGAGCATGTTCTTTGATGGATATTTAGTCGTTTCACCCTCACTGCCCCTTGTATTCTAGTCGTTTCAATACAATAGAATCCGAGCTGTGACAATAAAACTAATATATATATATATATATATATATATATATATATATATATATATATATTTAGGGAGTGATTCCCATGAAAAGGGATCTTAAAATGAGAAATAGAATTAATCTCCACTATTGTTTACATCTACATGGATGGTCAATATTTGGCATGGTCAAAGCGAGTCAACCCGGGTCAACCCGTTGACTTTTTTTCGATTTTTTTTATAGTCACCCCATATGCACCACATCATGTATTCATATGCGCCACACTATATAATGAGATGCACCACTAAGTGCACTGATATGCACCGAATTTTTGTTTTTTTTTCGCTATTTTTTTATTTTTTTCGATATTTTTTTGTAAGACACGGTGTATCTAGTTACACTGTGTGGTGCATCTCGTTATACATTGTGGTGCGTGTCGGATTTTTTTCCTGTTTTTCTTTTCAGTTTTTTTTTCGATTTTTTTTTTTCGTCAAACATGGTGCATCTAGTTACACTGTGTGGTGCATCTGGTCACACATTGTGGTGCATGTGCGATTTTTTTTCAGTTTTTTTTCGGACTTTCTTTCTCGGCTCTGCCTTCTGCTCCGATTTTACGGCTCCATCTTCACTTTGATTATTAATATAAGAATAATCATCGGGCAACAATTTAGATTTTTCGGCTCGTTCTGAGGCCTTCGGCTCTCCTCTCTCGAATCTTGACCAAAGAAGAAGCGGCAAACAAAAAACCGAAGAGGCAAACAAAAAAATGGGGGAAAATAAATCTGAAAGTTAAAAAAAATCGAAAAAAAATTGAAAAATTTGGTGCATCTCAATGCACTTAGTGGTGCATCTTATTATATAGTGTGGTGCATATGAATACATGATGTGGTGCATATGAGGTGACCGTAAAAAAAAACAAGCAAAAAAATTAAAAAAGAAAAAATTTGGTGCATCTCAATGCATATAGTGGTGCATCTCATTATATAGTGTGGTGGTACATATGAATACATGATGTGGTGCATATGGGGTGACCGTTAAAATAAATCGAAAAAAAAATCAACGGATTGACCCGAGTTTGACCCGCTTTGATTAGGTCACATCTTGACCCTCCATCACCGATAGATCTGGGATGGAGATCTATTCTCATTTCTTAAGATAATATTTATTCTCATATGATATGATCTCTCTCTCCTATATATATACTCCCTCTGTCCCGTTCAACTTGTCTCACTTTCTATTTTGGGTGTCCGATTCTACTTGTCTCACTTTCCATTTAAGGAAATTATTAAGAAATCACTTTATTCACTTCATATCATTTCAAACCCACTTTATATCACTTTATGTCACTTCAAAAATACTTTATACCACTTTATCAATTAAAAAATACTTTATATCACTTTATTCACTACGCTAAACATATTTTTTTATATCTAATTCTTTTTTTCTTCATCTTCGTGCTCGTCTCAAAAATTTGACAAGCAGAAAGGGACGGAGAGAGTAATATAAATTCAAAAATGAACAAAAAATTCCCCTAATTCATTTACTCCCTCCGTCCCACCGAATACGGCTTGTTTTTCATTTTGGAACGTTCCACTATACTTGGCCTATTTCCTTTAAAGGAAACAATTACTCCCTCTGTACGCTAAATAACGCCCTATTTGAGTTTTTGCACGTAGAATAAGAAAGTTGGTAAAGTTAGTTTGAATGGGGTAAAAGTTAGAAAATAGGGGTAGTGGTAATGATACAGATTTAGTTTGTTAATTGTAAATTAAAGATAGTAGGTGGATGTGACTTTTATCATTTCTTTCATACTCTATTTAATTTAATTCCCTTTGTAATTTAAAAAATATGGAGAGAATTTTTTTTTCTTATTCCTGATTTACTGTAATGGATTTAATAGGTTTTTTTTTTTCTAATTTCTCATTCAATCGAGTATATTGACTTTTTTTTCTGATTTCTCATTTAATCAAGCAGATTTAATTTCTTTTTTTTCTTCCTGATTTCTCATTTAATGAATCATTTGCATTAAGGAAATAAAATTAATTGAAGAACTGAAATGAAGAAAGAAGGAATCTGTGAAGTAAATAAATTGAAGAAATAAATTCATATCAACACAGTACAGTCACATCACTAATAGAGAGCAATTACATCAAATTTCTCTCACTAAAACTAAAAATTTGGAGCCAAATTGTTGGGGCGAAATTTAAACAACACCTAAGAAGCCTAAGTGCTATAAGCATTCAATGCTGATTCCAACATTCATTACAGCTTAGGAGCTTCTCTCTCCAATACAGCAAAAACAGGAAAAAAAAACCAGCAGCTTGAATTGAAGAAGATGAAGAGGAGGCCGGATTTGACAGATTTAGAGCGTCATGACGTGGTGCAATGGCTTATCCATCACTAACAGACTGTAAGCTTCACCATGGAGCTAAAAATGAAGCTGCCCAACTCTTCAAAATTGATTTGAAGACAGTTTGGAGGATCTGGAAATCTGCTTCTCCACAGCTTGCATTGGGAGTTCCTGTTTCAGTCATTTCAAAGAAAAAGGGAACAAAACATAAGGATACATTACTGTTTGATGCAGAAAAAATCAAATCTTTATCAAATTTACAGAGGCAAACAATCAAAAAGCTTGCATTGAGCCTCGGAGTCAATAAGAGACTTGTACAAGAGTGGATTAAAGATAACAAGGTAAAGGCTCATACTATTGTTATAAAACCATTTCTAAGTCAGAAAACATGCTGACCAGACTTCATTTCAGCCTAACACAGCTTAGAAACTTAAGTGTAGATGGGAAAATACCTTTTAAGCCAATGTATAATGTGATACATATGGATGAAAAATAGTTCAACTTAACCAAAACCAAAGGCAGGTATTACCTTGTAGATGGTGAAGTAGAACCCCACAGGACTTGCAAATTCAAGACTCACATTGATAAGATCATGTTCATATGCATGGTTTCTAGAACTATATTTGATAGTATAGGCAACATCATCTTTGATGGCAAGTTTGCCATCATTCCATTTGTTTATGAGGAGCCAGCAGTAAGAAACAACAAAAATAGAGCCAAAGGAACAATGGTAACAAAGCCAATTCAGACTATAAGCAGGGCAGTAATGAAGGATACTTTTCTGCATCAGGTATGTATTCATAAATGACTATCAGAAACATAAATCAGACACTATTTCATCACTTAGTTCAATAACTCAACAACTGCTGCAGATGATATCCATTGTGAAGGCAAAGTGGCCAAGCAACTTCAGCAAACACATAATAATACAACAATATGATGCAAAGCCACATTTTTCAAATGATGATCCTGATTTCAGAGCAGCAACAGAAGCAGATGGGTGGAATATTGAGCTCATTCAACAACCAGCAAACTCACCAGGCACAAATATAAATGACCTTGATTTTTTCAGAGCACTTCAATCACTCAAGGATGAGAAGATGGCAGCCATAGTTGATGATAGGATAAGGAATGTACAACAAGCATTTGAAGAGTTTGAGCTTTGGAAGTTAAACAATGTGTTTCTCACATTACAAAGCTCCCTTAATGAGATCATAAAGAAGAAAGGCAACAACAACTACAATGTGCCACACATGGGCAAAGAGAAGCTACAGAGGCTGGATTTACTGCCTGACTGCCTTCAAGTTGATGAACAACTAGTGAAGGAGAGTTGAGAGTATCTAAAGGAGAATGGATTTGAGCAGGAGCAAGAGGCAACACTCAACAATGACAACATAGTTCAGGGACTGCACAAGCTAGGTTTAGAAGATTAGGAGGTCTGATTTGTAGATCAGTTTTTTGTAAGGATTTATAGGGACAAACATGAAAGAGCTCATTCACTTGTTTGGAATGTAAATTCAGCTTGGATCAGTTGTTTTGAAATGAAGAATGTCTCAGCTTTTTGAAATTATTTGACAGATTTTACATCATTGACTCAATACCTATACTATCTCAACCTCCAAAACTAGGATTTAAAAATCCTAGTGGTGGCATCAATAGCATAGGATAAACAACTCCCAAGCAAACATAAACAAACCAACAAAGCATCAGGCAGATCACATCTATCATAAACACCAACAAAGCATCAGCAAGACCATTGCATCATCTGCATTTTAGATGCAAGGCAACATATAAGCATAGATCAAATAGTATCTGACTCATCTCAGTTTTTGGCAACAAAGAGAACATATAGTATGTGACTCATCTCAATTTTTGGCAACAAAGAGATCACATATAGTATCTGACTCATATCAGTTTTTGGCTACAAAGATATCTCATATAGTATCTGACTCATATCAGTTTTTGGCAACAAAGATATCTCATATAGTATCTGACAACAAAGATATCTCATATAGTATCTGACTCATATCAGTTTTTGACTCAAGGATCACATTCAAGGCAACATATAAGCATTTCTCACATAGTATCTGCTCAGAATTCAAGCATAAAAAATCAGAGGCAGTCAACAAACTGTTCAGAATTCAGGCATCACAAATCAGAGGCAGGCAAGAAACTGCTCAGAATTCAAGCATCACAAATCAGAGGCAGGCAAGAAACTGCTCTGAATTCAAGCATCACAATTCGAGCATGATAGAGAAGGCAACATCAGAAATTAAGCATCACAATTCGAGCATGATAGAGAAGGCAACATCAGAAATCAAGCATCATAAATCGAGCATCAGAGGGAAGCCAACATCAGAATTTAAGCATCATAAATCAAGGCATCACCAGCCAATCCCCTACAGATAGAAAGCTCAAACCTGATAGAATATAGGAGTAGAGGGGGGTAAATCTGATTCACCATCAGATTCACCATCCCATTCGAAGTCGCCGGCGAGCTTCGCGCGCAATAAATCTGATAGGGGTCGAGGGTGGGCATGTCAGCGACGCCATGAAACTGAGTTTCCGGCACGACTTCATCCCATTTCATCGCCGGATCTGACTGAGAAGGGGTTGGTTCCCACCCGGATGGAACTCATAGATCCTCCAAAAACTTAGGCGAATCGCGGCGGAGCTCAGAGCCGACGGGGCTTGGGGTTGGTTCCCACCCCAGTGGAACCTATAACTCCTCTAAATCAAGACTGTCAGCGTGTGGATCCATCGGCAATCGGAGGAGTTCTCGCGAAAATGAGAGATACAATCGGAGCAACGATTTAGGCTTCTTCAACAACAGAGGGAATGACAAGAAATGAGAGATAGAATCGAAAATTCGATGTAGAGTTCTTGAATTTCAGAGAGAAATCAAAGAAATGAGATGTAGAAGCTTGCATATCGATTTAGGGTTCTTCATCACGTTAGATAGAAATGAGAGAAATGAGTGGAATCGGCACAGACAAAGAGAAATAGGGTTTGTGAGTTTTGGGCTGGGTTTTGTTTATGGGTTGGGTTGATTAGGATAAATTAGGCAGTTTAATGAAAATGGGTTAAGTAGGATTAGTAATCCATAATTAAATTTGGTCAAAATTAGTGGGTGGGTCCACAAGGGCATTTGATGTAATATGAGTGTTCTTTTAGGGGTATAAATGTACAGTATAGTGAAACAGGGCATTATTTCACGTAAAAAAAAGGGGTAAAGTAGGGCATTATTTCACGTACGGATGGAGTAGTTTATATACATGGCCCACCATCCCATCTAAATCCCACTAACCTACTCCCACTATACACTCAACCATCTCATCTATAACTTTATTAACATTATAAAATATTACATTCACACTGCACTAAACATTTTTTTTATATTTAATACCCTTTTTCTTAGTCTCCGTGCCCATATGAACTAGATAGTATTCGGTGGGACGGAGGGAGTAATTCACAGAACCCGCCTTGTGGTGAAATCCGCCAAAACCAAAATTCACACAACCAGCCACAAATATCAAAATTCACTCATCATCCCTCTCGTCTCTTCCCATTCTGGGTTGTCCAGTAATTCTCCATCAATTCCGGCGGCTGAAACCACAGCCGCGGCTGTTCTACCCCGCCGTCGCCCTCTTCTCAATTAATCTTCTCTCCTCTTCTCTCAATACACTCAATTTCTCACAAATCCTTAATCGTCGCTACAAATTCCTAATCCCTAAAGTCAAATATTGGAACACAACTAATGTCAACAAATTGGACTTGGTTTTATTAAGGTATGACTCGTAATGACCCTTCTTTTCGCCTCCTCTCTCTTCTCTGTGTCCGTCCTCTTTTCTCTCCCTGCAAATGATCTTCTCCTCTTTCTTCTCTCTCTCCGTCCTCCCTCTCCTTCTCAAATCAAGAAACACAACTATCAGCAAAGGAGACAAGTCGACTGCGAGGCAACGGCAGTTGTTATGAGAAAATGTTTCCATTTGCTTGGAATTACTCCTGTTTACAGAATTTAGGGGGGTATATTGGATGTGGAGTTTGAAACATTTTTAAGGAGTTGAATTCTACGGAGTTAGAGGGAGTTTATGAGAGTTGAGTGTTGAGTTGGGAGGAATTCGGCGTCGATTTTTAAGAAATTTGGCCGAGTTCAACTCCACAACCTCGCGATCGTGGACCACCCACAGTCGCGCATGACCTCCAATACTCGCGATAGTGGGTAATCCATGGGCGCGGACGACCTCCCCTTCACACGATCGTGGCAGATGCACGGTCGCGTGCACCGTCTTCTTGTTTTTTGCAATTGCATTTATGTTCCAACTTGAACCATGGATGGTTTGCTGCTACTGCAGATTGGAGGAAATCAAGAAGTTTTCGCCTCGTTAAAAGCTAGCTTATCTTGGATGGAAAAACCATATCATCATCAGAGCCATCTAAGATAAGAATCTCAGGATCTTCAAGCTGAATGATTCCAAATAAAACAATAAACCCATAAACAAAAAGAAAGAACATAGCAGCAATTCTGTATCCAAACTGCATTGAAGATTGAACCTAGAAGATTAAATAAAATAGAAAATTAAAAAAAAAAAAAAAACAGTCGCCAAAATACCTGCAGAAGGAATCGTCAAAGAATGTACTATGAAAAGTAGAACTGATTTAGGAAATGAGAACCTCGAAACGACTAAATGAAAAGAAATGGGAATTGATATTTTGAGTTTGTAATCAGCTGGAATTTTGGAGAGAGAGAGAGAGGAGGAGGGAGAAATCGTCAAATGACGGGAGAAAAAGAATTGAAAAGAGTGAAGTTGCATGAAACTGAAACTCCTCAAAAAGAATTTCAGCGCCCATGGCAAGTCCACGAGCGCGGGTGGACATCATTTTCAGCGGTCGCGTGAGGCTGATGCCCGCTCGTTCGAACTCCATGGACTCCGAGGTACAGAGGTCGGAGTTCAGACAGTGTATTTTTCTTCACCAATTCCGTCAAACTCCACAACTTATGGGAAATCCTTCAAAATCTTGTGTAAATTGAATACCGCTAGAATCTAATTCCGTGTGAAAAAATTGCATCCAATACCTCTAGATTTTGACAGATTTTAAAATCTATCAAAATCTAGAAATTGAATACCGCTAGAATTAGAATTCCTTAAAAATCTGTCAAACTCTTCCATCCAATACACCCCCTTAGTTTAACCCCCCTTTATCTTTTCTTTTTGTATTCAATTAATATACACTTGTCGTAATTGGAATAAATCAGCCCATTGTTTCCAAAATATTGTTCTGTAACTTTTGCTTCCCTATTCTTTCATTTTTTTTTCAAGTCTTTGGAGGATTTTCAAAAAAATTGACAACTAAAAAAAAAAAAAAAGAAGTTCAAATATAGCCACCTCTGAAAAGAAAAGTGTTAATATAGCCACTTTTTTTAAAATGATCAAATATGGCCATGCATATACGACTAACATACACGACCAGCATACACGACCATGACCATACATACACGACTAGCATATACGACCATAGCAATATACACAATAATGCACACACGACTAGCATACACGACTATATCAGCATACACGACCTGAATACACGACTAGCATACACGACCATATCAGCATACACGACCAGCATACACGACCAATATACATGGTCATGTATGCTGGTCGTGTATGCAAGTCGTGTATGCGTGGCCATATTTGATCGTTTTTAAAAACGTGGCTATATTAGCACTTTTCTTTTTAGGAGTGGCTATATTTGACTAATTCTCAAAAAAAAAATTCAACAATGCAGGTTTTGTAAAATCTGGATTTACTTCTAAAAAGCGGAGGTGGTTAGAAATTGAAGCAATTCAAATAAAAAGGAGTAAGTGGGTAATGTTATGTTGAAACCAATTTAATGTTGTTGGTGATCTCTTGAAATTTAATTTTTTACACTAGTTGTTGGCTTTGGTAATGCTGAAATTTATTACTCCCTCGTTCGTGAATAAGAATCTTACTTACCCACTTTCAAATGTTCACGAATAAAAGTCTTACTCCACTTTTTCCAATCACATCAAGTGGGACCTTCTTCCATTTACCACAACTTTCACTCTCATTTTATATTTTCCACTCAAAATAGGTGGGACCCTTATTCTTCTCACAATAACTTTAAATTTATTTTACCTTTTTCACTCATAACAAGTGGGACCCTTATTCCACTCATAATAATGTTAAATCCAAGTTACTTTTGCCACTCTCAATAAGTGGGACCATTATTCCACTAACAATCACTTTACCAACTTTCCTAATCCCCGTGCCCAGCATACAATGGGACTCTTATTCACGAACGGAGAGAGTATATGGTTAAATCAAATGCAAAACTTTGAATGACAGTTTAGGAAAAATTATACTCCCTTCGTCCAAATGTAAGTGTCCTACTTACCCATTTGGACACCAAAAGTAAATGTCCTACTTTACTTTTTGGACAAAAAATACCTTCCCTCTTTCCCATAATTACTATCCTTTGCCATTTTGAATCCACAATTTATTTTTAAAACATTCTAATTAATTCCCTAATTTTCTACTAATTAAATCCACTAACTAATTAACCTACCCAACCCAAATCCAATTAAACCCAATCCAAATCCAAAAAAAAAAAAACTCAATTCCCCCAAATCCAATTAAACCCTAACAAAAAATACCTTCCCTCTTTCCCATAATTACTACCCTGCTGCCGTTGTTGCCGCCGACGCGGACGGGGGGAGGGGGAGGGTGGTGGCGGTGGTGGGGCTGGTACTCTAGCGTCGGGGTTGCGTTGGGCGGCGGGAGCAGCGCCGGAAGCGGCTCCTCTGGCTCCCGACGGTGGAAGTTCCGGTGGCAGCCGCAGGCGGCACATTTTAGAGATATTGGCTCGGCGGGGTTGGAGGCCGGTGATGGCATGAACTCGCTGCAGCCGTCGAGGGCGTGGCCGCCGAGGCTGGCAACGTGGTTCTTGAGGCATTCCTTGTAGGAGATGACAACAGGATAGTGGAGGTGCACCGGCGCGTGGTGCTTCAAGACGCCATTGGTGAAGGCGGAGGCCTTGGTGGGTTGGATCCGGGTCGGAGTCTCAGTTTTGGCTTCCGGAATCTTGACAGTGGAATTGCCTAAGTCCATATCAGCCGATAAAGCATCTAAAAATTGAATTTACTTGCTGCAATTTGTTCTTTTTTTAGGCCTGGGGCAGGTTAAGAACAGTAATCGATTAGGGTGGTGGTAATTAGGGTTTGGATGGAATAGGGAGGGATTTCTTCAATTTCCTGTTTACAGTAAATATTTTCAAGTTTATAATGTTCATTATCATTATCTTTCATTATCAGTACAATGAATTCGAAAAAAATAGGGAAACAAATAAAAAAAACAAAAGCCACATCTGTACATGAAGTCGAAAAAAAATACGAAGCCAACACGTCGATAAAATTAGAAGTCGATCAAAAAAAAGAATTAAAGTGTAACAAAAAAGAAAATAAAGAAATCCAACAAAAAGTCAACAAAGATTAGCTTCACTAATTATTGTATTATTACTACCCCTATTCCTTAACTTTTACACTACTTAAAACACCTTTTTTAGTTTTCTTAATCCCTGTGGTCAGACCAAATGGGACATTTACCTTTGGACGGAGGGAGTATGTTATTTCCTGTTTAGAATTTGTAGAAAACAATTCTAATGACTTGAAAAACATAGCTTATGTATTTATAATTTACAATACCTGAATAGAATAAATAATGAAATAAAGAAGGGCAAAGGGATTTATATTGTGTATTTATTTGAATTAGCTGATTTGATTGGAGTTGGGGTTGGGAGTTATGTGTTTGATGGTAGGAAATTAGAAAAGAAAGGATGATAAAATTTGAGGAATTTGATAGCTACAGTTTGGATTTCTTTATTTATGCCAACAAGATTTAACAAGAGATATGGATTTTAAGTAATTTTGTTGTGGGGTTCCTAGTTATACAGATTAGTGGAGGGATTAAAGAAGGAGGAGAATTTGTCTTTTAAATAAAATAATTGAATCTTAAGATTAAGAGAGAGAGAGATGCGTGATGGTAGAGAAAGATTTAAGGATTTTTAATCAAAAACTTTATTCTATTTAATTCAATTCTGAGCTTTATTTATTTATTAGGTTGCTGGTTAAGATTCAGTTAAGGTTTAATTAGTGAGAAGATGGATTTTTCTTAGTCTTCATGTACAGAAAAACTAGGCCAAGTTATAGGTAATTTAGTAAATCTGGTTCATTAAATAATGAGGTTGCATGTCATATTATCTAATTAAAGTTAATGCAGATACTAGTAAATGTTTAACAGGATTTTGTTTCTTTTTTTTATTTATAAAATTCCATATGTTGTGGCATTTTTGTTGCATTAATTGATGTTGTAATAGCATATGTATTTCGTTATTCATACAAAATGGAGAGAACATGGATGTCAATGAATAGATTGTCAAAAGAATATGAAAATGGAGTAGAAGCTTTATTGAATTTTGCATTACAGAATGCAAATGATGCTAATCCGTGTTCAAAATGTGGTAACACTAGTAAGAAAAAGGTTGATATCATTAGGACACATCTCATAGTCAATGGTTTTGATCTTACATACAAGAAGTGGATATGGCATGGGAAATAGACATCGACACGATCAGCACGTGATAGTGATAGAGTTGAGTAGAGTGATGCAAACTACATCGTTGAGGAGGACCACATAAATATGATTCATGATGCATATGATGCTTATGAAGATAATCCTAGTCATTTCCAGGCATTGCTTGAAGATGCTCAAAAACCTTTATATAATGGTTGTAGTAAATTTACAAAGTTATCTGCCACGGTGAAGTTGTACAACTTAAAGGCCCGATATGGTTGGAGTGATAGCAGTCTTAATGATCTATTAAGTTTGCTAAGCGAGATGCTTCCTGAAAGCAATACATTGCCTTCTTGCTTATACGATGCCAAGAAAAGTTTAAGCACATTAGGGTTGGATTATGAGAAAATTCACGCATACGCGAATGATTGCATTTTATATCGGATGGAGTATAAGGATTTGAAAGATTGTGCTACATATGGGTGTTCAAGATGGAAAACAGGTAGTGATAGTAAGTTCGTGAACAGAGTGCTAACAAAAGTCTTGTGGTATTTTCCACCGATACCAAGGTTGCGAAGAATGTTTCGAACTAGAAAAATTTCAAAGGACCTTTGGCATACTAAGCAGAGTTTCTGATGGTTATCTTCATCATCGAGTTGATGCACCTGCTTGGAAATTAGTGGACAACAAATGGCCGAATTTTGGTGTAGAATCAAGAAATCTTAGATTAGCATTACAGCCGACGGAATCAATCCACATAGGCTACATGTGGGTGTTCCAGTAATTTTCTATTCATGAGTCCATATAGGATCTCATATGCACCCAAGGTCTCATGTGAAAGTAGGGCACTCAGTTTGGTAGAAAGGTTAATTAATGCAAGATCTAATCAACTTGTATTGGTGCCATGTAATGTTGGGTAAGTTTAACTTCTATTGGATTATGTTTGAAATAGTGTTTGGTTCAAATTGTGTGTGAGACATGTTTCATGTGTGGCTATTGATATTCATGTGTAGTGAACATTGGATTCTAACAATCATTCAACCTCACAAAGGCTTATGCTATTTGATGGATCTAACTACTCATACTTGGAAATCCGTTGTCGACATCTAAGTATGAGAATTTCGTTTTCATTATCTCTGTCCAATGTAACATAATGTTAATGTTTCATGACTTCTCTTTGCAGGGCGTTGAAAACATTCAATGCAAAAATGACAAGAACTTCAAAAAAGCACCAAATTGAGAAATTATAAAGGTGTGTATTCTATTTAATAGCTAATGTTTATTTTACTTACTTACCACGTTGTTTTTCTAATATAGGGTCCTAAACAACCTGATGGCAACCTATGTGGGTATTACGTGATGCGGTTCATGAAAGAAATAGTAGAAGGTTTTCAAAATAATGACTCCATTTCGATTAGCTCGTTGGTAATAAAATACCTATAGATCTATTAATGTGAACTTTACTACTTGTCGCTAAAATATCTTTGTACACTTGTGTTGTTCACACTTCAAGAAAAAACAGTACACTCAAGTTGAGATCGACGAGGTTCATGAGGAATGGGCTACTCGTCTAATTGAGCATGGAGATACCTCTAATTATAAAAGAACAGGGACCTATAAAGAGATCCCATACTTATTAGAGGATATGAGGTATTTCCTGTTCAACCAAAGAATGAGTTGAAAATGCATATCTCAGATAGACGTTTTGATCATTACCACTTCCTATTCGAGACGGACCCGTGTCCTGCCTAGTACTAGTGACTTCTTGGCCTGGGGAGAACGAATTAGGGATTCTCCTATTTGTGTCTGTCCCCTCTTTTCGTATTAATAAGCCGATTTATGGATGATTTAGCGATTCGCCTGCGGATACAGTTAATCCAGTCTATAGCCAATCTAACAAATCGAACGAGTAGCTACTTTTATTACTACTGGTTTAACAAAACGCAAGGTTCGGCTCTACGGTAAGGTATATAGCTACTACTATATGGGTACCTACAAACAGGTACATATTATTCATAAGGTTCCATGCATTGGTGCTATTGTTGTGATTGTTACTTAATCATAGCGTGATATAATTTTGTGTATATATATGGTAAGTATATGAGTTGAATATGTTCTTGTCTTGTGATAATTGCGATAGCGAGGAATAGAAGTAATAAGTATAATTAAATTCATGGTCATAGATTCACATAACACTTATGGTTGGTTTAGTTAACTCATCTTATCATCTAGTAGTAATAGACATTTTATTCTTCCGTGCAATTTGTTCATTGAATGAATGGCTTTAGTAATAGATTCATATGAATGGCTTTGTGATAATATATACAAATGAACATAAAAAATTCTTAAGGTTGTGTTGATACTTTAGTAACTTTATTGATTTTGTACACATTATGTGATTCTCTCTTAATAGATATGATAATTTGTATCTATATATATATATATATATATATATATATATATATATATATATTGTTGGGAAATTTATTAGTATAAGTTTTAATGAATTCCAAAACCGACTGACCCCAACCGAGTAGATGTTGCCAGAACCTAATGTTAGAATTTAGGCTCGCTGTTTGAGCAAAGTTGAGATTTTATCTTTACAGGTCTCCAGCTAAAGATGGCAACAAGGCATCACTCAGACAGAACATCAGTTGTGATGAAGGACAACTGAGAGTTCATATGTTCAGATGGAATGAGGGGGAAGTCTTCAGAACATCAGTTGTGAAGGAAACCAACTGAGCGTTCATCAGATGAGAAACAGTAGAAAGGAAGAGAACATCAGATGAAAAGGAAAGTCATCTGAGGGTTCAAACCTAACTGAGTATATACAAGGAAGACAACTGAGTGTTCAGTTTCAAAACCTTAGTTGTAGATCTCGAACAAGAAGATCAACTGCTTGAAGTTCAAAATCAGCTGAGAGTCCAACAGTTCAGAACATCAGCTGAAGACCACTCAGATGAAGATCAAGACTTTCAACTGACGAACCGAGGTTGACTGTCAGAAAGGTTAAGATTTGAATTTCAAAAGGAAGTCACATGAGGGTTTAACCGTTCAGTCATTACCCCATCTGGCCCAACACAAGGCTGTCAAGTACCTGCAAACTTGACTCTAGGCTGTTTAGTGCCCGGAAACTAAACTGTAAGGTCGATAAGTACCCGCAAACTTATCCTTAACGGTTGCTCAGCCCGCATAAGCTGAGTGGTTCTATCCAGAAGAACTTGGACTGAGGTGTGAGGATTCACATCTCCCCGTGGACGTAGGAGGGTTATCTCCGAACCACGTTAAATCCTGTGTGTCCGTGTTTGTTTTTATTCAGTTGCATCTGCATTTTTTATCTGATCAACCTAACCGACATACAAACCTCATTTGCGCTTTTTCAACCGAGTTGTTTTGGTTCTTGATCAACCGAGCTATTTTGCGTGAGTTGTTTTTAACGAGTATAATTTTCCACCACTTTCCGCACAGCCTCACTCTTCCAGCTGAGGTCGCTTACTCAGCTGTGAGATTCCAACTGAGTCCTCTTTTACTCAGTTGAAGTGATTTTTCAGGTTTAAGTTTTTGCATCCTAACTGGTGTATTCCCCCCCCCCCCCCATACACCAGTAACTCGTTTCGGGACCATCATATATATAGCTAATTATTTCTTACTTGACAAAGTTCTACTAGGTAATCGATTGAACGTGAGCCCATGCACTAAAAATATGTCTAGCTGGAAGGACTGGAGTCGGGGTTTCATAAAACTGAGGTTTTGTAATGGAGATGATGTATTTTGTACCTTTTGATTATTTTTAAAAGTCCGTCATGTATGCCCGTTTTTCTAGTAGTGATATAAAATCCAAATTTTATTTTATTATATGGATTTACTTTGTTAATCCGATAGAGCCATAATTCAAAGACGAGGATCTGATACCAATTGTTGGAACCCATTATTGAAAATCGATTCATTTCACCCAAGGATCTATTATGGAATATCTAACGAACACATACAAAATTCACACCTAGCATGCTCCTACATATTTAAATACTGTCGTAGGAAGTTTGCTCGATATACTTGCAAACTTAGTGCACAGAGACTCTAAAGTTATCTTCTATTCCCGGGTAAAGCTCATTGATGGATGGGATCGAACTACGAACTCTCTCTCTCACAATAGGCACTGCCCACTCTCTCTCTAGGGTTTCTGTTTGTTAGATTGCAAGTCAGTAATGAGTCTTATGAGCCTTGTATTTATAAATAAATAACTGTTCACATTCATCGAATATGAGCCTTGTATTTATAGATAAATAACTATTCACATTCATCGAACCTAATCAACCCTATTAGGGTTATGACGAGTGGCTCCTGGGCCTAGAAGAAACGTAGGTATTAGGCCAGTTCAGGGATCTACTAGCTTAAATAAGATTGGTCCGATAATATCTGATTTAATCAATTCAGCCCAGAATATAAATCAGATATAAATATTAATTCATTCTACTAAAGAATTAATACGGACTTACCCTCTTATTTATTTAGTTAAGTCGGGGCTAATATTAGACTTAATTAATCTCAATATTTAAGATCATCGAATATTTATTAATTAATTAAAATATTTTCGACAACTTTTAATTAGTTATTCATTTATTTACTAATAAATAATTGCCTCGAGTGCTACCACTTAAACTTATTACTATATCGGAACTAATTATTCCACCTGCAGGATTTAGTATAATAAACTTATTAAATTCCTTGAGAGGATATTATCATCCTATTATTAATTGGACATGAATCCTTATTGTAGTTTCATCAAATATCAAATAAGAATTGTCATTGCCCAAAATACGAAATATTCGAACAACTATTAGTTCTCATTTATGATAGATCAAAGCAATAGTAAGACACTTATTCATACTAATAAGCCCAATTAAGGTTAAGACTATTTAAGTCACCGAAATCTTTAATTCTTAATAAGTCAAAACAAAGAATTAATCTATTAAGGTTAAGACTATTCAAGTCACCGAGATCTTTAATTCTTAATAAGTCAAAACAAAGAATTAATGTTATTGTGATCCTTTCAATACGATTAACGTACTAGCATAAATAAATAGTCAAGACAAACTACTTAATACTATTACGCTACAATCTAAACTACAACTCGTCCAAGTTGTCTCGATTGTGAATATTAGTTTATATCTCATAATATGCCGATTATATAATTTGTTATGATCTACAATATACTATATAATCTTTAATAGTGAGATAATTGGACAGATAATTAATATGCAATAATAAATAATTTCGGATAGAAGAATTACACTGAAATAAATAACAATTGTATATAAGCAAAGTTTTACTTTCATATAGAACCCTTCAATGAAAGAACTCATTCGTCCCATTAGTACCAATTAGTTGTGCTCCATAACGACTCCCCCACCACAGCCACCACCACTGTATCATGTCGTGAGCAAGGAAAGAAGAACTTCGGCGGCGTGTATGAAAGAAAATGCTCTAATTATAACTCTGAAAAAATGGGTGGTTGATGGGTGGTGTCAGGAAAGTGCATTTCGCACGAGCTGTCTAGAAGATATTGAGAAAAAATTACATATACGATTCCATGGTATTGATATGCGACAGATGCAACGTATGGTGAAGACAATACTATTTGGTGTTGAACATGAGTAATAATAGTAGGTTTGGTTGAAACGACTCAAACAACATGATTTATGTTGAAGAGGACATATGGCAGCAATATGTTAAGGTAAATTTATTGACTATTAATTTTGGAGCTCAAGAAATTATTTTGATAAGCACCAGAAATATACCTACGAATTAATTATGAAATTGTATAATATAATTGAACATGATAACTATGTTTTTCATGTAATTTTATAATTAAAAAATAACTACTTACCATCAAAGTTGACTGTCGGCATACATTAGAACATACATAAAATAGGTCATGCATGTTATTTGTCTATACTATGTTCATGTATGTGATTCGTGTATGTATGTATTGAAAAAAAGTTTCGAAAAATATCATAAATTCCCGATAAAATCACCAAAATATTCTCGACAGAAAATGTAATCGGAAAAAGTTACCGGAATTGACTGTCGTCACTGAAAGTAGTCACATATTACATGTGAACTATCTCATGTATGAAGAAGGATAGTAAGGTGATCGGTTTATATAATTGGGCCTGAGTAATGCATATATTGCACTCAATATGATGTTTGGTTCATAAGATTGAATCATGTTGGACTCTTTAGTCAATACTTAAAAGTTTGTCCGTAACTAATTTCATGACTTAAAGTGGCACCCTTACCCTAGTGACGAAATTAGTTTGGAGTAGAAGACTTGTACTTCATATTTTAAATCTTATCTGCTCTTGCATGTGCCGAAGATTAAACGAGGAAAGGTGGTTGTGGAACAATAATTGTGGATAGGGTAGCAAAGGACGTGATAGCGCAATTCTGATGGCACACGTGCAGGGCTACGTGGTGCGGCAATGCAACGGGGTTGCAGAAGACGGAAGAAGAGGATGTGATGGTGGTAGCGACGGCGCAGCGGGGTTGTAGAAAACAATAGAGGATGATTTTATTGAAGATTAAGGGCTTAAAATTACCAACAAATTAAGGTATATTTAATTTTAAAGATTAAGGGCTATAATTATTTTTTCTGTATAGAAAGTGTTATTTTAAAATTGTACCCTCAATTACAATGGTGGCTACTTTACATCTTGAGAATATCATGTGATATAGCCAATATGAGCATTGAAATATAAATTATGGTCCACCTTCTTCATAAATATAAATTATGACCACTTTTTTGAATTTAGGACCTAAATATCTCTTTTCCTCTTCTATTTTTGTCCATAACTCCTTAACACATTTTATTGACACTTGTTTCTCTTTCAAAGTTTTTTCTTTCTTTTTTTTCTGTTTATTTTTTCCTTATTTTCCAGATTTCTTTTTTTTCTGTTTTCTTTTTTATTTTCCAGATTTCTTTTTTTTCCAATTTTTTCTTTTTTCTGTTTTTTTTTCTTTTTTATTTTCCAGATTTCTTTTTAATTTCCAAAATTTTGTTTGCCGCTTCTTCTTTGGTCAAGATTCGAGCGAGGGGAGCTGAATGCCTCAGAGCGAGCTAAAGAAATTTAAATTGTTGTCCGACGATTATCCTTATATTAGTAATCGGAGCGAAGGCAGAGCCACAAAATCGGAGCAGTATAACTTGAAATAATTGGAATATTCGTCCCAAGAGTACCATGTCATAACTTGGAACATGTGGAACTAATTTGACAATTCATCCCAATTGTACCAATCTGGAACAATTGGCACTAATAAGGCTAAATTGTACCGGATGTACTAGAACAGTTGGTACTAATAACACTAAATTTGTACCAAATGTATCAGATGCCTCATACCCAGCCCAAACCAACCTGTGCCCGCCCTCGTGAGACCCGACCCACTCCGCATTTTATTAAGAATATTTTTGTCCCAAATTGAAAAAAATGGCCAAAATTTATATTTTTGAAGAAGGTGGGCCAAAATTTATATTTTAATGGTCATTATACTTATTTCAAAATTCGTCAATTACTCCCTCCGTTCACAAAATGATGCCTTGTTTCATCCCTTATTTTTGTTCACCAAATGATGCACTGTTTCGTTATTTTTACCAATATACCCTCGTTACTTTATTAAAATCACTATCCTTGTCATTGATGATCCTACCTCACATCAACTTTATTTCTACTTTTTTGTCATCCCAACAACCTTATTCCTACTTTTTTATCAATACCACTTATTTTTTTTTTGTTATTACCACTATTTTTTTATTATTATCTCACTACCCCTATTTTTTAACTTTTACCCCACCCAAAATAACTTTATCAGCTTTCTTAATCTTCATACCGGATACCAAATACGGCATCAATTCGTAAACGGAGGGAGTACATCTTTGTTAACGCAAATATGCAATATTCAAAATTTCCCCTTATCAATTTAATTTCTTACAAAAGCAAAATGTCAAAATATAGCAGAAAAACAATGCACAAAAACAGAAGACAACATTAGAAGAAACTTTAACGCGTAACATCCTAATACCACATGGATAAATAACTTGGATCTACTAATTAACAGCCGAACAAAAAAAAGAGATTATTTTTGATATTATATATTCATAATATTCGGCAACAATTTTAAGGTCCCATAAGTATTCTTCCAAGGTTTTGCTGACATTGGTTAGAGGCATTTATCGGTGGCGTCTGAAAGTTATGAGCTTCGACACGATTCTCTCTATTTCCGTACAGATTCAACCCACCATTTACAATATCATACGCAACCACCATCGCATTCGGATTATTTGATTCACCATCTGAACCTTGCACCTGCTGTTCATCACTCTTGTTTTCACCTGCTCGACCAATTCCGACACCGAGGTCGAGGCTTATCGAACTGCTGCTATCCTGCGCCCTCATCTTAGATGTTCCCGCGTATGGTGTAGTTCCAGCAAATTCATGGCTGCTGTTTCGTGCAACTGGGACATCATGGTTGTGCTTCCCCTCATACGTAGTTATAACAGCTTTCGGGTCATGAGATGCCCTCTCCACGTGCTTCCGCACCGGGCACCCAGCATTCGTGCACTTGTAGTAACTCCTGGATCACAAAGCAAAACACGTTACATGAGAATATCTCTCAAGTGCAGAAATCATGAACCCTACTCAGCTTCATACAAGCAAATCTTTTATAAAGAAAACCAAGTCCACCATTTCACACTTGCACCAAAAGAGGAAATACAATTCCCACGTCCAACTTTAAGAGCTTTCGAGCGTATCAGTTCAGGTATATCTCCTTTAAAGAGACTATGGAAGTAATGATTTTTTTAAGGACTGATGAAAGACTAGTACAACCAATATAAAAACATTGGGTTGTGTAATTGCAAACATAATTAATTAAGTGTTGTAATTGCTAAAAGTAGAAATGTGATATAGAAATGCAAAGATGTATAAAGTTGTGCTGCAATTGCAAATTGGAGTATAGTTAAGTATCTGCAACAAAGAACACGAAGTAGTACGAAATAGAAATCAAGACCGATAGATCATTGCCCTTCTATTGACATCCTATAGACTTTTACCAACGTTACTGCATAGTATTAGGTACGAACTAGAACGAACTCCTCAAAAAACCAAAAAAATTAATTCGTGAGAACATTAACTGTCCATCAAATCCAAATTAATGGTATTCTGTCATTCCATATTTTACCACCTGAATTATTTTATCCTTCCATAAATCATCTTTGTTGATGCATTGACACATAAATTCTTCCATAAGGAATTAAAAATCCATATATTGCCTGCAAGTCAACTTAAGTTCTTCCTCGCACTCTCAACACAAAATTGGCATTACCAAATACACCAACATATCCAACCTCTGAACAATACCAAAACAAGTTGGTGGTCACAACTTACGTCAAAGTACTAAGATTGAGTGCAAGTAATCTAGAATAGTGTTGATGGTGTTGATAAGTTTTTGCGAAAATCCAATAAATGCTATGAGGTACACGTCATATCTCATTCTAGTTGATGCATTTTAGGATTTCAACTAGAATGGTTTTCAAGAAAAACATCTTATGCAAGTTTTCTCTTCCAAAAGCTTGTCACGTGTGGCACCAATGTTCTATGACTGTAATACATATATTGTTACAATAATGACATATACTCCCCCCGTCCCACCTATTTCTTTTGGGCACGGGGTTTAAGGAAAACATAATTAAGAGTAGAAGATATATTTAGTGGAGTTTTTAAAGTGAAATAAAGTAGGTAGAGAAAGAGTGAGTAGAGAAAGAGGGAATAGTGAAATAAAGTGGAATAAAGTTGGTGGAGAGAGGGAGAATAGTGAATGACAGAAAATGAGGTGAAAAAGTATAATTAAAGGTGTAAAGTGGGTTATTTAACAAATTAATTGAACTCTAATTATCTCCTAATTATTTCCAAATAAAGAAACATGACAAGAATAATGGGACAACTCGAAAAGAAATACATGCCAAGAATAACGGGACGGAGGGAGTATATATAGGGTGTGGATCGAACTCATCTTTATATGACTCTGTAGGAACCAGCAAAAAATATCAATTACGTGATGCAAAAAATGCAGTGATGCATAAACATGTTAATGCACAAACAACAGAAATCTTCCTAGTTCCTAGGATGAGTTCCTATATGATCATCTCCCTATATATATATATATAACCCTAAACCCTAAACATATATACAGACATATTAAATGAATTGGCGAAAAGTGTGTATGAATAATAAATAGCATTCTAACATATCCGGTGGGTTCAGGGTTATTAAATGGAAGAAGATGGATTCTAGGAGCAAAGAGCTATTAAATGATTGGTAATATTTTCCAGGAAATTTGAACATTCCCCAGAAAAGTTACTAAAAAAGTTACGGCTGTCAAATATTTTCAGATAAATATTTACCAATCATAACCAAATTGTAAAAGTCTCAAGATCGTAGTGAATAAGAAATACTAATAGACTTCATTGTTTCAAAAAGTACCACATTTAATCAAAGATTAGTTAATAGTTGTTGAATGGACAAGAGGGAAACTTTTTCTTATTACAAAATCAGGTTCTCATTCATAAATACACGAGCATCACTCAGTCTGTGAGGCATCCATGAAAAGAAAAGAATGCCACAAAAGGTGTGCTCTTAACAGAGTATAATACTAGCTTGGTGCTCTAAAAACTTTGGAAGAGTCGTGCTACAAAAAATTGAGCACCAAAAGCTCATATTCAATATGCTGAAAACATTCAACTGAGTGGTACATGATTAGATGATGCAATCATATTTAATAATTATCAAATGATCATTTGTAATTTTATCTTTAGATTAAGCGAATTAGATCATTTCTATCACTCATTAGCACCATTTTATGGGCATAACACATTTTGAGTTTCTATCGGGAACCCTCACAACCATAATAATATGCTTTCGCATGCAACTCATTAGTTTTTTTCTTTTTATCATTGTGATTTTTATATTCATGTTACCCAATGAGAGTAAACTTACTAATATCAGTTCTATGTTTTATCAGAAGGTAAGTGCATTTCAAACCAATCTAGAAGAACCATCAACTTTTTACTTACCTAGGATTTGGATTGCCTCGGACCACTTTCTGCCCGTACTTGCGCCAACGATATCCATCATCCAGAATATCAACCTCACTTACAGTCTGAACAACAACTCGTGGTTCACGAATGGGTTTAACTACTGGTGTAACATCAATACCATCCTCCATTTTCCTGCTCATATTGGTCACCAATAAGTATCATGATAGACAAATAAACATTTATTAGAAAAATTGCAGAAGTACGTACCTCCGTTTCAAGAAAGGATCATCCTCTTCAGCATCATCAAGAATGCCCTGAAGCTGTGAACCTGAACCCTCTATTCCCTCCTCATTTGTTTGCAGAGGTGACAGCATAGGAGAGCCACTTTGCTCCATATTATTGGTGTTCGCCTTGTCTTCAATAACAGTAAATACAATTTCTTAAATGCTAAATATATATACTTCAAAATGTGAGCACATCAGATTTTTATTAAGTCGGGACTTGGATGTTTGAGGGAACTTCGAATTGCCTCAATAACCATGTGAGACAAACAATCGAAACATTCAAGCTACACATAAGCCAAAAATGTAAAGGTAGAAGCAAATCTTTATGATACTAGAGAACCAACCAACTTTATAGTAAAAACAGCTTAGCTTAATTATAGATTTACCTTTTGGAAAAATATAATAGCACCAATTCAATTAGAAGTGAATCTGAGATAGGAACTGCATTGATTTCAAAATAGAAAAACATTTAACATCTCCACCCAAACACTAAAGTATAAATTTCCCAATCTTTGCAATCCATGGTGACCTATGATGAAATACCATTAAGAAAATGCAAGGAACTTGCACATTTGAAGGATAAGCATCAGCACGAGCAAATCACAATCTCACAGAGCATGTATAGTTGATTTTTTTTCTCCAGAAGAAAAAGTTTGAGGGGAGGGGGACACTATATTATCATGAGATTGTTTACTTCTTCAGTATTACAGGTATATATCATCTTTCATTCATACAAGAAAAGGCTGATATGAAACTGACAACCAGACAATCTTACCAAATAATTTGGCCCTGAACATTTCACGTTCTTTCTAAAAATAAATAACTTAATGTCATGACAATTTATAACCAGCCAGACTCTATGACATGACCACAAACAATGGAAACAGAAAAGATAATTTACAACTCAGTAAGGCTTCAGCAACGAAATATAGCCAATCAGTGAATTTTTTTCATTGTTAACACTATGTGCACATATGTATCTTTTGGCTCAACTTTATCCAAGGTTTAGCCAAGGGTTAGGATCCCACTATGAATTACAATATATATATATAGGGAGAGGATCATATAGGAAGTCATCTTTAAGGTAAGAATTAGGAATTGATTTTTTTTTTAATCAACGGTCCAGATTAATTGATGCATTAGATTACTGTTGTTTGTGCATTAAAAGTGTGCTAAATAATTTGTGCATTAACATGTTTGTGCATTAACGTACTGTATTTTGTGCATCACGTAAGTGATATTTATGGTGGTTCCTACAGGACTCATATAAAGATAAGTTCCTAGCAGATCCACACCATATATATATACATATATATATATAGACAGCACGCGCCTGTATTTGATAAAAAACAGGAGGAAGTATTTACCATTAAGGGGTATTTATAAAGCCTTGAGAAATCCTTCACTTACCAAGACAATATTAATAAAGAAAACTGAACCACATTAATTTTAATTTCTCTCTTTACAACCAGAATACAGCTCAGAAAAGTTGAAAGGATCTTTGGATGACTTCATAAGAAATTTCAATGTGTCTAGCATATGAAACTTAATGTTGAAACTAAATCACATCAGTTGACATTAATTGATTGCATAAAACTCTATTTATATCAGCTTGAGCTTCCACATCCTAGGCTCATATTAGAGTCGGATTTGGATCGTTAGACATCAACATTGCCTACATTCAAGTTTATCTATTCCTAGAGCCCGTATAATGGTATAGGTTTCTCACAACAGCATGATTTAAAAGTACAAACAAAAAATAACAAAGTTAGGCCAATTACCCTCTTGACCAGCCAATAATAAACCCTTGTCCAATTTATCTTCTTGAATTGACATCAGAGCCCCAGGATTGTGGCGACGTGCACTTTGAGGTTTGGGATGATCATGTGAACCCTTGTACACAATTTCTGTAATCTGTCCACTTGGAGATCGTTCAAATATCTTTTTGACCTCACAGTTAGGAAATGTACATTTGTAGTAACTTCGTGGAAACTCACTTCCTTTCACCAGTTTCTGCCCATATTTCCTCCAGTTATACCCATCTTCTGATGTTCTGTCAGATGATACTGAGGAGCTGCTATCTTTATGCTCAGAAACTGATGTCTGAACGCCTGTGTTGAACTGTCGTCCTTGATTTAATTCATCAATACTATCAAAGACAGATGAATCCTGTTGAGCTACAGCTATTGCAAGAGATTGTGACGCTAAAGATGAGGGTGCAGCAGATTGGGAATATCGCTGATCTTGACGAGTGACTGGTCCATTTCGATTCATTCCTACAGGAATCTTTTCCCAAAAACAATTTATTAGACGATATATATTTGCTCAAATATTCACATGACACGATAGTTCAACACTTGCACCCATTTAACATTGGCATAATTAGAAAGGATCTGACCAGAACACACTAATCATAATAATAAACTTCACTCCAAATATGTAACCTTTTGTCACCATGTCAATAGCAACAGCCGAACAATCTCATCCATATGTTTGTAAAAATGACATTAAAAAAAATCATCTCTAGACCACATAAATATGGAAAAAAACAAAACCCTGAAGCCCTGAAATCTATCTAAATTTCACCAGCCTGTAATAGAAGACATGTAAGTGCAATCATAAGTTCAATAATGACCAGTAGTCTTTCATTTGACACCAGAAAATGAAATCCTATTCTATATTGTGTTTTATTTGTTTGGACAGGACGTTATCTAAAGGCCAATCTAGTGAAACATAATTTAAAAAATCATTTTGCAGACAATTCTATGGTTTGAGCCATGCAGCTTATTTTCTGAAACTATATGAAAAATGAGACAAAAAAGGAAAGTATTAGAACATTACCGACATCCCTGCAGAAGAAAAACCTGATGTGGTACTAACTCCAGTTTGAAACCTAAATTCAAAACCACTAGAAGTTCTTTCATCAACAGTGTTACCACTGTCGAAATTTTTCTCTAATAGGACTTCTGCATTACCGCCAGACATGTGCATCATATGAGGCTTGAAAAAGGAACCCGTGGTCGGAGAGGGCTCAGCCTGCAAAGTAACAAGGAAACAAGTGAATTTTCCCTAATTTGCAATAGCCATATCAAAGCTTCTTTTGCTTTTCGGAGAAGTCGAAACAAAATTTGATGTCATGACACCTTAAATGTTATTAATCTCAAAGTTCCAATTGCAAAATAAAGCAGGTAACTGCACTTCACATTACATGACAGTGTCAAATGCACTCCAATGATTATTTTATTAGCAGAATTTGATGCTACAATGAAGCTCAAGCATTATAATATACCATATATTCTCCAGGGACCAACACACAAGATAAAAATGCCAAAGGCCACTAAGCACAAGAAGATTCAATCTGTTAAGAAACCACACAGAAACTTGAAACCTTTCTCTCTAAAATTCTAATCGCAACTTTGATCACTGGCAAGCTTTCTTTATCAATATGCTGCTTCTTATCTAGTCCGTCTTCATTTGAGTACAGAATGTGAACAGTTTGATTCTAATAAAACGAATGGTTTCATATTCCTCCTTCTGAGTGGTTATTCCTCTTTATTCCCATGTTTTTCCAATTTGAGGCTCCATTAGCTCAAAAGAGTCATATTGCCAAGCCTCCACAAAAGGTTTAAAAGTTGCTAAAGATAATTCCATCCAGAAACCAATATAATACACCTAATGCGAGCATCAGAATCCATGGGTCCCGAAACACACACAACGAGACACATATATTGTTCACTTCACATTAAATATTCTCAAATGAGCACCCAATGGGGAAAGTGAAAATTTTCAACGACACCATGATGACGAAAACGAACAAACGTCAAATCAACAATGAAATCCACCCACTAATTTCAACGAATTCCCAGTAATTCATACTCTCGCGTCAGCACAACACCATGTTTGCTAGCTGAGACTACACACACGCAATTCACGCGACCAAGAACGCCAAACCTGTGTATTTTTCGGCGGAATACTCTATGAATAAGCGGTTAATAACCTAATTATATAACGAGGTTGAATTACAATTTTACTCCATATTTGAAACAACATCAAACTCGGTATCGGATCCGAATCTGAATCTATCCAGCTAAACTAGTGCATAAATTCACTCAATTTGTAGACAGGTGCGGAGAGTGGGGGGTGAAAGTAGAAGAGGGGAAAGAAAGAAAAAAAAAAAAAAACGAAGAGAAAAGCAGCACGAAAGAAGGCAAAAGAAACGCGACCTTGATGTTAGAGAGAAGAACGGGAGACTCGAGGAACGACGTCGGACTGAGACCAGGAGGAATAGTAATGCAAGTCGACCTAGAGATCGGGAGCTTCGCCGGAGACATGAGGCGATACCTAGCTCCGTTGGTGGATCCGCCACCGTCAGCCCCGTGATCCTGAGCTGAGGTCACGTGAGGGGGAGCATTTTCGGAGGGGGTGAAGTGCTGAGAGTGAGGAAGTGAGCGAGTGCGGTCTTCCATTGAAGGAAATGAGAAATTAATGTGAGAGAGTCAAAAGGAAGGTATGTATGTATTATTTCAGAAACTGCGATGGGGGAAGAAAGGGAGGGGCAGGATGGTAATTCCGGATTGGGTATTGTCAGAGAGACTCGGAGGGAGAAAGAAGCGTTCTAGTTCTACGTTGTTGACTTTAATGAATTCGGATCTGGCTTGTCATTGGCTACTCGCTTCTTATCCAGTTTCTTTTTTTAAATTAACCCCGTTTTAGTTGTAGTTGTGGTTGGGGGTGAAGTATGAAGAAGAAAGTTAATAACAAAATATAAAAAAACTTGGGTAAAAGTCTGTACGGTACAGACGACCCGGCCTTTCGACCCATGCGCCGGCGCATGAGGTACACGCGTTGAGCTCCAAGTGCAGCGCGTGCATCTCAAGCGTTCAGTTTTTTTTGTTATTTGCCTTTTTTTTGTTTGTCTTGTTTTATTTTCTCTAGAGATTGAACGAGGGAGTCGAAGGCCTCAGAGCAAGCCGAAAGATTTAAATTGTTGTAACTACGATTATTAATAGATTAAAATCGGAATGAAGTCGGAACCGTAAAATCGTAGCGGAATCGAAAAATCTAAAAATTCAAAATAAAATAATTGAAAAATAAAAAAATAAAAAAAATCCGATCGGACCCGGGCAGGTCGGCCCGATATGCAAAGTGTAGACCAACTATAATAACAAAATTTCACAGACGGTGAAAGGGGAAAAATTATAAAGCTTTTCATTTTTGTCCTGTATTGTATGTATGAATGAGTCATGTCTCTGCAAAAAGAGAGGTAAAATCTTGACAATAGATACAGGTGTGACTTGTAAGTTGTAAGTAAATAATTCAAGCCCTTCTTACTTTTTTCTTTTTCTTTTGTCGTATATTACTCCATTATCAGTGGTGTGAAAGTCCAGTATCAAATTAGAGAATACTCTTTCCATTCCTAATACGTCTTTCTAAGAGGAAGTCACATGGAAATTAAAAAAGATGTTGATGAGTAGATAAAAGGTAGTTGAATTTGTATTTAATAGAGAAAGAATCTCACATTAAGGAGTGATATATTAATTAATTGAGATAGTAGTAGAATATATATGATATTTTACGTAATAATTTGATAGAGTAATGGTAGGAATAATAATTTATTGTGAAATAATGTTCAAAAATAACTAAGAAGATATATGAAGAACACCACAAAAAAGGGACGGAGGGAGTATTATTTTTTGAAAATTGCTTGATTTTGAGATGTTATGAAATGAGCAAACAGTAGTGATTAATTTATTAGATGGAAGAAATAAAACTGAAATGGGATATGAAAATAGAATTAGCCTAAAAGAAGGATATGAAAATAGAAAAATCTGTACATCATCAAATCCCAAAAATATGAAACCGTAAGAGAATCTAAAAAGTGAATCCGAAAAATTGTTGGTTGCGGAAACACAGAGAGAGAGAGAGAAGAATAGTGGAAAGAAAGAGAAGCGATTTAATAGAAAGGGAGGGAGGGAGGAGAGAGGAGTAGGACCACTTGCAATCATACAATATTTGACAGTTGGTGTCTTGAGTTACGAAACTCAGCCTAACATGTACCAACAACATTAATTCCTCCATACATTATTCAACTCACCTCTCATTGTAATATACGTTTCTTCAACACATGATGAGATTTTAGAATTTGAATGAGGAATCAACGGCGGCTAAATCTAGCACGAATAAAATAATACTAGAACAAAACAAATGAAGATATAACATGTTTCAATTACAGAGATCATTCCCAGCATTTCTTTCATTGCCCTAGCTAGCCTCACTCCACATAAGACCACATCAGCCAATCACCAACATGGGAAGAATAGCCGAGAAATAGTTGCTATATCTCCTGTCTACTGAATTTTCATTCTAGAATAAAATAAAATAAATACAAAATAAAATCGATTAAAGCCTATCAAACAACCAAAACCAGAAGATGATAGTGCAAAGGGCAACAAGTTTACCTTAGTATGCCATGCTTCCATGATGCCCTGTATAATCTTGAGAACAAAAAATGCTTGCACACTTTCCTAGCAGAATACAGATACAGTATGCATTGTGTCGTGGATGCATCTAATACTAATGCATATATATACGTAGCATGTATCAAAATTTTAGCATAGTCCTGATTAAGGCCAAGAAATTCCTAGGAAACCTAAGATTGTAAAATACAATGAGTGGTGATAAAGTATTTGACTAACCATCAATCCACTATGTGATTCAAATAAAGCTCTAAAAAAGGAGCACACTTCTCCATTTGGAGAACTAGAGCACAAACAACCAGCATGCAGCAATAAGTTTTTGAATATGTAAGGAGTTAAAAATTTAAGTCTACGACAGCAGCTTAATGGAGCATGGAGGAACCTGGAAAGTAGCTACTTCTCAGTTTCCACAGCAGAAATAGATCATGCAATATTGCAGTATAAGTAAATGAATAAATTGGACAAAGCCAAACTAACTATGGGATGATGCATGTCCCGTTAGGAACATTTAGGTCTTGGGATCAGCTAAACAATGAATGGTGCAAGTCATATTAATCAAAACATCTGTACCATGGATGTTGGTTCAGATAACATTTCAAGAATTTCATGGTCATTAACAACTATAGGAAAACCAGATTCGGTCATCATGCCAAAATCTTGATAAAAAAAGGCAGTAATGCCTTCCAACATTGGCACGGTTCAGACACATGCGTAGAGACCAACTAATGTTTAAGAACCTGCCTATCATTGTGGATAGTACAGAGGTGGGTATTGAGATGACGTATCATATGATTCATTTTTACCATAACCTACAACCCT
This sequence comes from Schizonepeta tenuifolia, assembly GCA_029490685.1. NCBI lineage: Eukaryota > Viridiplantae > Streptophyta > Magnoliopsida > Lamiales > Lamiaceae > Schizonepeta > Schizonepeta tenuifolia. The sequence continues at coordinate 89,966,889 of CM055955.1, read as the reverse complement.
ATTATAATAACCAGGCTGTGCATGTGTTTCTGAAGTGTAGGAATTGAACGTTGATGGATTTAAGTTCCCAGAATAGCCCGGGGTTTCTGACAACCCATACAACTCTGCAGATGAGCCCACATATGGGGTAGCAACCACAAGTGGTCCTGTCATACCATATGCTCCAGAAGATGAACTAAAGTATGGAAAAGCATGATCTTGCATGGAACCTGCCCTCTTCACAGAAGATGGCTGTGGTGGGAGATAAACTGAATTGCCATTAAAATTCCTTGTAAATGCTGATGGAGCAGCAGCTGCCTTTAATCGTTTGCTCCCATTATGCTTCTGTTGCTTTGGTGGATGCTGAAGTCTGGGTGCAGGGGCTGGGGCTGCAGCGGGCCTTTTCCTGTCAGCCTTCTCTTTTTCCAACTTCTCAATACGCATCAACATCTCATCTTTTGGGTACTGAGATTCCAGACCATGATCCTCAATGCACTTAATCACTGACTTCAATGCAGTAATTTCTTTTATTGCAGCATCATTCTACAGAGGAACATAACAAAGTAAGTCTTCCCATTGCAGATATACTGCATCCCAAACCCCTTACAGTCAATAATGCATCTCAGGAGCTAATGTCCCTTCTACGAACATTGACTAATTAGAGAAAACTAATTACTATTGCACTTTAGCAGTCATTATTAAGGAATTATAGACTAAGTTAATGAAAGCTAATTGACAGAGAATTTTAGTTTCTTAGAAAATGACAAACTAGTGAAAATTATTTGACTAATACATTAGTTTAGAGAGAGCTCATGAGAATTCACTGATATCAGGAGTCAAGAGGCTAACTAATGTTATTTGACAGAGATTCTTAATAGGTTAAAGAAACAGAATAGCCTCCAATTCAAAAGTCAGATAATACTTTTCATGGAAAACAGCTACTACAAGTATCTATGGGTTGGCCAATTGAAGATTTTTTAAATAATGTACAATTATTCTGTGTATCATAAACCACCCCATATTTCCAATGATAGAACACATAAATGACAAAATCTACTCCAGATGTGTCACAAAAACTAAAACTTCGTGATTGCAACTTAATCAACTTTGAAAGACACCAATGGAAAGAGGGGCACCCGCGCAGTACAGAATAAATGAAGATCGATTTGAAAGTGTTACCAATGACTGGCGAGAACTCTTCCCACTCTTACGCACTTTCTGGGCAAATTTCTTTGAATCCATCACATAGGCTTTCAGTAAGGGTACTGGAGGGTATTCATCAGTTAGCTCAAACTCAAAAACGAATTTGAGAGCTATTAGTTGTTTGCCCATACTGACAAGCCTCTGTACAATATCTGTGAGGATCCATAATTTAGTTGTTCACGACCAAATTTGAATTAGATGTGCATGAAAATGTAAGGACATAGAGATCAAGTGTGTAGATTTCAACAGAACAAAACCACAGAATGAGGCTTCTCCAAATGCATAAGCATCATAACCAGCTCAAAACTCATATGATGGAGTCTCAGTTGTAAGCATAAACTAAAATAATATCTGCCATCTTATACTTCGTGTGCCGACCATGCTCTATAAGAATATGATCCCAAACCCTAGAATGATGGGGAATCTTATCTGACTGAAGATTTTAAATAGTCTAGTGAAATCAAGTTACCGACGGGACATTTCTCATACAAATAGGTTGGCATTCCTAACAGGCTCACTCAAAAATAATCGCTTAGGCGATTAATTTCGTCTACGTAAAGCTTTGAATACCTATAAAGAATTCTTACTTGACTTCAAAGTCAAACTCAAGTTTACCATGATATTGTTTTCTGATTCCTTAAACTTGATTACGGTTCCAAGTAATGGTCACAACAAGTTAGAACTCGCTCAAATATACAGGCTTTGTATAGTTCTGTTACGTCGTTAAGCTAAAAGAGACCATTGGAATGCATCATCTGAACACTAAAAATACAGAAATTAGACATAGATAAGTGAGGACCAGGTGTGCATATATTTTCAACCGCTTACAGAATATTAACATCCAAAATTCTTATGTTATAATCCATCCACAAAAACGACTGAAGTCCAACAAATACGAAAACCACAGTGTGGTCTGATATTTTCAGTTGGTACACCACCCAAATTTCATCAGAAAATGTCCAATACACAAAATGCATTGAATGACAATGTATATTAAGCTTAAAAATGCAGGAGAATACATTAAGAACTTAACATATTTGTTCATGTTTACCTGAAACTTTACCCTCGAGGCCAAGAACTCTACATAAGTCAACAATTTGTCGATAGCGAGCGCTCAAAACAACAAAATCAACTAGCTCGTTTGCATCAAACCCACCATCACTCAAAAGATTATAAGAAGCCACGAGCTGCAAATAACCCAACCTCTCCAAACCCCAGTCCTCCTCTTTCCCATCGCAGTCCCCTTCACTACTTAATACCGCAATCTTCGCCTTCCACTCAGCCGCGACGGCCTTGGCCCGCTCCCTAACCTCCGCTCCAATCTCAACCCCAACCCTCATCAACTCCTCCAACAACACCACGCAAACCGTCCTCAGCCTAGAAGCCGACTCTAACTTCTCATCCCAAAAGCCCTCTAGCGCGTCCAACACCATCGAGCCCGCGTCCGGCGCGTGTTTCAACGCGTCGGCCAACTCAACCCTAATCGCACTTCTTTCCTTGGGATGATCAATTACGTAATTACGAAAACCCAACGCATCCATTTCCGTACACAGGGACTTCAGCTCGGCCCGGGCGGGCACCGGCTCCGACAAAATCGAGTTTTTTTGTTTTTTAGGTTTGAGTTTGACAGTTTTGGAGGATTCTAGGGCTTGGAGGGCGGAAAATTTGTCAACGAGCTCGGATTGGGCGCTGGAGAAATATGAGTCGAGATCAGTCCATGCGAAATTTAAGGAGGAGAGCGAAGTGGAGCGCGATTCCAATTCTTCGAAGGCTTTTTTCAGGCTCTGCTTCTTCTCATCGACGAGGCTGAGCGCCTGTCCGATTGATTTTACAGTCGTTAACGCCATAGTTTCTAAAATTGAGGATATTAATTGATCCTGGTTCTGTTGAGCACGGGATTTGATGATCAGTCGGCAGAATACGGCATATTTGTGAACAACACTTTATTGGGAAAGGAATTGAGAGAGACGAACTGTTAATGCAATGAAGAAGAACGATGAAGAAGAACAACACATTATACGGTGCGACCTGCACAATGCTTTAGTCGATAGGATTTCAACACGTCAGCTATAACTTAAAAAGTTCATTTTCTAAAATAATGTTTTATTCTAATTTTATATTATTATTTTATTTTAATCCGTGTTAAAGTTAAGTACTATGGTTGAGTTGGCCAGAAAGTAGGGATGGCAGTGGATCTTGGATCTGCTCCAGATCCGCAATACCAGATCCATTTTTTAGGATTTTGAATGAAAAATTTTGGATCCGACGGATATGGGACGGATCTGAGTTTATTTAATTTTTTTTGCCCGGATCTGGTATTTCTATTTTCAGATCCGGATCCGTCCCAAATCCGATCCGCGGATCTTATATATATATTAATATTATATATATATATTATTATAATTATAAATTTTAATTAGTTCCATTTATTCATTGTTTACCTTTAACATTCATACTTATTTCATAATTTTTTTTTTGTTGGCAAGGTGAATTGGATGATACACATGCTTGTTCCACAGTCAATGAGGATTATGATGAAGATGGAGAAGAACAGATCGATATTATTGATATGGTAATTATTTTACATCAATCTTATACTTTTATTATTGAAATAAATTTGTGTTGCTTTGCTTATGGTCTTTCTTTCTTCCTTTTTTTAGGACGTCGATGATGTTGAAAGCAGCTGTAATATGGACGACTTGTTCCCATATTCTCAAGATTGATTGATCGCATTCACTTATTTTTCTATTACATGTGACTTTAGATATGTTTGTGTGATGTTTTGGTACTTATTATTGTATTGTTATGGACGACTTGGTGACTTGTTTTGGTATTTATTATTGTGTTGTTATGGACGACTTGATGACTTGTTTTGGTACTTATTATTGTGTTTGAGGTGATTTTGTTATTTTAAACTTTAATTTAAACAAAAGGACAGATCCGTGGATCGGATCCGCAGAACCGCAAATCCAATGGATATGGATCTGGATTATAAATTTTTAGATCCGATGAATCTAAAACGGATCTGGATCTCAACAAAAATAATGAATCTGAATCTGAAATCATCACGATCCGGTCCAGATCCGATCCGTTGCCATCCCTACCAGAAAGTGACAGCAATTCAATTTCTCTTTCTTGTCTCTATCTTTCTTCATCTCTCTTGCTTTTCCGACGATACTCTCTCTCTCATCTCCTCCTGTTTACTTTGTTTCCCACTCTCTCATCGCCGCCGTTATATGGTCGCCCACGAATTCCCAAGTTAGATCTTTGTTTCAGTCGCATGCCGCTTCCTTTCTCCTCCCCAGATCTGTCGCTGCCGCTCGATGGCTTCTCTCGCCATTGTCTGTGTCTGCATCTCTCACCGTCGGCGCCGTCTCTTCCATAGCCAACTCGCCGCCACTGCAGTCAATATACAACTGCAAATCTATTATACACGAGTCTTGTATTTATCGTTGACGGTGACAGATCTATAGCAGGACGGTGGCGAATCTAAAGCGGCAGAGGCAAATCTGAGGGGCTGTACGAACGAAATGCATCGATGGCGAGATGGAGGCTAATAAAAAATTGAGATACAAGACTCCGGTTCATCATACTCTAACGTTTTATTCATTCATCCCTGTCGCCCGCTTCCAACCCCATCATCCTCTTTACCGTCCTTCTGCCCCATCATCTCATCAACAGGAGTTTTTGAAGAGGAGAAAGTATTCGAGCAGGAAATCGACCGAGAAGAGGACAAAGATGAGGAGGGGGAAGAGGGGGAAAACGACGAGGATGAGGAGGAGGAAGTGCTGAACAGTTGGCGCCGGCGGTTGTTGACGTACAATGAGGATGAAGATGCAGAGGGCGAAGATGACGACGATGAAGAAGACGCCGAAAGAGAGGAAGAGGGTGATCTGGGCACCGAATATTTAGTGAGACCAGTTGATCGTGCTGAGGATGAGGAAGATGCAATCTACTTTGAGCCACAGGAGAATGGAGAGGAAGAATTTGACGAGGGAGATGATGATGAGGGCAATCTTTCTTGGCTTGGTTGCCGCAATCTTGGCACGTGGTTGCTTCGACAGAGGAGGAAGCTCCACCGCCGCTCTGAACGAGAGTGGCGTGATCGACATTATTTAAGGGTTTCTTCAAGTAGGCGGCTGAAGAATCGTTTACTTGCTGATGATGCTGCCAGAGCTGCATGCCGCTGCGGCCGCGTGCGCTGTTCATCGCGTCTTTATCAGCAGCGGCGGCGGCGCTGATACTCGGCTGCGCGAGACAGGAGGAGGCGGTGAGGAGTGGGATCACTCTGACACCGACGCCGATGGCGATGGAGCCGTTGAGGGAGTGATGGTCGAAGTTGATCGTGGTGGCGACGAATAATGTACATAATTTTAGTTTATAAGTTCTTCCCCTTGAACCTTATGAAGTATAACATCATTTTGTCTGCCTTTCTTTGCTTCGCTATTGCCCAGACCATTAAATTCTTCACTTTCTGGTATGCTTCTCCTTCAAACTTACTGCGTCTGCTTAATTGAGCTTAATTGATCTCAATTTCTTCTAATTTTAACAACCTTTGAACTAGAATCTCTAATTGCCTCGCTCTTTGGCGGCTTTGTGTGTGTGAGAGAGAGCTATTGAATGATATTAGACCAATATATATATATATATATATATATATATATATATATATATATATATATAATATTTCTATTTTATGAGTAATTTGTCATATGAATATAATTCTTAAAACACATAAATACATTATCGTGGAAAATAACATTGGCAAACTTAGTTACACTCTAAAAATATGACGATGGGAACATTAGCGTCGAATTATAATTTTTGAAACATATAAATACATTATTGTAAATTTGTTGAAACATTACGTTGGCCATTTTAAGTGCATCCAAATAATGATGACATGGTAATAAAAGTTAGTATGGCCATTATACAAAATAATTTATGAATGATCGGTAATATTAATGCATCTTTGTGTAATATAATTTAAAATATATAAAAAAACATTATATATATATATATATATATATTTTGGAGTAGGAATTAAAAAAATTAATATATAGATATTTTTAATTTACATTTAGAAAAATATGTTAATATATAGTATATATTATCATGGAAATAATATCTTAATATATTGTTTACTGTATTCATTTTTTCAATTCGCAGTAATTCATTATTCAATTAACATGATTCTCGTTTAAGTATTGAAAATGCGATTTATTGTTATTTAAAATATGAAAAAGTACAAATACTTAATGAGATCTAGATACATTTTGTCGGCCGATTACTTAATATTCACTTATATCGTAATATGGCTTTTCATTTAAGGTAATATGGCTTTTCAGTTATTTTACGCTGGCCACATACAATAAGGTAATAACATTGTTATTGAAAATCTGATTAATTATGAATTTTTTGTGTGATTTATATACATTTAGCCAATCTATTATCTAACAATATAATCAACAATACTGATTTATTATGGTTGTAGTAGCATTATACTTTAGTGGCCATTGTAATCTTCTTCTGAGTTAGCTACCGCCATCGTGGACCAAGTTCTTAAGGATCTTTTTACGATGGCCAAAATTATAGTAGACAATATCATCATGGCGTTATGCAAACGTTTGATCTCATATGTTTGGGGATTGTTGGCTATATTCACTTTTTTTAATTTGCAGTAATTCATTATTCACTTAGCATGGGACTTGTTTAAGTATTGAAAATTTAATTTTTTCTATTTAAAATATGAAAAAGTAGAAATTTTATGTTAGACCCAGATACATTTTGTAGACCTATTACCTTATATTCACTTGCTAACGTAATAAGGCTTTTGATTTACGACGGCCATTAACTTCTAAAGAAAATCATAATAAAAGAAATTGGGCACTATCATTTGCAATTCCATTCGCAATGGCAAATAATTTCTTAAATCCCTTAAATATAATTAAAGGCAATAATATGTTGAATTATTAGATTTTAGGAGATACATGCATATCAATATTGGACTATCACATTTTTCAGAGAAGCAAGACTTCAATGTTTGAATATTGTACTTGAACATTTTGAGAATCTTCTACGGTTGTCCAAATGGTTACATTTTTTTTTAGAAAAGAAAGATAATCAATTATGATGCTTGTAAGTTGAATAAACATTAGTGGTCATTGTAATATTATCTTTTTATGGATACCGCCATCGTGGACCAAGTTGTTAACGCTCTATTAACATGGCCATTGTTAAATATGCTCAATATCATCATGGCGTATTACAAAATTTTGATCTCATAGGTGGAGGGCTTGTTTACTATATTGACCTTTTGAATTGTCAGTGTTCCATTATTCATGCATGCAGAGACTTGTTTAACTATTGAAAATGCAGTCAGTGTTATCTAAAATCTGATAAATTATCAAATTTAGGTGTGATTCAGATACATTTAGGCGACATATTATCTAATCTTAAATTGCCAACGTAATATGGCTGTCCATTTCACCGGCCAATGTGATCTAAAGAAAATTAGAACAATATATATTGGCCACTACCAATTACAATTTCATTTACCATGGCAAATCATTTCTTATATCCCTAAGCTATAACTAAAGGTAATAATAAGTTCGCATATTATAGTTTAGGCGATACATACATATCATGATTGGACTAGCACATTTTCCAGTGAAGCTAGACTTCTATATTTGAATATTGTACTTGAACATTGGGAGAATCTCCAAGAGTTACCCAAATTATTACAATCGTTTAAGTACTAACAATATAATCAACAATAATGATTTATTGTGTTTGTAGAAACATTATAATTAAGTGGCCATTATAATCTTTTTCTTAGTTGGCTTTTGCCATCGTGGACCAAGTTCTTAAGGCTCTTTTTACGATGGCCAAAGTTAATTTAGCACAATATTGTCATGGCTATCTGCAAACTTTTGGTCTCGTAGGTTGGAGGATTGTTGACTATATTCACTTTTTCAATTCGCAGTAACCCATTATTCAATTGGCACAAGACTGTTTAAGTGTTCAAAATGCAATTATTTGTTATTTAAAGTATGAAAAAGTAAAAATTTTATGTGAGATCCACATAAATTTTGCATTCCTATTACCTAATGGTCACTCGCCAGCGTAATAGGACCTTTCATTTACGACGGCCATTAACATCTAAAGAAAATCAGAACAAAAGATATTGGCCACTACCAATTGCGATTCCATTCATCATGGCAAATCATTTCTTAAATCACTCAGGTATAACTGGAGGTAATAATAAGTTGACATATTAGATTTCAGGCAACACATATAAATCATGATAAAGACTTGTACACTTACTAGTGAAGTAAGACTTCTATGTTTGCATATTGTGATTGAACATTGGGAGAATCTCCAAGAGTTGCCCAAATTGTTACATTTAAAAAGAAAAAGAAAAACATAATCGATTATAATCAATTATGATGCTTGTAAGTTGAATAAACATTAGTGGCCATTCTAATATTATCTTTTTATGGATACCGCCATCGTGGACCAAGTTGTTAACGCTCTATTAACATGGACATTGTTAAATATGCTCAATATCATCACGGCGTATTACAAAATTTTCGTCTCATAGGTTGAGGGCTTGTTTACTATATTGACATTTTCAATTGTCAGTGATCCATTATTCATGCATGCAGAGACTCGTTTAACTATTGAAAATGCAGTCAGTTGTTATCTAAAATATGATAAATTATCAAATTTCAGTGTGTTTCACATACATTTAGGCAAAATATTATCTAATCTTAAATTGCCAACGTAATATGGTTGTCCATTTCACCGACCAATGTGATCTAAAGAAAATTAGAATAAAACTTTTCGGTAACTGCCAATTGCAATTCCATTCAACATGGCAAAATCATTCTTAAATCAATCAAGTATAAATTTTTAGAGGTAATAATCAGTTGACATTATATATTTTATGTAAATCATGATAAGACTCGCACACTTTGTAGTGAAGCAAGAGTTATATGTTTGAATATTGTACTTGAACATTGGAAGAATCTCCTTTTGTTCTCAAAATTTTTTTATTTTGATGAATACAAACAATATAATCAGTTTCACCTGATTTAATATGCTTGTAGAAATATTAAAAATAGTGGTCATTGTACTCTTTGAAAAGTTGGCTATCGCCATCGTGGACCTAGTTGTTAAGGCTCTAAACACGATGGCCAAATTTAATTCAGCGTGATATTGTCATGGCGTTCTGAAAACCTTTAGAACAATATCTTGGAGGATTGTTGAGTAATTCAATCTTACAATTTGCATTAATCCATCATTCAATTGCCACGAGACTCGTTTAAGGTTTTTTTACGATGGCCAAAGTTAATTTAGTATAATATTGTCATGGTGTTTTGCAAATTTTTGGTCTCATAGGTTTGAGGATTGTTGACTATATTTACATTGTCAATTTGCAGTAATCCATTATTCAATTGGCACGAGACTCGTTTAAGTGATGCAATTATTTGTTGATTAACTATCCAATGAAAACAACCATAGTAACAAAATCCTAAATCGGCCAAAACAAATTATTAAATTACAAAAATCAACTATTAAATTACATAATTAACTTAAGTAATAATATGGCTAAATATAATGAATCATTCAAAATAGCCTTCACAAGTTTGGAAAAGTTGACTATTATCACATCTAAGTAAGTTTGAGCCATGATAAATTTAACCGATTATATCTGTTAATTCACTATCCAATAAGCACAGTCATGGTATAAAAAGGAAATATTAAATTACAAAATATAAAAAAAACATTGCCTCAATTAAGTTATAATCTAAATTAGTTCGATATTATGGAAATATAAGTGGTTATAATAAAAAAAAAAAAATTGTTCTCCAATCAAACTTGTAGATGGTATAATTTAAAATTTACAGTAATTAATATAATATTTTATTTCTAGATAGTTTTATTGAATAAGTAATTTAGTTTAGTAATATTAATCATAAAGCCTTTTATTTGATGTGTTAATTAACTATGCAACACAAATAGTCATGGTGACAAAACCCTAAATCGAAAATAATAATTGATTTAAAAAAAGATTAATCTTTCATACCATGCCACACTTCAAAAAAATTTATTGCTACATCAACTTATATCTTCATGGTAAGCGTTTAACGTTATTAAATTTATTAGATCGTACTACATTATTAATATTAGAGGCCATAAAAAATAATCTACATTTAACATTTTAATTAACCAATCTAGTCATGACAAAAATTCCTGTAATAATTAATGTATTAAAAATTAATTAAATAAAATAATTTAGATTTATTAATTAACGTATTAAATCCACTAATGAAATAATTATGGGCTATTTAGATTTGTAAATTTAGCAATAATTAAAGGAATTCATACGGTTATATATTACCACTACACATATGACGTAGTATTTAATCTACATTATAATTATTAATTTAACAGTAATTAGAGAGTTTTATATTAATAAAGTCAATCCAAATACAAACTAATTACCGTATTATATAACTACCAAATTAATTAAGAGAAAATGCACCCATATGTCATTAGCTGAAATGTAATATCAAAAAGGGTCATTAGTTCAAATTTTATCAAATTTTGTCATATGTTTACTTTTCGGACATTTATACACTTATATTTTATACCTTATTCCATCCTAGTACACTCTCTCTCCTACTTTTTCACTTTATTTTTCTCTCTTTTTTCTCTCTCTTCCTCTCTTTCCCTCAGCTCTCGTCTGTTTCTCTCTCTCGTTTTTTTTTAGTTTCTTCTTCTTCACGCTCAATTTATCTGGTGATTTCTCCATTGTTGTTCCCTCTCCGTCGTCGATGTCGCCATCGCCATCGCCGTCGCCGCTGAGTCGTCGTCGTTGATTAACCGCTCGCCGTTGTCTCCATCGACGTCATCGTCGATGTTTGGTTCCGCGGCGGTGGCCCTTCTTCGTCGTCGCCGTGTCTTCTGATTTTGTGGTCGCGATTAGCTTCGTCGTTGCCGGCGTTTATATGTTTTTGCTGTGATTTTTGCAGCAATTTTATGGTGTTGTGTTGATAATTTTTTGTATTTTGTTTTTTTTTTATTCAACAATTTTGGTTGCGATTTTGCTGTGGTTGTTGCTTTAATTTTTGTTTATAAAGTGTTACGGTGGTTCAATTGTAACTTTCCGGCGATATTTGGTTGTGGCGTCAAAGCCATGGAGGTAAATTTCTGGCGACTGTATTTTCTGTTTCAGGTTGGTACGTTTTCTCTGAATTGCGTACTGGTGCGTACCAAGTTTACCTGATACGCAGTACGTATTTACCATTACGTACCAAGTGTACTTGGTACGCAGTACGCAGTTTTGAATGCGTACCAAGTGTACTTGGTACGCAGGTTTGATCAATATTTCCCTGGTTAGGAAATTCCAATGTGGTACACTTGGTACGTAATTGTAATTACGTACCAAGTTTGCTCATCAGAACTTGGTACGCCGGTACGCTTTTGAGAAAAACGTACCGGCGTACCAAGATCGGATGAGTAAATTTGGTACGCATTTACAATTGCGTACCAAGTTTGCTTACCCGAACTTGGTACGCCGGTAAGCATTTACCAAACCTGGTACGTAATTGTAAATGCGTACCAAGTGTACCTCATGTAACTTGGTATGCAGGTACGCTTTGATCAATGCGTACCTAGTTTGGAAGTTCCAATGTGGTACACTTGGTACGTAATTACAATTACGTACCAAGTTTGCTCATCAGAACTTGGTACGTCGGTACGCTTTTGAAAAAAACGTACCGGCATACCAAGATCGGATGAGCAAACTTCGTAGCGGAAATTAAGTCATAGCTAAAGCATCCTAACTTCTCAACTCAACTTCAACCACCGCCGCTCTCGTCGCTTCAACCTGCACATTTAGAAAACACATGCAGGGCTAAGTACAAAAGTACTTAGTGGGCACGATGCCGAAATCATAATCATAAGTATAGATAATTTGGCATTTCATAATTTGTAGCACATCGGGGTTTTATTTGAAATTAGCCCGTGCCTACTAAATATTTTCTGACTGATTTTCACAATTTACTCGGCCGAGCATTTTCTGGTATGCTACGTTCAAATCTTGACCAATTCTCATTCACCGTGGCTGGTACCCCTCAACAGGGTATCACATACACCACAGGTTACAAAGTGCACTAACTCTTGAAAACACTTAATAGCTAACTCAGAGTCAATCGTTAGTTAACCTATTTAGATTAACTCTAAATCTGGAAAATACGAATGTTAACTCAGATAGGTACAAGAGAACTCACATAAAACATAAAACAGTTCATGCCATAATTATCACTTTGAAAACACAGATATCAAAGCGATAAAGAAAGGTTTTCGAGCATTGCTCGTTTTATTTTATATGTAAAAGCCCACCTTAGTGTTTACAGAACTAAGTACTAGCTTCCGATCTCCAGATCTTCCGTCCTTTTCTTACTGCTGGCTTCCTCCTTCATCCTAAAATAATAACACTTTAAATTCGGTCGTAAAAGATAATCGATCATAGAAAATCGAATTAGGTTTTAGTCGTTTCATTTCTTTAGGCATTTGCACGCTACTAGTTTCATTTTAATTAAACGGGAACGAGACTTGAACAAATCTCATTTAGAACTTGAAAGGTTTCATACTCGACTCTTAGGTCAGTAGAGAAGATAGTCGTTAACTTATTACGGCTTAAACGATCGAAAGAAACTAAGTTGCGAAGAAAACAACTTAGGAATTCAAGTTCTGAAATTTTCACTGCGCAATGCAGTAGTTCTGGGGACTGCCCAGAACAGAGGAATTAGAAACATGGGATGAGCCCTGTACTATTAGAAATCTTGGAAAGTCTAGTTTACGCTCCAATTTACGGATCTTAAATCCGATAAACGAGCTAAAAGATATTACAGTTTCTGGGAAGGGTCGCAAAACTGCCGCGGCCAACCCTAATTGCTCGATAGAATCGACGTATAACTTCTTAGGTTCGTTCTAAGTTCTCGTACTCGATTTCTCACAAAACTGGACTCTCAAGGCAGTCAACACGTACTCCCGTACGTGAAGGACTCCTTCTCAAAACTCGTTTCTTTAGCACGACGTTCTAAACATCGTCGTCTCAACTACCAATTACTAAACCAAAATCAAGTTAACAAATTCTCGTTTCTAGTTCTCGACTATAACTACAACTCATATAATAATAGCTCGAAAGCTCATGTCATCAACTTCAAAGTTATGCCTTAGTCCATCATGAACATTATTATCAAGTTAGAATTCTTATTCGACTTCTCGGTTATTAATTATGACCACTTGATCGTGTCTTATGAGATTTCAAAAGTTATCGGATTTCGTTCATTTTCTACGTCATCAAACAACATCTAACATAGATCATTTTCATGCATATCATCACTTCATATCATTACTAAATCTCAACTTAGATCGAGTTCTTTGTCTCTTACGACTCACAAAATATTTTTAGAAAATTCCAAATAAATTCATAACAACATCTAATATCATTAACAACATTATTTCATCAACAAATCCTCAACTAGATCAACTACATGCAAACCCCTAATTCTTTCAAAATTTTTGGTATTATCTAATAATTAAAGAGGGTGATTTTCTTCATCAAACATCATCATTAATATCTTAATCATACTACCATTTCATCCATCAAACAATTTCAAGTCTAATTACACAATAAATTGAGAAATCCCCAATTCAAACCCTAAACCCTAGAATCGGTTTTCATCAATTACTTGGGGGTTTTGATTTCCTTTTGTTTTAATCCTCAATCAAACACCTCCTAAGCAATATCATACCATCAATTGAAGAATCAACACATCCTACACATTTCCCCCAAAATTTCGGTATTTTCTTAGGTTTTAGGGTTCTTGATTTCTTTCAATTTTAATCCTAGATATCAAGTCTAATCCATCTAATTATACTAATTGGAGATCAAACATCTAATTCATCCACCAAAGATTTCGATCCAAATGAAAAAAAAGAAAAGAAATGGATTTGGAATGGATAGATCAAGAGAGGAGACAAATACCTTGAAGATTAATAAAGGAAGAATTAGAAATCGATGGTTGGATGATGACTTGTGAAGAAATTCTTGCTCAAGAACTTGATGTCTTCAATGGTGGAAATGAAAATGAGAGAGATGTGTTGTGTGTGTGAGTGCAGCCGATGGGAGGGAGAGGTGAGTGAGGAGATGGATAAAATTTGTTATAAAGTTATAACATTAGGTTATTAGGTGTAAAGTGTTAGCTAAATATCTAATATGGTGAGTCATTAGGAAAAATACTATATAAAATCAAAAATATCATGCTTATGAGAGGGAGAGAAGTCGGTCATGAAGGAGAGAAAAAGAGAAATTATGCACTTTTCCCGCGCGATACGACGTTACGGAAATCGAACGACGAAAAACGTAGCTCGGCACAAAATCGTCAAATTCCGCTTCGTCCATATATTCTAACGTATTTAACTTAATCGGAAAGTAATATTTAAAAACTTAATTCCGACAAAAACTTGGGACGACACAGTCCGAGTTTCATCCAGAAAATCATAAAAACGAACTTTCTCGGGCGAGTTCGTATCGCGATTTCGTGAATGTAAAAATCAGACGGTTTTCCGTTCTAAGTTCTAGAACTAAAAATTTTTCGTACGCGATAACCCTGAATACAGTAGTCATCTGACTGACTTCCGTAATTAATTTTTGGAAACGGATTTCACCGTTGGTCTTAGAATTCAAAATCGTAAACTTAGGCGTGCAAAGCCATTTTTATTATTAACTTAATATTTTTAAGATCGTACGGAAATTCTGGGGTATTACATTTAAGAAAGAATCCCCACTATCATATGTTCATGAATATTATTCTACTGCGACGTGGCGTGAGATTTATGCTGATGATGTGATGCCTATTCTGGATAAAGATTCGCGGAGTGCGCCGCCACATGTTGCTTCAAGGATTGTTCTTACACCTAAGGAACCTAAGCAAGTTGGACGGCCGCGTACAAAGAGGATTCCAAATAGATCTCATACCAAATGCAGTCGGGGGTGTTTGTGGTGTCATGAGAAAGGTCATTATATGAGTACATGTCCTCTAAGACGCCGCTTGATTAATCCGGAAGAAGAATGGAGTAGCAACCAACCAAGCATCAAAACGAAGAAATATGGAATTTGTGGTGTTGCGGGTCATACTCACCAAACATGTTAAGATCCACATAGATTTGGTTGATAATTGGGGATTTATTTAATTCTATTAGCTATGTAGTGTTTGTCATGGTTTTTGTTTGAAATTTTTGACGTTTTAATCAATATTGTGTCAAATATTATTGTAAATCTTTGTACTTTTTGAAGTAAATTTTGGTACGTTTTGTTTAATTGATTACCTTGCATACTAGAAAAACTGTTACGAACTTAACTAAAAATGTACCGACGTACCAAGTTCGGATGCGTTAAACCTGGTACGCATTTACAGTTTCGTACCAAGTTTGCTTATCAGAACTTGGTATGCCGGTACGCATTACCCAATGCGTACCAATTGTTCTAGTAAATCTTGGTACGTTTTGTTTAATTGCTTACTTTGCGTACTAGAAAAAACTGTAAAGAAATTACATTTGCGTACTGTGCGTACCAGAATTCAAATACATAGTTATCTTATGAATAATACCAATATATTTGTTTATATTAATGTTTATACTAAAATATACTAATGTTTATGGATTTACAAAATACTATCCATCATGCACAAAATATTAACACGAATTCACTGTTCATTCATTTGCCTTCATTTGCCTCTTGTATTTCCATCTGTGCTGCAATAGGAAAAAAAAAAAGTCAATAACAAATACATATTCACTGTTTAGTCATAACCTGCTTGGTAAAACTAGTAAACTTTGACAAATACGTACTAAAACTCTAGGTACGCTTGGTACGTTTTTACTAATGCGTACCTAATGTACTTGTCATGTAGGTACGCATTTGCAAATACGTACTTGAAAATAATGAAATACTGGTACACTCAGTACGTTTTTCACAATGCGTACCAAGTGTACCAGTAAAGTAGGTACGCTTTTGTGAAAACGTACCTACATTTCAATGAAATATTGATACACTCGGTACGTTTTTTAAAATGCGTACCAAGTGTACCAGTAAAATAGGTACGCTTTTGTAAATATGTACCTACATTTAAATGAAATACTGGTACACTCGTTACGTTTTTCACAATGCGTACCAAGTGTACCAGTAAAGTAGGTACGCTTTTATAAATACGTACCTACATTACAATGAAATACTGGTACACTCGGTACGTTTTTCACAATGCGTACCGAATGTACTAGAAACACACTAGTTTTCTTGGTACGTATTTGCGAAAATCGTACCAATTTTAAGCATACAATGTCATATTCAAATGAACCGAATGCAAAATACATCATGCATAAAGAATTTCAGAAATTCAACAAGAAGCTATCCACAATTCTAGAAACTACAGATCTGCAAATCTGCAAATCGTACCCTAATTTCCATTCTACTCAACAAACTGGGTACGCAATCGACATTGAAAACATAGTAAACCCGCGAAATCGAAGAAATCAAGTGATAATCAAACATTGCACCTGTATTTTACTTGATAAGTCTGTACGTAATTACAAAAACGTAACAAGTTTATTAGGTACGCAGTACGCATTTATAAATACGTACTGCGTACCAGGTACACTTGGTACGTACTGGTAAATACGTACTACGTACCTAGTAAACTTGGTACGCACCAGTACGCAATTATGAAAACGTACCAACCCTGAACCAGCAACAACAGTTCTGCTCGGAAATCAGAAATCAGAAATCTACCCAAATACATCAAAATCGCTCGGAATTCAACCCAAATACACTAGAAATCATCCGAAACTCAACGAAAAACCTATAAATGAGTAAAAACAAGGCTAAAAAATCATTAATTGAAAAAAAATTCAAATAAACTCATTACCCCAATTTTAGATCTATGACTTTCCGGCGAGATCTATGGATTTCTGGCGACAATAGTTGGTGTAGTGGTTCTGGATGATGCAGACGGCGGCGGAAATGAGTGGGGATGAACGAAGAATGGCGGCGGAAATGAGTGGGGATGAACAAAGAGAATGAGTCGCCGTTTTTAGGGTTTTTTGCAGCGATGGTTCGGCGATTTTTGCCTTTTTCGTGCGCAGCGCCATGTAGTCGGGCTTTAGGAGGTGGTTGGCGGTGGAGAGAGATGGAGACGCGGAGAAGGAGAGGTGGTTGGCGGTGGAGAGAGATGGAGACGCGAAGGAGGAGAAATGGAAGAAAGAGAAAACGGGGAGAGAGAATGAGATGGAAAAGAAAGAATGAGTGCAGTAGTATAAGGGTATTTTAACCGTACACACCCCAATACCCTATAAGGGTATTTGAGTCAAATTGGGTACAATTTTACCCAATTTTTGTCAAAGTGAACTTTTGACAAAATTTGTTATTACCATGTAGGGTAATGACATACTACCATTTGCCTCATTAATTAATCATCTACAATTAATGACTACATTAACCTAAATACATAATAACGGTAATTAACCATCATAATTATAATTAAAGGGTTTAATAATAAATTCAAAACAATTAAAAAACAAATAGTACACCATTAAAAATTAAAATAGTAGAAGATTTGTTTGGTTGGATGAAGAATAAGACAAATACAAGTGGGACAAAATACATAGAAAGAGTGTCTAATCATGATTAGAAAATAGAAATAAAAGAAAAGCAAAAATACCTTTTTCTGGAATAAAATTAATTCAAAAACAATTAGAAAATGAAAAGGCCTACTTTCAATCTCAGTCGTTGGTGCATTGTAATTGCTGCACGACATATTTGTACAATGCACACGAAACTGGTGTTACCTTTTTTATACCTTTTTCTCTTTTTTTTTTCTTTTTTTTTAGTAACACTATTTTTGAGCGCCACCAATTTTAATTGAAGTTAGGTAATAGTAATGGTTAAGCTAGTGGAGAAATTGATCCACTTTTGTGAGTAAAAAGAGAGATAAAAATAAATAAGGACTGACATTTATAAGTGAAGAAAAGAATAAAAAAGTAACATATTGGTGGGGTCATGTCCCAAGTAGTATAATCTTATTATTGAGAGACAAACGAAAATGAAAAATTAGGATTGCTATTGTAACACCCCGCAATAATCGGTGTAAGAAAAACTTGAATAAAATAAATTTTTTTAATATAGGTCCTTATTCCTATAAGTTTCAAAAGAAAAATTTCTTTTATTAAGGATGATCAAAACTTTATTTATAAAATCGAAAAGAGATTTTATTTAAAATAAAATCTGTTTTCATTTTTGAATAATTGCATCCTCATATTTTCGAAAGAGCACGATCATAGCATTTGCATTTATTGCACGATCATAACATTTGCATTTATTGCATTTTATCATCCCACAAGCGATGATAAATTCAATTTGCAAATTATTTGATAAATAATTGTTACTCCCTCCGTCCTGCTACACTTGTCCTACTTTTCTTTTTGGACGTCCCTTTACACTTGTCCTATTTCATTTTCTGGAAATAATTAGTTTGGTTAATTACACTCACTTTACACATTTCAACCTACTTTTCTCCTCATTTTCTGTGTCATTCACTATTTATTCTCTCTATACCGACTATATTTTACTATTTGTACTTACTTTATTTTAGTATTCACTCTCTCTCTACCCACTTTATTTCATTTTAATAACTCCACTAAACATACTTTCTATCATTAATTATTTTTTCCTTAATTTCCGTGCCCAAAAAAACTAGGACATCTGTAGTGGGATGGAAGCAGTATATGATTTTAGAGTTGTTCGAATGAGCTTGATTTTTTTATAAAATTAATTACGCGATGTCGTGCCTAGTCTAATAGACGAGCCTAAATTGAGTAAATGATATATAGAAATAGTTATAAAATTTAGGAAGGGCCAATTAATTAAAAATCTATTTATCAGAAGTAGTCGGGCTAAAATATACATATGAGACTATTTATTTGTATCGCGATAAGGAAAATAAAAGAAAAATAGAATTAAAAAAGGAGAGAAGGATTAACATGTGTGAAAGTGGAGAGAGGGGACCCACTTGATTACTAATTGACCAATTGGAATGTGAGAAAATAAAAACAATTACCCTCCATTCTAAAACCACCGGCCACCGCTTCTCTCCCCAATAGAATTCCCACAGAAACCCATTTTTCTTCTCTTTTTCTTTTTCTTTCTCTGTCACAGCCCCATATCCCGAGGGACGGCAAAGCCGGGGTGCGACTAGGGGTTGGATTAAAGAAGCGGGGAAGAAGGGGGATTGAACAGATAGACAGACAATTATAACAGTTTATTTCTATGAACTTAATACCATTATATTAAAGGAGAGTCGATCTCGAAGGATCGCTTGAAAGTTATTCTCAAAATATAACTAAGTTAAAGTACGGAACTTAGACTTCAAAATTATACATTAATAGAAATTGTTTGGCAGCGGAAATGTAAACTAGCATACTAGTCTTCTTCTTCAGTTATAGCCTACTCAACCACCACCGCCTTCGTCTCTCAACCTGCACATTTAAAAACAAACATGCAGGGCTAAGTACACGAAGTACTTAGTGGGCACGTTGCCGAAAACATAGTATAATAGTATTGATTATTAGGCATCATAAACAGTAACGCTCCGGGGGTTTTTCAATAAAGACCTGAGCTTACTAAACATTTTATTTCTTTCACGAATCACAATAGCTTGGCCAAGCATTTTATACATGTTACGTTCAATTTGCCCAACTTCTGTTTCAACGCCGGGGAAGAGTTAACTTCTTCCGCGAACGTTCAACTCACCGCGGCATGGCTACCCCTCAACAGGGTACCACACACTCCGGCTACCGTGTACACTTAACTCTGGAAAACCCCGTACGGTTAACTCAGAGTCCGATCGATTTAGTTAATCCCAGTTGACTAACTCAGAAAGGCACAAACGAACTCACATAAAACAAATCATTTAATGCCATGATAATCATTCCAAATCACAGTTATCAAAGCTGTAAACAAAAGGTTTTCGAGCATTGCTCATTTTGTTTTTATATAGAAAGCCCACCTTGAACGTTTACAGAACTAAACTCGAGCTTCCGTCTTCTGTCCTGTCTTCTAAACTTGACCTCCTCCTTTATGCAAATAATAAGACTTCGATAAGTGGTCGAGTCGATTAAAGAAAAAAGATTATTGAAATCGGTTAAAGTCTTTTAGGTCTTTGCACGCTTAACTAGTTACTTTTGATTAATAAGGAACAAGACTTGAACTCATCTCGATTAGGATTAACTCGGATTCTCTCTCGACACTTAGGTCAGTAAATAATAAGAGTTGAGAACTCATAACGACTTAAAAGTCCAAACGAAAATAAGTTGAAAAGAATTCAACTTAAGAAATTAGGTTTTAGAAGTTTCCTGCACAAGGCAGTAGTTCTGGGGTTTGCCCAGAACAGAGTATTTCGAAACAGGGGACGTGTTTTGTACCAAAAGTATGCTACGGATGTCTAGTTTACTCTGCAATTTACGGATCTCGATTTCGTTGAGCGAGCTAAGAGTTATGACAGTTTCCGTAAAAGGTTACAGAACTGCCCGAACTAACCCTAGGGCTCGATAAAACTCGACGTATAATTCCCTATGTTCGAATAAATGCTACGCCACTTCTATACTCACGAAATTCCACTCTTAGGACAGTCAACACATTAATCATTTATCGAGAATACTTTATCCTTTCTCGGTTTAATAATACGACAAATATTCCCTCGTTGTTTCACTAGTCGATTACTAAACCAATTTTATTTCATTTCCAACTTAATCAATTAACTTCTAACTTATAAATCAAATCGTGTCATTATCATTATCTAACTCTTATACACATTACTACTCATTTAACTAGTTAAATTCAATTAAGAATTAACATTTTACACTTAATATTAATCAATTAATTCATTAAATAAAATTCCAATTTTCATGAATAAAATATTATTATTTTTATTTAATTTAATTTAATATTATTTAATATTATTATAATATATATAATTTTATTTAATAATTTATTTTATTAATATTATTATTTTTATTTTATTTTATTTTTAATTAATTTCGAATTTAATTAATTAATTAATTTAATAATTAATTTATTTATTTTATCTTTAATTTTAATCATATTCAAATCTTCATGTTCTTGGCCAAGAACACCAAGAACACCTAGAACACACACTAAAATCCTATGAGCTAATTTCCATCGATTTTTCATGTTTTAATCCATTTATTTCATTTATCCTTGATTTCATATCTTATAATTAACCATTAACTTCACTAATACCAAGTTATAACATAATCTAAAATTTTAGAATCAAACCCTAACTTTTACTAATTTTCGGTTTTAACTACAATCAAGGGGGTTCGATTTCTAATTAATTATTAACCATAGAAATTCAATTCTATGCATTATTAACCAAGTAATTAAACTTAAAACATCATCCCCTATACTCCTCTAATTTTCGGTTATACTCAAATAATTAGGGAGATGATTTCCACTTGATTTTAATCCATGGAATCCATTTCTAATCCTTCCAATAACAAGAATATAAACTTAAATCATAAATCCTACAATCCTTCATCAATTCGAAAATTTTAAAATAAAAATAAAAGAATTTTAATCGGATGGAAAGAGAGCTAGGATCGTTACCTTGCTAGATATGATCTTAGTTTCGATATTGGATGGATGATAAAGAAGTTGTGTTGATTCTTGGAGGAACTTGAGCACAAAATGAAGAATAAAATACTAAGAAAAATTAAGGAGAAGTGGCGGCTGCAAAGGGAGGAGAAATGAAGGGAAAAATGAGGTGGTGAGGGGGTATTTATATTACAAAGTGGAAGGATTAAGGTGGTGAGTCATGGTGGTGAGTCATAAGGTGATACTTGCAACCAAAGTAAAAATATAAATATCCTAATGGATGACTAAGGCATTGGCGGTTTTGGGGCTATATTTTTAAGCAAAATATCTCATTTTCCGGGTCTAATACCGCGTATTAATAAACGAGAAATAAATTTCTAGACGGGTACATTTCCGGCGGAAACTAATTTGACGAATAAATCCGGAATAATTAATATACTTAAAAAGTATATTTCAAACTTAAAAATCTAAAAAGATTTTGGGACATCACAGTCCGGAATTTAGTTTTCGTACGCGAAAACTCTAATACAGTAGACATTTCACTGACTTCCGTAATTTATTTTTGGAAACGGTTTTCACCGTTAGTCTTAGAATTAAATTGTATAAACTTAGGCGTGCAAAGCCCTATTCAATTATTAAATTTTTATTTTTATGACGGAAGAGAAATACGGGGTATTACATTCTCCCACTCCTCACGCCATCACCATCAGCACCACTCCTATATCAATTATCTCCCTCAATCACCATCTACAAATCACCTTTCTCAAAGAAAAATAAGGGTTTCTCCATTTCCCCAATCCTTCAAATTATCGTTGCCCTGCCACCATACTTCACCCGCCGCCGCCGCCGGCTAGTGCCACCACCACTGCCGACGCAACCCTCAGGGAGAAAAGGGCGGAGAAGCAGGTCAAGGGAGGCCAGAGAAAGAAGGCACATAAGAAGGAGTGAGAGGCGGCCGAGAGAGAGAGAGAGAGAGAGAGAGAGAGAGAGAGAGAGAGAGAACTGAGAAAGAAAAAGAGAAGAAAATGGAAGATATTAGAAGCATGTGTAGGTATACGATTTCAACACCAATCTCCTTGAATTTTCTTCTTCCCTTCATATTAGAAGCATGTCTAGATTGAGTAAATGCATGTTGTAGATGGATTCAAGAAAGGACACTCCTAATTTTCGTTTTTATATGATCCAATGGTGGAAAGGTTAATGATTTGAAGTTTCTTTTATGTTTCTATGGATGCTTGTCAATTTGGATATTTTGAAATCGAGCTATGGTATAGGAATTTCATTTGTCTTGCTTCCTTGGCTGTTTTGAGTGATGTATAATCATGATATAAGGCTTCCATGTGAGTGTGCATCGATTTGGTGGAGTATCTGTTGCAAACTTTGTGAATTTGTGATTGATGCAGCCCAAGGTTCGTCGTTTGTGCAAGATCCGGTGCATGTTCCTGTTGGACCAATCACATGATCACGAGCCAAGAAGTTCAAGGAGAGCTTGATGGGTTTCGTCCAAGAAGTTTGGGATCAAGAATTGATAAAGAAGCCCATTGGAGATGGAGAAGTTAGCGAGTTGAACGACCCCATGTTTCGTTAAGCCCATAGGGATATTTTCTACCGGAATTTTTTTTATTCCGGGTATATTTAATAGATAAAATATGAAACATATCCAAATTATTGGCCATATTATTATCCCACTCTCACCTAAGGAGAGTGAGCTACACTCCCTCCCTAAACTCTCCAAAAATATCGCCCCCTCCCTCCTCCCCCTTCCCTCTCTCTCATTCTCGATCTCTCCATTTTACTACACAAGTTCATCCCCTCATTCCACAACTTCATACTCAACTCATTCATCTCCATCTCTCTCATCTAACTCTCTCTCCATCTTTGCCGAAAAAAAAAGCAGCAGCCCTCCTTCATTCTTCCCCCTTCACATCGACATACATACATATATATATATATATATACACCATGGAAGGAGCTTGAAGTTTGAGGATTCTTGATGTAGTTTTTCACCTCCATTTCTAAGATCATTATCAAGAAGTAAGTTCACATCTTTATCACTTTCATTTAAGCTTGAAACAAGCTAAGAAATCCTCTCTTTTCCACTTATTTCCATCGATTTTTCTTAGTCTTCCAAGTAAGGAGTTTGATCCTTATTATTCAAGCTTTGATCGTGATACCCTTGTATATCTTTTCATGAATGGAAAGAAGTGTTAATCCATCTCCCTTCCATCCTTAAAGCCATCGATTTCTTCATCAAGCCAAGGAGGAGTTTGATTTTATTTTTAAATGTAATATTATTCAATTTTTGTATATATGTATATGTATGATGATAAAGGAAAAACATGTATATTTACTTTATGTTTAGGCAAACTTGAGGTTATGATGATGATGATGATGATGGATGATAAGATGATAAACATGAGATTTAAAAATTGACCTAGGAATTTAAAAGATGAAGAGAAGAATTTTTCTTAAGAAAATACACTAAAAATTGAAGAAAAGAAGAAAAAAAAATAGGAAAATAATTCCTTGATGAGTATTTGATGATTATTTGATGATATGATGATGATATATGTTTATGATGACGATTTCAGTGATTTATATGCATGAATGTGAAGTTGATAATTTTTTAGAATTTATTTGCATATATATCGATATATTTGAAATAAAATGAAGAATATGTGTTTAAAATGTTTATTTATGAATTTGATGATGTTTTTGATGTATATGAGTATGATGAAGCATGAAAATATGGTTAAGTTATGATTTTAAGTGATTATATGTCACAGCCCCAAATTCCGAGGGACGGCAAAGCCGGGGTGCAACTAGGGATTGAATTAAAGAAGCGGGGAAGAAGGGAAATAATTAACTAAACAGACGTTTATAACAGAATAAACTACTATGAACAAGACTTCATTATATAAAAGGAGTCGACCTTGAAGGATCGCTCGACAAGGATGTTCTCAAAAGAAACTAAGTTAAAGTATGAACTTAGACTCAAAAAGATATATACATCAACACAAAAGAGTTTGGAGTTTGGCAGCGGAAAAACGTAGAACTTAGACTATGATCTTCTTTCCTAAAACCATTCTACTCAACCTCCGCCGCTCCCGTCACTCAACCTGCACATTTAGAAAACACATGCAGGGCTAAATATAAACATACTTAGTGGGCACTTTGCTGAAAATATAAGATATGAGTATAGATAAATCAGGCATCTTATTAAATAGCGCATCGGGGTTTTTCAATAAATACTCGTGCCTACTAAACATTTTCTTTCTCATTTTCACAATATAGCTTGCGCAAGCCTTTACAGATGTTACGTTCAACTTGCCCAACTCCCGTTTCAACGCCGGGGAAGAGTTAACTTCTTCCGCGTACGTTCTATTCACCGCGGCTGGCTACCCCTCAACAGGGTACCACACACACCGGCTACCGTGTACACTAAACTCTGGAAAACCCTTACTGGTTAACTTAGCGGTCCGATCGATTAGTTAACCTCATTTGGTTAACTCAGGAAGGCACAAAAGAACTCACATAAAAAAACAAAGTATTTCATGCCCTGAGTATCACTTTGAAAACACAATTATCAAAGCTGTAAATAAACATTTTCGAGCATCGCTCATTTTATTTTTGTATATAGAAAGCCCACCTTAGAAGCTTCCGTCTTCTGTCTTCCGTCCTGTCTTCTAAACTCGACTTCCTCCTTCGAACGTAAATAATCAAACTTTAATAAATGGTCGAGACGATAAAAGAAAAGAATTTTGAATTCGATTAAAACTTTTAGGCCTTTGCACTTTAACTAATCTCTTTTTAATTAATCGGAGAAATGAGACTCGAACAAATCTCGTTTAGAACTAACTCGTTTCCTTACTCAACACTTAGGTTAGTTAATAACAGAAGTCGATAACTTATAACGACTTAGAAGTTCTCAAAGAACGAAGTTAAAAAGAATTCAACTTAAGAAATTAGGCTTACGAAAGTTTCTGCACAGAGCAGAAGTTCTGGAGTTCATACAGAACAGATTCCTGCGAAACAGGAGATGAAATTGGTACCAAAAGAAAGCTACGGATGTCTAGTTTACTTTCCAATTTACTGATCTCAATTTCGTTAAGCAAGTATAAAGTTATGACAGTTTCCGTAACGTATCGCAAAACAGTCCGAGTGAAACCCTAGTGCTCGATAAAACTCGACGCACGACTCCCTAGGTTTGTTCAATGCTATACAACCTTTAAACTCACGAAATTACTAACAAATTACAGTCTTAAGGCAGTCAATACGCATGTCCCTTTATCGGGTATACATTCACGTCTTTTTGATTAAACAACCGACGAGCATTTCCTCGTCTTTTTAACTATCCAATTACTAAACCATTTCAATTCAAATTCAATTTCATTTCTTCAACTTCTAACTTATATATTCATATCTCGAATTGAAATATTGTCAACTACAATCTTGTTCATCAAACGACAACAATCATTTATATCAAATTGGTTTTCCTTATTCGACTTTCCTATCGTCATTTAATCTCGATTACTCGTCTCTTACCGAAATTCCAACTTTCTTAGAATTCGTTCAAATTTTCCGATAACGATCCTTGATTACTAAGATTTACGAATATTCAAATCATAAACCTAAATCATTATTCATACGAAACTTATCGACGATTCTTCATCTCTTACTATAATTTCAACGTTCTCCGATTTTGCTCAAACTTTCTAATATCGTTCATCAACTATCAAGATTCACTAATACGAAAACCACATACTCAAATTATTATCGAATCTTAATTTATCGTCGGTTTTTCGTCTCTTACGATTTTTATTTTACTTTTAGAAAAATTCCATTAAATTATATAATCATCCACATACTTACTACATATCATTTATATCATCATATCAACCAAAACATACCATTTACTACATCAAATCCTCACTTCCTTCTCTCTTACGATTTGGTTTTTATTTTTAGAAAAATACCAATTAATTCATACATCAATCTATCAACATATAGAACCTAAATCTACTAATCAATCATCTAAAAATCGAACTAAACATCAAACCCCTAAATCCTCTAAACATCATGCTCCTTCTTTCTATAAAAAACGGTCAAGACAAAAACTTGAAGGAAAATGAATTTGTTCGGTTCAATCCATAGAGGAAGCTCCTACCTTGTCGTTTATGGACTCGGAAATAAGATTGATTGGTAGATGGATGACTTGTGGAGCTTTGAAAGCTTGAAGAACTCAACAACAATGGAAGAAAGAGATAAGAGAGAGAAGAGAGGGAGGGGGCGGTAAAGATGAGGTGTTAGTTACTATTTAGCCTAAGGTGTAAAGTAATAAAAATCTAACAAAGGTGATGACTCACAAGGGTAAGGTGGCAGTTTAGGGATAGATTTTTAATCGAAATATCTCGTTTTACGGGTCTAATACGACGTTATAAAATCGAAAAATTAAAACCCTAGATGGTTACTTTTGACGAAATCTAATTCGACCGTTAGATTAGAAATAAATCACATACTTGGAAATCATATTTCGATTTCCGAAATCCGATGAAAAGTCGGGACAAGACAGTTCAAAATTCGCCCGAAAAAATAATAAAAACTGACTTTCTCCGGTGAACCCGTATTGAAGAAAAAGTGAATGTAAAATCTGACGGTTTTTCGATCTGAGTTTTCAAACGAAAATTTAATCGGACGCGAAAACCCTAATAAAGTAGTCGTTCAACCGACTTCTGGAATTTATTTTCAGAAACAGATTCATCAGTCTTAGAATCGAAAATCCTTAACTTAGGCGTGCAAAGCCTTAATCAATAATTAAATTTTTATTTTGACGACGGAAGAAATATCCGGGGTATAACATTATATGATTTTTTATGAAAAATTCGACATATATATATATATGAAGAAATTGAGTTTTTGATGATTTAGATGATTTTAATGAAGTATGATGATATTGATGATGATGATGATGATGATGATGATGATGTCATGAAGTTCTTGATGAATTTTTTTTTTTTGTTAAATGATGAAAATGTATGAAAATTGAGAAATTAAGAAATAACAATTTTTATAAATTTTAATGAATTTTTGAGGAAAAAATTGATGCATATGAGTATAAATACATATATGAGTGTTCTTGATGTTCTTGAGTCCAACATGAAGATATGAAGATGTGTTCTTCATGTTCTTGATAAAGATATGAAGAATTGAAGATGATAAAAAAAATTATTAATTAATTATTTTTATTATATAAAATTTAGAAAATATATATATATATATATATATATATATGTAATGCCCTGTAAAAAAAAAATATATATATATATAAAAAAATCCTTACGTTCTAAGAAGTTTAAAGATAATTAAATAAATGGCTTTGCACGCCTAAGTTTATAATTTCTTAATTCTAAAGCTAACGGTCGAATCCGTTATTAAAAATAATTACAGAAGTCGGTTAGACGACTACCTATATTAGGGGTTAGCGCATACGAAAAGTTTTAGTTCGTAAGCTTAGAACAAAAAAACCGTTTAATTTTACGTTTACAAAATCACAAATGCGAACACGCCAAGAAAGTTTGTGTTTACGTTTTTCCGGACGAAACTCGAACTCGTCATCCCGAGTTTTTGTCAAAATAAATTTTATAAATTTATTTTCTAATTAAGTTCATACGTTAGAATTTTTAAGTCAAATCGAATCGCGACGATTTTTGTACCGAACGACGTTTTCGTCGTTCGTTTTCCCGTAACGTCGGATCACGCCGGAAAAACCCGTAAAACCTTCAAAATTTCTGCATGCAGCCGTGCCACCTCACCTTATTTAGGTGTAAGATTGCATGTTAACCATGTTTAATTAGTTGACACCTAAACCTACCTTTATGCATGGTCAACTTTTCATCATTTCAACTCTAAGACCAAAACCATTTTTCCATCTCTCTCTCCACTCTCTCTCTCGGCCACACACTCTCTCTCTCCCTCAAACTTCATCTTCTCCATCATCCATACTCCATTGAAGAACCTTCAAAGCTTGGAGAAAGAACACAAGTCCTCAATCATCCATCAAACACCATACTTCTTTCTTTATTTTTCAAGGTATGATGATGATCTTTAATCCTATCCAATTCTTTTTATTTTTCCCTTCTTTCCTTCATGTTCGAATTCTTTAAGGTATGGGATAGATGAATTGATATTGAAATAATGTAATTAGATATGTTAGATAGGATAATCATGGATTAAAAATGAAGAAAAACAAGAACCTTATCTTTTGTGTGAATGCAGAAATTTTTTGGAAAATAGTAGGATTTTTGTTTTTCTTCTTTTGATCATAGATTCATGTTTAATAGATGCTTAATTAGTGTTTGGAATGAAAAGGGATTGAAAGCCCTATGTTATTATGAAATTTAGTTAGGGTTTGAAGTATGAAATTAGGGGTTTTTGCATGTTAATTGTTTTTGGAAATTGCAAGTAAATAATTGGTGATATAAGAGCATGTTTAGTATATAAATGTTATTAATTCAAGAAGAAAATCATCCCATAAACATATGTTCAAAACCAGAAATTTATAAGTAGTTAGGGGTTTTCCACATGGTTGTTTAAAGTGATGATTTGTTAGTTGATTATATTGCAAATCATATTAGTTGATAATAGAAGTTAATTGGAGTTTTTCTAAAAATATTTAATGGAATGTAAGAGACTAAAATCACCTTATAAACTGAGTTATAAAGATGTTAAGACATGTTAGCATGCATGAAAATGATTCCTATTAGACGTAGATTAACGTCGTAAAATTTGAACGAAAACCGACGACTTTTGGAAATCGCGTAAGAGACGAATATCTAGTTGTAACTAATAATCGGGAAGTCGGATGAAAATTCTAACTTGATATTATTGTTTAAAATAAAATTTGGAACATCTTTCTAGTTGACATCTTAAGCATCCGAGTTGATATAATATGGGTTATAACGATAATCGGGAACTAGAACACGTTTGGAATTTCTTTGTTGGTATAGTACTTGATAGTTGAAATCCGACGTTAGAACGTCGTGTCTTTGAGCAAGTTGAGAAGAAGGTTGTCACGTACAGAGGTACGTGATGACTGCCTTGAGAGTTAAGTTTCTAAAAAAGTTGAATACGAGAATTTAAAACAAACCTAAAACGTTATACGGCGAACTTATCAATAAACTAGGGTTTCACGGCAGTTTTGCGACCCCTGCCGGAAACTGTAATAACTTCCAGCTCGTTTATCGGATTTGTGATCCGTAAATTGGAGCAGAAACTAGACTTCCTAAGCTTTCTAGTGGTACAGGGCTCACCCCCTGTTTCCAAGTCCTCTGTTCTGGACAGCCTCCAGAGTTACTGGACTGTGCAGTAGAAATTTCAGTTTCTTGTTTTCTAAGTTGTTTAGTTCACAACTTAGTTTCTTTTGATCATTTAAACCGTTTTATCTAACGGATACCTTCTATCTGACCCTAGAGTCAAGGACCAGACCTTTAATGATGAAACCAGTCGAGATCGTATCTTATATCATATCTTTTCTTTAAAAAAAAAGTAATAAACGAGAAATATTCATAAGTCGTGAAATGATCTAAAATGAAAATCGCCTAAGTTGGTTCTTTTCAACTTAGTTTCTTATAATCCTTAAAGTCTTTTTAAGATATCGACAACCTTCTCTACTGACCCGAGAGTCGAGTACGAGATCTTTTCAGTTCTAAACAAGATTGGTACGAGTCTCGTTTCCCGTTTAAGTAAAACAAATCTAGTAAGCGTGCAAATGCCAAAAGAATAAAATGACTAGAACTTTCTTCGATTCTCTTTCTTCGAGTATCTTCTACGAACCGTTTTTAAGTATATTTTATTTTACGATGAAGGAGGAAGCCAACTGTAGAGAAAGGACAGAAGATCTCAAGTTGGAAGCGTTTGTTTTAAGTTCTGTAAAATAAGGTGGGCTTTCTATATAAAAACAAAACGAGCAATGCTCGAAAAATCTTTCCTTATTGCTTTGATATCTGTGTTTTCAAAGTGATAATATGGCATGAACTGTTTTATGTTTTTATGTGAGTTCTCTTGTACCTATCTGAGTCAACATACGTGTTTTCCAGATTTAGAGTTAGTCTATTTTTAGATTAACTAACGATCGGCTCTGAGTTAGCTGCTAAGTGCTTTCCAGAGTTAGTGCACTTTGTAACCTGTGGTGTATGTGATATCCTGTTGAGGGGTACCAGCCACGGTGAATTAGTAGTGGTCAAGATTGAACGTAACATTAGTCAGAAAATGCTCGCGCGAGCGATTTATGAGAAAAAGTCAGAAAATGTTTAGTAGACGCGGATTCTTTCAATAAAACCCCGTGTGCTACGCTTATGATATGCCATTTTATCTATATTTATAAGTATGTTTTCGGCATCGTGCCCACTAAGTACCTTTGTACTTAGCCCTGCATTGCTTTCTAAATGTGCAGGTTGAAGCGACGGTGAGCGGCGACGGTTGTTGTTGAGTTTAAGGATAAGATGCTTAGTAGAACTCTTCCGCTGTCAATCTCTGTATTTCTTTTTGAGATGTTTTTTTTGAACAACTCAGTAGTTTATGTCCGTACATTTGAACTTTGTTTCGTCTTTTGTACTTTTGTCGAGTAATCCTTAGGGATTAACTCTTCCTCAGTTATGTTAAAGTCTTATTCGTAGTTTATCGATGTTTATCATGCATGTTTAGTCAGTTAGCCCCCTTCTTTCCCGCTTCTTTAATCCAACCCCAGTCGCACCCCGACTTCTGCCGTCCCTCGGAATTTGGGGCTGTGACAATATATATATGGGTTCCCATGCAAATGCCCCTTAAAGTGAGAAATATGAATTAATCTCCACCATTGATTATATCTACATGGAGGGTCAAGATTTGGCCTGGTCAAAGCGGGTCAAAGCGGGTCAACCCGTTGACTTTTTTTTCGATTTTTTTCGGGTTTTTTTTTTTTTTTTTTTTTTTTTTTTTTTTTTTTTTTTTTTTTTACTTTCAGCTCACATACACTACTTCACATATTCGGATGCACCAATTCACATATTCGGATGCACAACTAAGTGTATTGAGATGCACAAGATTTTAATTTTTTTTTTACGGTCACGTCATATGCACCACATCATGTATTCATATGCACCACACTATAAAATGAGATGCACCACTAAGTGCATTAAGATTCATTAGTTTTGTTTTCGTTTTTTTATTTTTGTAAAACATTGTGCATCTAGTTACACTATGTGGTGCATCTAGTTACACTGTGTGGTGCATCTACTTACACTGTGAAGTGCATCTAGTTACGCATTGTGGTGCATCCATTTTTTTTTTTAGTTTTTTTTTTATTTTTTTTACAAATTCGGTGCATCTCACTACACATAGTGGTGCATCTAATTATGTAGAGTGGTGCATCCGAATATGTGAAGTGGTGCATCTTGGGTGACTGTTTAAAAAAAAAGAAAAAAAAACTGAAAATCTTGTGCATCTAAATGCACTTAGTGGTGCATCTAGTTATATAGAGTGGTACATCCGAATATGTGAAGTTGTGCATCTTGGGTGGTAGTTTATTAAAATAAAATAAAATAAATAAATAAATGAAAAAATAAAACTGAAAATCTTTTGCATCTAAATGCACTTAGTGGTGCATCTAATTATATAGAGTGGTGCATCCAAATATGTGAAGTGGTGCATGTGAGCTGAAAGTAATAAAAAAAAAAATCGAAAAAAAAAGTCAACGGGTTGACCCGGGTTTGACCCGCTTTGACTTGGCCAAATCTTGATCCTTTATCACCAATAGATCTATGGTGGAGATCTATTCTCATTTCTTAGGATAAGATCTATTCTTATATGATCCTAAACCTATATATATATATATATATATATATATATATATATATATATATATATATATATATATATATTAATTGATGGATTTTAAAATATAAAAATAAAATTAAGGAGTAAATGAGATATTGAGCACGTTTTGAGTGAATCAAGAAAGAAAAAAAATTCTATGAATTTTTATTAAGTAAAATCGATGAATATATATATATATATAATATAGATAATAGAAAATAAAGAAAGAAGAAATAATCAATGGAGTTATGAGTTAAATAAAATAAAGAAAGATGTTTCTTTATTGAGGATAAGAAGATTTTGATGTATAAGAGATGAAAAATGCATAAATATGATGTTGATGTGTAAAAGAAATTAGAATAAAAAGAATGAATTTTTCTATGAGGAAATGTCTTAGAAGTTGAGTATATGAGTTAAAGAGATGATGTTGGGAAATTTATTAGTATGAGTTTTGATGAATTCCAAAACCAACTGACCCCAACCGAGTAGATGTTGCCAGCTCTTAATATTAGCAGTTAGGCTCGCTGTTTGAGCAATGTTGAGATTTTATCTTTACAGGTCTCCAGCTAAAGACGGCGACATAGCAACACTCGGATACAACCCAGAATGGAAGATCGGATGAGGAACATCAGTTGAAACTGAGAGTTTAAGTCAAACCGTTCAGATGGAACATCAGTTACAAGACTCTGACTGATGATAGAGTTATGCCAAAAAGGAGGAAGACTTTTATACAACTGAGAGTTCAAGCCAACGGTTCAGCATCAGTTACAGAAAGCCATCCGACCAAGGGGGAAGGTATAACAGAGTGGTTACAAAAAGGATGAAGTTGAAAGTCAGCTGAGAGTTCAACGGTTCAGTCAGATAGAACATCAGCTGAAGACCACTCAGATGAAGATCAAGACTTTCAACCGACTAACCAAGGTTGACTGTCAGAAAGGTTTGAATTTGAAATTCAAAAAGGAAATCACGTGAGGGTTTGACCGTTCAGTCATTACCCCATTTGGCCCAACACAAGGTTGTCTCAGATGGAAAGCAGAAGAGCACAGATGCCATATTGGGAAAGTCTGCAGAGATGAGAGACAAACCATCGCTATCAAAGAACAAAGATCAACGGCTCCTCCAACGCTAGTTGATTCTCTCCGCCTATAAATAGAGGCATTCATTCATTCGACAGATTACACACGAGACAGAGAAAATTTAAAGTGCACCCACGAGAGAAACAAGAGCAAAGAAAATCTGCAAAATCATATTCTAAGAGCATCAACAACTGAGAGTTCCGAGTGGTAGAACATTAGTAGCTGAGGGTTCATAGAATTATAATCTGTCTTAGATCTTAGTTTGAGTGTTCATTCGTTCAAGCCATAGATCCAGCTCACATTCGTGTTCGAGCTGTAGTTGAAAAACCCACCCACACACACCCTAAAAAGTGTTTGTTAGGATCCTACTCTTCCTGTAACTGAGTAGATAGGTTGCTGAGTACCCGTAAACTTAGCATAGGTTGTCAAGTACCCGCAAACTTGACATAGGTTGTTAAGTAACCGTAAACTTAACTGTAAAGGTTGATAAGTACCCGTAAACTTATTGCAACGGTTGCACAACCCGCGTAAGCTGTGTGAAACTGTCCAGAAGAACTTGGACTGAGGTGTGTGGACTCACATCTCCCCGTGGACGTAGGAGTTCTTTCCGAACCACGTAAATCCTGTGTGTCTGTGTTTATTTCTGTTCAGTTACTTATTGCATATTCAACTGACCAAACTAACCGGCATACAAACTGCATCTTTACATATCAACTGTCTTGGTTATTGACCAACCTTGCACAAAAGCGTGAGTTATTTTACGAGTATAATTTCCACCACATTCCGCACGGCACCACTCTCACAGCTGAGGTCTCTTACTCAGTTGTGAATCCAACTGAGACTTACTTTACTCAGTTGAAGTTTTTCGGGGGTTAAGCTTTCAAAGTTGAAAAAACCTAACTGGTGTATCCCCCCCCCCATACACCAGTAACTCGTATCGGGACCATCAAGTGGTATCAGAGCAGTGGTTCAAAAGACTACTGTCTCTGTTTCACGAGGTGTGAATCTAGGTGTTTTCTTCAGTGGTCAACTGAATAGATCCTTTTTCACGCTAGTGCAGATCTGCTTGCATTTGTTGTCTGTTGTTGTGTGCAGATGGATATTAAAGATAAGATCGTGGTTATGTTCTCGGTTGTGAACTATACAGCCTGGAGGACTCGGATGAAGAAGATGCTACTATCCAAGCATCACAGAATGCAACAAGTACTCTCATCCGGACCTATCAAGATCACGGAAAAGGTCATCCATACTCCTACAGATCCAACCCTTGGGGATGCAACTGAGGAGATAGTCGAGAAGAACCCAGAAGACTACACTTCTGAGGAAGCAAAAGTGAGCCAGCTGGATATCTGGGCTCAGAGCACTATCATGTCCACAGTTGGACAAGACTATCTTCCATGGATAGAGGAGTGCAACACTGCTAAAGAGATGTGGGACACTTTGGCATCTCTGAGTGAAGGAAGTGACGAAACCAAGGAGAACAAGTTCTCTCATGCATGTCAAGATTTTGACAACTTCACTCTGAAAGTGGACGAAACCATCGATCAGATGGAGCTTCGGTTCATGGAGATCATCAGAAGGATCCAGTCTATCCGAAGAGGAAAGTATACTTTGAGAGAAATCAATCTCAAAGTGTTACAAGCACTTCCAGCTGAGTGGGATACCTTCACCAACATCCATGAAAGCCGAGCTGACCTAGGAGAAATGGGAACTGAAAGATTGTTCTCAATTCTGAAAGGAAATGAGTACAAAGTGAACCGACGAAAATCCCAGTCGATGGCTCAGACAAGTCGACATGAGGATATTGGTTCAGCAACAAAGACTGTCGCCCTTCGAGCTGACTATTCCAAGCCGCAAACATCAAGAGCAACAAGATCTGCGGACACAACTGCAAAGGAGCCAAGCAGAGAAGAGCTGCAACAATGCATTGCCGCCATGTCAAAGAAGCTAGCTGACATGGACACTCGGTTCGGAAAGTACAAGCGGTTCTACAAATCCAACCGAACACGAGACAACTCAAAGCCTGTGAACAACGGCTGCTTTGAGTGTGGCAAAGAGGGACATTTCAAGGCTGACTGTCCAGACCTCTCAAAGAAAGAAAGAGATGCGTTGAGGGCCAAGCAAAACGCAAAAGATAAGGCCATGGTTGCAGAGGAAGCAGCTGATGACGTGGACATCTTCACCGACACTGAAGATGAGGACGAGCTGACTCCCACCAACAACGCGAGCGGACAGGATCAATGTCTCATGGTGATTGGAACTGACCAAAATGAAGTTGAGGTAACTTCTAACCCAACTAATTTAAATTCTTCTGATGTTGCTAACGTGCAGGATACTTTAGAAGATGAGTTGGAACCATCTTGGGATAATTTCCAAGAACTGAGTGAGCAACTGAATCAGCAAACGGTTGAGTTTAAGAATCTTCACAAACAGTTTGTAAAACTGGAAGAATCCTTAACCGAAAAGGACGATCTGATCAAGAGTCAAACAGAGGAGATTGACTATCTCAAAAGTCAACTGACCGCGGCCAACCAAACTGAGGCTTCAACCGATGAGCAGTTGAAGGAACAGATCAAGGCACAGAATGAGCAGTTGAACAAGCAAGAGGCTCAGATCGACCAGCTGATGAAGACGTCGGACGCCCAGACCGAACACATAGCTGTTCTTCTTAAAGACCTTCAAACTGAGAAGGACAACCTGACAAAGCTATATCAGTCATCCGAGATTATCAAGAATCTCATCAGTTATAGACGTCAAACGGATGACGTGTCTGGACTCGGATACGACGTGGCCAAGGACACTGGAATTCCACCAGCTACCTTCACCAAGGCTGAGGAGGTCACGGTTGCCAAACCAGACACAGTTGAGTCTGCAACTGAAGAACCACCCTCATAACCGGCTAAGGCAATTGCAGCTGAGAAAGGTAAAGGAGTTGCAAATGGAAAACCGAAGACTCAGTCGGATGGGTAGACAACCGAGGGGGAATGTTCGAAGACTCAGACGAGAAACTGGAGACGTCGAAGATACAACCGACGACAGAACCGACCTCAAAGACAACCGCACAACCGACCAAGGAACCAACCGCAGCAGGGATGGAACCAACAGAACCAAAAGAACTTCAACTGACAGAATCAGCCTCAGTTCCATCACCACAACAACCAGAGGTTCCAACCGAGTCAACCGATGTGGAACAGTTACGACAGCTATGGATACTCATGCCACAACATGAATCAACATCCGGGCATGAACGGCTATCGTCAACAGCCAGGGCAATGGAATCAGAATCAACCACGACGATTCCACAATGACGGTCGACCTCATTGGCAAAATCAAAAAGGTCAGAGACGTCAACCAAATAGAAGGAACCCCACTCCTCCTAAAGCCCAACATAGGAGAAATCCATCCCTCCAAAGAGACAGAACATCAATAATAACAACAAGCCTAAGGATAACCGAGGTGTTGTTATAGTTGATGAAAATGGGCAGATCATTTGGAATGACAAGGCTATTCGAGTCTACAGGGAAAAGCGACCCACAATTTCAGGGGTAATTGGTTCTAACCCTCCAGGACCCAACTGAAATTGGGGACCTAAGCATGTTTCTCCGTGCAGGTACAGGAGGAACAGCTGAGGAAGAATAAAGCGACACAGACAAAGTGGGTAATGGACAGCGGATGCTCGAAACACATGACAAATCTGAAGGATTTGCTTGGAAGTTTCGTGGAGCTGAACGGTCCAACTGTTACTTTTGGTGACAACTCAAAAGGTTACACCAAAGGCTACGGTACCCTTGAAACTGATCACGTGTCAATTTCTAATGTTTCATATGTTGATGGATTGAAGCATAACCTGCTCTCCATCAGCCAATTCTGTGATAATGGTTTTTCTGTCAAGTTTGATGCTCAGGGTTGCAGGGTTAAAGACGTTCAAACAAAGCAGGTCATATTGTTGGGAAATAGATCTCCAACTGGGAATGTCTACTATGCTGACTGGAAAAGCAGCCCACCTGAAACTTGTCTGTTATCAAAGAGCA
Organism: Schizonepeta tenuifolia; assembly: GCA_029490685.1. Taxonomy (NCBI): domain Eukaryota; kingdom Viridiplantae; phylum Streptophyta; class Magnoliopsida; order Lamiales; family Lamiaceae; genus Schizonepeta; species Schizonepeta tenuifolia. The sequence goes on along the minus strand of CM055955.1, from coordinate 89,929,006 downwards.
GTTCAGATGTGAGCTGGCTGTGGCACAAAAGGCTCAACCATCTGAATTTCAAGACAATGAACCGACTTGCCAGACAGGAACTCGCAAAGGGCATTCCTAACCGTATGTTTTCAACAACACATATCTGCAGTGCGTGTCAGCTGGGAAAGCTCGCCAGATCCTCGTTCCGGTTGAAATCCACACCCTCAACCGACCGAGTATTGCAGCTGATCCATATGGATCTCTTCGGGCCAGTTACACCAAAGAGCATAAATGGCAACGAGTATACACTGGTTGTAACTGATGATTACTCGAGGTACACGTGGACCATCTTCATGCGTCACAAGAGTGAAACCCGAGATGAGCTACCCAAGCTGATGGATCGGATATTGAACCAACAGGAGATGAAAATCATTTATATCCGATCAGACCGTGGAACCGAGTTCCTCAATGAAACCATCATTGAGTACTGTGAGAAGCACGGAATCACTCATCAAACCTCAGCTGCGCAAACTCTACAACAGAATGGAGTAGCTGAGAGAAGGAACCGAACGCTGAAGGATGCAGCCACATCTATGTTGACAAGCTTAGCTCTGCCAAAGAGATTTTGGACTGAGGCAATCAACACAACATGCTATACTCAGAACCGTTCTCTTCTGACCAAGTGGTTGGGAAAGACACCATATGAGCTATGGAGACGCATGAAGCCTGATATTTCATATTTTCGCATTTTTGGCTCTAAGTGTTATATTCACAATAATGGGAAGACTCAGTTGAAAACTTTTGATGCCAAAGCTTCGAAAGGCATATTTCTTGGATATGCTACTCGGATCTAGGCATATAGAGTTTTCAACAACAACTCTCGTGTTGTGGAGATAACACCTAACGTTAGTTTTGATGAATCTACCTTTGAGTGCAGGGAACAGGCTAAAGGACAACAAGCAGATCCAGCTGTTTCACCAGTTCTCACCAGATCGCAGGTTCAAAGGCAGAAGAATGTGGCCGAACCATTGGCATGGGCAACCGAGGATGATGATCCGTGTTCCTCAGAAGATGAATGTGAAGATCATCAAGCGGTAGCTGAGGACCCCAGCTCAAATCAAGGGGGAACTCCAGCTGATGTCACTCCAACTGCATCAGCAACCGAAGCCCAACCGAGCCCGGTTCGAAATATTGTCAACATTGAGGACCCAGACTCAACAGCTGACAAATCCCCAGTTATGAAGACTCCAACAGTTCAGGATTCTCCTTCAGTTGAAATCCCTAAACCAACACAGTTGGAAGAAGATGGAAGACGCAACAAGAGATGGTATGATGATCATTCCAAGGATGACATCATCGGAGATCCAACCGAAGGTGTACGAACCAGGAGCAGAGTTGCAACTTCCGGTTCAGCTGAGGATGTCCAGTATGCCCATTCTAAGGAGTTGGCAGTTTTCGAGGAGTTTGAACAACTTGGAGACTGTGCCATGATGTCATGCTACGTAGCTGATGTGCCAGAGCCAAAGCATGTCATGGAAGCTCTCAACTGTGTTCACAGGACAACAGCTATGCAAGAGGAGCTGAATGAATTTCTACGCAACTGTGTTTGGGAGTTGGTAGAAAGACCAACTGGTGTCAAGGTTATTGGACTTAAATGGATTTTCAAGAACAAGAGAGACGCCATTGGTTACATCGTGAGGAACAAGGCAAGGTTGGTAGCTCAGGGATACTGCCAACAAGAAGGAATTGACTTTGAAGATTCCTTCGCACCAGTTGCTAGGCTGGAAGCCATCCGAATATTTCTAGCCTATGCCGCATATCACAAGTTCAAGGTTTATCAGATGGACGTGAAGTGTGCCTTCCTCAACGGTGATATCAAGGAAGATGTTTATGTTGAACAGCCACCCGGTTTCTAAACTGGAGATGGAAGAGTGTACAAGTTGAAGAAAGCCATCTATGGCTTGAAGCAAGCACCTAGAGCTTGGTATGACACTCTTTGTGGATTTCTACTAGACTCAGGGTTCAAACGAGGCTCAGTTGATAAAACACTGTTCACCATCAAAGTTGGAGAAGATATACTTGTTGTGCAAATCTATGTTGATGACATCATTTTCGGTTCCAAGTCGGAGGAACTGTGCAAGAAGTTCTCAGATCTCATGAAGGAGAAATTCGAGATGTCAATGATGGGCGAGATGAATTACTTTCTTGGACTCCAAGTGAAGCAGTCAGAGAAAGGAATTTTTATTAATCAGTCAAAATATACAAATGAGCTCATCACAAAGTTCGGAATGCAGACAAGCAAAGCCACAAGGATCCCGATGAATACTAACTGGAAGATCGAACCCGGAGCTGAGGGAAAGCTAGTGGATGCCAGCAAGTATAGAGGGATCATCGGTTCGCTGCTCTATCTAACCGCCAGTCGGCCAGACATATCCTACGCGGTTGGAGTGTGTGCTCGGTTCCAAGTTCAACCGAGAGAAGCTCACATGATGGCAGCAAAGAACATCATCAAGTATCTGAAGGGTACTGTCAATGTTGGGTTGTGGTATCCAACTGACGACAATATCCAGCTGACCGGATACTCAGATGCGGATCTAGCCGGAGATCGATTGGATAGGAAGTCCACATCTGGACAATGTCAGTTCATGGGAAGCAAGCTAGTTTCATGGTTCTCCAAGAAACAGGCATGTGTTGCTACTTCTACAACCGAGTCAGAGTATATGGCCGCCGGAAGTTGTTGCATGCAAGTGTTATGGCTCAAGCAACAACTGAGAGATTATGAAGTTGCAACTGGACAGGTTCCCATTCATTGTGATAGCTCGAGTGCCATAGCTATCTCTCTGAATCCTGTTCACCACTCTCGGACAAAGCATATCGACATCCGTCATCATTTCATCCGAGATCATATTGAGAAGAAGGATGTGTCCATGGAAAAGATCCCAACTGAGATACAGAGGGCTGATATCTTCACTAAACCTCTAGCCGAAGCGCGGTTCAAAATGCTATGTGATCTACTTGGATTGCTAGATCCACCTGATGAGGAACTAGCTGAGGTAAAGAGACAGATATCCATCTGAGGGGGAAGCTCAGATGAAGGGGGAATTTCAGATGCGGATTGGCAACCGAAGATATCAGACATCAGCTGAACAGACGAACTCGAGTCAGCTGATGGTATGCTGCAACATTGGATCAGACGTCAGCTGAACAGACGAACTCGAGTCAGCTGATGGTATGCGGCAACTGAGGAACACAACTGAGGTATACTGCTGATTCCGACATCAGCTGGCAGGTAACATTTATGACTGAAGGTGTTATGTTCTTTAATGAGAATGTTTGAAATAAATTCAAACATTCCTGAGCTAGTCAGTTACATTAAAAATAGCCATCATGTCGCATTAAATGTAAAGTACGGCTGAACATCCATGGCCTACTTTATAGTGCAACTGGGCTGACATGAAACTGTACACCTTCTCACGCGCTGGTTGGAACTCGGATCAAAACGTCGAGTCAAAGCTAGTCAACAGTTGCGCAATCTCAGCCGTTGATGGATTCGCGCCATTTAACCCCAGCCGTCGATTTCAACCGAGTCAAAAACCTATTTAAGGCGAAAAATCAGGAAGTGATCCTTACCTTCTCTTTTCGTGCATATCTTTACTAACTATTCATCATCTTCTCCGAAATTGTCTCACCATTCCAGTAACACATTTTCTTTCTTCTTTGCATATATATATTCTGAGATGGCACCTAAATCAAAAGCTTCAAAGAAGATGGTCTCCGCAGAACCAGCTACATTCTAGGAATCCTTCGACATGATGATGTCGAAGATTCATTTTGAACAAATTCTTTCCAGGGATGCCCTGACCTCGCCGGAACTCGCTCCAGTCGCCGCCATTCTTTCCGACCACAGTCTGGTCGACTGGGCAACCCTCTCTCCATCCAAGCTGCTCAGGAAGCAGGTCGCACATTTCTACAGGAATCTGCAACGCGATGCAGACCTAGGCATTGTCACAACCATCCCGTGCAAGCAACGAAATAGCACTTCCCGTTCGATGGAAGACACCGCCGTCGAAATCAGAGTGTCCAAGGAACTGGAGAAGATCGTCCCTAAAAATCGTGAAGCCATAGACGTGATGGGGAATTTCACAGACAAGGAAGCTGATGCATTCCTGCAAACAATCCTTCTTGTCCCCGAACAATTGAAGGGGAGTATGCAGAGGACCAAACTGAAACTGGAGCACCGACTTCTGTTTGACGTCATTTCAAAGTGCGCCTTCGCGTACGGAGGAGCGTTCGGTGATATTAGCAGACCGAAGCTCAAGCAGCAGAAGGCCCTGGAGGAACACCACAAAATCGACTGGCTGGGCTATCTTGAAAGCCAGCTGTTGATGGAGAAGCTGAAAATATCTGAGACAGTGACTGAGTCCGGGGAGCAGCTGTTGAGTGTCAAGGGGACACTCAACTTCGGCACAAAAATTTCTGCCCTGGTCCTCCAAGCTACAAAGGGACAGAAGCTGACCTGGGAAGGGAGTGAGGACCCTCTGTTCAGCAAGCTGATGCTGTTCCCTACAGCCAAAAAGGCTAAGGATGTTGTGGACGCAGTCTACACACCCAAGGGAGCCTCCAAGCCAGCTGTGGAGTCGGCCTCAGCAGCTCGCCGCCCTTCAAGGACCAAGCCTGCGAAGCGCCAGCTGAAGGAGGTGGCTGAGGAAGAGGAAGATGAAGAAGAAGAAGAGGAGGAACCCCTCCAAAAGAGGCCCAGAATTCGAATCATCCAGCCAGCAGCTCAACCGGCTGGATCTGGCCCCGTGGTGGACACACCAGCTGAGAAGTCAACCGAGTCTAGCCAGTCGGTTGATGCAGCTGTGTTCGTGCTTCAACCCCGCCAGCAAGAGGCACTGGCTGAAGGGGTGGAGATCCACGTGGAGGAATCCAACTCCTCCTCAGATGACTCTACTTCATCTGAGAAATCCCAGGACAGTCCAATTGGAGCTGATGCCGGCCAGGAAAACCCACCAGCGTCTGAGGAAACAATTGAGCCAGCCTACTCTCTACCCAAAGAGGATCTAGTTCTCTCAATTGGACCTCAGTCAGATATACCGAGCCTCTCGCTCGATGCCAACGTTGTGACCATTCCTTTGGCCAACGTTGATGAAAACATCGAACCCGTTGCCTTCAAAATAGACCCAACTCCAATTGATGAAGAAGCCAACCACCAGGCGATCTTGGCTGAGTATGAAGGCCGGTTGGACTACTGCTTCCGCAAGCTGATCGGCATGTTCCCCAAGGCAAGCTTAATGCCCATCTTTGCCATGTTCGGGACGGAACTGCTCTATCAGTTTAGCGTGATTTTCAACTACTGGTACGTCAAGGAGGAAACTCTCAGGATCCATGGTTGGGACAGGTTAAAAGTTGAAGAATCCAACCTGAGAGTATACTTCGACTACTAGAACCTAGAGGTAGCATACAACCAGAAGGTGGCTGTGCTTTGTCGTCGTCTGGACAAGAGCCTACAAGAAGGGACAGACACCAGGGAGCTGTGCGACAATCCTGGAGCTGTTCAATTTCTTGACCATATGTTGGCCAAGAATGCCAACTACATGGAGGATGTCGACGCAGCTGAAGAGGCGGCCAAGAGGGAAGAAGAAAATCTAAAACAATACCTGGACAGCCGATCTGCCCTGGTTGTCGTGGATACAACTGCCCAGCCACAACAGCAACAACTGCCTGGACCCTGTGATCAGCCAACGCTCTCAACAGATGCTATCTGTGAGCTGATCTCTGAGAGGGTCAACCAGTTGAGGCAGGAGCTGTTGTCCAAGATCAAGCTCAACAAGGAGGAGGACGCTGACAGGATGAATCAGCTGGTGGCAGAGGATGCAAGCTTGAACAATCAGCTGGAACAACTCTCCTCCTCTCTACAGCAAAAGCTCGAAGACCTCTCCACTTCTACCAGCTCGGAGGTCAAGGATTTGAAGAAGGCGGTTCAGGGAATCAGCTCGGACTTCAATGTTTTCAAGTCCGTTGCTGAATCTAATCTGGCAAAGTCCCAGCAGACTCAAGACCAGGAGTGGATGTCTCAGTTCGACAATTTCCGAGCTGAGTTCGTCACCCTCCACAAAGAGGTCCCTGCGACCTTTGCAGCCTTGCAGAAAGCCGAGCAAGAACGCCAGGACCTGGAGTTGGCCAAGCAGGTGGAAGAGAAGGATGCTGTCGACGAACTCTTTTCCCGAGTTCAACAGGCTGAAGCCAAGTTGACCTCCCTGGATGGCACTGTTGCCACCCTTTTGGATGATGCCAAAAAGGGGGAAGACAAGGAGCCAGCAACTGTCGCTGGAAAGGGGAAAGATGTTCTTCAGCAGGGGGAAGGAGTGCCAGCAGAAGTTGAAGGAGCAGCTGAAGGATCGCAGCAGGAACTGGAAATCTCACACGACCTCGTAGCCGAGCTTACAGCCGAGCTCGATGCCGATCTTGACAGGATATCTGTTGAAGACTGCATCGAAGCTGCCAAAGCTATGGGGGAGTCCAAGGAGAAGTACTTGAATCCCTCTTGGATCAAGAAGTTCGCTGTTGATCAGGCCAAGAAGGTGGCCAAGTTCGAGAAGGAACTAGCCAAGGTTGAGAAGAATGTTGACAGGAATAAAGCCAGCCGGAGTGTGCGAAGGATAAACAAGCACCAGTTGAAGGCTGAGGCTAGAAAGAAGACGCAGCAGCTGCAGAAGAACACCTCGCTCCCGTCTCGGTTCCCACACGTTGACAAGTGGATGAATGCTGAGTGGAACGACGACTGGGAGCAGTGTAAGCATGAATTCATTAATGACTTTTACTACAGGAAGGTCTACTCGATTGAAGACCCAAGGCAAGCCTTCAAGGAAGCCCTGTGGGAACTCAGATCTGGAGACCCTGGAATGTTTAGTCAGTTCAAGCGAGCCATGCTGAAGGCTCAGCTCGATCCCAACACCGTTCCAGTTCCGCAGATGCTCAGGTATCGCCCTCAGATGATCAAAGGCACAAGTACGCCAAACAGAAATGCGATCATGGCTGAGGCGAGACAAGTCTGCAAGGAACATGGTGTCAATACTGGGATAGAGTCGGCTGCCAAGAAGGAGATCTTTGACCGTATCTTCAGCAAGTACGGTCAACAGTATTTTTGAGCTGATGTAGTTTTTGGAGCAACTGATGTATCTTTATCTGGTTTGTACTTTTTGCTGTAATCATCAGTTGTAAGGAAAACTTCAAGTATATATAAGATTCACCTTGATGAACAATTCCTCATTGTCCAAGCTCTGAATCACAAAAGTCTTTTAAATACCATGTTATAACTGTGCTAACCCATTGATGTTTTGTCTTATAAACTGTCTAGAATTTCAGCTGAGATTTTAGGTCAGTTAGTGAGGTTTAGATCAATAGTGGTTTAAAGTTATAAGTGGTTTTGGCATCATCAAAAAGGGGAAAATTGTTGGGAAATTTATTAGTATGAGTTTTGATGAATTCCAAAACCAACTGACCCCAACCGAGTAGATGTTGCCAGCTCTTAATATTAGCAGTTAGGCTCGCTGTTTGAGCAATGTTGAGATTTTATCTTTACAGGTCTCCAGCTGAAGACGGCGACATAGCAACATTCGGATACAACCCAGGATGGAAGATCGGATGAGGAACATCAGTTGAAACTGAGAGTTCAAGTCAAACCGTTCAGATGGAACATCAGTTACAAGACTCTGACTGATGATAGAGTTATGCCAAAAAGGAGGAAGACTTTTATACAACTGAGAGTTCAAGCCAACGGTTCAGCATCAGTTATAGAAAGCCATCCAACCAAGGGGGGAGGTATAACAGAGTGGTTACAAAAAGGATGAAGTTGAAAGTCAGCTGAGAGTTCAACGGTTCAGTCAGATAGAACATCAGCTGAAGACCACTCAGATGAAGATCAAGACTTTCAACCGACTAACCAAGGTTGACTGTCAGAAAGGTTTGAATTTAAAATTCAAAAAGGAAATCACGTGAGGTTTTGACCGTTCAGTCATTACCCCATTTGGCCCAACACAAGGTTGTCTCAGATGGAAAGCAGAAGAGCACAGATGCCATATCGGGAAAGTCTGCAGAGATGAGAGACAAGCCATCGCTATCAAAGAACAAAGATCAACGGCTCCTCCAACGGCTAGTTGATTCTCTCCGCCTATAAATAGAGGCATTCATTCATTCGACAGATTACACACGAGACAGAGAAAATTTGAAGTGCACCCACGAGAGAAACAAGAGCAAAGAAAATCTGCAAAATCATATTCTAAGAGCATCAGCAACTGAGAGTTCCGAGTGGTAGAACATTAGTAGCTGAGGGTTCATAGAATTATAATCTGTCTTAGATCTTAGTTTGAGTGTTCATTCGTTCAAGCCATAGATCCAGCTCACATTTGTGTTCGAGCTGTAGTTGAAAAACCCACCCACACACACCCTAAAAAGTGTTTGTTAGGATCCTACTCTTCCTGTAACTGAGTAGATAGGTTGCTGAGTACCCGTAAACTTAGCATAGGTTGTCAAGTACCCGCAAACTTGACATAGGTTGTTAAGTACCCGTAAACTTAACTGTAAAGGTTGATAAGTACCCGTAAACTTATTGCAACGGTTGCACAACCCGCGTAAGCTGTGTGAAACTGTCCAGAAGAACTTGGACTGAGGTGTGCGGACTCACATCTCCCCGTGGATGTAGGAGTTCTCTCCGAACCACGTAAATCCTGTGTGTCTGTGTTTATTTCTGTTCAGTTACTTATTGCATATTCAACTGACCAAACTAACCGGCATACAAACTGCATCTTTACATATCAACTGTCTTGGTTATTGACCAACCTTGCACAAAAGCGTGAGTTATTTTACGAGTATAATTTCCACCACATTCCGCACGGCACCACTCTCACAGCTAAGGTCTCTTACTCAGTTGTGAATCCAGCTGAGACTTTCTTTACTCAGTTGAAGTTTTTCGGGGGTTAAGCTTTCAAAGTTGAAAAATCCTAACTGGTGTATCCCCCCCATACACCAGTAACTCGTATCGGGACCATCAGATGAGTTACTCGTATTTGAGTTCATTTATTTCAAATGAGAAATTAATCAAGAGATATTATTGGAAAAATAATAATAATAAAACTAGAATATTCAATTTAATGGAATATTTTCTTAAAAACTAAAAAGTTGCATGATATGAGTTATGAGATTGATGTTTATAATCTTAAGTATGCTTTGATGATTAAATGATGTTATGAAGTGTTAATTGAGTGAATAAAAGTTTGAAAACAAGTAAGTTTTGCGTGTTAAAATGAGAAAAAAGAGTCTAATGAGTTTTAAATACATGAAGGTTGTGTTCTTGATGCTATATTGAGTATTAAGTGATTTGATAATGATTTTTGAGCAAAAATAAACAAGTTTGCTTTTTGAATCACTTAAATCGGAGTTAAAACGTAGAAGTTATCGAGCGTCGAAGTTTTGGAATAAAAACCGAGTTTTTAATTAAATAAAAGCGAAAATAAAGAGTTTTTAAAAGAAGAAAAAGATTAAATGTTATTATTTGAAGTTGAGTTACTAAGTTGAGAGTTTATACGAGTATATGTTCGTATTTTGAAAAATAGTGACATGTTTTAAAGTCGAGAAATTTTAAATAAAAGTTTGAATTTTAAATTCAAAACTATTATTATTTGATTTATTAAAAGCTTAACGAAATTATTTTTGTTAAAATCCGAAGTTATAATTTTCTAAAAATAAGTCGAGCAGTAATGAGTCATCAGTTGACTGTTTTAAATACGAATTATTTTTGAATTTGTTATGCTTATGTGATTAAGTGAGATTTTTTTATCCCGCTTATTTATGAAGTTAATTGTGTAATAACCCAATTTTTCTAAGCGTAAATTAATCGTCTTAATTATGATTATGCATGCTTAAGTGCTTTATTAATGTTATAATATGTGATTATATGCGAATGTGTGTGATAAAAATTTCCGAGAATAAATTTTCTCGCAAAATTATCAAAATACTCCTAAGGGGTAAAATAGTATTTTTTCTCATTTCGGGCCGAAACGAAGATGTGAAGAATTCTATGAGAATGAGAATATGAAATTTAGCATGAGTTCAAGTTTCAGAATTTTCCGACACAGTTGACTTTTCAGTGAAATGTGACGTCGACCAAAAAGTCAACCTTTTTCAACGAACTCCGAATTTAGTCTAGTTAGTGTCATTAGACTTTAGAATTTATTCTAAGACCTTTGATGCTAGTTTGAGAAATTTCTGAGACCATATGAGTCGAGTATGAAGTTTATTTTAAAACCAACTATTATATAACGGCAGATTTTACGACTTTCTTCGCTTTTTGGAATTTTGACTCAAAACTTAGGTTTTCCGAATCTATAAATTAATTCATGTGTGAATATTGATGCAAAGTAGGATGAATTTGGATGTCGGGAAAGTGTCGAGAGTGAATTCTTAAGATAAGAAAGATAGATATTTTTATTGGGGATGTTTTATACCGTAAAATCTTTTCTACCGGAAATTATTACAAGATAAAATCCTCCATTTCTCTCCTCTCTTGCACAGCCATGTCGGCCCTCTCACACATAAAATGTCGGCCCTCACAAGCCATAATTCCCACATGTTTAATTCCTCAATTTCCCTTGTCCACTCTCACTTTGCCCACTCTCACTCACCAAGCCAATTCTCAAAGATAGGAAGTGAACTTCACTCTCCCTTATCCCCTAAGTAATACACGCATCTCTCTCTCATTTGCATCCTATAAATAGCCCCTTAAGACATTCACAAACTCATCCCAAAACACAACCAACATTCTTCCATCTCTTTCCTCTCTTTCCATCGGTTTCTCCCTAAAAAACTGCCCAGATTTTCAGCAGCCCTATATCTCCATATTCCTTCATATTTCCTTCATTCCAAACTTAAGTAAGGAGTTGGAGTTGCGTGGAATAGAGTCTAGCATAATCGAGCAAGCCAAAGGAGCAAGGTTCTATCTCTATCACCACGATTTTCATGCTTTTATGCTCTAGGAAAGTTGAAATTTTCTGCATGAAGGTCATGAGATATTGAGCTTTGATTCTTGAGTATTATGATCATGTATGCTATCCATACAGTAGGAAAGAATTAAGAAAATTTAAGCTATACACGCATATATATATGAAAACCGTATGCTAGGGTGTTAGAAGAATTTCATGTTTTTGGATTTCAATCTTGATATTAGGAACATGCATGTGTTAGTATGATGAAATAATGAAGAAAAATCCATGAAGGAATCATCCATGTTGAAACCAAAATTTTTGAAGAGTTAGGGTTTCGCATGCTCTTGTTGATTCTATGAACTTGATGATAGAAGTAATGATATTAAAGCACGACTTGATGAACTAGATAAGAAATAAGCATGTTTATAAAAATGATCACTTGAAGAAGATGATGAATAGTAGAATTTAAAAGTTGCTATATAAGTTGTATGATTATTTTGAGAATGAAAATTTATGACACATGCATGATAGAGTATGATTATATAGATAAAATGAAGCTAAGAATGTGTAGAAGGAAAGTTTGATAGTACCGAAAATATTGCATAAAAATATAAATTATGGTTCTTAACATAGTTATTTTAAATGATGAATTAAAAATAAAAATAAAAATGTATGGTGAAAGAATTACTATAAATTAAAAGAAATAAGTTGAAGAAACATAGAAATTTAAGAAGTATAAAGAAATGAGTTAGAGATATTATTTCTATAGCTATGTAAATTAAATAAGAGTTATAAGTAAAATAAGACTATTTAAATAATAAAAATTAAGTGAGATTTATTAATAATAATAAAATCTGAAAATTTTCAAATAAATTAGGAATTCATGTTTTAAAGGGGAATTGGATAAATTAATGTTATAGGAACTCATTTAGAGTAATTCTAAATATAGTAATAAGTGAAAATATTGAGAAAGATTAAGAATAAAGAAAATAAAGTGGTGCAGTAAATTAATAACAAAAACTGGAAAATTTTGGCTAAGTAAAAGTTGTAATAGATGTTATTAATGTAAAGATGAGATTAAAACAAGTAAGATAGCTATTTGAATCATGTAATTTGGAATTCATATGACCAAGTTACGAAAGAAACAATAAAATCATTAAATAAAGTTTAAAAATCCGAAAATAATAAAAATTAGTTAGGTTAAAGAATTAGAAGAGTTCAAATAATTTATTTAAGAATATTAGAAGAACAATCGAGCAAAAATGAACTCTTATTAGTAAAAGAGACGAATACTAGAATTTTATAAGAACAAATAATATTTTCTCGATTTACGTGTTCAAAAATATAATCGAATACAAATTTATTCATTTGAAACTATTTTAGATAAGGTGTATAAATTTTATAATATTCAGAGCATGTCTATATATTTATCTTGGAAAACGTGTCGAGCGTCGACTCAATAAAAGTCGAATAAAAACTCAAATTGAAAAATAAAAATGTATATTTAGAATCCTTGAATTTTTCTAGGAAGAATGAAGTTAATTTCTTAAGAAAATGAGAACTAAAACTCGGAGATAAAAAGACGAACAAAATAATAGAATATAAATATTAAATATTTGTACAAGTAAACATGTGTCATGTGTTGTGTATAAATACTGATATGCTATGTATGCATGAATAAGCATATTTCTTAAGTTTGTTTGAAATAAATTGTTAAAGGAAATGAATTTCACTAAGTTATAAATTATTGATTTTAATAAAGTGTATGGGTATATGTTCTCTCTTTAAAGAAATTTTAAAAAGTATAGGACTTGGGTAGAATTTAAGTATCCGAGCGTTTACGAGTAGATAAACCGAGAATCTTAAACCCGAGTCAAGTAGAAGTCCTATAAAAGGGTTAAGTATTTGTTTTTCCGAACGTGTCCTTATCGAATATTATTTTAGGACCGAGTGGAAGCGAAAAGCAATTCGCAAAGAAAGGAAAGAAGGAAGCCAAGCTAGTATCACCCAACAGGTGGACTTTTCTAAACTAAAACAAATGACGTGTGCGCTTATTATATATTACGCGCGCTTTTCAAATTAATTGACTTTCCCTAAACGTTTTAAATGTTTTGGTATGCAATCATCTACATGTTGATGTGATTATAAGTTCTGTGGACGCACGAGATAAAAGTCCTGTTTTATGCGGGACCGATGCATGCATTGTATTAAATGAGGTAACTGCGAGCCTTGCTTCGGTTGGGCCGGTTAAGGTGTTCGAGAAGGAGGCCTACTTCTCAGCACAAAATGAAGATAAGCTGTAGATCGTTTCATACTTAGAAATACATATACCGCGCGGATTATTTTTCAAAGCAAAATATTTTTAACGCTGTCACAAGTCGTTATTTTTCTACTAATATTATTACTAACGCTTGTGATGTAGTAAATGAGGCAAGTTATCAATTACATAGCTCTAAGAGCAAGTTTTCAACTATTTTCGGCATGTGTTCACTGAGTACGAAGTACTCACGCCCTGCATGTTATTTCTAAAATGTGCAGGTTAGCTCAGATGGAGGTGTGTGAAGTGCTTGGAGCGGTTGTTGTTTAAGATCAAGTCTCTTTTGTTTAAGCTTACGGTTACATGTCTTCATACATGTAGCTGTGGGGCCTTTAGGTGTACATATTCAATCGATACTTAACTCCGTTGTTGCACTGCTTTTGATCACCTCTGCTTTTGAAACAATGAGCATTTGTGCTCGAAAACTCGTTACTTGATATTTCTATAATTTCTACTTGACACTATAATTGCTCGTTTCATTATCTTTAATTCTTTGGCATGATAATTCATTGTTATTATTTTTATTACCTTGTTGAAAGCATGAATTAATTTTGTTATCGCTTTCAATATATAATTCCTTGAAATCGAGCATGATTCCTTGATAAATGTTTAGTCGTTTCACCCTCAATTTCCAATGGATTCTAGCCGTTTCAATATCTTAGAATTCGGGCTGTGACATAGTGGTATCAGAGCAACTCGTCTGCTCTTAAGCTTAAACTTCTTTAAAAAGTCGAGTCTAGATTTGCTTTCCCTAGACTTATTTAAAAATAACGAGCCAAGCACCGCATCTCATCCGGCTAACAGGTACGTATTTATTTTCACGATTTCTAAGTTTTGAATTTATTTTCAAGTTAAGTAGAATTGTCACAGCCCCAAATCCCGAGGGACGGCAGAAGCCGGGGTGCGACCGGGGTTGGATTAAAGAAGCGGGGAAGAAGGGGGCTAACTGACTAAATATACATAAAAGACAACATACATTCAATGAACAAGACTTTACTAAAAGAAAGGAAGAGTTAATCGCGAAAGATTACTCGACAAAAGTACACGAAAGTATCTAAGTTCACGATTACAGACTTATACTACAGTGATTTGTTCAATATACAGATTCTCAAAAGACTTAGAGCATTGCAGCGGAAGTAAGTCATAAGCTAAAAGCATCCTATCTTCTCAACTCAACTTCAACCACCGCCGCTACCGTCGCTTCAACCTGCACATTTAGAAAATAATGCAGGGCTAAGTACAAAAGTACTTAGTAGGCACGATGCCGAAAACATAATCATAGGTAGGGATAATATGGCATTTCATAATTTGTAGCACATCGGGGGTTTTATTAAAAGGGGCCCGTGTCTACTAAACATTTTCTGACTGATTTTCACAATTTACTCGGCCGAGTATTTTCTGGTATGCTATGTTCAATCTTGACCAATTCTCATTCACCGTGGTTGGTACCCCTCAACAGGATATCACATACACCACAGGTTACAAAGTGCACTAACTCTGGAAAGCACTTAGCAGCTAACTCAGAGCCAATCGTTAGTCAACCTATTTAGATTAACTCTAAAATCTGGAAAACACGAATGTTAACTCAGATAGGTACAAGAGAACTCACATAAAACATAAAACAGTTCATGCCATAATTATCACTTTGAAAACACGGATATCAAAGCGATAAAGAAAGGTTTTCCGAGCATTGCTCGTTTTATTTTATATGTAAAAGCCCACCTTTGTGATACAGAACTACTAAGCACTAGCTTCCGATCTCCTGATCTTCCGTCCTTCCCTTACTGCTGGCTTCCTCCTTCATTGAAAAATAATAACACTTAAAATTGGGTCGTAAAAGATAATCGATCATTTGAAAAACGAAAATAGGTTTTTGTCGTTTCATTTCTTTAGGCAATTGCACGCTACTAGTTTCATTTTAATTAAACGGGAACGAGATTTGAACAAATCTCATTCAGAACTCGAAAGGTCTCATACTCGACTCTTAGGTCAGTAGAGAGGGTAGTCGATAGCTCAATACGACTTAAAAGATCATAAGAATAATAGCTCGAAAGCTCATGACGTCAACTACAAAATTATTGCCAAGTCCATCATAAACAATAATATCAATTTAAAATTCTCAGTTGACTTCTCGGTTATTAATTACGACTAATTATTCGTCTCTTACACAATTTTCAAAGTTGCCGGATTTCATTCAAATTTTACGTCATTAAACAACATCTAACGAGAATCATTTTCATGCATATAATCACTTCACATCAATACTATATCTTAACTTACGACGAGTTCTTCGTCTCTTACATCCCACAAAACAATTTTAGAAAATTCTAAATAAATTCCCATTATCAACTAACATCATTAGAAACCATATTCTTATGATCTTTTAAGTCGTATCGAGCTATCGAATACCCTCTCTACTGACCTAAGAGTCGAGTATGAGATCTTTCGAGTTCTCTACGGGATTTGTTCGAGTCACGTTCCCGTTTAATTAAAATGAAACTAGTAAGCGTGCAATTGCCTAAGGAAAAAAAATGACTAAAACCTATTTCGATTTTCTTTGATCGATTATCTTTTACGACCCGATTTTAAGTATTTTTATTATTTTACGATGAAGGAGGAAGCCAACAGTAAAGAAAGGACGGAAGATCACAAGATCGGAAGCTAGTGCTTCTTAGTTCTGTATTACGAGGTGGGCTTTTATATATGAAATAAAATGAGCAATGCTCTAAAATCTTTCTTTATCGCTTTGATATCTGTGTTTTCAAGTGATAATCATGGCATAAACTGTTTAAATATTTTATGTGAGTTCTCTTGTACCTATCTGAGTAAACCTTCGTGTTTTCCAGATTTATTAGTTAACGATCGGCTCTGAGTTAGCTGCTAAGTGCTTTCCAGAGTTAGTGCACTTTGTAACCTGTGGTGTATGTGATACCCTGTTGAGGGGTATCAGCCACGGTGATTGAGAGTTGGTAAAGATTTGAACGTAACATACCAGAAAAATGCTTGTACAAGCTACTTTATACAAATGAGTCAGAAAATGTTTAGTAGACACGGGTCTTTATCAACAAAACCCCGATGTGCTACGATTATGAGATGCCTGATTATTTATACTTATGAATATGTTTTTCGGCATCGTGCCCACTAAGTACTTTTGTACATAGCCCTAAATGTGCAGGTTGAAGCGATGGAAGCGGCGAAGGTTGAATAAAGTTGTCATAGGAAGACTTTAGTTAGTATAAATCACATTTCCGCTGCAAATCTCTAGTATTTTGATGAACATATATGTAATCACTGTAGACTAAGATCCGTCTTATAACTTAGTTTATCTAATGTGTACTTTCAGTCTTGTAATCCTTCGAGTTTAACTCTTCCTTTATGTAAATAAAGCTTTGTTCATAGTTTGTATGTTGTCTCTTATGTATGTATGTTCAGTTAGTCCCCCTCTTCCCCGCTTCTTTAATCCAACCCCAGTCGCACCCCGGCTTCTGCCGTCCCTCGGGATTTGGGGCTGTGACAGTGTGTGTGATGTCGGTAATGAGAGGGAAGGGGAGGAAAATACGCGCTTTTCCGGCGCGATACGACGTTACGGAAATCAAACGACGAAAAACGTAGCTCGGCAAAAAATCGTCACAATCCGATTCATCCAAAAATTCTAACGTATAAAAC
The DNA here is from genome assembly GCA_029490685.1 of Schizonepeta tenuifolia. Taxonomy (NCBI): domain Eukaryota; kingdom Viridiplantae; phylum Streptophyta; class Magnoliopsida; order Lamiales; family Lamiaceae; genus Schizonepeta; species Schizonepeta tenuifolia. The sequence goes on along the minus strand of CM055955.1, from coordinate 89,912,080 downwards.
TTAATCGGAAAGTAATATTTAAAATTTTAATTCCGACAAAAACTCGGGACGACACAGTCCGAGTTTCGTCCAGAAAATCATAAAAACGAACTTTCTCGGGCGAGTTCGTATCGCGATTTCGTGAATGTAAAAATCAGACGGTTTTCCGTTCTGAGTTCAAGAACTAAAATTTTTTCGTACGCGATAACCCTAAATACAGTAGTCGTCTAGCTGGCTTCCGTAATTTATTTTCAGAAACGGATTTCACCGTTAGTCTTAGAATTTCAAATCGTAAACTTAGGCGTGCAAAGCCATTTTTATTTTTAACTTTAAATTTTTAAGAACGCAAAGAATTTCCGGGGTATTACAAGAATATTATATATATATTTATTCTCGTCACCTAGGAGTGAAAGAGCTTCGTAGGTAGCTTGACTAACCAGGTCGCCGTAGAATCCTTATCACTAATATGTGCTTAAATGTGGAATCTAGAAGGATGGAACGTTTGTGCAAACGTTTACGAGAAATGGAAATACCAAGTACCTCGAAAACTTCTATGGCAAGAAAGAAAGAGTATGTTGGTTGGGGGAAATACATTGTTGAATTGACTGTTATTTTGTGTGCTTAATATAAACTCGAGTGTGTAGGATGCATAACGAGGAGATAAGCGCGATGATGAAAGAATATGAGTATACGAAAAAACTACCTAGAGACATTGGCTGAATTTTTGGCTCGATTTCACAAAATCTAGTTAATAGTCCAATACACCGACGTTAGTGGTTTTGAGGGAATGACACATTTGATCAACGCTCTTCCAAGCGAATGGAGCGAGTGGGCGGCATCTCTAGTGCCGAGTCACATTGGGTGACAACATGGTGGAGAGTACGTATATGGGGACTGTAACGGCTTCATTGCAACTATAGCTGATCAATACATTCGTTATGGCGCGCCACCTCCCGGCCCATTTTCAGAAAATCAGCCCCGAGATGACACTTTACCTTACATCGTACCTCCTCAACCCCATCCTCCCACGAGCACGGCATTCGAGTACACCGAGTACGGCAGTGATCACTTGCCAATAAGCGCCTATCCTCTTGAATTTGTAGCCTCGTCAAGTTCCACCAAGACGCAGCCCGATGGGTCATACAACCCATTCCGAGCTTTCTCAAACCTTGACGACGAGTTCAATGCATTCTACTCCCCGATCCGAGCAGCCAATACACCCGTGTTTCCTAATGAAGCGACGGTAGGATACGGTTATCTCCAACCTATCCTCGATTTTGGTGAAGACTTGCAGCCCTTACAATTCGAATATCCAACCGAACTCGATGACATTGCCGACGTATCGACCTACCATTGGCCTTACGATGTTAGTAGTGACGACGAGGAAAATCATCGAACCCACAACGAACAAATGGCGGCTATGGCCGAAAGCAGTGAGGAGGATGACCCGGAAGAGGATTCGGATTGGAAAGACTCAACGCATTGAGTCTAATTCATGGAAGCTGTGGAAAATCGAACAATTTTTACTTTATCGTTTATATGTGAATTATGGAACACGATGGCTAGGAAAACTCGATTAGAAAAACCGCGTAGCACGTAGAAGATAGGGAGATTTTTGAGTGTGAATATTTATTCCTTCTTTACGTACAAGTCCTCACAAAAGGCCATCATCGGATGATATATAAATGAGGCTTTTAGATCAAATAACTCATTTTTGAGTGTGAATATTTATTCCTTCTATTATTCTACCATGGAATGAGAACATAGAAGGAATCTAGGGATTTTTCCGGGTTATTGAGAACGTAGACGAAAAACCTAAGATCTTTCCGATTCTTCGAGAACTTAGATGTTTTTAAGAAACGTTATTCCAAATGATTTCGAAAGGAGATCCACAACACGAGAAGGACTTCTATTGATAAATGTCACATGCGTATAGTGACATGAATAAAGACTCGGCAAAGTCGATCTTTGTTTTAAAACCCGATAAGAATTTCCTCCGAGGGAAATGAAATAAATATTGATAAAATAAAGTAAATATGTACGAAAGGAATGGAAGAAGCAAATAGACGTGTGAGAAAAACGTGACTCCAAACTATTCGAGAAAAGGTTGAAACAAGAAGGATAGATTGAAATAAACGGAAGAGCCGAATGTTATCTTAGTGGTAAGGGCATGAACAAAGTCTCTTGGAGATGACTTTGTTTAACTTATTAGGAGCCGTTCAAGTATTCGATTAGTTTAAAATTTGTATCTTCCTCGAGAAGATTGAGTATTCCGAGCCAAATTGGAAAGTTTCCAAAAATTTCTCTTTAAGAAGTAGTTGTGTGTGCAATTCGAGAAATTACTACTCAATTCAGGAAAGTAAATTCTGTATGAAGTGAACGATAGAGTGAGACAGAAGTTTCATGTGATTGAGGGACTGTTATGTGGACTTGATCAACCCACATAATAAGAAACTCAGTAATATGGGTCTTATGCCCCGCTAGCAAAACCTTTTTAGTATGGTATAAGTGATTTTAAAGAGACGGATGTTACTTACGTATAAGTAACTTGTAACGACGTCGTTCCTTTTCTTTTCGTTTCATTTTTGTAGTGTTCGCCTTGTTCGAACTTTGCGAAGAGAATTGTTTTACTATTAGGAGTCAAGCGCGAAGCTTGATTAAATTTCTAACGACCGCTCGATTTTAGCGATGACGACTAGAACTTGCTCTAAAAAGTTATTCTTAGGATATATTCCATTTCTCTTTTGGGAATTTATATTTTTATACTTCGTCCTTGAACGAAGAATACGACACGTATGAGTATTATGAGTAGTAAGCGACAAAGTTTGTTGTAAACGAATGTTACTTTTGCATAAGTGACGTGAACAAAAGTCGGCGTGCTTTGTTTTAATAAATGAGAATCGATAAGAAATTTTTCTTTGAGAAAGAGATAAGGATTAATGAAAGAAAATAATAATGAATTAAAGTAAGAAATAAAAGAATAGGATAAGAAATGGGAATAAAATCTTGAAATTTTATTTCTATATATTGTGAGTACGAGAGCAATTTTCTGTGAAATTGCTAGATGTTTAAGATAAGTTTGTTAGATTAAGCGTGGTGATATTACAATTGAATAAGGAATATTCATTGGGTAATTTAAGATTTTCCGTAAGATAAGATATCATCTTACCGTTACTGATCCGTGTTTCTTAAAAACTTTGTAGGATGACTTCCAGTAGTGACACGGCTTCGGAGAATCAGTCCCCGCCACAGCGTACTTGGGCAAATCAGTTATTGGATAAGTGTAGAGATTTTGAGGCAAAGCCGAGACACGACGTAGGACAGAGGATTAGTTACTTTTCGTCAGTTTATTATCCAGTCCGGCATACTATTCCAGAGAGTCAGGCTATACTTGACTTGGTTAGACTTCTACCAGAGGAATGGCGTAGTTGGGCACACGACACGACGTGGTACTACCTTGGGATGTTTGACTACGATATAGAGCTAACAGGTGATTACAATGGATTCGCTTTGGAGGTACACAGGCGTTTCTTCGAGAGCAGACACATAGCAGTATATCCTGTTCAGGCGCATCCTCCCTACACTCACTTTCCGGCAGATTCAGAGTCAGAGCATGATGAGATAGGTCCAGAGATGATTGCACAGTTGGAGATCCCTTCAGTGATGGTACCCAGTGAGGGCACAGGGGAATTAGCTGCAGAGACAGTTGATGGATTAGGGTTACCTGTTCCTATCCTACCCGAGCCTCCTGCGAGAGTTCAGGACCATTCGAGACAGGATCAGAGTACTTAGACACGGACGCAGAGCTTACCGCCCTGTTACAATTACCATCCTCATACAGACCCTTTGATGAGATTTGAGCGGAGTTGGCCACAGTTCGGGCTGAGTTTGAGGCAGGACCGTCCAGGGTCCATTCCGGAGAGGAGTACGAGTCCGGTTTACTTCCCGACCACCTGCTGCCTCCAAAGAAGCGGGCATCAGCGACCTGCTGGGACTACTTGGTTTCAGATTCAGGGATGACAGTTTCAGATATGCCTGCACCACCATCACTTACACTTGCAGATGGCACTACCTTGAGGGTTGACGAGGCACTCCAGTTTACTTTTGGTTCAGAGTCAGAGGATGAGGACCCGGATGAGGATCCGGAAGAGGACACCGAAGAGGATCCGGACGAGGACCCCGAGGAGGATTAGGCCATAGTGGGCAGTGGTGACTTGACCGCAGTTTGTTGAGCAAGACGTCAGAGACGCATAATAGTATGGTAGCCTTTTGTTGTACATAGTCGGATCAGTAACTAGATAGTTTTGTAGTGCTCCATCGGATACGAAAATTATGAATCGTTTCCCTTCTAGTACTTCCAGTAGTACGGTAATGCAAGATGTTAATGCATCCTGTACGCGTAGGCAGTTAGCCTAGCTTAGACTCGTTGTAGTCTAGTTTAGTATAAGTCCTTGTTAAAGGTAAAACTAATATTCTTTTGATGAATATAATATACATGACCCATGAGAGGGTTTTAATCACAAGAAGTTTCTTATGAATCGTATAACTAAACCAGAATAACAAACGAAACTCGTGTAACGAGAGTTTAATTTAACCTTGAAGGTTAAAAGTTGAAAGAAATAGAGTCGAAGTTAATTTGTTATTCTCATTTACGTGAAAGTATTAAGTGGGAAAATAAAAGGGTTAGTGAGGAAATGAAGGCTTAAAAGCAAGTACTAATAAGAAATTTTTTGTATCTTACAGTTTTAAAAATGTCGCTGAGAGCTGTTAACGATCGAAGAGGACCTGATAGTCCTAGAGAGTCTGATAGAGGTCAAGAGCAACGTATAAGAGAGGAAAGGCAGAGACACCCAGAAACCTTTTCACTTCCCCTATCTCCTCAACGTCATAGCATTGAGGATTTATTCTTCGGAAGTAAACCACCATATTTCGATGGATCTGGTAATCCGAGTGAGGCCGAGCAATGGATACGTACTATAGAGAGAATCTTTGAGCCGATTAGACTTAGTGACGAAGAGCGCCTAGCATGTGCTGGGTATCAGCTATCAGGACCAGCTAAATATTGGTGGAAGACTAGACAGAGAATTATGCCGGTAGAGCAAGCGGCTCTAACCACTTGGAATGATTTTAAGGTGGCATATTATGATAAGTATGTATACAACCAAGTGGAAACTGAAGAAGAAATAGCAAGGAAACTTCAGGGGGAACTTAAGTATGAACTGGGAAGGGCAGTAGCCAGATAGGAGGGACTGAGTTATGCAGAACTACTAGAATGAGTCCGTGAAATAGAGGCATTAGTACCTAGTAAAGGAAAGATGGTAAAATCCACACCAGCACCAAACCAGACTTCAACCCAAAACCGTCCCAACAATAATATCAACTATAAAGGAAAAAGGAAATGGGAAAGGGATTAGTAGTAATTGTTACTAATGCCGCAACAAGCAAGGGAAACAGAATAGGGCTCGACAGGGTTTCCACCAGCCAAAAAAAGGAAGTAACTATGGAAAGAAAGCAGGACAAAAGAATAAGCCGCTGAGAAACGAACAATCCGGTCAAGGCAAGAGAAACCATCTACTAGGACAGCTGCAAGGGCAGCCAAGGAACGGTAACCAAGGAAAAATCATTAATCCAGATTACCCTAAGTGTAATAAGGAATGCCCCGGTGTTTGTTTAGCAAAAACTAGTGTTTGCTTCAACTGTGGACGTAAGGGGCATGTTAAGAGGGATTGTCCTGAGCCGTGGCAAGCAGTAGAACATAAACGAGAATTTTTTGTACTTGTTTTAGATGTGGTAAGAAGTATGAGGGTGTGTGTCTAGCAATCACGGATAAATGTTTTAATTGTGGGCAGATGGGGCATATAAGGAGGAGTTGTCCGACGCTGCTTCGGACGGCAAAACCAAATCAGTACGGCCAGCTTCAACCATCAAATACCATTCAAGTTCAGTCACAGCCGCAGCTGATGCAATCACAACAAAATGCAGGAGCGTACATGATTAGACAGGAGAGGTATAATGAAGGACAGGGAGATTTGACAGGTATTGGACGAACCTTATAAAATTACCCTATCAAAAGTGTTGACCCGTACTAGAACTTTATACCAGTTTTCTTGTACCTATTGATCATATAGGGCTAAGACTAGAACGCACTGAATGTGAAATTAGAACAACTACGCTTTAGGGAGTGTTGATGACCTCAGAGAATTATTTCCCTTAGTTTCGTTGAGCATAGAATCTAGGAAGAGCTCTCAGTCTGTCAATCCTTAGTTTCTTTGGGCATAAAATTTAATTTAGGGTCTTTCTGTTAGAACATAGCAATCGATTAGGAAGAAATAAAATGTACGATATATATATATATATATATATATATATATAATTTCAGAAATGGACTAGTTGTTTGAGAATTACCTCGATTCTCGACAACGAGAGAAAAATCTCTTTCAAAACCTCGAGTAGATAACCTAAAGAATTATGTGAAATTTCAACGGGCAGGAAGATACCGATAATGTCCGCCCTATAAGCCAAGATGTTGATAAAGAAGAAAGATATGATAGCTTATTTCATATACCTAGTTGGAGATCTAGGAGCCAGGAAGACCATCCAAATGTGAGCGTTGTGAAAGAATATGAAAATGACTTTTCAGAAATATTATATGATTTATCACCAGATTGTCGTGTAGGTTTCACGATCGACTTAGAACTACGAGCAGCTCCCAAATCGAAGGCCTTATGTAGAATGATATCGAAGGGGTTAGAGGAGCTTAAGATCCAACTGCAAGAGTTGTTAGATGACGATTTCTTTAGACAAACGTTTTCACCATGGAAAACATTTTAGATGTTCATCATTGAAGAAGGATGATTCTGCGAGAATGTATATAGGCTGTCAAAAGTTAAATAAAGATAACCCTTAAGAATAAGTATCCTCTAACGAGAATAGAAGACCCCTGATAAGCTTAAAAGGAAACAAGTGCAATTGTGAGGATAGACTTAAGGTCTAAGCATCATTAGTTAAAGGATAAACTGGTGATATACCCAAAAATTTTCTTCCAAACCAGATAAAACCATTACGAATGCTTAGTTATGTCGTTAGTTGGCTAGTGCTCCGTAGTATTCATGAACCACATAAATAGAATTTTTCCACCTAGACTTAGAAAAGAATTCATTTTAGTATTTATCGACGACAATTTCAGTTACCCCGAGAATGAGGATGAACATGAAGAACACTTGCGAATAGTGCTAGAACGCATAGAGTCGAGAGTTAGATGCCAAGTTCAGAAGAGCAAGTTCGAATGAAGAAGAAATGTTTTTTGGATATATAGTGTCGACAGAAGATGTTAAGATAGATTCTTGCCAAGGTAGAGGTAGTACTCAAATGAAAAATCGCTTACCAGTCTGAATGAAATAAGAAGTTTCCCAGGTTGGACAATTATAATAGAGGGTTCCATTAAGGAATTTTCTACGATTACTAAGACTTATAACACAACTGCATAGAAGAAAGAATAATTGTACAGACAAGTGTGAGATAGGTACGCAAACGTTCAAGGAAAGGTTGATTATTACCCCAGATTCAGCCCTCCCAGAGACGACAAGGAATACGAGATGGATGCTAACGCTACAAAGAACAAGATAGGATGGTATAAATGCAAAATGAGAAAGTGATAGCTTATGCTTCACGACACATTAACCTTAGGAAATTGAGTATTCAACCTACGACTTAGAACTTGCAGCCGTAGAGCTTGCATTGAAAATTTGGATACACCATCTATATGGTGCAAGGGATGAGATCTTCACAGAACATAAGAATTTGGAGCGTGTATTCGAGCAAAGGAATTAACATAAGACAAAGGAGATGGCTCGAACTAGTAAGATATTATGATTATGAAAATAATTACCATCTAGGTAAAGCTAAGGGTAAGAATAGATACGCTGAGTCGTAAGACTCCAATTAAGTTTAGATATCTCTATGTCGGATAAGAAACGCTTATACGAGGATTTGAGAAGATGGATATAGAGATGCATGATGCATCAGCATCGATCGCAGAGCAAATAGTGACACTAGTAATTATACCAAATTGTGAGAAAGATTATAAGTACCTAGATAAAGGACAAGTTGATTGAGGAGTTTCGACTAAGGATAAGAGCGGATAGACCAAACAGTGATTCCGAAACAATGAGTATTATGATAGAAATTAAAGAGTAGACTTAGTGTTTCCGATGACGACGAATTTAAGATTTAAGAAAGAATTTCTAATGGAATAGAGTGAAATGAGATGTTGCCTAGTTTGGTAGAAAGATGTTTAGCTTATAAGAAAGTGAAAGCTTTTCACTAACAACTATACGAGTAGTTACAACCATTAGGTATTCCAGAATGGAAATAGAAGGATATAGTTACGGTTTTATGACAACGGGATTTTTGAAAGACACGAGGCAGAAAAGTTAGATACCAAACTCAACTTTAGTACCGCTTCTCACCTCCAGTTGAATGGACAGTCCAAGAAAACGATTCAGATACTCGTTGATATGCTAAGAACGATAATATTAGCCGCAGAGCGAAATGAAAGAACACTTAGCCAACAACCGAATTGTTATAACAATAATTATTAACTACGATAGGTATTACGTCTTATGAGACTTTTAAGAGGAAGAAGTTTTAGATAGCTGCCTTATTGTTATAAGGTAGGTGAAAGAAAGAACTTAGGACCAGATACGGTCAGTAAAATGATCGAGATCATACGATAGATTCGAGACAGAATAAACGAGTTTAAAGAAGACAAAAGTCTTAAGCATATACAACAATTCGAACTTAATAATCGAGAAGGAAAATAAAAGCTCCTTAAGATTTCTCCGTTAATGAGAAACCTTAGTTTCGTGTCAAGTTCAGACTTTGATAAAGATCTATATAATTAGTAAATAACTTGGAAAAGATAGTTTCCAATACGAATAGTTATGGCTTTATTGCCAAGTTTATGGAATGCTTATTTTTAAGTGTATCTCATTTTGAGAAAGTATGTACGTTCGATTTTATAACACGAAGTTCTATCAGCAAGACGTCATTCTTGAAATCGACTTAAGCTATTAGGAAAAGACGAAAATGATCTTGGATCGAAAAGCACAAAAGTTAAGGAGCAAGTCGAGACGATTAGTGCGTTATAAGATCATCACAGGCAAGAGGAAGCCATGTGAGAATTCGGAAAAGAATTGAGTATGAAGTACTCCAAGCTGTTTATAAAGGATAAGCAAATTTTGGGACGAAATTTTTTGCAAGGGGGGTAGGATGTAATGCCCGAAAATTCCTTACGATCTTAAAATTTTAAAGCTAATAAAATAAATGGCTTTGCACGCCTAAGTTTACGATTTTGAATTCTAAGACTAATGGTCGAATCCGTTTCTGAAAATAAATTACGGAAGTCAGCTAGACGACACTGTATTTAGGGTTAGCGCGTACGAAAAGTTTTTAGTTCGTGAACTCAGAACGGAAAACCGTCTGATTTTTACATTCACGAAATCGCGATACGAACTCGCCCGAGAAAGTTCGTTTTTATGATTTTCCGGACGAAACTCGGACTGTGTCGTCCCGAGTTTTTGTCAAAATAAATTTTTATAAATATTATTTTCCGATTAAGTTTAGTACGTTAGAATTTTTGGACGTATCGGAACGTGACGATTTTGTGCCGAGCTACATTTTTCATCGTCCGATTTCCGTAACGTCGTATCGCGTCGGAAAAGCGCGTATTTTTCCCTCCCTTCCCTCTCATAATCGATCTCTCTCTCTCTTTAGCAAGAAATTTCATTTTTTTTGTATAGTTTTACTTTTCACCTACTACTATTACTAACACTATTCAAACCTATACACCTATTTTTAACCTAAAGTGTTATATCTTATAACAAATAAAATCTCACATCTCCTCCCTCCCTCATATCTCACGGCAGCCTTCCCTCTCTCTCTCCCATCTTCATCTTCTTCCTTTATTGTTGTAGAAAGCTCCAAGTTCTTGAAGAAGAAATCACACAAGTCATCATCCAATCATCAAAACTTATTACTTTCTTTGTTAAATCTCAAGGTATTCATCTCCCCCATGTTTCTATCCAATTGGATTCCCCTTCTTTTTATTTTTCTTCTTGGATCGAAAATTTAGAATTGATGAACTAGGTGTTTTGATCTTCGATTAGTGAAATTAGTTGTGATTGGATGTGAATTCTAGGATCAAAATTGAAGAAAAATCATGAACTCTAACTCTATGCCAATACCGAAATTTTAGGGGTTTGTGTAGGATTTTTGGAATTCTTCAATTGATAATAAAATCATGCTTAGGAAGTGTTTAATAAGTGATTAGAACCAAGAGAAATCGAAAGCCCTTTGTTTGATGAAACCGATTTAGGGTTTAGGGTTTGAAATTGGGGGTTTTTGCTTTTTAATGTGTAATTGGACTTCAATTGATTAATGGATGATATAATAGTGTAATTAATAGATAAATGGTGTTGATTAATGAAGAAAATCACTCTCTTAATCTTTCTATAAATACCGAAATTTATTAGACATTTAGGGGTTTGATATGGCTTGGTCTAATTGATGAAATGATGATAGAATATGGTTTCTAATGATGTTAGTTGATAATGGGAATTTATTTAGAATTTTCTAAAATTATCTTGTGGGATGTAAGAGACGAAGAACTCGTCGTAAGTTAAGATATAGTATTGATGTGAAGTGATTATATGCATGAAAATGATTCTCGTTAGATGTTGTTTAATGACGTAAAATTTGAATGAAATTCGGCAACTTTGAAAATTGTGTGAGAGACGAACAATTAGTCGTAATTAATAACCGAGAAGTCAAATGAGAATTTTAACTTGATATTATTGTTTATTATGGACTTGGGAATAATTTTGTAGTTGACGTCATGAGCTTTCGAGCTATTATAATATGAGTTATAGTGATAGTCGAGAACTAGAACGAGAAATTTGATAACTTGTTGGTTTAGTACTTGTTAGTTGAAAGCCGACGTTTAGAACGTCGTGCTTTTGGACGAGTTTTGAGAAGGAGTTCATCACGTACGGGGGTACGTGTTGACTGCCTTAAGGGTCAAGTTTCATAAGAAATCGAATACGAGAACTTAGAACGAACCTAAGAAGTTTAACGTTGAAATCTATCGAGCAACTAGGGTTAGCGCGGCAGTTTCGCGACCCTTGCCGGAAACTGTAATAACTTTTAGCTCGTTTATCGGATTTGCGATCCGTAAATTGGAGCGTAAACTAGACATCCCAAACTTTCAAACGATACAGGGATCATCCCCTGCTTCTAGATCCCCTGTTCTGGGCAGTCCCCAGAGTTACTGTAATGCGCAGTGAAATTTCAGTTTTCATTCTTCTAAGTTGTTTCGTTCGCAACTTAGTTTCTTTCGATCGTTTAAGCCGTAATAACTAACGACTATCTTCCTACTGACCCTAGTGTCAAGAAAGAAGCCTTGAGTGCTAACCGAGACGAGTTGATACCTCTTATCCGTTCAAGCAAAGAAGTATAGTTAAGCGAGAAATTGCTTAAGTCGTTTAATGAACTGAAACGTAATTTTTCCTAAGTTGATTCTTTCCGACTTAGTTTCTTATGATCTTTTAAGTCGTATCGAGCTATCGACTACCCTCTCTACTGACCTAAGAGTCGAGTATGAGATCTTTCGAGTTCTCTACGGGATTTGTTCGAGTCACGTTCCCGTTTAATTAAAATGAAACTAGTAAGCGTGCAATTGCCTAAGGAAAAGAAACGACTAAAACCTATTTTGATTTTCTTTGATCGATTATCTTTTACGACCCGATTTTAAGTATTTTTATTATTTTACGATGAAGGAGGAAGCCAACAGTAAAGAAAGGACGGAAGATCAGAAGATCGGAAGCTAGTGCTTCTTAGTTCTGTATTACGAGGTGGGATTTTATATATGAAATAAAACGAGCAATGCTCTAAAACCTTTCTTTATCACTTTGATATCTGTGTTTTCAAGTGATAATCATGGCATAAACTGTTTAAATATTTTATGTGAGTTCTCTTGTACCTATCTGAGTAAACCTTCGTGTTTTCCAGATTTATTAGTTAACGATCGGCTCTAAGTTAGCTGCTAAGTGCTTTCCAGAGTTAGTGCACTTTGTAACCTGTGGTGTATGTGATACGCTGTTGAGGGGTACCAGCCACGGTGAATGAGAATTGGTCAAGATTTGAACGTAACATACCAGAAAAATGCTTGTACAAGCTACTTTATACAAATGAGTCAGAAAATGTTTAGTAGACACGGGTCTTTTTCAACAAAACCCCGATGTGCTACGATTATGAGATGCCTGATTATTTATACTTATGAATATGTTTTTCGACATCGTGCCCACTAAGTACTTTTGTACTTAGCCCTGCATATGTTTTCTAAATGTGCAGGTTGAAGCGATGGAAGCGGCGAAGGTTGAATAAAGTTGTCATAGGAAGACTTTAGTTAGTATAAATTACATTTCCGCTGCAAATCTCTAGTATTTTGATGAACATATATGTAATCACTGTAGACTAAGATCCGTCTTATAACTTAGTTTATCTACCGTGTACTTTCAGTCTTGTAATCCTTCGAGTTTAACTCTTCCTTTATGTAAATAAAGCTTTGTTCATAGTTTGTATGTTGTCTCTTATGTATGTATGTTCAGTTAGTCCCCCTCTTCCCCGCTTCTTTAATCCAACCCCAGTTGCACCCCGACTTCTGCCGTCCCTCGGGATTTGGGGCTGTGACAGTGTGTGTGATGTCGGTAATGAGAGGGAAGGGGAGGAAAATACGCGCTTTTCCGGCGCGATACGACGTTACGGAAATCGAATGACGAAAAACATAGCTCGGCACAAAATCGTCACACTCCGATTCGTCCAAAAATTCTAACGTATAAAACTTAATCGGAAAGTAATATTTAAAATTTTAATTCCGACAAAAACTCGGGACGACACAGTCCGAGTTTCGTCCGGTAAATCATAAAAACGAACTTTCTCGGGCGAGTTCGTATCGCGATTTTGTGAATGTAAAAATCAGACGGTTTTCCGTTCTGAGTTCAAGAAATAAAATTTTTTCGTACGCGATAACCCTAAATACAGTAGTCGTCTAGCTGGCTTCCGTAATTTATTTTCGGAAATGGATTTCACCGTTAGTCTTAGAATTTCAAATCGTAAACTTAGGCGTGCAAAGCCATTTTTATTATTAACTTTAAATTTTTAAGAACGCAAAGAATTTTCGGGGTATTACAAGAATATTATATATATATATATTTATTCTCGTCACCTAGGAGTGAAAGAGCTTCGTAAGTAGCTTGACTAACCAAGTCGCCGTAGAATCCTTATCACTAATATGTGCTTTAATGTGGAATCTAGAAGGATGGAACGTTTGTGCAAACGTTTACGAGAAATGGAAATACCAAGTACCTCGAAAACTTCTATGGCAAGAAAGAAAGAGTATGTTGGTTGGGGGAAATACATTGTTGAATTGACTGTTATTTTGTGTGCTTAATATAAACTCGAGTGTGTAGGATGCATAACGAGGAGATAAGCACGATGATGAAAGAATATTAGTATACGAAAAAACTACCTAGAGACATTGGCTGAATTTTTGGCTCGATTTCACAAAATCTAGTTAATAGTCCAATACACCGACGTTAGTGGTTTTGAGGGAATGACGCATTTGATCAACGCTCTTCCAAGCGAATGGTGCGAGTGGGCGGCATCTCTAGTGCCGAGTCACATTGGGCGACAACATGGTGGAGAGTACGTATATGGGGACTGTAACGGCTTCATTGCAACTATAGCTGATCAATACATTCGTTATGGCGCGCCACCTCCTGGCCCATTTTCAGAAAATCAGCCCCGAGACGACACTTTACCTTACATCGTACCTCCTCAACCCCATCCTCCCACGAGCACGACATTCGAGTACACCGAGTACGCCAGTGATCACTTGCCAATAAGCGCCTATCCTCTTGAATTTGTAGCCTCGTCAAGTTCCGCCAAGACGCAGCCCGATGGGTCATATAACCCATTCCGAGCTTTCTCAAACCTTGACGACGAGTTCGATGCATTCTACTCCCCGATCCGAGCAGCCAATACACCCGTGTTTCCTAATGAAGCGACGGTAGGATACGGTTATCTCCAACCTATCCTCGATTTTGGTGAAGACTTGCAGCCCTTACAATTCGAATATCCAACCGAACTCGATGACATTGCCGACGTATCGACCTACCATTGGCCTTACGATGTTAGTAGTGACGACGAGGAAAATCATCGAACCCACAACGAACAAATGACGGCTATGGCCGAAAGCAGTGAGGAGGATGACCCGGAAGAGGATTCGGATTGGAAAGACTCAACGTATTGAGTCTAATTCATGGAAGCTGTGGAAAATCGAACAATTTTTACTTTATCGTTTATATGTGAATTATGGAACACGATGGCTAGGAAAACTCGAGTAGAAAAACCGCGTAGCATGTAGAAGATAGGGAGATTTTTGAGTGTGAATATTTATTCCTTCTTTACGTACAAGTCCTCACAAAAGGCCATCATCGGATGATATATAAATGAGGCTTTTAGATCAAATAACTCATTTTCTATGTTTTAAATAAACTTGACTCAATATTTCAAGATAAAAAAAATCCAAGGAATAAAGAAAGAAATGACAAATTATTTTCCAAGAAAATATTCAAGTAGAAAAGATTAAAAAAGTGGATACTTTCTAAGAAACTTTTATTGATAATTATAAATAAAAATAATACTTGGAGATAGTATATTTTTGAAAGTGAAATATATACTACTTAAATTATATTGACATCATTGAGTATTATTATTCTCATCATTTCTTATTAAAATATTTCATTGTTGCCATTCATTATTAATATTATTGTTATTGTTATTATTATTATTATTATTATTATTATTATTATTATTATTATTATTATTATTTGCCCATAAAAAGATAAATTATTTCTTTGAATAAAATTTAATAATTCCTTATTGAGTAAATACTCTAAAGTGCAAATTTTATTTCATAAGTATCGCTTGAGAATTTTTCTTCGAAGAGGAATAATATCAAAAGTCGAGAAAAACTCCTTTATTTAGTTTATTCAAGAATTCTAGGCCTTTAATTATTTTTAGAATGCCAAGAGGAAGAAGAAGAAACGTACAGAATAATGAGGAAGGAGAAGAGGAATGTAGGCTCTCTTCCACCCCCTCAAAACAATAGGAGAATCGAAGAACTTTTTCTTCGTCAAAATCCTCCGACGTTTGACGGTAAAAGCAGTCCTGCTGAGGCAGAGGACTGGATTCGTTCTCTCTAGCGAATTTTCAAATTACTTAGGTGTGAAGATCGTTAGCGTTTAGAATGTATGTCATATCAGCTTAAGGGGACCGTCGACTACTGGTGGGAATCTCGACAGCGAATGTTTATGTAATATCCCGGAAAATTTCAACTACGTTAAAAATTCAAAGTTAATAATAATTATGGCTTTGCACGCTTAAGTTCATGAAATTAAATTCTAAGATTCATGGTGAAATCCGTTTCCAAAAATAATTTTCATAAATCGGACGAACGACTACTGTATTAAGGTTTTCGCGTCCGTTAAGTTTTTCGCCCGAAAGCTCGGAATCGAATTCCGTCGAAATTTACATTCACTTATTTCGCGAGACGAGTAAGTTAGGAAAAATCGTTTTTATTATTTTTCCGGACGAAATTTGGACTGTGATGTCCCGACTTTTTCTCGGATTTTTGAAAATGAATTAGTTTTTCCGAGTGCGTAAATTATTTCCAATCTAACGGACGAATTAGATTTCGTCAATTCCGTAACTAACTAGGAAAATATTTCTCGACTTTTAAAACGACGTTTAAGAGCCGGAATCGAGATTTTTCGTATAAAATTTCCTCGCCAAACATGTCCTAACGAGTCACCATTTCTTTATGGGATATTTCTCTTACTTTATTACTCACTACATGAGTCATCATCCCTCCCTTATTCCTCCTCATTACCGCCACCTTGCACACCTCTCTCTCTCATTTTTTTTTTCTTCATTCATCCTCCATTGGAGCTTCAACCTCAAGCTTTTCTCAAGCATTCAACTCTTGCATCTACCGATCATTTTCATTTCCGATTTCATATATCGAAAGGTAAGAACTTTGTCTATCATTTGAACCGAACAAATCTTCTTTCCCCTCTCTTTTATTTTTTTCGAAATTTAGGGAATGATTTGGTATGTGATTTCTTAATCGATATATGTTCTAGGAGGTTTAGAATCGAGTTCTATGGATCAAATCATGAAGAAAATCACACCTACATGTTCTAGGGTATTACCGAAAATTTCAGCTTTTGGGGCTTTCGTTTCATGCTCGTTTCTTCGTCAAATTAATGATAGATTAGTGTTTCTTATGACGTTAATTGATCGTATGAATTGTTTTTGATTTTTCTAAAAATAAAATCCAAAACCTAAGAGACGAACAAGGCTCGATTTAGGTTAGTAAATATTATGATATGCTCGATTGTTTAATGGAAATGAGATATACGTTGCATGAGGTCGAATATATATTAAATTGAGATTTTTCTAAAAATATTAGTTAAAGTATAAGAGACGAAAATCCATAAATAAAACGAGTTTGGTTGATGTGTCAAGGATATGGATCACATACTAATGAGTCTTGATAGATGTCGGATAATGTTGTAGAATTTAATCGGATTCTAATAACATTTGAAATTTGGTAAGAGACGAAACGTCGAGCCTAAGTATCAATGGAAAAGTCGAACCAAGAAAATAATTGGATATTAATGAATCTTATCGTTAAGTGATCAAGTTTGTAGTTGACGACGTGTTAATCCGAGTATTGGAATGATAGGTTGTAATTTAAATCGAGAAGTTGGAATTTGATTTAGGAACTTGAATTGGTTTAGTAATTGGTTAGTTTGAGCGACGAGTTTTGATCGTCGTGTTTATAATCGAGAAATGGAAAGGGGTTTATCACATATAATAATACGAGGTGACTGCCTTGGGTCAGTTTTTGTGCGAAATTAAAAGTGTTTAAGCTTTAATCGAACCTAGAAAAGCATGCGCCGTTTTTATCAAGCATTAGGGTTCACTCGGCAGTTTTTGCGACGTTCCACGGAAACTGCGATATCTCCTAGCTCGTTAATCGAAATCGAGATCCGCGAATTGGAGAGTAAACTAGACACCCGTACCTTTCTTTTGGTATAAGTTTCGATCCCTGTTTCGCAATCCCCTGTTCCATGCGAACTTACTGACCTGACTCTGAGCAGTGAAGTTTCAAAACTTAATTTCTTAAGTTGATTTCTTCTCAACTTAATTTCATTCGATCTTTTAAGTCGTTCCAAGTATCGACTATCATAATTTACTGACCTTAGCGTCAAGTAAGAGTTCTAAATGAGAAATGTTCGATTCTCGTTCCCGTTTAATTAAAAAAATCTAGAATAGCGTGCAAAGGCCTAAAAGCTTAAAAACATATAAGAACTAATTCAATTTCAATTTCGATTTCGATTTCCGTTTTCTTTTATCGAATCGATGTCTTATCAAAGTTATTATTACTTACGATGAAGGAAGAAGTCGGCACTCGGGATAAGACGAAGGATCGACGACAGAAAACTCGTTAAATAGTTCTGTAACTTATAAGGTGGGCTTTTACATATAAAATAAAACGAGCAATGCTCGAAAACCTTTCTTTATCGCTTTGATATCTGTGTTTTCAAAGTGATAATTATGGCATGAACTGTTATGTGAGTACTTATGAATATGTTTTCGACAATGTGTCCACTAAGTACTTTTGTACTTAGCCCTGCATATGTTTTCTAAATGTGCAGGTTGAAGCGGCGATGGCAGCGGTGGATGGTTGAGTTGAGGTCGAATAGAGTTAGAGAAGACTTATGTACTTAGTTCACTATTCCGCTGCATAACTCTAAACCTCGTTGTTTATGTTTAATCACTGTAGACTAAGTTCTGTAATTATAACTTAGTTTTCCTTTTGAGAACTTTGTCGAGTAATCCATCGTGATTAACTCTATCTTTTGGTAATGAAGTCTTGTTGATAGAATTAATGATGTCTTTTACGTATGTTTATTCAGTCAGCCCCCTTTCTTCCCCGCTTCTTCAATCCAATCCCAGTCGCACCCCGGCTTCTGCCGTCCCTCGGGATTTGGGGCTATGACAGTTTACTCCCGAACAACGTAACAATCTGACGTGGGATCAATTCAAGGAGATGTTATTCCAGAAGTACATTTCTAGGAGTTATCGCAAACAGAAGGCAAATGAATTTGCAAACCTAAGTCAAAGAAAAGAAATCCGTGTCGGAATACGATCGTGAATTTTGCGAGTTAGCACGTTTTACACCCGATCGCGTAGACACCAATGAGAAAATGTGCAAACTTTTTCGCACAGGGTTAAGGCAAGATATCCGAATCGTTCTTGCAAGTCAGAGTGGTCTGATTTACGCCGAAGCCCTCAATCGAGCTTTGGACATGGAATTGGCGATGTAAACTGAAAAAGGAGCATATCCTTCAGCAACTCCTCAAACTCAGATGACGACAACTGCAACTTCTCAATTTTTCTGACCCGATCAGCTTGAAAAGAAAAAGAAAATGGATGGGTAAAAACTTCCCGAACAAGAAATTATGGAATGATAAAGGTCAACAAAAGCCACCACATCAGCAAGTCCTAAACAAAAAGGTGAAAATCCAAAACCGCAATCAGAGCGGCACTTCTTTCAAACTCCAAGGAGTTCCTCCTTGTCACAAATGTGGCAAGATGTACATGGGCTTCTGTAAGGCAGGCAGCAACACCTACTATACTTGCTGACAGTTTGGACATTTCTCGAACCAGTGTCCAAACAAGCAACAAAGGCCAATCGGTGGAAGACCGTTCCAACTTCAGCCTCCACAATTAAAAGCTTTAGAAGGAACAGCGTAACCAAAATATTTTCCGAACCAACGCCAACCTCTGCCACCGAAGTTGCCACCCCTTTTGCCAGAACCACCGCAGTACCAAAGAATGTACGCAATCGATCAGAAACCCGATGTTAAGGAACCACGAAACCTCGCAGGTATGGACAAGCTTAATGGTGTACCAATT
Organism: Schizonepeta tenuifolia; assembly: GCA_029490685.1. NCBI lineage: Eukaryota > Viridiplantae > Streptophyta > Magnoliopsida > Lamiales > Lamiaceae > Schizonepeta > Schizonepeta tenuifolia. Next base: position 89,892,994 of record CM055955.1, on the reverse strand, counting down.
ATAATTCTTTTTGATACTGGTGCATCACATTCGTTTATATCTAGCGCTTGCATAGATACCTTAGGCTTAGACTTAGAAGAATCGATCAGAAGCTTAATGTATCTACCCCTTTAGGGAAATCTGCGTTAGTTTCTCGTGTGTGCTCGAACTTAGAATTCGAAATCAGAAATCATAGATTATTCACTAAATCCTTAAACCTAATCCAAATGTGGGATGTAGATATAATTTTGGGTATGGATTGGTTAACCGAGAACTTCGCAACAATACGTTGTGATCAAAGGTTGATTACGTTCCAACCTCTTGGAGAAGAGCCGACAGAAATCTATGGCATCGAGAGGAAAAGGAAAAGAAGTTCGCCGTTTATTTTGGCCGTAAAGCGGAGAAGTTAATGAAGAAAAAGGATACATTTGTGTATCTGATTTATGTAAACAAAGATGAAGAACCAGAGCCGAGCATCGACGACATGCCGATTGTTAGAGAATATAGGGACTTTTTCCCGAAGTCTTACCTGGATTGCCACCCGGCAATTAGAGTTTTCAATCGATTTAGAACTTAGATCAGCTCCAATCTCGAAAGCACCTTATGGAATGGCTCCGAAAGAACTCCAAGAACTAAAAATCCAATTGCAAGAGTTATTGTATTTAAGTTTTATTCGACCAAGTGTGTCCCCTTTGGGAGCACCAATTTTGTTCGTAAAGAAGAAAGACGGTAGTTTAAGGATGTGCATCGACTATCGAAAGTTGAATAAGATCACGCTTAAAAACAAGTATCCTCTGCCAATGATAGACGACCTTTTTGATCAACTCAAAGGAGCTAGTGTATTTTCCAAGATCGATCTACGATCCGGATGCCATCAGCTGAAGATCAAGCAAGAAGACATTCCCAAGACAGCTTTTCGAACAAGATACAGACATTACGAATTCGTAGTAATGTCGTTTGGATTGATGAATGCTCCAGCCGTGTTCATGGACTTGATGAATCGTGTTTTCCATGAATATCTAGATAAATTCATGATCGTGTTTTGATTTACTCGAAAAGCGAAGCCGAGCATGAGCAACATCTTAAAATTGTGTTAGAAAAGCTAAGTGTCACACCCCGACTCTCGAGGTGCGACTAACGACACTAACACTACTAAACCATCTACTAACTCAACTTACATAAGGGAATCATGCTCGGAAAATAAAGGGACATCTCAACTGAAAGCGATAACAAACAAGGCATGCTTCCAAATTTAAACGGAACAACCTACGAGCATGGACAATTTACATATCAAGTCCAAATCGGAATAAGTATATCAGATTCACAAGAAATGAGGATAAGGGAAAAGCGGTAAATTGTATCGAGCACATCGCTCGTGAATTAGAACATGTATCAGAGTATAATTCAAAAACATAACAAAAGGCTTCAATTAACATAGCATTGCATTGCATTGCAGCGGAAATCTCAACTCAATCCCAACAACTACATGTATGAAGACATGTAATTGCCAGTCCACTTTCTACTCGACCAAAATAAACACACTGCCAAGCCGTCCATGCCATCCACATTCCGCTAACCTGCATGTTTAGAAATACATACAGAGCTGAGTACTTCGTACTCAGTGAACACATGCCAAAAACATTTGAAAACTTGCTCTTAGAACTATACAATTGAACTTGCCTTGCCGAAGCATCACAAGTATTAATGCAATTGAAATCGTTTACTTGTGAATGCAAAAATCATTTTTATTTTTGAATAGACTGCGCAGTCAAAACATAATATATACTCAATCAAAGGCATGTATCATCTACCAAATTAACTCTGTGCCGAGAAGTAGGCCTCCTTCTCAAACACTATGACCGGCTAAACCGAAGTAAAGCTCATAGTCACCTCAAACCATTCAAATACCACACGTGAGTTCTTGTCTTTCATAGGGCATTCATATCACAAGCAGATGATAAAGCATACCAAAACTCATGTAAAAACGGCAAGTCAATTGAACTTCAAAACTCACATAATAATAATACTCAATAATTGATGGTCCCGAAACGAGTTACTAGTGTATGGGGGGGGGAACACACCAGTTAGGATTTTAAAACTTAACCCTTAAAAATTACTTCAACTGAGTAAAACGGACTCAGTTGGAATCTCACAGCTGAGTAAGCAACCTCAGCTGGAAGAGTGGTGCTGTGCGGAATGTGGTGGAAATTAAACTCGTTAAAACAACTCACGCTTTTAGCACGGTTGGTCAATAACCAAAACAGTTGAGAATGTGCAGATATGCAGTTTGTATGCCGGTTAGTTTGGTCAGTTAAAAATGCAATAAGTAACTGAATAAAAATAAACACAGACACACAGGATTTAACGTGGTTCGGAGATAACCCTCCTACGTCCACGGGGAGATGTGAATCCTCACACCTCAGTCCAAGTTCTTCTGGACAGTTCCACACAGCTTACCCGGGCTGTGTAACCGTTGCAATAAGTTTACGGGTACTTATCAACCTTTACAGTTAAGTTTGCGGGTACTTAACAACCTATGTCAAGTTTGCGGGTACTTGACAACCTAGCTACTCAATTACAGGAAGAGTATGATCCTAACAGACACTTTTTAAGGTGTGTATGTGGGTGGATTTTCCAACTACAGCTCGATCATGAATGAGAGTTGGATCTATGGCTTGAACGAATGAACACTCAAACTAAGATCTAAGACAGATTATAACTCTATGAACCCTCAGCTACTAATGTTCTATCACTCTTGAACTCTCAGCTGCTGATGCTCTTAGAATGTGATTTTTGCAGATTTTTCTTGCGCTTGTTTCTCTTGTGATTGCACTTCTCTGTCTCTTGTCTCGTAATCCTCTCGAATGAGAGAATGCCTCTATTTATAGGCGGAGAGTATCAACTAGCCGTTGGAGGAGCTGTTGATCTCTGATCGTTGAAAGCGATGACTTGTCTCTCATCTCTGCAGACTTTCCCGATATGGCATCTGTGCTCTTCTGCTTTCCATCTGAGACAGCCTTGTGTTGGGCTAGATGGGGTAATGACTGAACGGTCAAACCCTCATGTGACTTCCTTTTGAAATTCAAATCTTAACCTTTCTGACAGTCAACCTCGGTTAGTCGGTTGAAAATCTTGATCTTTATCTGAGTGGTCTTCAGCTGATGTTCTGACTGAACCGTTGAACTCTCAGCTGACTTTGAACTTCATGCTGTTGATCTTCTTGTTTGAGTTCTACAATTGAGGTTCTGAAACTGAACACTCAGTTGTCTTCCTTGTATTTAGTCAGTTGGGTTTGAACCTTCAGATGACTTCCTTTTCATCTGATGTTCTCTTCCTTTCTACTGCTTCTCATCTGACGAACCCTCAGTTGGTTTCCTTCACAATTGATGTTCTGAAGACTTCCCCCTCATTCCATCTGAACATATGAACTCTCAGTTGTCTTTCATCATAACTGATGTTCTGTCTGAGTGATGCCTTGTTGCCATCTTTAGCTGGAGACCTGTAAAGATAAAATCTCAACTTTGCTCAAACAGTGAGCCTAACTTCTAACAATAGGTTCTGGCAACATGTACTTGGTTGGGGTCAGTCAGTTTTGGAATTCATCAAAACTCTTACTAATAAGTTTCCCAACAATTTCCCCCTTTTTGATGATGCCAAAACCACTTACAACTCTGAACCACTATTGATCTAAACCTCACTAACTTATCTAAAATCTCAGCTGAAATTCTAGACAGTCTATAAGATAAAACATGAAAGGGTTAGCACAGTTATAACATGGTATTTAAAAGACTTTGTGATTCAGAGCTTGGACAATGAGGGATTGTTCATCAAGGTGAATCTTATATATACTTGAAGTTTTCCTTACAACTGATGATTACAGCAAAAAGGTACAAACCAGATAAAGATACATCAGTTGATCAAAAAAACTACAACATCTCAAAAATATTATCAGCTCAAAAACTTTATCAGCTCAAAAGTACTGTTGACCGTACTTGCTGAAGATACAGTCAAAGATCTCTTTCTTCGCAGGTGACTCAATCCCAGTGTTGACACCATGTTCCTTGCAGACTTGTCTCGCCTCAGCTATGATCGCATTTCTGTTCGGAGTGCTTGTGCCTTTGATCATCTGAGGGCGATATCTGAGCATCTGCGGAACTGGAATGGTGTTGGGATCGAGCTGAGCATTCAACATGGCTCGCTTGAACTGACTAAACATTCCAGGGTCTCCAGATCTGAGCTCCCACAGGGCTTTCTTGAAAGCTTGCCTTGGATCTTCAGTCGAGTAGACCTTCATGTAGTAAAAGTCATTAATGAATTCATGCTTGAACTGCTCCCAGTCATCATTCCACTCAGCATTCATCCACTTGTCAACGTGTGGGAACCGAGACGGGAGCGGGGCGTTCTTCTGCAGCTGCTGCGTCTTCTTCCTAGCCTCAGCCTTCATCTGGTGCTTCTTTATTCTTCGCACGCTCCGGCTGGCTTTATTCCTGTCAACATTCTTCTCAACCTTGGCCAGTTCCTTGTCGAACTTGGCCACCTTTTTGGCCTGATCAGCAGCGAACTTCTTGATCCAAGAGGGATTCAAGTACTTCTCCTTGGACTCTCCCATAGCTTTGGCAGCTTCGATGCAGTCTTCAACAGAGATTCCGTCAAGATCGGCATCGAGCTCGGCTGTAAGCTCGGCTACGAGGTCGTGGGAGATTTCCAGTTCCTGCTGCGATCCTTCAGCTGCTCCTTCAGCTGCTCCTTCAACTTCAGCTGGCACTCCTTCCCCCTGGTGAACTCCTTCCCCTTGCTGAACTCCTTCCCCTTGCTGAAGAACATCTTTCCCCTTTCCAGCAACAGCTGCTGGCTCCTTGTCTTCTCCCTTTTTGGCATCATCCAAAAGGGTGGCAATAGTGCCATCCAGGGAGGTCAGCTTGGCTTCAGCCTGTTGAACTCGGGAAAAGAGTTCGTCAACAACATCCTTCTCTTCCACCTGCTTGGCCAACGCCAGGTCCTGGCGTTCCTGTTCAGCCTTCTTCAGGGCAGCAAAGGTCGCAGAGACATCTTTATGGAGGGTGATGAACTCAGCTCGGAAATTTGCCAGATCAGATTCAGCAACGGACTTGAAGACATTGAAGTCCGAGCTGAGCCCCTAAACTGCCTTCTTTAGATCTTTGACCTCCGAGCTGGTAGAAGTGGAGAGGTCTTCGTGCTTTTGCTGTAGGGAGGAGGAGAGTTGTTCCAGCCGATTGTTCAAACTCGCATTCTCTGCCATCAGCTGATTCATTCTGTCAGCGTCCTCCTTCTTGTCGAACTTGATCTTGGACAACAGCTCCTGCCTCAGCTGGTTGACCCTCTCAGAGATCAGCTCACAGATGGCATCGGTTGAGTGTGCTGGCTGATCAGAGGGTCCAGGCAGTTGTTGTTGTGGCTGGGCAGTTGGGTCCACGACAGCCAGGGCAGTTCGGCTGGCTAGGTATTATTTCAACTTTTCTTCTTCCCTTTTGGCCGCCTCCTCAGCTACGTCGACATCCTCCATATAGTTGGTATTCTTGGCCAACATATGGTCAAGAAATTGAACAGCTCCAGGATTGTCACACAGATCCCAAGTGTCTGTCCTTTCTTGTTGGCTCTTGTCCAGGCGACGACGGACCACAGCCACCTTCTGGTTGTATGCTACCTCCAGGTTCTGGTAGTCGAAGTATACTCTCAGGTTGGATTCTTCAACTTTCAACCTGTCCCAACCATGGATCCTGAGAGTTTCCTCCTTGACGTACCAGTAGCTGAAAATCACGCTAAACTGATAGAGCAGTTCCGTCCCGAACATGGCAAAGATGGGCATTGAGCTTGCCTCGGGGAACATGCCGATCAGCTTGCGGAAGCAGTAGTCCAACCGGCCTTCATACTCAGCCAAGATCGCCTGGCGGGTTGGCTTCTTCATCAATTGGAGTTGGGTCTATTTCAAAGGCAACGGGTTCGATGTTTTCATCAACGTTGGCCAAAGGAATGGTCACAACGTTGGCATCGAGTGAGAGGCTCGGTATATCTGACTGAGGTCCAGTTGAGAGAACTGGATCCTCTTTGGGTAGAGAGTGGGCTGGCTCAATTTCTTCCTCAGACGCAGGTGGGTTTTCCTGGCTGGCATTAGCTCCAATTGGACTGTCCTGGGATTACTCAGATGAAGTAGAGTCATCTGAGGAGGACCTGGATTCCTCCACGTGTATCTCCACCCCTTCAGCCATTTCTTCTTGACGAGGTTGAAGAACAAACCCAGCTAGGTCAACCGACTGGCTCGATTCGGTTGACTCCTTCTTCTCAGCTGGCTTTACCACCACGGGGCTCGTTGTAGACGGTTGAGCAGCTGGTTGGATGATTCGAATCCTGGGCTTATTCTGGAGGGGTTCCTCCTCATCTTCTTCTTCATCTTCCTCTTCCTCAGTCACCTCCTCCAGCTGGCGCTTCGCAGGCTTGGACCTTGAAGGGCGGCGAGCTGCTGAGGCCGACTCCACAACTGGCTTAGATGCTCCCTTGGGAGTGTATACTGCCTCCACAATGTCCCTGGCCTTTTTGGCTGTGGGGAACAGCATCAGCTTGCTGAATGACGGGTCCTCACTCCCTTCCCAGGTCAGCTTCTGTCCCTTTGTAGCTTGGAGGATCAGGGCAGAAATTTTTGTGCCGAAGTTGAGTGTCCCCTTGACACTCAACAGCTGCTCTCCGGACTCAGCCACTGTCTCAGAGATTTTCAGCTTCTCCGCCCACAGCTGGCTTTCAATGTAGCCCAGCCAATCAATTTTATGCTGTTCCTCCAGGGCCTTCTGCTGCTTGAGCTTCGGTCTGCTAATGTCACCGAACGCTCCTCCATACGCGAAGGCACATTTAGAAATTACGTCGAAAAGAAGTCGGTGCTCCGACTTCAGTTTTGTCCTTTTGCATGCTCCCCTTCAATGGTTCGGGAACAAGAAAGATTGTTTGAAGGAAAGCATTAGCTTCCTTATCGGTGAAGTTCCCCATCACATCTATGGCTTCATGATTTCTGGGAATGATCTTCTCCAGTTCTTGAGACACTCTGATTTCTATGACGGTGTCTTCTATCGAGCGGGAAGAGTTGTTCCGTTGCTTGCATGGTATGGTCGTGACAAGGCCGTGTTCTGCAACTCGTTGCAGATTCCTGTAGAAATGTGCGACCTGCTTCCTGAGTAGCTTGGATGGAGAGAGAGTTGCCCAGTTTAGCAGATTGTGGTCGGAAAGGATGGCGGCGACTGGAGCGAGTTCCGGCGAGGTCAGGGCATCCCTGGAAATAATTTGTTCAAAATAAATCTTCGACATCATCACGTCGAAAGATTCCTGGAATGTAGCGGGTTCTGCAGAGATCATCTTCTTGGAAGCTTTAGATTTAGGTGCCATCTCAAAGATATATATATATGTAAAGAAGAAAGAATTTCGTTACTGAAAATGGTGAGACAAATTTGGAGAAGATGATGAATAGATTGAAAAGATATGCACGAAATAGTAAAGATATGCAAAGAAGGTAAGGATCACTTCCTGATTTTCCGTATTATATAAGCTTTGACTCGGATGAGATCAACGGCTGGGGTTAAATGGCGCGAATCCATCAACGGCTGGGATTACGCGACTGTTGGGTATTTTGACTGACGCTCCACGCGCGCGAGTGAGAAGGTGAATAGTTTAAGGTGTCAGCCCAGTCGCACTATAAAGTAAGGCTATAGGAGTTCAGCCAGACTTTACATTAAATGCGATATGATGGCTTGTTTAGTCTAGCTGACATGTTCAGGAATGTTTGAATTTATTTCAAACATTCTCATTTAATATCATAACACCTTCAGTCATAAATGATACCTGCCAGCTGATGTCGAGATCAGCTGTATACCTCAGTTGAGTTCCTCAGTTGCCGCATACCATCAGCTGACTCGAGTTCGTCTGTTCAGCTGATGTTTGGTGTCTTCAGTTGGCAATCCGTATCTGAGATTCCCCCTTCATCTGAGCTTCCCCCTCAGATGGATATCTGTCTCTTCAGCTCGGATGGATCCTCTGCAGCTCGGATGACTCTTCAGCTTGGATGGATCTTCTCCAGCTCGGATGACTCTTCAGCTCGGATGGATCTTCTCCAGCTTAGATGACTCTTCATCCGATGGATCCAATAGTCCAAGAAGATCATACAACATCTTGAACCGAGCTTCAGGAAGAGGTTTGGTGAAGATGTCAGCTCTCTGAATCTCAGTTGGGATCTTCTCCATGGACACATCCTTCTTCTCAATATGATCTCGGATGAAATGATGACGAATGTCGATATACTTTGTCCGAGAGTGGTGAACAGGATTCAGAGAGATAACTATGGCACTCGAGCTATCACAATGAATGGGAACCTGTCCAGTTGCAACTTCATAATCTCTCAGCTGTTGCTTCAGCCACAACACTTGCTTGCAACAGCTTCCGGCAGCCATATACTCTGACTCGGTTGTAGAGGTTGCAACACATGCTTGTTTCTTGGAGAACCATGAAACCAGCTTGCTTCCCATGAGTTGACAGTGTCCAGAGGTAGACTTCCTGTCCAACCGATCTCCTGCTAGGTCCGCATCTGAGTATCCGGTCTGTTGGATATTATCGTCAATTGGATACCACAATCCAACATTAATAGTTCCCTTCAGATACTTGATGATGTTCTTTGCTGCCAACATGTGTGCTTCTCTTGGTCGAACTTGGAATCGAGCAAACACTCCAACTGCGTATGATATGTCTGGTCGGCTGGTAGTTAGATATAGAAGCGAACCGATGATCCCTCTAAACTGGCTGGCATCTACGAGCTTTCCTTCAGCTCCGGGTTCAATCTTCCAGTTAGTATTCATTGGGATCCTCGTGGTCTTACTTGTCTACAATCCGAACTTGGTGATGAGCTCCTTTGTATACTTAGACTGATTGATGAAAATTCCTTCTGGTGACTGCTTCACTTGTAATCCAAGGAAATAATTCACCTCGCCCATCATTGACATCTCGAACTTCTCCTTTATGAGATCTGAGAATTTCTTGCACAGCTCCTCTGACTTGGAACCAAAAATGATGTCATCGACGTAGATTTGCACAACAAGTATATCTTCTCCAACTTTGATGGTGAACAGGGTTTTGTCAACTGATCCTCGTTTGAATCCCGAGTTTAGTAGAAAACCACAAAGAGTGTCATACCAGGCCCTTGGTGCTTGCTTTAGACCATAGATAGCTTTCTTCAACTTGTACACTCTTCCATCTCCAGTCTCAAAACCTGGAGGCTGTTCAACATATACATCTTCCTTGATATCTCCGTTGAGGAATGCACATTTCACATCCATCTGATACACTTTGAACTTGTGATGTGCGGCATAAGCTAGAAAGATTCAGATGGCTTCCAGCCTTGCAACAGGTGTGAAAGAGTCTTCAAAGTTAATTCCTTCTTGTTGGCAGTATCCTTGAGCTACCAACCTAGCTTTATTCCTCACAATGAATCCAATGGCGTCTCTCTTGTTTTTGAAAATCCACTTCAATCCAATCACCTTGACACCATTTGGTCTTTCTACCAACTCCCATACACAGTTGCGTAGAAACTCACTCAGTTCTTCCTGCATGGCTGTTGTCCAGTGGGCACAGTTGAGAGCTTCCCCAACATTCTTCGGTTCTGGCACATCAGCTACAAAGCAAGAAATCATGGCAACATCTCCAGCTTGCTCGAATTCCTCTAGAACTGCCAACTCCTCAGCATATTGAGCATAAGTGTTGGAGTTTTCTTCAGTTGATTCGGAATTTGCAACTCGGCTCCTTGTACGCACACCCTCAGTTGGGCCGCCGATGATGTTGTCAGTGGAATGGACTTCATACCATCTTCGGTTGCGTCTTCCTTCTTCTTCCAACTGTGGCTGTTCAGAAATCTGAGTTGGAGTCTTTAGAGCTGGTGATTGATCATCTGTTGAGTTTGGATCCTCAACATTGGTATTAGGTTGAACCGGACTCGGTTGGGCTTCGGATGCTGAAGCAGTTGGAGGAGCAACAGCTGAAGTTCCCCCTTGGGATGAGCTGGGGTCTTCGCACTCATCTTCAGAGGAGTATGGATCCTCATCCTTAGTTGCCCAAACCAGTGGTTCAGCTAGTTTCTTTTCCCTTAGAGCTTGCGATCTGGTGAGAACTGGTGGAATAGCTGGATCTGCTTGTTGTCCTTTAACCTGTTCCCTGCACTCAAAGGTAGATTCATCAAAACTAACATGAGGTGTTATTTCCACAACACGAGAGCTGTTGTTGAAAACTCTGTATGCCTTAATTCGAGCAGCATATCCAAGAAATATGCCCTTCGAAGCTTTGGCATCAAAAGTTTTCAACTGAGTCTTCCCATTGTTGTGAATATAACACTTAGAACCAAAAACGCGAAAATAAGAAATATCTGGCTTCCTGCGTCTCCATAGCTCATATGGTGTCTTTCCCAACCGCTTGGTTAGAAGAGACCGGTTTTGAGTGTAGCATGCAGTGTTGATCGCTTCAGCCCAAAATCTCTTTGGTAGAGCTGAGCTGGCTAACATGGATGTGGCTGCATCCTTCAGCGTTCTGTTCCTTCGCCCAACTACTCCATTTTGTTGTGGAGTACGCGCGGCTGATGTCTGATGGGTAATTCCATTTTTCTCGCAATACTTGATGATGGTTTCATTTAGAAACTCAGTTCCACGATCTGATCGAATAGAAATGATCTTCATCTCTTGTTGGTTCGATATCTGATCCATCAGTTTGGGCAGCTCATCTCGGGTTTCACTCTTGTGACGCATGAAAATGGTCCACGTGTACCTCGAGTAATCATCAGTTACAACCAATGTATATTCATTGCCATTTATGCTCTTTGGTGTAACTGGCCCGAAGAGATCCATATGGATCAGCTGTAACACTCGGTCGGTTGAGGGAGTTGACTTCAACCGGAAGGAGGATCTAGCGAGCTTTCCCAGCTGGCATGCACTGCAGATGTGTGTTGTTGAAAACACTCTGTTTGGTATGCCTCTTGCATGTTCTTGTCTGGCGAGTCGGTTCATCGTCTTGAAGTTCAGATGGTTGAGCCTTCTGTGCCACAGCCAGCTCACATCAGAACTGCTCTTTGATAACAGACAGGTGTCAGGGAGGCTGCTGTTCCAGTCAGCGTAGTAGACGTTCCCTGTAGGTGATCGATTTCCCAACAATATCACCTGCTTTGATCCGACATCTTTAACCCTGCAACCCTGTGCATCAAACTTGACAGAGAAACCATTATCACAGAATTGGCTGATGGAGAGCAAGTTATGCTTCAATCCATCAACATAAGACACATTAGAAATCGAAACATGATTGGTTTTAAGGGTACCATAACCTCTGGTGTAACCTTTTGAGTTATCACTAAAAGAAACTGATGGACCTTCTTTCTCCACGAAACTTCCAAGCAAATCCTTCAGATTTGTCATGTGTTTCGAGCATCCACTATCCATCACCCACATTGTAGCAGACGCCTTCTTTTTCCTCAGCTGTTTCTCCTGTACCTGCAAAGAGAAACTCGCTTAGGTCCCCAATTTCAGTTGGGTCCTGGAGGGTTAGAACCAGTTCCCCCTGGAACTATGCGTCGCTTTTCCCTGTATACACGAATAGCCTTGTCATTCCAAATGATCTGCCCATTTTCATCAACTATAACAACACCTTGGTTATCCTTAGGCTTGTTGTTAGAAGTGATGCTCTGTTTCTTGGGAGGAGTTGGATTTCTCCCATGTTGGGCTTTAGGAGGTGAGGCTTTCCCCCTGTTTTGATGGCAGTTTTTATCTTATTGAATTTGTCTGTGAGGTCGGACGCCATGTTGGAATCTTTGTGGCTGATTATGATTCCAACTTCCTGAGGGTTGTCTATAGCTGTTCATGCCCTGTTGATGATTCATATTATGGCATGAATATCTCCAGTTGTTCGACCAGTTCCTCATTGGTTGACTCGGTTGGAACCTTTGGTCGAACTGATGTTGGAACCGCTGTTGATTCAGACGATTGAACCCATGTCTGTTCTGAGGTCGGTTCCATTCCTTCTGACGTTGACTTTGAGGTTGATGCAGAGGTCGGTTCTGATTCTGAGATCGGTTGCGGTTGTGCCTTCGACGCCTCTGATTCCTCTTCTGACTTTTGGAACATTCCCCCTCGGTTGATATCCCAACCGATGGAACATTCTGTCCTACATCTGCTACTCCTTTTCCCTTCTCAGTTGTAATCCTATTGGTTGTTTGAACTTGCTGAGAGGTGGAGGTTGAATTAGCTTCTGGAGACTCAGCTATGTCTGGCTCGACAGCTGTGACTTCTACAGCTTTGATGAAGGTTGCTGGTGGAATCCCAGTATCCTTGACAACATCATAGAAGAGTCCTGACACGTCATCCATCTGTCTACTATAACTGATAAGATTCTCTATGATCTTGGATGACTGATACAACTTAATTAGATTGTCCTTCTCAGTTTGCAACTCCTTGACGAGTACAATTATCTGCTCGATTTGTCCATCTGACTTCTTTATCAGCTGTTCGATCTGAGCCTCTTGATTTTTCAACTGATCTTTCTGTTCCTTTTTCTGCTTTGTCAACTCCTCATCAGCTGGAACCTTAGCCTCGTTCTGTTGACTCTTGAGATTCTCAATCTCCTCGGTTTGGCTTTTGATCAGATCGTCCTTTTCGGTTAAGGAATCTTCAAGTTTGGCGAACTGAGCTTGAAGACTCTTAAACTCAACCGATTGGTGATGCAGCTCCTCATTGAGTTCTTGAAAATCACTCCAGGAGGGCTCCAACTCATCGTTCAGAGATTCCTGCATGTTAGAAGTATTGGAAGAGTTTAACTGAGCAGGATTAGATTGTACCTCAATATCATCTTGGTTGGTTCCAAGTGCCATGAGGCATTGATCCTGACTAATGACATTGTTGGTAGAAGTCAGCTCATCTTCATCTTCGGTGTCAGTGAAGATATCCATATCGTCAGCTGCTTCTTCTGCAACCATGGCCTTGTTCTTTCCAGCTTGTTTGGCCCTTAGAGCATCTCTCTCTTTCTTCGATAGATCTGGGCAGTCAGCCTTGAAATGACCTTCCTTTCCGCATTCAAAACAACCGTTGGTGACAGGCTTTGAGCTGTCTCGAGTTCGGTTTGATTTGTAGAATCGTTTGTATTTCCCGAACCGAGTGTCCATGTCGGCTAGCTTCTTTGACAGAGCTGCAATGTTCTGTTGCAGTTCCTCTCTGCTTGGCTCCTTTGCAGTCGTGTCAGCCGATCTGGTTGGCCTCGATGATCTCGATTTCGAGTAGTCAGCTCGGAGAGCAACTGACTTTGAGGCTGAGCCAACATCCTCAATTCTACTTGTCTGACCTGAGGACTGCGATCTCCTCCTGTTGACCTTATACTCATTTCCTTTTAAGATTGAGAACAATCTTTCAGTTCCCATTTCACCAAGGTCAGTTCGGCTCTCGTGGATATTGGTGAAAGTATCCCACTCAGCCGGTAGAGCTTGCAATACTTTGAGATTGATTTCTCTTAGTGTGTATTTTCCTCTTCGGATGGACTGGATTCTTCTGATGATATCCATAAATCGGAGCTCTAGCTGATCGATAGTCTCATCAGGTCGCAGACTGAAGTTGTCGAAATCTTGACATGCATGTGAGAACTTGTTTTCCTTTGTCTCATCGCTTCCTTCACTTAGCGATGCCAGGATGTCCCACATCTCTTTTGCAGTCTCACACTCCTCTATCCAAGGCAGATAATCTTGTCCAACTGTGGACATTATTGCGCTCTGAGCCCAGATATCCAACTGGCTCACCTTGGCCTCCTCTGGAGTGTAGTCTTCCGGCTGTTTCTCCACATATTCCACCACTGTATCTCCATCGTTGGGATTTGTGGGGGTGCGTACTATTTTATCTTTGATGACGATTGGTTCGGAAGTGAGAACTTGTTGCATCCTATGATGCTTTGATAGAAGGATCTTCTTCATTCGAGTTCTCCATGATGTATAATTGACTACTGAGAACATGACGACGATCTTGTCCTTGACGTCCATCTGCACACAAAAAACAGGACAAATATGGGAGCAAATATGCACTAGCGTGAAAAGATCTGTTCAGTTGACCACTGAAGAAAATTTCTCGAATTCACACCTTGTGAAACAGAGTCAGCAGTCTTTTGAACCACTGCTCTGATACCACTTGATGGTCCCGAAACGAGTTACTGGTGTATGGGGGGGGGAGAATACACCAGTTAGGATTTTAAAACTTAACCCTTAAAAATTACTTCAACTGAGTAAAACGGACTCAGTTGGAATCTCACAGCTGAGTAAGCAACCTCAGCTGGAAGAGTGGTGCTGTGCGGAATGTGGTGGAAATTAAACTAGTTAAAACAACTCACTCTTTTAGCACGGTTGGTCAATAACCAAAACAGTTGAGAATGTGCAGATATGCAGTTTGTATGCCGGTTAGTTTGGTCAGTTAAAAATGCAATAAGTAACTGAATAAAAATAAACACAGACACATAGGATTTAACGTGGTTCGGAGATAACCCTCCTACGTCCATGGGGAGATGTGAATCCTCACACCTCAGTCCAAGTTCTTCTGGACAGTTCCACACAGCTTACCCGGGCTGTGCAATCGTTGGAATAAGTTTACGGGTACTTATCAACCTTTACAGTTAAATTTGCGGGTACTTAACAACCTATGTCAAGTTTGCGGGTACTTGACAACCTAGCTACTCAATTACAGGAAGAGTATGATCCTAACAGACACTTTTTAAGGTGTGTATGTGGGTGAATTTTCCAACTACAGCTCGATCACGAATGAGAGCTGGATCTATGGCTTGAACGAATGAACACTCAAACTAAGATCTAAGACAGATTATAACTCTATGAACCCTCAGCTACTAATGTTCTATCACTCTTGAACTCTCAACTGCTGATGCTCTTAGAATGTGATTTTTGCAGATTTTTCTTGCGCTTGTTTCTCTTGTGATTGCACTTCTCTGTCTCTTGTCTAGTAATCCTCTCGAATGAGAGAATGCCTCTATTTATAGGCGGAGAGTATTAACTAGCCGTTGGAGGAGCTGTTGATCTCTGATCGTTGAAAGCGATGGCTTGTCTCTCATCTCTGCAGACTTTCCCGATATGGCATCTGTGCTCTTCTGCTTTCCATCTGAGACAGCCTTGTGTTGGGCCAGATGGGGTAATGACTGAATGGTCAAACCCTCATGTGACTTCCTTTTGAAATTCAAATCTTAACCTTTCTGACAGTCAACCTTGGTTAGTCGGTTGAAAATCTTGATCTTTATCTGAGTGGTCTTCAGCTGATGTTCTGACTGAACCGTTGAACTCTCAGCTGACTTTGAACTTCATGCTGTTGATCTTCTTGTTTGAGTTCTACAACTGAGGTTCTGAATCTGAACACTCAGTTGTCTTCCTTGTATTTTTAGTCAGTTGGGTTTGAACCTTCAGATGATTTCCTTTTCATCTGATGTTCTCTTCCTTTCTACTACTTCTCATCTGACGAACCCTCAGTTGGTTTCCTTCACAATTGATGTTCTGAAGACTTCCCCCTCATTCCATCTGAACATATGAACTCTCAGTTGTCTTTCATCATAACTGATGTTCTGTCTGAGTGATGCCTTGTTGCCATCTTTAGCTGGAGACCTGTAAAGATAAAATCTCAACTTTGCTCAAACAGCCAGCCTAACTTCTAACAATAGGTTCTGGCAACATCTACTTGGTTGGGGTCAGTCGGTTTTGGAATTCATCAAAACTCTTACTAATAAATTTTCCAACAATAATAATAGCAACATTCATCGGTGATTTTGGTTTTAGAAAAGCCCACCTGACTTCCGAAGATTCTAGCTAGGCGGCTTACTCTTTGAACGTCCTTGCTATTTTCCCGTCTCACTCGGTCCTTCATAATTTGACATCGAAATAAAGAATAAGACTTCCGATGCATAAGACGTAAAGTAGATCTTGCTTCGATTGAAGGACTTCTACTTGACTCGACTCTCTCTATTTTTATCTTTTCTAAATCAAAATCCTGTCTCGACTTTCTCGTTCTCGACTCGTCGATTCTACTCGGTTACTAAATACTTCATCTCACATTCTCGATTCTAATTTAGTTCTACCTAGCCATTCTCACTAGTTAAGGGAATATTACTTATCTCGACTACATTACTCAAATGTTTCCCGTGAATCCTCGATTTAACTAACATCATTTTAATCAATCATGCTACATATATATATATATATATATATATATATATATATATATATATATATATATATATATATATATAAACATTCTCAACAATTTTGAACAAGTCATTTCATTATAAACGAAATACAAACAAATCTCGTAAACACTTAGATTCAATCAAACATAGTAAATTCAACATAGAATTTAATCAAACATATTATCTCAAACATGATTCACACTTCAAATTCAATTAGTAATTACTCGACATTGCTCGACTCTAGTTTTGGAAAAGACGTTAACTTCGATCTCATAAAATAATTTCATGTCTTTTCAATAAAGTGAATAAAAGTTCAAGTAATAAGAATTTTCTTGAATTTAAAACCCAAATAATCATTTAATATTTCTTGACTCAATATACGACATTATTTCAAAATACGTCGTCTTTTCTCAACTACGTATACGTACTATTATTTTATCTACTTATTTTATTATTATAATTTCTCTTTTCCTTATTCTCAATTAACTCTTGTTTAATAGAAATTCGTTTTCTTTTCTTAATATTCAAAACTCGATAACTTCATCGACTTATTTCAAATTAAAACGATTTAAAAAACAACTTAGTCAATTTCACTCAAGCGTCATCAATTATTCACTACTCGACATACTATCAATAAACGAGCTTTTAAACACTTATCATTTAATAAACTCGATTCTCAAATCAAAACAATTCTTATTAAATTTTCTTCTCTCGTTTTTCTAACACTTATTTAATTTATTTTTGCTAATTTAATGAATAACTCTTACTCGATTTCTTATTCACAAGCTTCTCTTACTCGACTTATCTCTTCATAGATTATCTAAGCTCATTTTTAACTCGTTATTCTCATATTCTATTATTTCTTATTTTATTAAGAAATTATTTAATAAAATTTAATTCTATTTATTTTTATTTCAAAACTCTTTTATTGATCTCGTTATTAAACGAGTAAACGAACTCGGACTCGATTAAACTTCTCACTAAGTTTCTTATGCTCGACTCTTCAAATATTTTTTTTCTCTTTAAAGGAGAATTTAAAATTAATTTCTTATTATTTCTCGTTCGATTGAACGACTCAACCTCAACCAACTCGATTTAAATTTATACTCGATTTTTAATTCTATTTCCTTAACTCTAACACCTCTTTTATTTCTCAATTATTATTACCCCTTTTTAATCTCTTATTATTAAACTCGATTAATTCTTCCTCTTAGACTCTAATTATTAATAAATAATTATTTTTCTTTATTTTTCTCAATTTCTATGACTCATTATTAACTTAACAATTTTTCTTTTTATTTCTATTAAATTTTTATTCTAAAAAATTTCTAATTATTTTATTAATTTAATTTATTTTATAATTAATTTTATTGTTCTTTAAATCTTCATAGAAACACCAAGAACACCTAGAACACCAAGAACACTCATTCAAATCTTAAAAAATTCACCAAGAATACCTAGAACACACACTAGGCATTCAAACTCATATTTTTCGATTTTTGCATACTTTTATGCATAAAAATTCAATTTTCTTCATCTCACAAATTCTTATTAAAACATCAAACACTCTAAATCAAATACAAACATGCTCAAATTCCTAATAAATCATCAAAATCATAATTTTCCTTACATATATATATATCGATTTTTCTCATAAACAATATAATAAATTAAATAATCTAATAATTCATACTCACACCATGCTCATAACATCAATACACCACTAAACAATAAATTCATTAAATTTTCCTCCAAAAATACTCCAAATTTTCGGCACTCATCATAGAAATTAAGCAAATTATTTTCTCAAGTTTCTCATGCATAAATCTCATTCCAAACATACTCATAAACACATATAAATAATTGAACATCAAGAAATCATGAAATTTCGATTTTTTTCCTCTTTTTTCCTATTTTTCGGTTTTTCTCAATTTTTAGGGGTTTTTTATTTCTCTTTTCACTTTTAATTCTTAGATCAATTTCTAGGGCTCGATTTTCCTATCGATTTCCTCACATCGATTCTCACATCACCAAAACCCTAGTTTGCCTAAACATAAATTAAAGCATGCATCTTCTTCTTTTTCTTTTAGGGATTAGAGATTACATATATACAATTAATCAAATGAATAACATACTTATAAAAATTAAATCGAAGCTCTCCTCAATCTTGGTTGGACCGAAAATGGTGGAATTGGGAGCTCAATCTCTATCTTGGAATTTCCATGGTAGGTTTCATCTTGAACCTCAAAAAAAAAAAAAAAAAAACAATAATCAACCATCTCTTCTAGGGCATGTATGCCGAAAATTTGAAGAAAAAGAGAGAGTGTTGATTTGCTTGAAATTGAACTCAAAATTTGAAGGATAATTACCTCTTCATTTAGGGTTTGAAAGATTAAAGATGATGATGATGATCTTCCTTGGAGTTGGAAGCTTGGAGCTTGAAGATTAAAGCTTTAATGGAGATTTTCTTCACTATATGTATGTGTGTGTGTGTTACGGCAATGAGGGAGAGATGGGAGAGATTTTTCTTTCTTCTCTTGTGATGATACTCGATGGAATGAGAGAGAGAGAGAGTGTAACAGAGATGAGATTGATGAAATGAATTTGGCTAAGCTTCTTAGCTAAGAAAATAAAATTTCAACCAAGATAAGTGAATATCATGATTAATATTCCTTGTAGGTGTTGACATTAGGCTAGTCTAGGATACAGATTAAGAAGAGAGAGAGAGAGAGAGAGAGAGGTCGGTGGGTGAGGGAGAGAGATGAGAGAGAGATTCTCATTTTCTCACAGATAAAATTTGCCCCGAATGAAAAAGTTTTCCAGTAGAATATGTCCATGTTATTTCATTTATACTGAAAATGGCTCTAAACTCTCCTCGTCTCGCTTCCGACATCGAAAACACCTCAACTCTATCTCATGTTCCACGAAATAATTCAAGGATTCTGAATATCTAAATTTTAGGTCAAAATTCCAAGTAATGAAGAAAACCTAAAAATCAATTCTGAGTTCGTCGGTGAATAGTGTTTTCTCGGTTCTCGTTACTATTCACTGAAAAGTAAAAATTCTCGAAATTCTCTGGAATTCATATTCATGCTCAAACTCATATAAATAAACTCAATCAATGCATCACAGACTCGATTCGGATAATCGAATCGAGAAGAATTCACGTCAAAGCACATAAGAGCAATTTGGTCATTTCAAGCAAATTCCTTTTCTTGGAAAAATCTTATTACTCAAGGCATATTATGATATTTAGAACACACTTAAAGACTTATAAAGGCTCGGGGTATTACACTAAGAGCCAAGAAGTTGTATGCCAAATTCAGCAAGTGTGAATTTCGGATGACAGAAGTGAATTTCCTCAGACATATTGTTTCGTCCGAAGGAATCAAAGTAGATTCGGCTAAAGTGCAAGCAGTTCAAGAATGGAAGTCGCCAACCTCACCCTACAAAATCCGTAGTTTCTTAAGTTTGGCGGGCTATTATCGAAGATTCATCGAAGGATTTTCCAAGATAGCAAAGCCAATAACGAACCTATTGAAGAAGGATTCCAAGTTCAAATGGACGGCAGAATACGAAGAGAGTTTCCAAGAACTTAAGAGAAGATTGACGTCTGCACCGATTTAGCCCTTCCCAAGTCAGGAAAGAATTACACTATTTTATACCGATGCATCATTAAAAGGACTTGGATGCGTCCTAATGCAAGAAGGAAAAATTATAGCCTACGCTTCAAGAAAACTCAAACCTCATGAGCAGAAATACCCGACACACGATCTAGAACTAGCACCCATAGTGCATGCTAAAAAGATATGGAGACATTATCTTTATGGAGCAAGGTGTGAGATCTTCTCAGACAACAAGAGTTTAAAATATTTCTTCGAGCATAAGTCATTGAATATGAGGCAAAGAAGATGGCTTGAATTGGTGAAGGACTATGATTGTAAAATTTCCTATCACCCCGGAAAAGCTAACGTTGTAGCTGACGCTCTTAGTAGGAAGGAAAAATCCGAATTAGGATTTCTACTCTCCGAAGAAAGCAAACTGATAGAAGAGTTCGGCAAAATACGGATAGAAGTCATTAAGCCTCCTTCGACAACAGAGCAAGTGATAGCATCGTTGACCCTTGTCCCAGATTTAAGGTCTCGAATTATTGACGCTCAAAGGAAAGACGAAAAGCTAGAAGATCTTAGACTTAAGATTCGAAAGAAAGGAGTCGAGAATTTCCATGAGGCAAAAGACAACGCTTTGTTGTACCATAGTAGAATCTGCGTGCCAAAAGACGACGAGTTGAGAAAGGAAATCTTGAGTTACTCCTTACACCGCACATCCCGGCAGCATGAATATGTATCAAGACTTGAAACACCATTTTTGGTGGGAAGGAATGAAGAGAGACGTAGCCTCATACATGGAAAGATGCCTAGCTTGTCAGCAAGTGAAGTCATTACATCAGAAACCTTATGGTCCCTTGCAACCGTTACCAGTCCCAGAATGGAAATGGGATGGTATTACGATGGATTTTGTAACTGGATTGCCAAGAACCAAGAAAGGAAATACAGCCGTATGGGTAATCGTGGATAGAGTGATGAAGTCAGCTCATTTCATACCTATCCCATTACCTATGGAGCTGATAAGTTGGCACAAATATATGTGAAGGAGATATTACGTCTGCATGGAGTCCCTAGTACCATTATATCGGATCGAGACTCCAAATTTACAGCCCATTTTTGGAGAAGTTTTCAAAACGAATTAGGGACGCAATTGCAATTTAGTACCACCTTTCATCCTCAGACGGATGGTCAATTGGAACGGATGATTTAAATTCTTGAAGACATGTTAAGAGCGACCGTGATAGAGAAAGGAGACGTTTGGGAATGAATCTTACCTTTAGTTGAGTTTGCCTATAACAACAGCTATCAGAATACGATAAGAATGGCGCCTTACGAGGCCCTATACCATAAGAAGTGTAGATCACAGCTTTATTGGGACAAAGTAGGTGAGCGAAAGGTCATCGGACCTGAAGCGATCGAACAAATGATCGAGTCTGTGCGACAAATCCGAGAAAGAATCAAAGAGGCTCAGAGTCGACAAAAGTCTTATGCCGATAACCGTCGAACCGAGTTAGAATTCGGGATAGGAGACAAAGTCTTTCTGAGAGTAACCCCGTCAAAAGGAATTCACCGTTTCGGAGTGAAGGGAAAGCTAAAACCTCGATTTATCGGACCGTACGTACTTCTAGAACGAATTGGTAATGTTTCTTATAAGTTAGCTTTAACCCCAAGTTTTGGTAATACGCATAACGTTTTCCATGTATCCCAATTGCAAAAATACGTTTACGATCCAAAGCACGTAATTCGTAAGAAAGACGTAGCTATCGAACCAGACTTAAGTTACGAAGAAAAACCTGAAGAAATTCTAGGTTGTAAGGTTCAACAGCTCCGAACAAAATCAATTCCGTTAGTTAAAGTCAAATGGAGACACCACATTTTAGATGAAGTGACATGGGAACTCGAAGATAAGATCAGAGAAAAGTATCCCGAGCTATCTTCCAAAGGTTAGTAAATTTTTCGGGACGAAATTTCTTTAAGAGGGAGGGAATGTAATAACCCAATTTTTCTAAGCGTAAATTAATCGTCTTAATTATGATTATGCATGCTTAAGTTCTTTATAAATGTTATAATATGTGATTATGTGCGATTGTGTGTGATAAAAATTTCCGAGAATAAATTTTCTCGCGAAATTACCAAAATACTCCTAAGGGATAAAATAGTAATTTTTCTCATTTTGGCAACTCGAAACGAAGATGAGAAGAATTCTATGAGAATGAGAATATGAAATTTAGCATGAGTTCAAGTTTCAGAAATTTTCCGACACAGTTGACTTTTCAGTGAAACGTGATGTCGACCAAAAAGTCAACCTTTTTCAACGAACTCCGAATTTAGTCTAGTCAGTGTCATTAGACTCTAGAATTTAGTCTAAGACCTTTGATGCTAGTTTGAGAATTTTCTGAGACCATATGAGTCGAGTATGAATTTTATTTGAAAACCTACTATTATATAACGGCAATTTTTATGACTTTCTTCGTTTCTTGGAATTTTGACTCAAAACTTAGGTTTTCCGTATTTATAAATTAATTCGTGAATATTGATGCAAAGTAGGATTAATTTGGATGTCGGGAAAGTGTCGAGAGTGAATTCTCAAGATAAGAAAGATAGATATTTTTATTGGGGATGTTTTATACCGTAAAATCTTTTCTACCGGGAATTATTACAACATAAAATCCTCCATTTCTCTCCTCTATCTCACAGCCATGTCAGCCCTCTAACACATAAAATGTCGGCCCTCACAAGCCATAATTCCCACATGTTTAATTCCTCAATTTCCCTTGCCCACTCTCACTTTGCCCACTCACACTCACCAAGCCAATTCTCAAAGATAGGAAATGAACTTCACTCTCCCTTATCCCTTAAGTAATACACGCCTCTCTCTCTCTCATTTTCATCCTATAAATAGTCCCTTAAGACATTCACAAACTCATCCCAAAACACAACCAACATTCTTCCATCTCTTTCCTCTCTTTCCATCGGTTTTTTCCCTCAAAAACTGCCCAGATTTTCAGTAGTCATATATCTCCATATTCCTTCATATTTCCTTCATTCCAAGCTTAAGGAAGGAGTTAGAGTTGCGTGGAATAGAGTCTAGCATAATCGAGCAAGCCAAAGGAACATGGTTCTATCTCTATCACCATAATTTTCATGCTTTTATGCTCTAAGAAAGTCGAAATTTTCTGCATGAAGGTCATGAGATATTGAGCTTTGATTCTTGAGTATTATGATCATGTATGCTATCCATACACTAGGAAAGAATTAAGAAAATTTAAGCTATGCATGCATATATATATGAAAACCGTATGCTAGGGTGTTAGAAGAATTTCATGTTTTTGGATTTCAATCTTGATATTAGGAACATGCATGTGTTAGTATGATGAAATAATGAAGAAAAATCCATGAATGTGTCACAGCCCCAAATCCTGAGGGACGGCCAAGCCGGGATGCAACTAGGGGTTGGATTAAAGAGGCGGGGAAGAAGGGGGAATAACTTGAATAAACAACATTTATAACAGAAATTACTATGAACTTGACTTCATTTAATAAAAAGGGAGTCAATCTCGAAAGATCGCTCGACAAAGTTGTGATCAGAGAAGACTAGGTTTAAAGTATGAACAACTTAAACCGAAAAGATTAACATCACTAAGAGAGTTATTTTGCAGCAGAAAAACGTAAGATGATAACACAATTCTTCTTTCTTATAAACGACCTTTACTCAACCTCCTCCGCCTTCGTCACTCAACCTGCACATTTAAAAACAAACATGCAGGGCTAAGTACATAAAGCACTTAGTGGGCACATTGCCGAAAACAACTCACAAGAGTATAGATTAATCATGCATGTTTTCATAAACATTCGTAAGACTTATACTACTGTACACTTAATTCTGGATAACACACTGAAGGTTAACTTAGAATCTGATCGTCTGGATAGCACTCTATGGGCTAACTCAGAATCTGTCCCTCTGGATAGCACTCTGTGGGCTATCTCAGAATCTGATCGTTTAGTTGGAATCTCTGGATAGCACTCTGTGGGCTAACTCAGAATCCAAAACTCTGGATAGCACTCTGTGGGCTAACTTAGAGAGGCACAAGAGAATTCACATAAAACAATTCATTATGCACTGATAGTTACTTTAATACACATTTATTAAAGCAACAAGTAAACACTTTTGAGCAACGCTCATTTTATTTTGATAGAAAAGTCCACCTCAATCGTTTACAGAACAAACTTTAACCTTCAGTCTTCCGTCCTGTCTTCTAATCTCGATGTCCTCCTTCTAACGTAAGATAATCAAATTTTAACAAGCGGTCGAGACAATAAAGGAAAAAGAAATCGAATTCGTTTTAGACTTTTAGGCCTTTGCACTTTACTACTTTCTTTTGATTAACGAATAAACGAGACTCGATCAATTCTCGTTTATAAACTGACTTGGCTCATTACTCGACACTTATGTCAGTAGATAAAAGGAAGTCGATAACTCATAACGACTTAGAAGTTCACAAGGAATGAAGTTAAAAAGGATTTAACTTAAGAAATCAAGTTTTGGAAATTTCTACACAGGTCAGTAAGTTCATATAGAAATGGGTACTTTGAAACAGGGGATATGCCCTGTACCAAAAGAAAGCCACGGATGTCTAGTTTACTCTCCAATTTACGGATCTCGATTTCGTTAAGCGAGCTAAGATTTATGACAGTTTCCGTGAAACGTCCCAAAACAGTCCGCGATTAACCCTAGTGCTTGATGACTCGACGCACGACTTCCTAGGTTCGACTTATGTTAAACCACTTATATACTCATGAAATTACTGTCTCAAGGCAGTCTATACATGAGATCATTGCTCATGAATACTTTCTGCTTTCTCGATTAAAAACTCGGCGTATAATTCCTCGACTTTCAACTAATCAAAAACCATTTCATTTCAATTTCAAGCTTAAAACATCTTCAAGTTCTAATTCATATTTCGCAATTTATATAACCTCATCCACTACTACACTTAAACATATCACTATCAACTTCATTTCATATCTTCTTGATATCCTACTTCTCAATTTAATCATCAAACCATCAAATACTAATTAAACAATATCTAACACTTGTAATTTCATTTAATTACAACTCCAAAAATCTCAAACCCTAACCCCTAATTTTCGGTCCTCTTCAAATAATTAGGGGAATTGATTTCCTTTTCGATTTCCACCATCTACTAATCCAATAAAGTATTAATTTATCAATCCATCATCTAATTTTAAACTAAATCTTCATCTTCCATTTTTTACCAATTTTTGGTCCACAACAACATTAGGGGAAAAATGGATTTCTACTTGATTTCAACCATAACAATTCATTTCTATACATTAAATAACAAGAATTAAAACTTAAAACATCCTACTACAACACCATAAATTTCGGTCATGGCACAAAGTAGGAGAATTAAAATTCTAAATGGATAGAATGATAGCTATGATGATTACCTTGAAGAATATGTGATTGGATTTGAATTTTGATGGATGATGAGCAAGTTTGATGAAGAAATCCTTGAAGAACTTGAAGCAACAATGGAGGATGAGAGAGAAGAGGGAGGGGCGGTTGTAAGGTGGAGGAAATGAAGAAGATGATGACTAATGTTTTATGATCTAATAAAGTAGGATGACTCACAAGGTGTGAGTCATGGGGGGGTAAGGTGGCGGTTTAGGATAGGATTTTAGTCGAAAATATCTCGTTTTCGGGTCTAATACGCCGTATTAAAAATCGAGAAATAAATTCTTAGTCGGTCATGTTTTCGTCGAAATCTAATTCGACCATTAGATTAGAAATAAATTTCTTACTCGGAAAGCATAATTCGTTTTTCAAAATCCGATAAAAAGTCGGGACATCACGGTCCAAATTTTGTCCGGAAAAAAAATAAAAACGGATTTTTACTAACTTACTCGTCTCGCAAAAAGAGTGAATGTAAAATCAGATGGTTTCTCGATTTGAGTTTTTGGGCAAAAATTTTATTGGACGCGAAAACCCTAATACAGTAGTCGTTTAACCGACTTCTGGAATTAATTTTCAGAAACGGATTTCACCGTTAATCTTAGAATTGAAAATCCTTAATTTAGGCGTGCAAAACCTTAATTATTTAGAAAATTTTTATTTCTCGTCGAAAGAAAATATCTGGGGTATTACGGAATGAATCATCCATGTTGAAACCAAAATTTTTGAAGAATTAAGGTTTTGCATGCTCCTGTTGATTCTATGAATTTGATGATAAAAGTAATGATATTAAAGCATGGCTTGATGAACTAGATAAGAAATAAGCATGTTTATAAAAATGATCACTTGAAGAAGATGATGAATAGTAGAATTTAAAAGTTCTTATATAAGTTGTATGATTATTTTGAGAATGAAAATTTATGACACATGCATGATAGAGTATGATTATATAGATAAAATGAAGCTAAGAATGTGTAGAAGGAAAGTTTGATAGTACTGAAAATATTGCTTAAAAATATAAATTATGGTTCTTAACATAGTTATTTTAAATGATGAATTAAAAATAAAAATAAAAATCGTACGGTGAAAGAATTACTATAAATTAAAAGAAATAAGTTGAAGAAACATAGAAATTCAAGAAGTATAAAGAAATGAGTTAGAGATATTATTTCTATAGCTATGTAAATTAAATAAGAGTTATAAGTAAAATAAGACTATTTAAATAATAAAAATTAAGTGGGATTTTATTAATAGTAATAAAATCTGAAAAATTTCAAATAAATTAGGAATTCATGTTTTAAAGGGGAATTGGATAAATTAATGTTATAGGAACTCATTTGGAGTAATTCTAAGTATAGTAATAAGTGAAAATATTGAGAAAGATTAAGAATAAAGAAAATAAAGTGGTGCAGTAAAGTAAAAACAAAAACTGAAATATTTTGGCTAAGTAAAAGTTATAATGGATGTTATTAATGTAATGATGAGATTAAAACAAGTAAGATAGTCACTTGAATCATCTAATTTGGAATTCATATGACCAAGTTATGAAAGAAACAATAAAATTATTAAATAAAGTTTAAAAATCCAAAAATAATAAAAATTAGCTAAGTTAAAGAATTAGAAGAGTTCAAATAATTTATTTAAGAATATTAGAAGAAGAATCGAGCAAAAATGAACTCTTATTAGCAAAAGAGACGAATATTAGAATTTAATAAGAACAAATAATATTTTCTTGATTTACGTGTCCAAAAATATAATCGAATACAAATTAATTCATTTGAAACTATTTTAGATAAGGTGTATAAATTTTATAATATTCAGAGCATGTCTATATATTTATCTTGGAAAACGTGTCAAGCGTCGACTCAATAAAAGTCGAATAAAAACTCAAATTGAAAAATAAAAAGGTATATTTAGAATCCTTGAATTTTTCTAGGAAGAATGAAGTTAATTTCATAAGAAAACGAGAACTAAAACTCGGAGATAAAAAGACGAACAAAATAATAAAATATAATTATTGAATATTTGTACAACTAAACATGTGTCATGTGTTGTGTATAAGTACTGATATGTTATGTATGCATGAATAAGCATATTTCTTAAGTTTGTTTGAAATAAATTGATAAAGGAAATGAATTTCACTAAGTTATAAGTTATTGATTTTAAAGTGTATGAGTATATGTTCTCTCTTTACAGAAATTTTAAAAAGTATAGGACCTGGGTAGAATTTAAGTATCCGAGCGTTTAAGAGTAGATAAACCGAGAATCTTAAACCTGAGTTAAGTAGAAGTCCTATAAAAAGGTTAAGTATTTGTTTTTCCGAACGTGTTCTTATCGAATATTATTTTAGGACCGAGTGGAAGCGAAAAGTAATTCACAAAGAAAGGAAAGAAGGAAGCCGAGCTAGTATCACCCGGCAGGTGGGCTTTTCTAAACTAAAACAAATGACGTGTGCGCTTTTCAAATTAATTGACTTGTCTAAACGTTTTAAATGTTTTGGTATGCAATCATCTACATGTTGATGTGATTATAAGTCCTGTGGACGCACGGGATAAAAGTCATGTTTTATGCGGGACCGATGCATGCATTGTATTAAATGAGGTAATTGCGAGCCTTGCTTCGGTTGGGCCGGTTACGGTGTTCGAGAAGGAGGCCTACTTCTCGGCAGAAAATGAAGATAAGCTTGTCACAGCCCCAAATCCCGAGGGACGGCAAAGCCGGGGTGCGACTGGGGGTTAGATTAAAGAGGCGGGGGATAAAGGGGAATAAATGAATAAACACACTAACTAACAACAATAAACAAACTAATTACTATGAACTGACTTCGTTTAATAAAAAGAGAGTCGATCTCGAAGGATCGCTCAACATAGATGTTTCAAAGTAAACTCGGTATTAAGTACGAGACTTAACCGAAAGGGTTTATACATCAAAAAGAAATAGTTTTGCAGCTGAAAACGAAGAACTTAAACACTGATCTTCTTTCCTATGTACAACTCTACTCAACCTCCACCGCTTCCGTCACTCAACATGCACATTTATAAAACACATGCAGGGCTAAGTACAAAAAGTACTTAGTGGGCACATTGCCGAAAATCATATCATAAGAGTATGGATTAATCAGGCATCTCAATAAGTAACGCATCGGGGTTTTCGTCAAAGGCCCGTGCCTACTAAACATTTTTCTTTTCATAAACATAGCTGATCAGCATTTTTCTGTTGTTACGTTCAACTTGCCCATTTTAATGTCGGGGAAGAGTTAACTTCTTCCGCGCACGTTCCTCACCATGGCTGGCTACCCCTCAACAGGGTACTATACACACCGGCTACCGTGTACACTAACTCTGAAAAGCAGTCGGCTAACTCAGAGTCCGATCGATTTAGTTAGCAGTCGGCTAACTCATAATTCTGGAAAACAGTCAGCTAATTCAGAATGGCACAAAGGAACTCACATAAAACAAATCATTTTATGCACTGATAATCACGTTGAAAACACACTTATCAAAGCAGTAGATAAACATTTTCGAGCATCGCTCATTTTATTTGATATATAGGAAAGCCCACCTTAATCGTTTACAGAACAAACTTTAACCTTCTGTCTTTCGTCCTGTCTTCAACTCCGACTTCCTCCTTTTATCGCAAATATTCAAACTTTAGTCATCGGTCGAGACGATTAAAGAAAAAGAAATTGAATTCGGTTAAGACTTTTAGGTCTTTGCACTTTAACTAAACTCTTTTGATTAACAAAGAACAAAGAACCAAATATCTCGTTTAGAACTAACTTGGTTCCTTTACTCGACACTTAGGTCAGTTAATAACGGAAGTCGATAACTCATAACGACTTAGAAGTTCTCAAAGAACAAAATTAAAAAGAATTCAACTTGAGAATACGAGTTTCCGAAAGTTTCTGCACAAGGCAGTAACTCTGGAGCATCTACACAAAATAATTCTGCGAAAAAGGGGATGTTCTTGGTACCAAAAGAAAGCTACAGATGTCTAGTTTACTTTCCAATTTACAGATCTCGATTTCGTTAAACGAGCTAAAAGTTATGGCCGTTTCCGTGAAGGATCGCAAAACTGCCGAAAAACCCTAATCGCTCGTAAAACTCGACGCACGATTCCCTAGGTTCGATCAATGCTATACAACCTTTATGTGCATGAAATTCTTATCAATTTACAGTCTAGTCTCGTATTTATCTATCGTGAATACTTTCTCGTTTCTCGATTAAAACTACGACGATTACTTCTCTTCTTTTCAACAATCACTTATACTTAGAAATTCCAATTCAATTTCAATTCAATTTCAATATTCTACTTCTACTTTTTATTTCATAATCTATATAAAATCCATCAACTTCGTTACTACTTATTAATCAACTACGAACTCAATTCATTCAACATATAAGGTCTCGATTCCTTATTTCTTCTTTTACATACTTACTTACTTTCTTCTTTTCTTGAAGTTTTACTAATTCAAATCAATTCAAATTAGTTTCTATCCTCATCTTACATAGTAATGATCATCTTAATGCATTAATATCATCATAAACCATTACTTAACTACTCCACGTCATTTATATAGGTCTAAGAACTCGACTTTTCAAAGTTGTTAGTTTATTCTCAATTAATTCAACAACTACCCTAACATGCTAACAATTACTAATATTCGATTAGTTTTCTCGTTCGATTTTCCTATCGACAATTACGATCGACTCTTCGTCTCTTACGAAAAGTTCGACGTTCTTAGATTTCGTTCAAACTTTCCAATTATCATCATTAACTATATAGATTAACTAATATGAAAACCATAAACTTATATCATACTCGAATCTTAACTTATCGTGATTCTTCGTCTCTTACGATTTCATTTTTATTTTTAGAAAAATCTAATTAAATTATATGTTGAACCTTATGTTTACTACATCTCAATTATATCATCACATCATCCAAATCACAAGATTTACTTAATCATAACCCTACTTCTTTGTCTCTTACCATTTTGTTTTTATTTTTAGAAAATTCTCAATTAATTCATACATCCATAAATTAATACATAGAGTGATAATCCACAAACCAAATCATCTAAATTCAAGCTCCATCTTCAACTACTCATTCATGGAATTTTCGAAAATTCTCTCATTAATTCCACCATGAATTTAACTTAATTTTAACCATAGAAATTCATTCCTAAGCATTAATAACCATAAAATAAACTTAGAACTTGATCTCCTACCTCTCTTGAATATTTCGAAATTTTCAATAATTAAAGGAAATGAATTTTGCTTGGATAGAAATGAAGAGGAAAGTCTCACCTTAACAATTATAAGCTCGAAATTGAAATCGATAAGAAGATGGACAAGTTATCGAACCTGAATGCTTGAAGAACTTGAGGAAAAACACATCAATGGTGAAGAACAAGAGAGAGAAGAGAGAGTTTGGAAGAGAGGGAGAGAGAGGCGGTTGGAGAGAGATGAGATATGGGAAAATTGTGATCTTTTTGCTAAGATATTATGCATAAAGTAGAGGAAAATTCTAAGATGATGACTAAGGTGATGTGTGGCAGTTTATAGGTGATATTTTACCCAAAATATCACCTTTTACGGGTCTAATACTACGTACAGAAATCGATTAATTATTTTTTTAGACGGTTACGTTTCCGGCGAAAACTAATTCGACCATTGGATTGGAAATAATTTACTTAGTCGGAAAGCATAATTCGATTTCCGAAATTCAAAGAAAAGTCGGGACATGACAGTCCAAATTTCGCCCGAAAAATAATTAAAAACTGACTTTCTCCAGTAGACTCGTATCGTAAAATAAGTGAATGTAAAGTTAGACGGTTTTTCGATCTGAGTTCTCGAACGAAAATTCTATCGGACTCGAAAATCCTAATACAGTAGTCGGTCGAACGACTTCTGAAATTTATTTTCAGAAACGGATTTCACCGTTAGTCTTAAAACGGAAATTCCTTAACTTAGGCGTGCAAAGCTTTAATTAATTAGAAATTTTTTATTTCTCGCTGGAAGAAAATATCTGGGGTATTACATCCTACCCCTCTAACAAAAAATTTCGTCACGAAATTTGCATACTTTCCTCGAAAAGATACGGATATCTCTCCTTCATCTTTTCCTCGAGTTCCCACGTGGCTTCTTCATGCCTGTGGTAATTCTATAACACTTTTTCCAATGGTGTCAACTTATTTCTTAATTCTGGTACCCTTCGATCCAAGATCGATAGCGGTCTTTTTTCATAATTTAAGTCAGATTCAAGAACAACGTCTTGCTGACGAAACCAAGTGTGTAGGATTGAACACACATACTTTCTCAAATGAGATACACAATACATAATAAACATTCCATAGACTTGGTAACAAAACCAATCTATACACATTGGAAACTATATTTTTTTTTCAAGATATCAACTAATCATATAAATCTTTGACGAAGCTTATACTTGACATGAAATTAATCATATTATCCTTAGAAGGATAATCATGAGGAAAGTCTTGTCCTCATCCTCTAAATTTTAGTCAGATTGACATACATTGCTTAAGACTTTCGTCACTTCTAGACTTCCTTCACTTTGGTTCGAAACTGACGAAAGAATTCATCTTTCATTTTACTGAGTGAATCTAGTTCGAGATTCCTTCTTTCATCTACTTCATTATGATAAAGCGATTATCTAAACTTCTTTCTATACAAGGCCTCGTAAGGTGCAATACTTAACATCGTCCGACAACTATTATTGTAAGCAATTCGATCAACGGCAAAGTATTCTCTCAGCGTGCACTTCAATCTAATACTATCGTTCTCAACATATCTACGAGTATTTGAATCATTCTCTCGAATTGTCCATCCGTTTGGGGGTGAAAAAGCGGTACTAAATTAAGTCTTGGTACCTAATTCCTTCTGTATAGGAATTCAAAATCTCGAAGTGAAATTGACATCTCTATCAGACGTTATTGACTTTGGTATTCCGTGCAGACGTACAATCTCACGGACATACAACTGTGCTAACTTTTCTAATCCATAGGTAATTGGAATTGGTAGAAAATGAGCTGATTTTGTGAGTCTGTCTATAACTACCCAGATGGCAGTATTTCCTTTTCTAAATTTGGACAAACCCGTCACAAAATCCATGGCTATATCTTCCCACTTTCAAGTTGGAATACTTAATGGTTGCAACATTCCTTGCGGTTGTTGGTATAAAGCTTTCACTTTTTGGTAAGCCAAACATCGTTCTATAAATGAGGTAATATCTTGTTTCAATCCGTTCCACCAGAAATTCTTTCCTAAATCTGGATATATCTTCGTACTCCCTGGGTACGCGGTATATGGTGTATCGTGAGCCTCACTTATGATATCGTTTTTCAATTCGTCGTCATCAGGGATACGAAGTCTACCTTCAAATTTGATCGCATTATCCGGTGCTTCGGAATAACCGTCCGGTTTATCCGTTTTTATTCTTAGTCGTAGCTTCTCGATCGTCTCGTCCTTTCTTTGAGCACTTATGATTCTCTCTTGTAAGTTCGGTGTAGCTACTAGTGCCGCTATTTGGCTAGTTATTATCTTAGGTGTATCGAGCACTTAAAAATCCATTATCTCAAATTCTCGTACAAGTGTTTCTTCCTCGATAAAGAGACACCCTAACTTGGTTGGAGTCTTACGACTCAGCGCATCTGTTACTACGTTCGCTTTTCCTGGATGATAATTGATACCACAATCATAATCCTTGACTAATCCTTTTTTCTCGAAAAAGTACTTCAAATTTTTGTGATCTGTAAAAATCTCAACCCTTACACCATAAAAGTGATGTCTCCAAATTTTTAACGCATGCACAACGGCTGCTAGTTCTAAGTCGTGGGTTGGATACTCAACTTCATGAGGTCGAAGTTGTCGTGAAGCATAAGCTATCTCCTTTCCTTCTTGCATCAAAACGCACCCTAATCCGTTCTTTGAAGCATCTGTATAAACCACGTATTCCATATTTGCTTCTGGAAGAGCTAATACTAGTGCGGTGGTCAACTTTTCCTTGATCGTCTGAAAACTTGTCTCGCACTCATCAGTCCATTTATACTTGTTTTCCTTCCAGAGCAGTTGCAATATCGGTCTAGCAATTGTAAAAAAAAAATCCCTAAATAAAACGTCTATAATAGCCAGCTAAACCTAACAAACTCCTAATCTCGTTTAGGTTTGGTTGGTGTCTTCCAGTTGCGTACTGCCTCTATCTTGGCAGGGTCCACCTTGATGCCTTCTGCTGATACTATATGTCCAAGAAACATCATTTCTTTCAGCCAAAAACTCATATTTACTGAATTTGGCATAAAGTTTCTCAACTCTAAGCGTTTCTAGCATTATTCGCAAATGTTCTTCGTGTTCCTTCTCATTTTTGGAGTAAATGAGAATGTCGTCGGTGAAAACTAAGATGAATTGTCTAAGTATGGGTGGAAAATTCTATTTATGAGATCCATGAATACTGCGGGGCGTTAGTCAAACAAAAATGGCATAACTAGGAATTCGTAATGGCCATATCTGGTTCGAAATGCGGTTTTAGGTATATCTTCGGGTTTGATTTTCAATTGGTGATATCCAGATCTTAAGTCTATTTTTGAAAATACACCTGCGCCTTTAAGCTGATCAAAGAGGTCTTCTATCCTTGGCAAAAGATATTTATTCTTAAGGGTGATCTTATTCAGCTCGTGATAGTCTATGTACATCCTTATAGGACCATCCTTTTTCCTGATGAACAAAACATGTGCTCCCCATGGTGAAACACTCGGTCTAATGAAACCAACATCTAACAACTCTTGCAGTTGGATCTTAAGCTCTTCTAATTCCTTCGGGCTATGCTCCATACCAAATGGCGCAGTAAATAGATAATCAATCCATCCCATGGATTATATTTACGTCGAGCACTTTCATTAACACTTTACTTTAAGTGTTCACTTACTTACTAAACCTTTTTCCACTTAAGTAAGTTCACGGAAAATAAACAGATAATAACTCCAATACTAGTTTTATAAACTTTTTATCTTCTCAAGTTTAAACAAGAATATTCATCTAAACACGATTAGAAGAAACATTTACGAGATCAAAGCCCACTCACGGGGTCATATATACATATGCGTCGTACGAGTACTGTTTTGCCTCCAACGAGGACTTATACAAAAACTAGACTATGACTAGTCTGAGTTAGGCCCACTACTTGCCTAGTGACCCTAGTCTGATCCGGCCGTTGAAACTGTTGTTGTTGTGGATGTAGCTGAGCCTGAATAGCTCTCAAGGGTTGGGGCTGACCATACTGATTTGGTCCCGCCGTTTGCAACGGTTTCGGGCAATCCCTCTTCATGTGCCCTTTTTGTCCGCAGTTAAAGCAAACACCCGTGCCTTCCTGACAAACACCGGGATGCGTCCCATTACACTTAGGACAGATAGGGAAAATGATCTTTCCTTGGTTATTTCCTTGCCGCTGTCCTGATCGGTTATTCTGAATTGGCTGCTGAAAGCCATGCTGATTTCCACTCTGGTTTCCCTGATTTTTGTAGTGCTGATAGTAGCCACTATTGTTTCCTCCTTCCCATTTCCGTTTCCCCTGATAGTTACTATTATTGTTGTTGTTGAAATGGCCTCGATTCTGAGTCTGGTTTGGGGCTGGTGCGGTTGTCACGACTTTCCTTTCGTCAGGCACTACTGCCTCTATTTCTAGCGCTCGTCCTAGTACCTCCGTGTAGCTCAGTCCTCCGTGACTGGCTAGTGCCACTCCTAGTTCGTGTCTAAGTCCTCCACGGAACTTCTTTGCTATCTTCTCGTCGGTATCTATCTGTTCGGGTGCATACCTTGACAATTCACAAAAGGTTGCATCATATTTAGTTACTGTCATCTTCCCTTGCTTTAGATTGTAGAATTCTGCTTCCTTCTTTGCTCTATAGGTTTTTGGAATGTACTTGTCGTAAAATTGATGGTCCCGAAACGAGTTCTGGTGTATGGGGGGGGGGGGAATACACCAGATAAAGCTTTTAAAAAATCAACCCCCTGAAAATATCACAACCGAGTAAGAAGACTCGGATGGAATCACAACTGAGTAGAAATACTCAGCTGGACACACAACTGAGGAAGAAACACTCAGTTGGAAGTGAAGTGCTGTGCGGAATGTGGTGGAAAATAACTCGTTTAAAAATAACTCACGCTTTTATGCACGGTCGGTCAAGAACCAAGACAGATGAGAATGCTAAGATGCAGTTTGTATGCTGGTTAGTTGGGTTAGTTGAATATGCGATAAATAACTAAAAAATAAACTCAAGCATACAGAAATTTACGTGGTTCGGAGAAACCTCCTACGTCCATGGGGAGTTGTGAGTCCACACAATTCTGTCCAAGTTCTTCTGGACAAACCACTCAGCTTACGCGGGCTGAGTAACCGTTAAGGATAAGTTTGCGGGTACTTATCAACCTTACAGTTTAGTTTTCGGGTACTAAACAACCTATCTACTCAGTTGCAGGAAGAGTAGGATCCTAAACCTTTTCAGGTGAAAAAAAATGGGGTTCCAACTAAAAGCTCGAACACGAGGTGAGCTTTGATCTAACACTCTACAAACTCTCACCAAGTGATGTTCTCAAGGTTCGATCTAAAGATACAGAAACTAACTCTAGAACTCTCAACAAGTGATGTTCTAAAGGATTAAATGCAGTTTAGCTCGTGAAGAATTTTGCTCTTTCTTTCGCTCTCTGGTTTCTTCTCGCGTGTGTGTCTTGTTATTGTGTGTCTTCTATCATCTCTGAATGAATGAAGGCCTCTATTTATAGGATGAGAGTATCAACTAGCCGTTGGAGGAGCTGTTGATCTCTGTTCTTTGAAAGCGATGGCTTGTCTCTCATCTCTGCAGACTTTCCGGATTTGGCATCTGTGCTCTTCTACTTTTCATCTGAGACAACCTTGTGTTGGGCCAAATGGGGTAATGACTGAACGGTCAAACCCTCACGTGACCTCCTTTTTGAAATTCAAATCTTAACAACAGACTTCCAACAAGGAGTGGTCGGTTAAGACTTTCGATCTTCAACTAGCTTGTTCTTCAGCTGATGTTCTATCTGACTGCTGACAGTTGAACTCTCAGCTGACTTCTACTTCATGCTGTTGATCTTCTGGGTTGAGTTATACAACTGATGTTCTGAAACTGAACGCTCAGTTGTCTTCCTTGTATCTTCTCTCTTTTTAAATTTACATGAAATGAACGCTCAGTTGTGTTCCTCACAACTGATGTTCTATCTGTTGAGTGTAACTTCCCCCTTTCTCAATGCTTCATATGATGAACGCTCAGTTGTCTTCTTTACAACTAATGTTCTATCTGAGTGAAGCCTTGTTGCCGTCTTCAGCGGGAGTCCTGTAAAGATAAAATCTTAACAGTGCTCAAACAGCGAGCCTAACTACTGACATTAGGAACTGGCAACATCTACTCGGTTGGGTTCAGTTGGTTTTGGAATCAATCAAAACTTTTACTTAAATTTCCCAACAATTTCCCCCTTTTTGATGATGCCAAAACTCCTTATACGAATTCTAAAACCCTTACAGATCACAACTGATCTAGATCTAACTGACTTATCTAAAATCTCAGCTGAAATTCTAGATTGTCTATAAGATTGAAACATCAAAGGGTTAGCACAGTTATAACATGGTATTGAACTAACTTTTTGATTCAGAGCTTGGACAATGAGATATTGTTCATCAAGGTGAATCTTATAACTGGATAGTTTTCATTACAACTGATTGTTACAAGGATAAGTACAAAAATCAAAAGTTACAACAGTTGCTTCAAAAACTATCTGAGCTAAAATTCTAGCCCATACTTACTAAAAATCCTAACAAAAATTTCCCTCTTGGTAGGTGACTCCTTGGAAATGTCCACTCCATGCTCCTTGCAAACCTGCCTCGCCTCAGCTGCAATCTTCGTGCGGTTCGGGTTGCGAGATTCTGGGAGAAGAGGAGGCCGATAAGTAACCCTCTTAGGAACTGGAACTGTGTTCAAGTCCAGCTTGGCTTCAATCATAGCCCGTCTGAACTGGCTGAACATGCCCGGATCCCCTGAGTGCAACTCAGTCAGTGCTTCCTTGAACACTTTCCTCAGGTCGTCAGTTGCGTAAACCTTCCTATAGTAGAAGTCATTCACGAACTCCTGCTTGAACAGCTCCCACTCTTCATTCCACTCGGTCGGCATCCACTTGTCAACATGCCTAAACCGACTCTCGACCTTGGACTTTGCTGGCAACCTTTGTTGCTTCAACCGAGCTTCCGTCTTTGATTGATGTTTGTTGATTCGGCGTCGGCTGCGGGAGGCAACATTGCGGTCCAAATTCTGGGAGATTTTCTTCAGCTCTTCCTCGAACTGGTTCACCCTCCTTGCCTGGCTGGTGGCGAACTTCCTTATCCAGCTCGGGTTCATATAATCCTTCTCCTTTACATCCATAGCCTTAGCAGCTGCGATGCACTCTTCGGTTGTGATACCGTCGAGTTCCGAATCTAGCTCGACTGCGATCTCGGCTATGGAGTTGTAGGAAACTCCAAACTTCTCTGCCAGCTCCAAGTCTTTTGACATTTCAGCTCCACCGACTTCGGTTGACTTGGGAGCGGCCTTCTTTGTCTTCTTCCTCAGCTGAGATTTTGCTGCAGCTGGCACTTCTTCTTCAGCTTGGGTCTCTTCTTCGCCCTGCACCCCAACATCTGCCTCCTTCTCTTCCCCCTTTTTGGCATCAGCAACAAGGCTTGCTACTGAACCATCTAGAGAGGTGAGTTGATCCTCGGCTAGTTGAAGGCTGTTGAAGAGTTCATCGACAGCGCACTCAAGCTCCACCTTCTTCGCTATATCCGAGTCCTGGCGCTCTTGTTCGGCTTTCTTTAAAGCAGAGAGGTTCTCGATGACCTCAATTTGAAAAGCCACGAACTCAGCCCATCGCGACTCGAAGTGAGACTCCTATTCAGCATCTTGGGTTTGCTGGGACTTGGCAAGATTGGAGTCGGCCAAGGATTTGAAGACGTTCAGCTCCGACTTCAATCCCAACAGAGTGGACTTCAGCTCTGACATTTCTTGACTGGTGGAGGAGGAGAATTCTTCCAGCTTGGTCTTCATTGCAACATTCTCCTCCACCAGTTGCTGATTCTTCACTTCTTGCGCTTCCAACACCCTCAGCTGGTCATCTTTTTGTTGCTGGAGGTTGGCAAGCAGTTCAGTCCTCAGCTGGTTGACCCTCTCAGCTACCAGCTCACATATTTCTTCAGTTATGGGAGCATGCTGATCAGCTGGAGGGGCTTGTGCAATCAGAGCTAGAGGCTCATCTGTGACCATGGCTTGTCGGTTGGCCAGGTACTGTTGCAGTTTTTCTTCCTCTTCCTTCGCTGCTGCGGCGGTGGCATCCACATTCTCAAGGAAGTCAACTGACTTGACCAACATGCTGTCGAGAAAGTCGATGCACTCCTGTCCAGCTGCTTCTCTGGTGTCTGTCCCTTCAGCTCGGCTCTGGTCCAGCCTACGAGTGAGCAGCGCAATCCGGTTGTTGTAAGCCACTTCAAGGTTGGAGTAGTTGAAGTAAGCTCGGATGCGGGACTCATCTGACTTCAGCCTGTCCCAGCTCTGCACCCTGATCGTATCTTCTTTGACGTACCAATGGCTGAAGATCAGGTGGAACTGGTACAAGAGCTCGGTTCCCAGAGTGGCGAAGACTGGCATGTTTCGAGCTTCAGGGAACATGCCTAGCAGCTTCTGCAAGCAGTAGGCCACCCTACCCTCGTGCTCTAGAGCGACTGCCTGAAGGTCCTCTGCTTCATTTATTGGGGAAGGAGAAATATCATATGGCAGAGGTTCAAAAGGTTCGTCGATGTTGGCCAAAGAGTCGGTCGCAACATCGGCATCGAGCTGGGAGCTCGGAATATTGGATTCGTTTGGGAGGGGGGTTTCAATTGTTTCCTCAACATTTGCCGAAGGAGCCGTCACAATGTTGGCATCGAACAGGGTGCTCGGAACATTTGGTTGTGGAAGGGTTGAAAGAGCAAGAGGCTCTGGGGCGGTACGGCATGAACTCCAGCCGTGGGGGAGGTTGGGGCATCGTCAAGGTCCTCAGATGAGGAAGAAGCGTCTGTCGTCACATCCGTCTCCATTCCCTCAGCCTCGTCAGCTCTGGTTGCGCGAGGGGCAATCTCAAAAGTGGCAGCCTCAGCTGAGTGGCTCGACTCAGATGGCTCTTCAGCATGTGCCGACTCAACTGGTGCCTCTTCCTCAACAGGAGCTTGCTCCGCAGCTGGCATTCCCTCCTCAGCTGGCGCAGACTCGACCGGTGCCTCCTCCTCAGCTGGAGCTTGCTCCTCAGCTGGCTCAACAGCTGGCTCTTCAACCACAACCTTCTTCTTGATTTTTACCCTCAACTTTTTCTTGGAGGGCTCCTCAGCTGACTCCTTCTCCTACTCAGCTCGTCGGCGTGCAACTTTGGATTTAGCGGGGCGAGCAGTAGCTGATTCCCCCTCAGCTGTAGACTCAGCAGTCTTTCCAATCTCCTTCTTCTCTTTCGGAGTATACACACTCCTGAGTACCTCCTGTGCCTTCTTAGCTGTCGGGAACAACAGTAATTTCTTGAACGGCGTCTCTTCACAGTCCTCCCAGACCATGTTGCGATCCTTGGTCGCAAGCAGGATCAGGGCTGAGATCTTGCAATCGAAGTTGAGCGTCCCTTTCACACTCAACAGCTTTTCTCCAGACTCAGTTGTTGTCTCGGAGATCTTTGACTTCTCCACCATCAACTGGTTCAGGAAGTATTGGAACCAGTTGATCTGGTGTTGGTGCTCCAAGGCATCCAACTGCTTCAACTTGGGTTGGCTGATATCGCCGAATGCACCACTATAACCGAACACCACCTTAGAAACTACATCGAACAGCAGACGATGTTCTGGCTTCAGCTTCGTCCTCTGCATGTTTCAACCTCTTCGGCTCGATCAAAGCATTCTGCAGAAACTCATCCGCCTGCTCGTCGATTATGTTCTCCACAAACTCCGTGGCAGTGTGGTTGACGGGGATGATATGGCGGAGGGCATCGGAAACATTGATGGGGAAGGTGACGCAGCGAATGGTCCTAGCCGGAAGGAGGGGCAAAGCTTGGCCCATTCGAGGAGGCCATTCTCTCTGAGAGTATTAGCGAGGGGAGCCAACACCGGCGACTCCAAATCCTCGTCGGAGAGGATCTGTACGAAATGGATCTTTGACACCAGCATGTCGAACGATTCTTTGTAAGAGGTAGGGACAAGGGAAGATCCGGAATAAGCCATTTTCTTTATTTTGGGGTCCATTTATAATCACTGCAAAGGTATTTATAGGAAGAAGTAAGGGAAATGTTTTGCAGAAAATAGTTAGACAAAAACTGGGAAGACGATGAACAGTTATAGC
Organism: Schizonepeta tenuifolia; assembly: GCA_029490685.1. NCBI lineage: Eukaryota > Viridiplantae > Streptophyta > Magnoliopsida > Lamiales > Lamiaceae > Schizonepeta > Schizonepeta tenuifolia. The sequence goes on along the minus strand of CM055955.1, from coordinate 89,852,283 downwards.
AGATAGATACGAATGAGGAAGGTAAGAGATCACTTCCTGATTTTCCGCTATATATAGGTTTTTGACTTGATTAAGATCGACAGCTGGGGTTAAATGGCGCGAATCCATCAACGGCTGAGATTACGCGACTGTTGACTATCTTTGACTTGACGTCACGAACCGAGTTTCAACCAGCGCGTGAGAAGGTGTACAGTTTTCATGTCAGCCCAGTCGCACTATAAAGTAGGCTATTGATGTTCAGCCGTACTTTACATTTAATGCGACATGATGGCTATTTTTAATGTAACTGACATGTTAAGGAATGTTTGAATTTATTTCAAACATTCTCATTTAAGATCATAACACCTTCAGCCATAAATGATACCTGCCAGCTGATGTCGAAATTAGCTGTGTTCCCTTGTTGCAGCATACCATCAGCTGACTCGAGTTTGTCTGTTCAGCTGACGTCTGATTCCTTCGGTTGGCAATCTGCATCTGATCGGCATACCATCAGCTGACTCAAGTTCGTCTGTTCAGCTGACGTCTGATGTCTTCAGTTGGCGATCCGCATCTGAGATTCCCCCTTCATCTGAGCTTCCCCCTCAGATGGATATCTATCTCTTCACCTCAGTTGACTCCTCATCTGATGGATCCAACAATCCAAGGAGGTCACATAGCATCTTGAACCGTGCTTCAGCTAGAGGTTTGGTGAAGATATCAGCTCTCTGAATCTCAGTTGGAATCTTCTCCATGGATACATCCTTCTTCTCAATATGATCTCGGATAAAATGATGACGGATGTCGATATGCTTTGTCCGAGAGTGATGAACAGGATTCAAAGAGATAGCAATGGCACTTGAGCTATCGCAATGAATGGGAACCTGTCCAGTTGAGACTTCATAATCTCTCAGATGTTGCTTGAGCCATAACACTTGCATGCAACAGCTTCCGGCAGCCATATATTCTGACTCGGTTGTAGAAGTGGCAACACATGCTTGTTTCTTGGAGAACCACGAAACTAGCTTGCTTCCCATGAACTGACAATGTCCAGATGTGGACTTCCTGTCCAACCGATCTCCTGCTAGATCTGCATCTGAGTATCCGGTCAGTTGGATGTTGTCGTCGGTTGGATACCACAACCCAACATTAACAGTTCCCTTCAGATACTTGATGATGTTCTTTGCTGCCAACATGTGTGCTTCTCTGGGTTGAACTTGGAACCGAGCAAACACTCCAACTGCGTATGATATGTCTGGCCGACTGGCGGTTAGATAGAGCAAAGAACCGATGATCCCTCTATACTTACTGGCATCTACGAGCTTTCCCTCAGTTCAGGTTCAATCTTCCAGTTAGTATTTATCGGGATCCTAGTTGTCTTACTTGTTTGCAATCCGAACTTGGTGATGAGCTCCTTAGTATATTTGGACTGATTAATGAAAATCCCTTCTGGTGACTGCTTCACTTGAAGTCCAAGAAAATAGTTCATCTCGCCCATCATCGACATTTCGAACTTCTCCTTCATGAGATTTGAAAATTTTTCACACAGTTCCTCCGACTTAGAACCAAATATGATGTCGTCGACGTAGATTTGCACAACAAGTATATCTTCTCCAACTTTGATGGTGAACAGTGTTTTGTCAACTGACCCTCGTTTGAATCCCGAGTTCAGAAGAAAACCACAAAGAGTGTCATACCAAGCCCTGGGTGCTTGTTTCAGTCCATAGATTGCTTTCTTCAACTTGTACACTCTTCCATCTCCAGTTTCAAAACCGGGAGGCTGTTCAACATAAACATCTTTCTTGATATCACCGTTGAGGAAGGCACACTTCACATCCATCTGATAGACCTTGAACTTGTGAAATGCGGCATAGGCTAGAAAGATTCGGATGGCTTCCAGTCTTGCAACTGGCGCGAAAGAGTCCTCGAAATCGATTCCTTCTTGTTGGCAATATCCTTGAGCTACCAACCTTGCCTTATTCCTCAATATGAATCCAATGGCGTCTCTCTTGTTTTTGAAAATCCACTTCAATCCAATAACCTTAACACCATTTGGTCTTTCTACCAACTCCCATACACAGTTGCGTAGAAACTCATTCAGTTCTTCTTGCATGGCTGTTGTCCAGTGAACACAGTTGAGGGCTTCCACAACGTTCTTCGGTTCTAGCACATCAGCTACAAAGCAAGAAATCATGGAAACATCTCCAGCTTGCTCGAACTCCTCTAGAACTACCAACTCCTCAGCATATTGAGCGTAAGTGTTGGAATCTTCCTCGGTTGGATCTGGATTTGCAACTCGGCTCCTTGTACGCACACCTTTTGTTGGATCTCCGATGATGTTGTCAGTGGAATGATCTTCATACCATCTTCGGTTGCGTCTTCCTTCTTCTTCCATCTGTGGTTGTTCCGTGATCTGAGCTGTGGGAGATGCTGGACTCTTCTGAGTTGGTGATTTATCAGTTGTTGAGTCTGGATCCTCAACATTGATAACATTTCGAACTGGGCTCGGTTGGGCTTCAAATGCTGATGCAGTTGGAGGGGCATCAGCTGGAGTTCCCCCTTGAGATGAGCTGGGGTCCTCGCATTCATCTTCAGAGGAGTATGGATCCTCATCCTCAGTTGCCCAAACCAGTGGTTCAGCTAGATTCTTTTGCCTTAGAATCTGAGATCTTGTGAGGGCTAGTGGAACTTGTGGATCAGCCTGTTGTCCTTTAGCCTGTTCCCTGCACTCAAAAGTAGATTCATCAAAACTAACATGAGGTGTTATCTCCACAACACGAGAGCTATTGTTGAAAACTCTATAAGCCTTGATCCGAGCGGCATATCCGAGAAATATGCCTTTCGAAGCTTTGGCATCAAAAGTTTTCAACTGAGTCTTCCCACTGTTGTGAATATAACACTTAGAACCAAAAACACGAAAATAAGAAATATCTGGCTTCCTGCGTCTCCATAGCTCGTATGGTGTCTTTCCCAACTGCTTGGTCAGAAGAGACCGGTTCTGAGTGTAGCATGCAGTGTTGATGGCCTCAGCCCAAAATCTCTTTGGTAGAGCTGAGCTGGTTAACATGGATGTAGCTGCATCCTTCAGCGTTCGGTTCCTTCGCTCAGCTACTCCATTCTGTTGCGGAGTACGCGCAGCTGATGTTTGATGTGTAATTCCATGTTTCTCGTAGTACTCAATGATGGTTTCATTTAGAAACTCAGTTCCACGATCTGATCGGATAGAAATGATCTTCATCTCTTGTTTGTTCGATATCCGATCCATCAACTTGGGTAGCTCATCTCAGGTTTCACTCTTATGACGCATGAAGATGGTCCACGTATATCTTGAGTAGTCATCAGTTACAACCTGGGTGTACTCGTTACCATTCATGCTCTTTGGTGTAACTGGCCCGAAGAGATCCATGTGGATCAGCTGTAACACTCGGTCGGTTGAGGGAGTTGTCTTTAACCGGAAGGAGGATCTAGCAAGCTTTCCCAACTGGCATGCACTGCAAATATGTGTTGTTGAAAACACTCGGTTTGGTATGCCTCTTGCATGTTCTTGTCTGGCAAGTCGGTTCATTGTCTTGAAGTTCAGATGGTTGAGCCTTTTGTGCCACAGCCAGCTCACATCTGAACTGCTCTTTGATAACAGGCAGGTGTCAGGAAGACTGCTGTTCCAGTCAGCGTAGTAGACATTCCCGGTTGGCGATCGATTTCCCAACAATATCACCTGCTTTGATCCGACATTTTTAACCCTGCAACCCTGTGCATCAAACTTGACAGAGAAACCATTATCACAGAATTGGCTGATGGAGAGCAAGTTATGCTTCAATCCATCAACATATGAGACATCAAGGGTACCGTAACCTCTGGTGTAACCTTTTGAGTTGTCACCAAAAGTAACTGATTGACCTTCTTTCTCCACGAAACTTCCAAGCAAATCCTTCAGATTTGTCATGTGTTTCGAGCATCCACTGTCCATCACCCACATTGTTGCAGACCCCTTATTCTTCCTCAGCTATTTCTTCTGTACCTGCAAAGAGAAACTCGCTTAGGTCCCCAATTCTGTTAGGTCCTAGAGGGTTAGAACTAGTTCCCCCTGGAACTGTGCGACGCTTTTCCCTGTATACTCGGATGGATTTTTCATTCCAGATCACTTTTTCTTCATCATCAACTATAACAACACCTCGGTTATCCTTAGGCTTGTTGTTAGTAGTGATGTTCTGTTTCTTGGGAGGAGTTGGATTTCTCCCATTGCGAGCTTTCAGAGGAGAGGCTTTCCCCCTGTTTTGATGGCGATTCTTATCCTGTTGAATTTGTCTGTAAGGTCGGATGCCTTGTTGGAATCTCTGTGGCTGATTCTGATTCCAACTCCTTGAATATTGTTTGTAGCTGTTCATGCCCTGTTGGTGGTTCATGTTGTGGCATGAATATCTCCAGCTGTTCGACCTGTTCCTTATCTGTTGACTCGGTTGGAACCTTTGGTTGAACTGATGATGGAACCGCTGTTGATTCAGATGGTTGGATCCTTGTCGGTTCTGCGGTCGGTTTTATTCTTTCTGATGTTGACTCTGAGGTTGATGCAGAGGTCGGTTCTGATTCTGAGTTCGGTTGCGATTATGCCTTCGACGCCTCTGATTCCTCTTCTGACTTTTGGAACATTCCCCCTCGGTTGATGTCCCAACCGATGGAACATTCTGTCCTCCATCTACTGCTCCTTTTCCCTTCTCAGTTGTGGTTGCCTTGGTCGGTTGAGCTTGCTGAGAGGTGGAGGTTGAATTACTTTGTAGTGACTCAGGTTCCACTGTGTTAGGTTCGACAACCTTGACCTCAATAGCTTTGATGAAGGTTGCTGGAGGAATTCCACTATCTTTAATCACATCATAACTGAGTCTGACACGTCATCCATCTGTCGGCTGTAAGTGATTAGATTCTCTATGATCTTGGATGACTGATATAGCTTGATCAGGTTGTCCTTCTCAGTTTGCAACTCTTTGAGAAGAACAGCTATATACTCGGACTATTCGTCTGACTTTTTCACCAGCTGGCCGATCTGCGCCTCTTGCTTGTTCAACTGATCTTCCTGCTTCTTGATCTGTTTCTTTAACTCCTCATCAGTTGAAGCCTTAGGTTGGCTGGCAGCATTCAGTTGATTATTGAGATTGTCAATCTCTTCCGTTTGGCTCTTGATCAGATCGTCCTTGTCGGTTAAGGATTCTTCAAGCTTGGCTAATTGTACTTGAAGACTCTTAAACTCAACCGACTGTTGTTGCCCTTCCTCATTGAGTGCTAAGAAGTCGTCCCATGAGAGTTCCAACTCTTCATCTAGGGTTTCTTGCATGTTAGAAATATTTGAAGAATTCAAATTAGCAGGATTAGATTGTACCTCATCATCTTTGACGTCCATCTGCACACAATAACAAAAGAAGGGTGCAAGCAGATATGCACTAGCGTGATAAAGAGATCTGTTCAGTTGACCACTGAATAAAATTCCTCGAATTCACACCTTGTGAAACAGAGTCAGCAGTCTTTTGAACCACTGCTCTGATACCACTTGATGGTCCCGAAACGAGTTCTGGTGTATAGGGGGGGGGGAATACACCAGATAAAGCTTTTAAAAAATCAACCCCCTGAAAATATCAGACTCGGATGGAATCACAACTGAGTAGAAATACTCATCTTGACTCACAACTGAGGAAGAAACACTCAGTTGGAAGTGAAGTGCTGTACGGAATGTGGTGGAAAATAACTCGTTTAAAAACAACTCACGCTTTTATGCACGGTCGGTCAAGAACCAAGACAGTTGAGAATGCTAAGATGCAGTTTGTATGCTGATTAGTTGGGTCAGTTGAATATGCGATAAATAACTGAAAAATAAACTCAAGCATACAGAAATTTACGTGGTTCGGAGAAACCTCCTACGTCCACGGGGAGTTGTGAGTCCACACAACTCTGTCCAAGTTCTTCTGGACAAACCACTCAGCTTACGCGGGCTGAGCAACCATTAAGGATAAGTTTGCGGGTACTTATCAACCTTACAGTTTAGTTTTCGGGTACTAAACAACCTATCTACTCAGTTGCAGGAAGAGTAGGATCCTAAACCTTTTCAGGTGAAAGAAAATGGGGTTCCAACTAAAAGCTCGAACACGAGGTGAGCTTTGATCTAACACTCTACGAACTCTCACCAAGTGATGTTCTCAAGGTTCGATCTAAAGACACAGAACTAACTCTAGAACTCTCAACAAGTGATGTTTTAAAGGATTAAATGCAATTCAGCTCGTGAAGAATTTTGCTCTTTCTTTCGCTCTCTGGTTTCTTCTCGCGTGTGTGTCTTGTTATTGTGTGTCTTCTATCATCTCTGAATGAATGAAGGCCTCTATTTATAGGCGGAGAGTATCAACTAGCCGTTGGAGGAGCTGTTGATCTCTGTTCTTTGAAAGCGATGGCTTGTCTCTCATCTTTGCAGACTTTCCGGATTTGGCATCTGTGCTCTTCTGCTTTTCATCTGAGACAACCTTGTGTTGGGCCAAATGGGGTAATGACTGAACGGTCAAACCCTCACGCAACTTCCTTTTTGAAATTCAAATCTTAACAACAGACTTCCAACAAGGAGTGGTCGGTTAAGACTTTCGATTTTCAACTAGCTTGTTCTTCAGCTGATGTTTTATCTGACTGCTGACAGTTGAACTCTCAGCTGACTTCTACTTCATGCTGTTGATCTTCTGGGTTGAGTTATACAACTAATGTTCTGAAACTGAACGCTCAGTTGTCTTCCTTGTATCTTTTCTCTTTTTGAATTCACATGAAATGAACGCTCAGTTGTTTTCCTCACAACTGATGTTCTATATGTTGAGTGTAACTTCCCCCTTTCTCAATGCTTCATATGATGAACGCTCAGTTGTCTTCTTTACAACTGATGTTCTATCTGAGTGAAGCCTTGTTGCCGTCTTCAGCTGGAGTCCTGTAAAGATAAAATCTTAACAATGCTCAAACAGCGAGCCTAACTACTGACATTAGGAACTGGCAACATCTACTCGGTTGGGGTCAGTTGGTTTTGGAATCAATCAAAACTTTTACTTAAATTTCCCAACAAAAATGCTTCCTTAAACTCATCCCAAGTAAACTGAGCCAGATGCTCTGTCGGAATAACTTTCTGCCTAGCTTCCCACCAGAAATCAGCTGGTCCGGTAAGTTGAAACGCAACACACGAAAGGTGTTCCTCATCAGTACATCTGAGAAGTTTAAAGATCCTTTCAATGGCTCTTATCTAGAGCTCATCATCACTCGGGTTTTCAGATCCATTAAAGACAAGTGGATTTCTTTTGAGGAAAAGATCCTCAATATCACGACGTCGGGGTGGTGATGGTGGTGTAGGTGAAGGGGTTTCTTGACGTTGTTGTTCTTCTTCCCTCTCATGATGTCTATGACCTCTTCCAGGTCCTCTAGGTATACCAGGTCCTCTTCTTCTATTATTCACTACTCTTGGCGGCATTTTTTGAAACTCAAGAAATCAAGAATTTCTCATTAACACTTTGCTTTAGACCATTCACATACTTATTTCCTTCTCAACCTTAACCTTAAGCGTCTAGCAATTTTTAAGAAATTGCACTCAAACACTTATAAAAAAAAAATTCGATACTTTCCATCCTTTAACTTATTATACTTGTTGCTTTATTATCATTTCCTTGAAGAAAACTCTTAACGGCTCTTTAATTATTAAAACAAAGTAGAGTCGACTTTGTTCATGTTACTTACACGAAAGTAACATTCGTCTCTTATTCACTTTTGATTCTCTTTATTCTGTCCTTCCCGTTCCAATCGTCTCTTGAATATTTCGGAACCAACGCTTCTTAAAACGTCTATGTTCTCAAAGAATTGGGAAAGCCTTAGAATTAGTCTAGATTTTCATGCCAACAAAACATCTCAATTTAAAGAAATTATAACTCAAATAATTTCACATAATGTCACAAAGTATAACTCTTATACTTCAACCAAATTCATACTTGGCACTTTTATTCTCAACTTTACTTGCATATTTAATCAAAAATTTCTTCTTAAAAGAAATCACACTTCTGAAACTCTTTCCTTTCTTTTCTTCTCTGGTTGAGTCGACGTAGCGGGAGGTTGAGTTTTTGTCTACACTCTTAAACTTAGTGTTACGACCTAACTTTACTTGAAAGAAGACTTAGGTGTAGAGCATATACAAATGCTCCATCTTATTACTAAAAGGAACTTGTATGCAGAGCAGAAAAGATTGCTCTGATACCACTCTGTCACAGCCCCAAATCCCGAGGGACGACAAAGCCGGGGTGCGACTAGGGGTTGGATTAAAGAGGCGGGGGAGAAAGGGGAATAAATGAATAAACACACTAACTAACAATAATAAACAAACTAATTACTATGAACTGACTTCGTTTAATAAAAAGAGAGTCGATCTCGAAGGATCGCTCGACATAGATGTTTCATAGTAAACTCGGTATTAAGTACGAGACTTAACCAAAAGGGTTTATACATAAAAAAGAAATAGTTTTGCAGCGGAAAACGTAGAACTTAAACACTGATCTTCTTTCCTATGTACAACTCTACTCAACCTCCACCGCTTCCGTCACTCAACCTGCACATTTATAACACATGCAGGGCTAAGTACAAAATCACTTAGTGGGCACATTGCCGAAAATCATATCATAAGTGTATGGATTAATCAGGCATCTCAATAAGTAACGCATCGGGGTTTTCATCAAAGGCTCGTGCCTACTAAACATTTTTCTTTTCATAAACATAGCTGATCAACATTTTTCTGTTGTTACATTCAACTTGCATTTTAACGCCGGGGAAGAGTTAACTTCTTCCGCGCACGTTCCTCACCGTGGCTGGCTACCCCTCAACAGGGTACCATATACACTGGCTACCGTGTACACTAACTCTAGAAAGCAGTCGGCTAACTTAGAGTCCGATCGATTTAGTTAGCAATCGGCTAACTCATAATTCTGGAAAGCAGTCGGCTAACTCAGAATGGCACAAAGGAACTCACATAAAACAAATCATTTTATGCACTGATAATCACGTTAAAAACACACTTATCAAAGCAGTAGATAAATATTTTCGAGCATCGCTCATTTTATTTGATATATAGAAAAGCCCACCTCAATCGTTTACAGAACAAACTTTAACCTTCTGTCTTCCGTCCTGTCTTCAACTCCGACTTCCTCCTTTTATCACAAATATTCAAACTTTAGTCATCGGTCGAGACGATTAAAGAAAAATACATCGAATTCGGTTAAGACTTTTAGGCCTTTGCACATTAACTAAACTCTTTTGATTAAAAAAGAAACGAGACTCAAACATATCTCGTTTAGAACTAACTCGGTTCCTTTACTTGACACTTAGGTCAGTTAATAACGGAAATCTATAACTCATAACGACTTAGAAGTTCTCAAAGATCGAAATTAAAAAGAATTCAACTTGAGAAAATGAGTTTCCGAAAGTTTCTGCACAAGGCAGTAACTCTGGAGCATCTACAGAACAGAATTCTGCGAAAAAGGGGATGTTCTTGATACCAAAAGAAAGCTACGGATGTCTAGTTTATTGTCCAATTTACAGATCTCGATTTCATTAAACGAGCTAAAAGTTATGGCTGTTTCCGTGAAGGATCGCAAAACTGCCGAAAAACCCTAATCGCTCGTAAAACTCGACGCACGATTCCCTAGGTTCAATCAATGCTATACAACCTTTATGTGCATGAAATTCTTATCAATTTACAGTCTAGTCTCGTATTTATCTGTCGTGAATACTATCTCGTTTCTCGATTGTCACAGCCCCAAATCCCGAGGGACGGCAGAAGCCGGGGTGCGACTGGGGTTGGATTAAAGAAGCGGGGAAGAAGGGGGCTGACTGAATAAACATACATACATGACTACATAATTTCTATGAACAAGACCTCGATTATAATATATATAAGAAAAGAGTTGATCTCGGAAGATCACTCAACAAAGTATTCAAAAAGAAATCTAAGTTATTGACGGAACTTAGACTACAATGATATAATTACATAACATCAAAAGTGATCAAAGTTTAGCAGCGGAAAAGTGAGACATAATACAAGTCTTCTCCTAAAGACAACTTCAACTCCTTACTCAACCCTCCTCTGCTCTCGTCGCTTCAACCTGCACATTTAGAAACATATGCAGGGCTAAGTATGATAGTACTTAGTGGGCACGTTGCCGAAAACATAATCATAAGTATTGAAAATCAGGCATCACATTTTATAGCGCATCGGGGTTTTCATTTAAAAGAGCCCGTGCCTATTAAACATTTTTATCTCATTCAAAAGTAGTAGCTCGCGCGAGCATTTTTCCATAGATGTTACGTTCAAATCTTGACCAGTCATTATCACCGTGGCTGGTTACCCCTCAACAGGATACCACATACACCACAGGCTACAGTGCACTAACTCTGGAAAGCACCTAATTGACTAACTCAGAGCCGATCATTAAGTTGTTAACACCTAAATGGTTAACATACAAATCTGGAAAGCACGACGGCTAACTCAGATGGTACAAGAGAACTCACATAAACATAAAACATTTCATTTATGCCTGATATCACTTTGAAAACACAGTTATCAAAGCTCATAAAGCTCACTTTCGAGTTGTGGAAAAACCCACATTTTATTTGTTATAGATAAAAGCCCACCTTAGCTTTACAGAACTAAATAACAAGCTTCTCCTCTTTAGTATTCCATCCCTTCGTTATACTGACTTCGTCCTTCATCATACGTGAAACATAACCTCGATGAGTCATTGAGACGACAAAAGAAAAAGGAAATCGAAAACAAGTTCGATTTAGTCTTTTACGTTTCAACTTTTAGGCATTTGCACGCTTAACTAATTTCTTTTATTTAAACGGAAACGAGATACGATCATATCTCGTTTTAACACTCAAACTCTGTACTTGACTCTTAGGTCAGTAGAATAGATAGTCGTTAACTCATTACGACTTAAAAGATCGATAGAAACTAAGTTGAGAAGAAAACAACTTCGGAAACTAAGATCTGAAAATTCACTGCGCAATGCTGTAGTTCTGGGGACTGCCCAAAACAGAGCAATTGGAAACAGGGGATGAGCCATGTACCGTTAGAAAGCCATGGAAGTCTAGTTTACGCTCCAATTTACGGATCTCAAATCCGATAAACGAGCTGAGAGATTACCTACATTCCCACGAAATTATCACGTCAAGGCAGTCAACACGTACTCTCGTACGTGAAAAACTCCTTTCCATTTCCCGTCTATAACCACGATGATCAAAACCTCGTCGTTTCAACTACCAATTACCATACCAAACAAGTTATCATTTCTCGTCCTAACTTCTCGATTATAAAAGAAACTCAACATTTCATAACTCGGATCAACGAGTCGTCAACTACAAACTCGTTCCCTCAACATTAATGATCATTAATATCCAATTATCATTCCTATTCGACTTTCCTATCATTAATTACGTACATTTGTTCATTTCTTACGGATTTTCCAAAGTTATCGGATTTCGATCAAATTCTACGTTATCAAACTTCATCTATCGAGATTCATTATTATCTATATCATCACCTCATATCATTACTCAAACTCAACTAATAATCGAACCTTTGTCTCTTACATTAACACAATATATTTTAGATTAATTCCAAATAATTCCTATTATCAACTAACATCATTAGAAACCATAATCCATCATCATTTCATCAATAAAATCAAAGCTCATAAAACCCCTAATTCCTACTAATTTTCGGTATCAACTAGTAATTAGGGAAGGTGAATTTCTTCATCAATTAGCTCCATTAGTCCATTAATTATCCTACTACAACACCAATTAATCAATGATCAATACTATTACAACATTAATTTGGAAATTCAAGTGAAACCCTAAACCCTAAAAATCGGCATTCATCATTTGTTAGGGGATTTCATTTGTTCTTTCACTAATTCTCAATTAATTATCTCCCAAGCTTAATTATGCAACCAATTTAAGGATTCAAACCCTCCTACAATTTGCCCCAAATTTCGGTTTCACCCTAGACTTAGGGTTCTAAATTTTCTCACCAATTTTAACCATAGAATTCAATCCCTTAAACATCTAATTGCATAATAAAACTTAAATCAATTACTATACCAATATTCTCAAAATCGGTCCATACTAGAAAATTAAAGAAATGAATTCTAAATGGATAGAACAATAGAAGAGAAGATTACCTTGAGATTTAATAAAGGAAGGAAGGAAAATGATGGATGGTTGATGACTTAGAAGAAAAATCCTTGCAAAATACTTCAAGCTCTTCAATGGAGATTGAATGAAATGGAAGATGAAAGTGATGGAGGTGGTGGCGGTTTCAAGGGGTTGGGGAAGGAGAAATAGTGTCTAACATGTTAAAGAATTAATATCTAAGACTTAGGTGTAAAGTGTTAGAAGGAAAAAGGACATGAGTCATAAGGTGGAATGATATAAAAATGAAAGATCCTTTACATGTGTGTGTGTGTGCAAGTCGGCAATGAGGGGGATTTTTATCCCAAAAATCCCGTTTTCTGGCTCGTTACGACGTTACGAAAAATCGCGTATTAAAAATACGTATTCGGCTCGTTTCCGTCAAAATCCGACTAGACCATAAATTCCGGTATATTTTACTTACTCGGAAAGTAATATTAAAAATATAAATTCCGACAAAATCTCGGGACATCGCAGTCCGAGTTTCGTCCGGAAAATCATAAAAACGAACTTTCTCGGGCGAATTCGTATCGCAATTTCGTGAATGTAAAAATCAGACGGTTTTCCGATCTGAGTTCTAGAACTAAAAAGTTATCGTACGCGATAACCCTAAATACAGTAGTCATCTAACTGACTTCCGTAATTTATTTTCGAAAACGGATTTCACCGTTAGTTTTAGAATTCAAATTCATGAATTTAGGCGTGCAAAGTCATTATTAATAATTAATTTCATTTTTAGAGACAATTATAATTTCCGGGGTATTACATCGATTAAAACTACGACGATTACTTCTCGTCTTTTCAACAATCACTTATACTTAGAAATTCCAATTCAATTTCAATTCAATTTCAATATTCCACTTCTACTTTTTATTTCATAATCTATATGAAATCTTCATCAACTTCGTTACTACTTATTAATCAACTACGAACTCAATTCAATCAACATATAAGGTCTCGATTCCTTATTTCTTCTTTTACATACTTACTTACTTTCTTCGTTTCTTGAAGTTTTACTAATTCAAATCAATTCAAATTAGTTTCTATCCTCATCTTACTTAGTAATGATCATCTTAATGCATTAATATCATTATAAACCATTACTTAACTACTCCACGTCATTTATATCGGTCTAAGAACTCGACTTTCCAAAGTTGTTAGTTAATTCTCAATTAATTCAACAACTACCCTAACATGCTAACAATTACTAATATTCGATTAGTTTTCTCGTTCGATTTTCCTATCGACGATTACGATTGACTCTTCGTCTCTTACGAAAAGTTCGACGTTCTTAGATTTCGTTCAAACTTTCCAATTATCATCATTAACTATATAGATTAACTAATATGAAAACTATAAACTTATCATAATCGAATCTTAACTGATCGATGATTCTTCGTCTCTTATGATTTCATTTTTATTTTTAGAAAAATCTAATTAAATTATATGTCGAACCTTATGCTTACTACATCTCAATTATATCATCACATCATCCAAATCACAAGATTTACTTAATCATAACCCTACTTCTTTGTCTCTTACCATTTTATTTTTATTTTTAGAAAATTTCCAATTAATTCATACATCCATAAACTAATACATAGAGTGATAATCCACAAACCAAATCATCTAAATTCAAGCTCCATCTTCAACTACTCATTCATGGAATTTTCGAAAATTCTCTCATTAATTCCACCATGAATTTAACTTAATTTTAACCATAGAAATTCATTCCTAAGCATTAATAACCATAAAATAAACTTAGAACTTGATCTCCTACCTCTCTTGAATATTTCGAAATTTTCAATAATTATAGGAAATGAATTTTGCTTGGATAGAAATGAAGAGGAAAGTCTCACCTTAACAATTATAAACTCAGAATTGAAATTGATCGGAAGATGGACAAGTTATCGAACTTGAATGCTTGAAGAACTTGAGGAAGAACACATCAATGGTGAAGAACAAGAGAGAGAAGAGAGAGTTTGGAAGAGAGGGAGAGAGGGGCGGTTGGAGAGAGATGAGATAAGGGAAAATTGTGATCTTTTTGCTAAGATATTATGCATAAAGTAGAGGAAAATTCTAAGATGATGACTAAGATGATGTGTGGCAGTTTATAGGTGATATTTTACCCAAAATATCATCTTTTACGGGTCTAATACTGCGTATAGAAATCGATTAATTATTTTCTTAGACGGTTACGTTTCCGGCGAAAACTAATTTGACCATTGGATTGGAAATAATTTACTTAGCCAGAAAGCATAATTTGATTTCCGAAATTCAAAGAAAAGTCGGGACATGACAGTCAAAATTTCGCCCGAAAAATAATCAAAAACTGACTTTCTCCAGTAGACTCGTATCGTAAAATAAGTGAATGTAAAGTCAGACGGTTTTTCGATCTGAGTTCTCGAACGAAAATTCTATCGGATGCGAAAACCCTAATACAGTAGTCCGTCGAACGACTTCTAAAATTTATTTTCAGAAACGGATTTCACCGTTAGTCTTAAAACGGAAATTCCTTAACTTAGGCGTGCAAAGCCTTAATTAATTAGAAAATTTTTATTTCTCGCCGGAAGAAAATATCTGGTGTATTACAAAGCTGTAGATCGATTCATGCATAGAAATACATATACCGCGCAGATTATTTTCAAAGCAAAATATTTTTAACGCTGTCACAAGTCGTTATTTTTTAACTAATATTTTTACTAACGCTTGTGATGCAACAAATGAGGCAAGTTATCAATTATATAGCTTTAAGAGCAAGTTTTCAACTGTTTTCGGCATGTGTTCACTGAGTACGAAGTACTCACGCCCAACATGTTATTTCTAAAATGTGCAGGTTAGCTCGGATGGAGGTGTGTGAAGTGCTTGGGGCGATTGTTGTTTAAGATCAAGTCTCTTTTGTTTAAGCTTACGGTTACATGTCTTCATACATGTAGCTTTGGGACCTTTAGGTGTACATATTCAATCGATACTTAACTCCGTTGTTGCACTGCTTTTGATCACCTCTACTTTTGAAACAATGAGCATTTGTGCTCGAAAACTCGTTACTTGATATTTCTATAATTTCTACTTGACAATATAATTGCTCGTTTCATTATCTTTAATTCTTTGGCATGATAATTCATTGTTATTGTTTTTATTACCTAGTTGAAAGCATGAATTCATTTTGTTATCGCTTTCAATATGTAATTCCTTGAAATCGAGCATGATTCCTTGATAAATGTTTAGTCGTTTCACCCTCACTGTCCAATGGATTCTAACTGTTTCAATACATTAGAATTCGGGTTGTGACAAATTGTTAATCTGTTGAGAATGCTCGATTATTAATGTGAATGCTCGATTATGATATAAATGATTTATGATGATAATCGAGAATTATTGTTATAATATTTTGAGTTCGTATAACTCGAAACATTCAGGAGTATAAGATGAGTAGGATAGTAACTTCTCGTTTTGCCTGAAATATTAAAATAATATTATTTTCTAGAAGCGAGATTTCTGAGTTTGAAATTTAACTATTAACCGAGTAAAGGTGATAATCTGAGAACGAGAAACCGAGAAAGATATCAATATAGAAAAGTTAAAATGAGATAAGAAAGACCCGAGTCAAGTAGAAGTCCTTCAGCCGAACCCTAAGTCTATTTTATGTTTTTTGAGACGATAAACTCGTCTTTATTCGATGTTATTTTGAAGGACAAAGTGAGACTGAGAATTAGAAAGGAACGTAAAGAGTAAGCAACCTCGACTCAGTTTTCCCGAAGTCATGTGGGCTTTTCTAAAACCAAAACTCTGATGAATGCTATTACTTATTGAGTATTATTGGGTGAGCTTTTAAAATTAAATGACTTGCCATTTATTTGAGTTTGGTTTGCTTTATCATCTACATGAGTTATTATATCCTGTGTGAGGCAGGAACCCACGTGTGGTTATTAAATTGATGAGGTGGCTGTGAGGTTTACTTCAGTTTAGCCGGTCATAGTGTTTGAGAAGCAGACCTACTTCTCGACACAATGTTGATGTGGTAGATGATTCATACCTGAATATATTATGTTTTGACTGCGCAGTCGATTTCAAAAAAAAAAAAAAAACAAATTGAGTTATGCATTCACAAGTAAAATATTTTCAAATGTACTAACACTTGTGATGCAGTGGCAAGGCAAGTTCAATTATATAGCTTTAATGAGCAATGTTTTCAAAATGTTTTTAGCATGTGTTCACTGATTACGAAGTACTCAGCCCTGCATGTATTTCTAAACGTGCAGGTTAGCTATAGATGAGGATGGCGAGAATGATGATTCTTGGTGGTGTGTTTTTAGTTAAGTCGAAAGTTTAAGTTGCCAAATATATCTTCATACATGTAGTTGTTGGGAATTAGTTGACGTTTCCGCTGCAAAACAATCCCTTTTGATATGTCTTTTTGATAACCTCTGATGATGTGTTGATACAAGGAGCCGTTTGCTCGAAGCAATTTCCTGTTGTCTTTCTTGTCCGCATGACTTGGTTTTTGAAACACTTGTTATATTTTGTGGAATTAATGTAAATTAGTTATGCTCGTTCCTTGTTATATCCCTCTTTAACGTTAACTTTAATCCCTCTTTTCGGCACTCTCTCGACTTCGGATTTCACTCTAATTCGTACCATTACTCACGAATTAATTTATAGATTCTAAAACACCCAACTTTCATATATAAATTCCAATAACGAAGAAAATCAGAAATCTCTACTATGTGTCTTCGTCTCCGATTTAAATATGGTTCAAAACTCGATTTATAAATCTCAGATTTCTCTCTAATTTGCGTAATTAGTCACGAAATAATTTCTAGATTCGGAAACACCTAAATTTTATAGATAAGTTCCGACTAACGAAAAAGTCGTAAAAATCGTGACGAATTACTATTCACATTAGTTACGTCTTCAAAAATAAATTCCAATTCGACTAAAATGATCTCTGAAAATTTTCAAACTCATATCATTGGATTTAAAATAAATTCTAGATTCCAACGACACTGATTAAACTAAATTCGGGGTCCGTTGACCGAGGGTTGACTTTTCCAGTCAAAGTTACTATTCTTCAAAAGTCAACTGTCTCGAAATTATCTAAAATTGGAACTCATACTAAATCTCGCATTCTTAAACTCATATAACTCTTCACATATTCATTTTGAGTTGTCGAAATGAGAAAATTACAATTTTGCCCTTCAGGGGTATTTTGGTAATTTCACTAGAAAATTTTATTTTCGGAAATTTTTATCGCATATAATAACATTTCAAAAGCACTCAAGCACGTATAATCACATTTAAGACAATTAATTAGGGTTATAAAGATTTAGGGTATTACAACTAACTATCTCGTTGAATGGGTTAGGCTTCAAATTTGACTCTCAAATTTCTATATGTTGTAGACGTTAATTTTAGGGAGGTTGTGTGAATTTTTCAGAATTTTTTGTTGAATTAACATGTTATTGCCCTTGTTTGTGAATCTTAATCTGCACAGAAAAGTTTTTAAGTATTTTTCTCCCTTGATTCGTAACATTTAGGAGCTTTGCCTTTTGAAAAATGAAACTAGATATCTTAAGCTTTCCAAGTTGGTATTGCTCATGTTCTATGGCCAAAGTAGTGATTTTATATCTATTTTACAAACTGATTGAACTGCAGTAGACCTTTAGCTTTGACAGTTTCATCGATTTCTAAAAGGAGCCCCGTTCGAGCAAGTAAAACTTAATATTTTTGGAGTATGGAAAATTTTGGGATAAGATGTACATGTTGGAGTCTCCAATAAAAATTTGAAGACGATTAGAGATATTTTGTTATTTATTTTGGATTTTACAGTATTAAGTATCTCACTAAAAGTTTTCAGAAAAATGCCTATCATCTTTTTATGCCTAATCTCGATTTTTATGATTTAAGATGATGCATATGTGAGCCTCAATAATGTGCTAAGGAATTTCTAAGATGACGCACTGAAGTGTGATGTATTTGGGGATTTTATAGATTTATTTCATGTGCTAAATGTTTAATTAGTAAATTGGGCTACGTTACTAAGTTTTGGGCCAGAATAAATTATTATGATTTGAATTTAGGGTATTGGGCCGAGATTTCAGATTTGATGGACGTATCTAATTGTTTGGACCAAATAGATTTTTATAAGCGAAATTTATTGTTAAATAAATCAATATAAGCTTGGACACTACTCTTCTATTAAATTATTTTCCTTAAGAGGTCTAACCTATTTAATTAATTATTATGGGCCAAGACAAAATTAATTATGTGACTAATGAGCTCATGTCTAATTTTATTTGATAAAGCCCGATATGATTATTATGTTCTAGTCCAATTTGCATGTTTATTCATGTGACATATATACTTATGATTGATGAGCTCAATAAGATTAATATTTATTTCTTGGACCTATGTGTTTGGACCTTAGACCATTTTTTTTGTCCAACCAATTTAATAGATTTATTAGTAGTCCAAAATCATTACTTTATGATTTTATTTTCCTTAAGGGTTAATTAAATTATTTAATTAACTTATGTCTTAATGATTATCATATTCTTATGTTGTGACTTGATTAATCATGATTAATAATTAATTGTTAATTAATTATTTCTATGTTATTAATTAATTAATTGTTGATGTGCTAATTAATTATGAGTGGATTAATTACCTAAGTATGTGTTAATTAATTGTGATTAATTACCTAAGTATATGATGAAATATGTGTGCTAAAGTTCTTAAGTAGACTTGTTGAAGCATGCTAATCAATTTCTTATGTGACATGATTAAATGATATGACATGTATGCATGAGTTTACTTGCATAAGTAAGATATTATATCATATATGGTTAATAATGTGACATGCATACTTATATGAATAATGACAAAGCAGGACATGGCATTTCAAAGTACGAAATGATTTCAAAATCAAGTTTTGATTAACTTCTAAGATTCATATCTTGACTAAGGATCTATGATTCGACTTCTATATAAGTATAAAACCTCAAGGCAATGCCTTTGATGGTCCCGGTAATGAGTATTTGGTGTATAGGGGGGGAGGGAAATACACCAATAGCAATTTTCTTGCTTTCGAAATTTTTTCATTGAGTTAACTGCTCAGGTCAGTTCGCTCAACAACTAAAAAGGTCAGTTGGAGCTGATTGCACCGTTAGGTACACAGATGACTTCTTTAACTGAGAGCTGTGTAGACTAACTGAGGTTTCAAAGAGTTAAGCAATGCAGAAGTTGGTTGAAATTAAAGCTCGTTACTTGAACTGAAACCTTTGTGAAAATGGGGAAGGTCAAGTTCCCAAAACTTAGTGCGGTTTGTAAATGTGCAGTTTGTATGCAGAGTCAGTTGGTTAGGTAACTAAAAAGTAAATACTGAATGTAAATACAGAAATGTGAACGACACAAAATTTTTACGTGGTTCAGAGATTGACCTCCTAAATCCACGACTTCCTTTTCGAGAAAGTAAACCACTAGATAAGCTTACGCGTGCTTATCAAATGTTCCACTAAGTTTGCAGGTACCAAGCAACCTAACCTGTTCGATTACGGGTTCGAACAAAACCTTACAACACTTTTGCGGGCAAGTGTACAGCATGGGGTTTAGATTACGGGCTCCAAGGGGACCTAGTCTTAGATTGCGGGTTCTAAGGGACCTAGTCTGATTGCGGGTTCAAAGGGACCTAGTCTTTGATTGCGAGTTCAAAGGGACCAAGTGTCTTTGATTGCGGGTTCAACGATAGACCTGGGGGTTAGGGATTTTCCATCTATGAAGCCTTCTACACTAAGAGAAGTGGAGGCTTCTTCCTAAGGCTTAGAGACTATATCTTTTGGGAGAGAGTATGCTCAGAAACAAAATAAGCAAGAACCTATATTCTAGACTCGATCAAAGTAGGGGATTCTTTGGAGGCTAGATGAAAGAACAGGAGGAGGTGTGGACATTCGACTTCTACTTGTTCTTCGACTGAGTTGTTCTTGCTGGAAAGAGTGGTGGTCTGCTACTTTTTCTTCACTCTGTACTATGCTCTTTGCATCTCTCTCTCTCTATGCGCTCCCCATGAGCTTTGATGTGAAGATCGCTATTTATAGAGGGAGGTCTAATTAGTTGTTGGAAACAGCCATTTGATCTTTGCCAAACGCATGGCACTCCACCTGCTTTACTGAAAACTTTCCTAAAATGGCTACTACGACCTTTGCTTTTTGCGCGTCTCTGCTGTCGGTCCATTTATAAATAGTTCTTCAACTGACTTGTGCTTCCGAGTATATTTAAATTTGGACTTCAACTCTTCTGCCTTCAACGTCTTCAAAGTCTTCTCTTCTCAGCTTTGTGAGGTCTGACTACGATACGACTTCTCTTCACACTTGAGCTGCATGGTTCAGTTGAGGAGTCAATTGAGTTGCTGTCCAACTGAGTTCGTGGTTCAGCTGAGCTTGTGGTTCAACTGTGCTCTATCTTCGATTGATTTCCTCAAGATTTGCCTTCTTCAGCCTGGCTGACTTCTTCAGTCCAAGTGACTTCTTCTGCTTGATATCTATAAATGCTCAAATAGTGAGCTCTAGCTAAGTTTAGACTGATGGCTTTCATCTATTCGGTTGGGGTCAGTCTGATTTTGGGATAAATCAAAACCTTTACTAGTTTTCACAACAATTTCTCCCTTTTTGATGATGATAAAACTCTAAACTGACACCACCTAACTTTCCTAAGTGATACCATACAACTGATACTAAAAATACTAAAAGATGAACTCAATTCTAGTCTATAAGAGGAAAGGGGTTAGCACAAGATAAAATATAAAAATTAACCTCAAACTTGGACAACCAGATAGTTGTCATCAATTGAATTTAATAACTGAAGACCTTTAATAACCAACAACTTGTTATTATAGATAACAAATTGGGGAGAGATTACAGTTACAACTGAGTTCTTTCTAACTATAGTCGTGACATGCAAACCTACTCTAGGGTCTTCATCTTCTTCTTGAACTTCATCTTCAGCAAGGTTGAAGGCCGAGTTCATCCCATCTCTTGACCTTTTATCAGTCTTTCCTTCAGCTGTTCAGCAGCCTTGCATGTCTTTATCAAGGCTGGCAACTGGCGTCAGTTGAAGGTATTCATTTTCAACTCAACTGAATACCTACCTCAAGCAACATGGCGAGGTAACTGAATTCGCATCAGTCGTCTATTCTTCAGCCTTGATCTCCTACAAAGACTTCTTCTTATCCTTCAAGAAGGTCTTTGTCTTCAACTCCTTGAAATTACAGCTGGAGGGTTAGGTCATGCACCTTTTCTTGAACCTCCAACAGTCTTGC
Organism: Schizonepeta tenuifolia; assembly: GCA_029490685.1. Classification (NCBI taxonomy): domain Eukaryota; kingdom Viridiplantae; phylum Streptophyta; class Magnoliopsida; order Lamiales; family Lamiaceae; genus Schizonepeta; species Schizonepeta tenuifolia. The sequence continues at coordinate 89,830,754 of CM055955.1, read as the reverse complement.
AGGATCTTCATTCCTGCTTCAGTTCACCTGAGGTGGCATCAACAAAGATGTGTTGACCCAAGCAAAACTTTCAAGGTGACTGTCTGTACTACTTCCTTCTTTTTGGCATCAACAAAAAGAAGAGGTAGTGCAGATTAGCAGGATGGCATTCTGGGTATGACTCACGAGGAGGCAAAAAGTCACGGCCATTATCCTTCCACTTCCAGGGCAAGGAAGCACATTAGCAAGACTGAACAAGCAGCTGCAACTCCTGGTGCTTCTGCTTGTAAAGCTGCTGCAACATTTATGAAAGGAAGATCGACTAAGATGAGCTTGAGAACAGGGCTTCATTAAGCAATCTCAGGATCGAGTGCCTAGATCAAAGCAGGACTTCTAATGGACAGGTTACAAATGACCTGTTCTCGTGACATGAGGTTGTTGATCTTCAACCCAATGTGCAATTGGATGAACACCTCAAGGAACCGCATTAGCTGGTTGACACCACGAATCACCCACATCATCAAACATCCTTTGAAGCGTCTGCGTCTCATGTAGCCACGAACATCGCGTTCTTAATAAACTGATTGCTGCACTGATTCAGGGTTGGCAGGAGAAGAGGACCACTTTCTTCAGAATAAACGGCAGTCCTTATCAACAGATCAGATTAGATTGTGCAGTTTTCTTCGGGATAAATGACAGTCTTCAATGCATCATTTCGGAAAAAACTGCTTCCAAGAATAACGGTGATGGAAAGTGTCAAGGGTGGTGAGTGAAACTCGTGCGCGTGAGGAGAGTAGGTATTTCTATGTCAGCCCAATTGCGATCTAAAAGCATGGTCTATAGATTTAGAGTTAACTTTTCAATGAATGTGACCGCTGAGCTAATTCATTTTGAATAGCTCGTAATCAGATGTTTAAATTTATTTCAAAACACCCGCCTTAAAATAAGGAACAAGTTAACATAGAGTACCGCTCAGTCGGCGAGGATCTCGAATGTCTCCTAAACTCAGCATACACTCGACTGACTAAAGTCGTCAGTTCAGTCGAGGTTTAACTCCGTCATTCAGCTGAACTGAATGGGGTAGCAAAGTTGTTTAGTTCCCCCTCAAGTTGAGATTCCCCCTCAACTTGTGATCTCCATCTTCATGGCTTATTCTTCGGTTGGGTTGAGCAATCCAAGGAGTTGACACAACATCTTGAATCGAGCTTCCACCAAAGGCTTTGTGAAAATATCAGCTCTCTGAATGTCAGTGTGAATTTTCTCAACAATAACGTCCTTCTTTTCAACATGATCACGGATGAAGTGATGTCTGATGTCAATATATTTTGTCCTGGAATGGTGAATTGGATTCACCGTGATGGATATAGCACTTGAGTTGTCACAGAAGATGGGTACTTGCCCTGTCTCCACTTCATAATCTCTCAGATATTACTTCAGCCAGAGTACTTGTATGCAGCAGCTTCTAGCTGCCATATATTCTGATTCAGTTGTGGAAGTGGCGACACACACCTGTTTCTTCGAAAACCAGGAAACTAATTTGCTTCTCATGAACTGACAGTATCCTGAGATTGATTTCCTACCAACTCGATCTCCAGCTAGGTCAGCATCTGAGTAGCCTGTCAGTTCAATATTATCATCAGTTGGGTACCATAATCCCATATGAACTGTCTCTTTAAGGTACTTGATGATATTTTTCGTTTCTTGCAAGTGAGCTTCCGTAGGCTCAACTTTAAATATTGCACAAACTCTAACTGCATAGGAGATGTCTAGCAGTCAGATATAGCAGCGAACCGATGATCTCTCTATACTTCTTTGCATCGACAATCTTTCCTTCCTGGTCGGCATCGATCTTCCTGTTGGTGTTCATTGGGATCTTCATTGTTCGGCTTGAGTTCAGTCCAAACTTGGAAATGAGTTCCTTTGTGTACTTGGATTGATTGATTAAGATTCTTTCTGGTAACTGCTTGACTTGCAGCCCAAGGAAATTATTCATCTCTCCCATCATAGACATCTAGAACTTTTCCTTCATGAGTTGGGAGAATTTTTCACACAGAGCTTCAGATTTTGATCCAAAGATGATGTCGTTGACATATATTTGCACAACCAGGATATCTTCTCAAACTTTAATGGTAAAGAGAGTTTTGTCGTCTGAGCCTCAGATGAATCCTGACTCTAATAGAAAGTCGCACAGGGTGTCGTACCATGCACGTGGAGCCTGTTTCAGTCTGTAAACGGTTCTTCAGCTTGTAGACTCTACCGTCACCAGTTTCAAAACCGGGAGGTTGTTCTATATACACGTCTTCTTTGATATTGCCATTGAGAAATGCGCTCTTCACATCCATTTGATATACCTTGAACTTGTGGTAAGTGGCGTAGGCTAAGAAAATCCAAATTGCTTCCAGACGAGTAACTGGGGCAAAGGAGTCTTCGAAATCTATTCCTTCTTGCTGGCAATAACCTTGAGCTACCAGTCTAGCCTTGTTTCTCACTATGTATCCAATGGTGTCTCGCTTATTCTTGAATATCCACTTTAGACCTATCACCTTAACTCCTTAAGGTCACTCAACAAGTTCCCAAACACAGTTTCAGAGGAACACATTTAACTCATTTGGCATTGTCTGAGTCTAGTGGATGCAACCTAAAGTTTCCATGATGTCTTTAGGTTCTGATATGTCAGCTACATAGCATGTTGTCATGGCCACATCTCCCGCTTGTTCAAACTTCCCTAGTATCCTAAGCTCATCAGCATACTGTGCTACCAAAGTTGGTTCATCATCAGCTGAAGTTTCTGACTGAGTTGGCTGAGCCGGAATATAAGTTGTGGGATCTACAACTTGAGCTGTTCTTCTGGTTCGAACACCTGTTTCCAGATTTCCTATCATTGAGTCTTTGATGTGGTCTTCATACCATTTCTTAGTCTTCCATGCTCGCTTAGCAGCTTCGAGCATAATGATGGAATAATCCGGTCTTGGAGATGTTGGAGGTGGCGGACTTTGGAGTTAAACTTCTGGTACAGTACAATCCTCAGTTGGTGAATGAGGATGAGCTGAAGTGCTGTCTGGTCTTGGACTTGAGGGTCCTGGACCTATATGCTGGTCAGCTTCTGATTCTGGCTGAGTGTCAGCTGGAGTTGACACTTGGTTTGTTGACTCTGAAGTTCCCCCTTGATTTGTGATGGGATCTTCAATCTTATCTTCAGAAGACCAGAAAAGCGGCTCTGCTAAATTCTTCAGTCGTTGAGCTTGAGATCTGGTCTGAGCTGGCTGTGTCGGTGTGCTTCCTTCATCTGCCTGCAGTTTAGCCTGTTCTCTGCACTCAAAAGTAGATTCATCAAACATAACATGGGGTGTTATATCCACAATTTTGGTGCTGATGTTGAAATCTCTGTAAGCTTTTATCTTTGTAGCATATCCTAAGAATATACCTTTGACAACTTTTGGCTCGAAGGTTTTCAACTGAGCCTTCCATTGTTATGGATAAAATATTTGGAACCGAAAATACGAAGATGAGAGATATTGGGCTTACTGTTTCTTTATAGTTCGTATGGAGTCTTTCCATGTCTCTTCGTCAAAATGGAGCAGTTCTGTGTGTAACATGCTATATTGATTGCCTCAGCCCAAAAACATTTCGGCAGGTTTGAGCTTGTCAGCATGGACGTTGTTGTGTTCTTCAGTATTCGATTTCTCCTCTTAGCTACTCCGTTCTGCTGTGGAGTTCTTGCAGCTGAGGTCTGATGAGTTATGCCTTCCTTCTTGCAATACTCAATGATAGTCTCATTAAGGAACTCAGTTCCACGATCAGATATGATGGATATAATAGATTTTCCTTGTTGGTTCGCAAGTCTATCCATCAGCTTAGGCAATTCCTCTCTCGTCTCATTCTTGTGCGTCATGAAGATCACCCAGGTGTATCTCGAATAGTCATCAGTGACTACGACAGTGTATTCATTTCCTCTCAGTCGGGGTGACCGGACCGAAAAGATCCATTTGGATCAATTGCAGAACACAATCTGTGGAGGGCGTTAGTTTAAGACAGAATGATGCTCTAGCCAATTTTCCAAGTTGGCAGGCACTACAGTGACGCTTCAGACTATACTTCAAATCTGGTATTCCAAATGCGTGTTGTTGGCGATCTAACTTGTTCATGGTTTTGAAGTTGAGGTGGTTGAGTCTTTTTTGCCATAGTCAGCTTATCTCCGAGCTGCTCTTGGATACCAGGCACGTTTCTGGTGAGCTACTCAACCAGTCTGTGTAATAAACTCCACCTGATGAAAATCGTCTACCAAATAAGAGAATCTGTTTGGTCTTAACATTTTTCACCATGCAACCCTATGCATCAAACATCACAGAAAAACCATTATCACAGAGTTGACCTATGGAGAGCAAGTTATGCTTCAATCCATCGACCAAGGAAACACTTTTTTATAGTCACTAAGTTAGTTTCGATTGTACCCAATCCTTTGGTTTTACTTTGGGAGTCGTCACCAAATGTAACAATTCCTCTCTCTTGAAACTTGATGTCGGTGAGAAGATTCCTCTGGTGTCATGTTCCTTGAGCATCCACTATCCATCACCCAGACTGACTTTGCAGCTCTTCTTTTCCTCAGTTCATCTTGGTCCTCGTCAGTAGGCTCTTCGACAATGTCATGAAGCATTAGTCTTTTCCTCCTGAGCTTGATGGCGAGTCAGCTTCTTCTCTTTCTAACTCTGTGAATACGTCGGTGTCGTCGACGTCATCCTCAATGATCATGGCCTTGGTCTTCTTCTTAGCCTTTCCTCGGAGTGCATCTTTCTCCTTTTTGGAGAGATGAGGACAGTCAGCTTTAAAGTGTCCTTGCTTCCCGCATTCAAATCATCTATCGCTTTGATTTCTTGAAGAGAGTTCATGTGAGCTCCGTCTGCTCTTGTTGATCTTCCTATACTTCTCGATCTTGGAGTTATCTCCTCGAGTTGTTTGGTCATTTCGTCTACCTTCTATTAAAGTTCGGACCTGCTCGGTCGATCCCTAGCTAAAGAGTCAATGGACCGTGAGGGTCTTGCGAACTTGGATCTACCTGAGTCAGCTCGAAGTGCCACTGGATTGGTCTCTGAGCTTTGCTCGGTCTATTCTGGTTTCTAAAGTTTGGTGTGCTTGAGTTGGAGGATGTCATACTCATTCGCCTTGAGCATGGAGAACAACTTCTTAGTTTTCATCGAACTAAGGTCACTCCGATTTTGATGGACATCTCTGTAGACCGCCCAGTCTTCGCCTAAAGCAGAGAGAATTTTCAAGTTCATCTCACGCTGAGAGTATTTGCCCTTTCTAATACTCTTAATGTCCGTTAGGACATCTATGAATCTCAGCTCCATCTTGTCGATGGACTCGTTGGTAAGCTGAGAGAAATTCTCATACTTTATGACAAGCTACGATGAATTTAATCTCCTTTATCTCGTCAGAGCCTTCACAGAGTGCAGCTAAGGGTTCCTACATATCTTTTGTGGAGAAATTGATAAACTTCGGCAGGTATGCTTTGCTGATTGTGGAAAAGATGACACTTTTTGCAATGTCATCTAGTTGCGCGATGTCTTTTTATTCCTTCATGGACGTCTCTCCTTCATGATTTTAAAATCAAGTTTTGATTAACTTCTAAGATGCATATCTTGACTAAGGATCTATGATTCGACTTCTATATAAGTATAAAACCTCAAGGCAATGCCTTTGATGATCTCGGTAACAAGTATCTGGTGTATGGGGGGGGGGAGGGGAGAGAGGAATACACCAATAGCAATTTTCTTGCTTTCGAAATCTTTTCACTGAGTTAACTGCTCAGGTCAGTTTGCTCAACAACTGAAAAGGTCAGTTGGAGCTGATCACACAGTTAGGTGCACAACTAAAAGGGGTATGATTTGGGATTAGGTCATGATTATCTGCACAAATTAAACTTGGAAACAATCAAATATAAAAGGGGTATGATTTGGGATTAGGTCATGATTATTGTTGATATGTATATTCGGTCATAGGCATACTGAAGGTCAATCCATGCTTCGGATAAACTCAAGGCGTGGCCCAAAAATATTGGGGCGTTTCAAGAGTCTATACTCCACACTTGGGATAGTTGAACCCCTTGTGATCACTTGGTCCAAAGGTCACGTTTCACCCCAGTCACAAGACCGTGCTTCAGTCCTCCTTAGATAGTAGTCATACCCGATCTCTCCAAGTATGACCCTTACCAACCTTCTCTTCCAAGCTTTCCGGCTCCGCACCTACAGAGTAGACATAACTCGCGGGATATCCATTTCCGATAACGCGTCCAACCGGTCATCGATATATCTAGGATGCGTGAGGTGAGTCCTTTGGTCAATAACCATGGCTTGATGCCTCGTCATAGTTGATGGGTAGTTATTAGAGAAGCCCAAGACCGAAGAAGGACGCAGTATCCCCTTGCCCGTTCCTCGCCATCCAGATCTACAACACCATTGAAGACATTGCTCAGCTACTCGATCATGGACATACTGAACATTACTGTCTGTCATGCCCTGGCCTTTTCTTGGCATAGTACAGCTCTTACCGAGTGGAGATCACCCGCTAGGTCAGGACTGCCATGAATTCTGCTCAGATCTCTCCGGAACCACTGGATCCAATCGAAGGCACAAATGTCTCATGAATGTTTCACATATCAACACTTAACCATTTCCCCTTCCCAAATCTCACCAAGGGGAACTACTCACACATAATTAAAGACATGAACACGAAATAAAATGAACACATGAATAATGAAAATACAAAATACTTGAATAAATACCAAAGGCAAACCGCCTTGGACTTGTTCTTCACAACGGAATTGAAATGAAAGCGAGTAAATTGTTTTGTACGAAAATGTAAAGGAAAGTACTAAAACTAAAGTGTATCTTGGGACTAAAACTAAGTAAAATATGATGAGGGACCAATATTATGTCAGCCACACTTGCTGAATTTATATAGTTGAGAGACGTCAGTCTAACCCTAACCGCAGATGTCTAACAGTATCCCCGTGACTGACTTTCCATAAGTAGATTGTCGTGATTGATTTGATTGATGGGGATGATTGGCTTTAATAGATTTAGTTGACTTTATCTCTCTCTTGCTGTTGATATCCCAGATTCGCTAGAACCTTCCATCCTTGTCCTTCACACGTTTTTTCATAAATAACTCATATGTGATGACTGGGACAGTCTGTCATGGCCTTACCGACATGAGTGATCACCTTCCATATTTAGCTTGATCCTTGATTGATCCGATTGGCGATTGGCCATCAATTAGTGATTGATTGGGTTGACTCCACCTTTTTAAAGATCCTTACTTCGCTGGGAATCGCCAGAATCTTCTGCAAATCTCCTTCACGCATCTTTTCATATTTAGCTCTCGCTGCTGACTACTGCTGTTGGGCATGGTCGTACCGAGTGCATCCTTCGATTAGCCTCACACCAGGTGGAATTCTTCTTGAATCGTCACTTCTCAGAGATGTTTTGAGTGGTCCATTGTTGAGCTCTCTTCCTGGGGGAATCATTATTCGACAGCGGGGTTAATTTGTCTCGGTAATGCCCATTCTAACCATATTTTGTCCATATGCCCATTTCCGAGCTTCCTTCTCTAAAATACTTGTTTTCTCCCCTATATGACTCATACAGACATAAAAGAAGAAAAAAAACGGGGCCAAAAGTCCCAAGAGTTGAAGACGCATCAGAGACCTCTATTTATAGAGGGAAATCTAATTAGCCATTGGAAAGAGCCGTTTGATCTCTACAAACGGATGGCACTCCACCTGCTTTTTGCGACCTTTGCTTTTTGCGCGTCTCTGCAGTCGGTCTATTTATAGAAAGATCTTCAGCTGACTTGCGCTTCCGAGTAGATTTGAATTTGGACTTAAACTCTTCTGCCTTCAACGTCTTCAAAGTCTTCTCTTATCAGCTTTGTGACGTCTGACTACGACACAACTTCTCTTCACGCTTGAGCTGTATGGGTTAGTTGAGGAGTCAATAGAGTTGCTGTCCAACTGAGTTCGTGGTTCAGCTGAGCTTGTGGTCAACTGAGCTCTAGCTTCAACTGATGTCCTCATCACGATCTATCTTTTTCAGTTTGGCTGACTTCTTCAGTCCAGCTGACTTCTTCTGCTTGATATCTGTAAACGCTCAAACAGTGAGCTATAGCTAAGTTCAGACTGGTGGCTTTCATCTACTCGGTTGGGGTCAGTTGGGTTTTGGGATAAATCAAAACCTTTACTAATTTTCCCAACAGCCTTTATAAATTTTTCAATTGGAAATGTTAAAAATTGGGAATAGGTTGACCTTTAGGATTAATGATAGATTAATCGACCCTTATAGTTAAATGCTCAAGAATCTAGATTGTCTTGTAGGAGACACCAAGGACTAGGGACACAAGAGAATACTCCACACGACAAGGACAAGAGGTGGGTTCTATTTTCAAACTATGGGTTAAGCCCCACAGAGGTAACTTTTCAGGTTAATAAGCCCTAACTGTTTTCGTGAAAAGTGATAATGCATACCAAATATTTTTGCTCTCTACTCGTATTTACCACATAGTGTTGTTGGCTTCGTGCCATTTTTTAACGATCGGTCTTGGGATTCGTACACCCCAAGATAGTGCCCACACATGTACTTATGACGGTTTGGAGAGTGGGAGTGGCTTCCCCCCACTCGAAGAACCGGGGAAGGTAACACGGTAGGCGAGCTATGTTGCGTGCAAAGTTAAGCTAAAATGTTTTTGGCATATTCATGGGATGAATGTTTTCTTTTCAAAGTTATTGCCCGTGTATATAAAATGAGCATGCCTAAACAATGGGGCACGAACCTCACTGAGTACCAAAAGTACTCAACCTAAAATATTTTCTTTTTCAAAACAGGTTGAGTGACGATCGAGATGGAGGTGTGTTGGCGTCGAAAATATTCTGGATGACTATCACTCAGATCGTCATCTCTCATTTTATTGAATGCATGCCTGCATGTTAAATTACAAGTACGAGTTCAACGTTCATTCAAACTTCGACTAAACCGATCGCAGTTAGTCTCAATCGATGCTTCCACAGTGCGGGGCCAAAATCCTCATACTTTGACCCCAAAGTGACCAAGTTAGGGTAATGGCAAGTTGACGAAGCCTCCTCGATTCCCTTGAAGCCAAATCTTTTGAAATTTCCATTTCTTGTAAAGTCAATTTGTATAAGTCAACGATTTATTGTACGATTTCAAGTGATGTTGTTACTACTATTGAGGGACAAAATGAATACTATAAAAACTATGAAATCAAACATTATAAGAAAACATTTCCTTAAATTAAAAGTATGATACTATGTAGTGAAAATGTATATTTAGATAATCCATAAAACAAACAAATTATATATCCTCGTTCATATAACTAGAATTTTTGCTATTATTTGAACTTAAAAGACTAAAAGATGCCCCTCAAAAAAAGTTATGAATGATGATATATGTTCTTTTCATTTTCTTTAATTTTTTTCGGTCACCCCTCCAAAAATGTTGAAAAATTAAGTCATACTTTCTTTTTCAAAATCAACTAGTTTTTGCCTTTCGCGCGACAATAATTTTACCAAATGAAATAATATAAATAATTATACTATATATTATACATATGTAATTGTAAAATTCTAAATATGTATGAAGCCATAAAAATATATAACATACAAAAATTTCAGGGAATAGTGTGATTGTTGGACTCAGTATTATTAAAGAATCACATTATTTATGATGAAAAATAGAACTGTATTAATCCATCAACATCATACATGATCCTTGGCTCCAAAAATAACACTTCTAAATAATACTCTCTCCGTCGACGAAATGGTTGCCACATTGTGAACGACACGGGTTTTGAGAAAATAGTAGGTAGTAGTGAATTATAGTGAGTATTGTTGTGAATGGAGTAAGGGTCCCATAATAAATGTGAGTGGAGTAGCAAAAATGGCAAACATTTCTTAGACAAACTTAAGTAGCAAAAGTGGCAACCATTTCGTGGATGGATGGAGTAAATAAACAAGCCAAAATCATACTAATGTTACCACACTCATCATATATCAATCTAACCCATTTTTGCATTCTTGGTGTAGAATTTGGGTTGTCGCCTCTTTAAACCACTCATTTGTGATAATCATATATGGTCAAAAGTTATTAATAATTATATATCAATTCCAACAAAATTTAGAAAAAAAATAATTATTTGTTGGCACTTATTCATCTTTATTCTAATCTTATTTCTTCTTTCTGATATCATGTTAAAACATTCATGAATAGAACTCCGGTATGTGAAAATATTTTTGTCTAAGTGTAATTTTTTGAATTCTTTTTATATCTACTAACTTCATTATTTACACCTGTCATGACCATATAATAAGTTTAATGATTTCTTATTATAACCTTTAATTCTTTTTTTTAAAATTTTTTGAATTCTTTTTGAATTCTTTTTATATCTACTAACTTCATTTTTAAGAAAAAAAAAACAATCAATAAATAGCTATATGATATAATTATAACTTTTAAGATTTCTTTTAACTGTAACTAGTTTTAGGATTAAAACGAAAAAACTAATATAAAAATCTTCAATATGGCCTAGTTCATTTTCGCAAGGAGACTAAGAAGAAGGGTATTAAGCAATGTTTTAAAATTCGGACTGGAGATCGAACCGGTGAAGCCTCCGGGTCATGGTTTAACCGGTTTAACCGTGTTTGAACCGTTTAATCGAATCGTTCAATAAATTAATAAAAATAATTAACGAAATAAATGACAAAATGTCAAATATTCATAAATTAAAAGAAATACAAGTAAAAATCAATTACAAATATATTTATTTTTGTCATGTGTAGATATTCTTAATAAATATTTTTAAAATTTATACAATGAAATTATATTTAGTATTATAAAATAGTTGAGAATCGAAAAAAGAACACTAGAATTGAAATTCGGACATCTATAGTATTCTTAACTGATTATAACAATAATTAATGTTACATGTTAAACAAACGTGTGAGCTAGATGAGTTGGTTGATGGTGCCTTAGACTAAGTGTCCAAGAGGTACAAGGATAAAGTCTCAATAAAAGCATCAATTTCTGTCTTGAAGAAGAAATCGGACGGTTCTACAAAACCTTCGCCGGTTCCATTTTCACCGGTTTCGACCGATTCTAACGGTCTATACCGCGTTTGTACCACTGTAACAACCCACCCCACCCAATTACTACTTTTGAAAGGGTGGACTGAAATCATATCACGATCCTATGCCGATTCTAGAGTGAAGATGACTAGAACGGGTGAACCATGACGTCTACTTAAACTTTTCTCTTTTCTTAACGAGGCTCCCTTTTGAATGAAAGAATAAGAGGGATGTCTAGCATGCTCGGGTCTAAGTTTTCACATGACTTTGAAGCATTGAAGAAATAGAAGTCATGTATATAAAGGAGATCTAGCATGCTTTGATACTAACTCAATCTTGAAAAATCACTTCAACTGAGTGAAAGAGGACTCAATTGGAATCTCACAGCTGAGTAAGCGACCTCAGCTGGAAGAGTGAGGCTGTGCGGAAAGTGGTGGAAAATTATACTCGTTAAAAACAACTCACACAAAACAGCTCGGTTGGTCAAGAACCAAAACAGCTCGGTTGAAAATGTGCAAAAGAGGTTTGTATGTCAGTTAGATTGATCAGATAAAAGTGCAGATGCAACTGACTAAAAACAAACACGGACACACAGGATTTAACGTGGTTCGGAGATAACCCTCCTACGTCCACGGGGAGATGTGAATCCTCATACCTCAGTCCAAGTTCTTCTGGACAGAACCACTCAGCTTACGCGGGCTGAGCAACTGTTAAGGATAAGTTTGCGGGTACTTATCGGGGTGGGATTTCCAACTACAGCTCGATCACGAATGAGAGCTGGATCTAAGGCTTGAACGAATAAACACTCAAACTAAGATCTAAGACAGATTTTCAATCTATGAATCCTCAGCTACTAATGTTCTATCACTCTTGAACTCTCAGCTGCTGATGTTCTTAGAATAGGAGTTTAGCAGATTTTTCTTTCGCTTGTGATTGAACTTTTCTCTCTTGCTTCAGTCTGTCTCGTGTGTCTTCTATCTCTCGAATGAGAGAATGCCTCTATTTATAGGCGGAGAGAATCAACTAGCCGTTGGAGGAGCAGTTGATCTCTGATCGGTTGATAGCGATGGCTTGTCTCTCATCTCTGCAGACTTTCCCGATATGGCATCTGTGCTCTTCTGCTTTCCATCTGAGACAGCCTTGTGTTGGACCAGATGGGGTAATGACTGAACGGTCAACCCTCATGTGACTTCCTTTTGAAATTCAAATCTTAACCTTTCTGACAGTCAACTTCGGTTCGTCGGTTGAAAGTCTTGATCTTCATCTGAGTGGTCTTCAATTGATGTTCTGAACTGTTGAACTCTCAGCTGACTTTGAACTTCAAGCAGTTGATCTTCTTGTTCGAGTTCTACAACTGAGGTTCTGAAACTGAACACTCAGTTGTCTTCCTTGTATTTACTCAGTTGGGTTTGAACCCTCAGATGACTTTCCTTTTCATCTGATGTTCTCTTCCTTTCAACTGTTTCTCATCTGATGAATGCTCAGTTGGTTTCCTTCACAACTGATGTTCTGAAGATTTCCCCTTGTTTACATCTGATCATATGAACTCTCAGTTGTCCTTCTTCACAACTGACATTCTGTTTGAGTGACGCCTTGTTGCTTTCTTCAGCTGGAGACCTGTAAAGATAAAATCTTAACTTTGCTCAAATAGCGAGCCTAAATTCTAACATTAGGTTCTGGCAACATCTACTCGGTTGGGGTCAGTCGGTTTTGGAATTCATCAAAACTTATACTAATAAATTTCCCAACAATTTCCCCCTTTTTGATGATGCCAAAACCACTTACAACTTGAAACCACTACTGATCTAAACCTCACTAACTTATCTAAAATCTCAACTGAAATTCTAGACAGTCTATAAGATAAAACATCAAAGGGTTAGCACAGTTATAACATGGTATTTAAAAGACTTTGTGATTCAGAGCTTGGACAATGAGGGATTGTTCATCAAGGTGAATCTTATAACTGAATAGTTTTCATTATAACTGATTGTTACAAAAGATAGGCTCAAAAACCGAAAATTACAACAGTTGCTAGAAAACTAACTGAGCTAGTATTGTAGCCCATACTTGCCAAAAATCCTTACAAAAATTTCCCTCTTAGTAGGTGACTCCTTGGAAATGTCCACCCTATGCTCCTTGCAGACCTGTCTCGCCTCAGATGCAATCTTCGTGCGGTTTGGGTTGCTGGAATCCGGGAGAAGAGGTGGCCGATAAGTAACCCTCTTGGGAACTGGAACAGTGTTCAAGTCCAGGTTGGCGTCAATCATGGCCCTCCTGAATTGACTGAACATGCCTGGGTCACCTGAGTGCAACTCAGTCAGCGCCTCCTTGAACGCTCTCCTTGGGTCGTCAGTTGCGTAAACCTTCCTGTAATAGAAGTCGTTCACGAACTCCTGCTTGAACAGCTCTCACTCCTCATTCCACTCGATCGGCATCCACTTGTCGGTATACCTGAACCGACTCTCAACCTTGGACTTTAGAGGCAACCTTTGTTGCTTCAACCGAGCTTCCGCCTTTGATTGGATTTTATTGATGCGGCGTCGGCTGCGGGAGGTAACGTTGCGGTCCAGGTTCTGAGAAACCTTCTTCAGCTCATCCTCGAACTGGTTCACCCTCCTCGCCTGGCTGGCGGCAAACTTTCTGATCCAGCTCGGGTTCATGTAGTCCTTCTCCTTTACATCCATAGCCTTAGCCGCTGCAATGCACTCTTCGGTTGTTATCCCGTCGAGTTCAGAATCCAGCTCGGCTGCGATCTCGGCTATGGAGCTGTAGAAAACTCCAATCTTCTTTGCCTGCTCCAAGTCCTTTGACATTTCGGCTCCACCGACTTCGGTTGACTTGGCAGCAGTAGACTTTCTCCTCCTCAGCTGAGATTTGGATGGTTGAGCAGCTGGCACTCCTTCTTCTTGGGTCTCTTCTTCTTCCTGTGCTTCACCCTCCGTTTCCTTCTCTTCCCCCTTTTTGGCATCAGCAACAAGGCTTGCTACTGAACCGTCCAGAGAGTTGAGTTTGGCCTCGGTGGATTGAACACGGTTGAAGAGTTCATCGACCACACACTCCAGCTCGATCTTCTTTGCCAGTTCGGAGTCCTGGCTCTCGTGTTCTGCCTTCTTCACGGTTGAGCGAGCTTAGCAGATGGAAAGGCTTGAGCAGACTGAGCTAGAGGCTCAGCTGTGACCATGGCTTAACGGTTTGCCAGGTACAGCTTCAGGTTTTCTTCTTCTTCCTTTGCGGCGGCAGCTGCTGCATCGACATCTTCAAGGAAGTCAGCTGATTTCACCAACATGTTGTCAAGGAAGTCGACACACTCCTTTCCAGCTGCCTCCCTTGTGTCCTTCCCTTCAGCTAGACTCTGGTCCATCCGTCTAGTGAGCAGCGCGATCCGGTTGTTGTATGCCACCTCCAAGTTAGAATAGTTGAAGTAGGCTCGGATGCGGGACTCATCAGATTTCCGCCTGTCCCAGCTCAGTACTCTGATCGTGTCCTCCTTGACATACCACTGGCTAAAGATCAGGTGGAACTGGTACAGTAGCTCGGTTCCCAGTGTGGCGAAGATGGGCATGTCGCGAACCGCAGGGAACAAACCCAACAGCTTTTGAAAGCAGTAGGCCACCCTGCCTTCGTGCTCGTCAGCAACAGCCTGCAGGTCCTCCGCTTCGTTGATCGGGGAGGGGGTGAGATTGTATGGTTCGGGTTCTAGAGGTTCATCGATGTTGGCCAAAGATTCGGTCACAACATCGGCATCGAGCTGAGAGCTCGGAATTTGGGATTCAGTTGGAGAAGAGGGTAGAATCGTTTCCTCAACATCGGCCGAAGGAGCGGTCACGATGTTGGCATCGAGCTGAGAGCTCGGAATTTCTGGCTTGATTTGGGTAGAGAGAGCAAGAGGCTCTGGGGGCAGTACAACATTCACTCCAGCTGTGGGGGAGGTGGTAACATCTTCGAGGTCCTCAGATGAGGAGGATGCAACCGACGTCTCCATGCCCTCAGCCTCATCAGCTCCGGGGGCTTGAGGGACAATCTCGAGCGATGCGGCCTCAGCTGAGCGGCTAGATTCAGAGCGTTCCTCAGCAGGTGTGGACTCGACCTGCGCTCCCTCCTTTTCTGGAGCTTGTTCCTTAGCTGGCTCCTCAGCTGGAACCTCAACTGGCTCATCAGCTGACTCATCAGCTGGAACATCAGTTGGCTCATCAGCTGGCACCTCAGCTGCCTTCTTGATTGCCTTCTTGAACCTTACCCTTAACTTTTTCTGGGCAGGTTCGTTAGTCGACTCCTTCTCAGCGTCAGCTCGGCGACGTGAGGCTTTGGATTTTGTGGGGTGAGCAGCAGCTTGTTCCCCCTCAGCTGCTGACTCAGCTGGCTTTCCCGACTCCCTTTTGTCCTTAGGAGTGTAGACACTCCTCAGCACCTCCTGTGCTTTCTTGGCCGTCGGGAACAGCAACAGCTTCTTCAGTGGCGTCTCCTCGCAGTCAGCCCAGACCATGTTGCGGTCCTTTGTTGCGAGGAGGATGAGGGCGGAGATTTTGCAGCCGAAATTGAGCGTGCCCTTCACACTCAGCAGCTTCTTTCCAGACTCGGTTGTAGTCTCAGAGATCTTCGACTTTTCCACCATCAACTGGTTCAGAAAATATTGGAACCAGTTGATTTGGTGTTGGTGCTCCAAGGCCACCAGCTGCTTCAGCTTGGGTCGGCTGATGTCGCTGAACGCGCCACTGTATCCGAACACGACCTTCGACACGGCGTCGAACAGCAGGCGGTGTTCCGGCTTCAGCTTAGTCCTTTGCATGTTGCTCCTCAACTGCTCTGGCTTGATCAGAGCATCCTGAAGAAATTCATCAGCTTGTTTGTCGGTAATATTCTCCAGGAACTCGATGGCGGTGTGGTTGATTGGTATGATGTACCGGAGGACATCGAACACGTCGATGGAGAAGGAGACACGATGTATCGTCCTTGCCGGAACATCTCTTTGTCGGCACGACACCACCGTGGAAACTCCCTCTGAAATGTCAAGGGGGCGAACGAGATTGACGTAGAATTCTCCGACTTGGCGCCTGAGCAAGTGGGAGGGGCAGAGCTTGGCCCATTCCAGAAGTCCGTTCTCATGGAGAGTGTTGGCGAGAGGGGCTAGGACCGGCGACTCTAGATCCTCGTCGGAGAGGATCTGCTCGAAGTGAATCTTCGATACTAACATATCGAATGACTCTTCATACATGGTAGGCACGAGGGAAGGTTCGGATGATGCCATTCTCTTGCTTTTGGGTGCCATTAAATCACTGCAAAGGTAATATATATATATATAGGAGAGAAAAGGAATCTATTTGCAGAAACGGGTTAGGCAGAAAAATTGGAAGACGATGAATAGTTATAATTGATAAGCACGGATGAGGAAAGTAGGAGATATCTTCCTGATTTTTAGCCTTATATAGGTCTTTGACTCGGATGAGATCAACGGCTGGGGTTAAATGGCGCGAATCCATCAACGGCTGGGATTACGCGACTGTTGACTATCTTTGACTTGACGTCTTGATCCGAGTTCCAACCAGCACGTGAGAAGGTGTACAGTTTCATGTCAGCCCGGTCGCACTATAAAGTAGGCTATAGATGCTCAGCCGTACTTTACATTTAATGCGACATGATGGCTATTTTAATGTAACTGACTAGCTCAGGAATGTTTGAATTTATTTCAAACATTCTCATTTAAGAACATAACACCTTCAGTAATAAATGATACCTGCCAGCTGATGTCTGAATTAGCTGTGTTCATTAGTCGAGTTCCTCAGTTGCCGCATACCATCAGCTGACTCGAGTTCGTCTGTTCAGCTGACGTTTGACGTCTTCAGTTGGCAATCAGTATCTGAGATTCCCCCTTCAGCTGAGCTTTCCCCACAGATGGGTATCTGACTCTTCAGCTCGGATGGATTCTCATCTGCTCGGATGACTTTTCATTAGCTCGGATGACTCTTCTGCTCGGATGACTCTTCAGCTCGGATCCAAGAGTCCTAGAAGATCACACAACATCTTGAACCGGGCTTCAGGAAAAGGTTTGGTGAAGATGTCAGCTCTCTGAATCTCAGTTGGGATCTTCTCCATGGACACATCCTTCTTCTCAATATGATCTCGGATGAAATGATGATGAATATCAATATGCTTAGTCCGAGAGTGGTGAACAGGGTTCAGAGAGATAGCTATAGCACTCGAGCTATCACAATGAATGGGAACCTGTCCAGTTGAGACTTCATAATCTCTCAGCTGTTGTTTTAGCCACAATACTTGCATGCAACAGCTTTCGGCAGCCATATACTCTGACTCGGTTGTCGAAGTAGCAACACACGCTTGTTTCTTGGAGAACCATGAAACCAGCTTGCTTCCCATGAACTGACAGTGTCCAGACGTAGACTTCCTATCCAACCGATCTCCTGCTAGGTCGGCATCTGAGTATCCAGTCAGCTGGATATTGTCATCAGTTGGGTACCACAACCCAACATTGACAGTTCCCTTTAGATACTTAATGATGTTCTTTTCTGCCAACATGTGTGCTTCTCTTGGCTGGACTTGAAAACGAGCACACACTCCAACTGCGTATGAAATGTCTGGTCGGCTGGCAGTTAGATAGAGCAGCGAACCGATGATCCCTCTATACTGGCTAGCATTAACGAGCTTTCCCTTAGCTCCTGGTTCGATCTTCCAGTTCGTATTCATAGGGATCTTTGTTGTCTTACTTGTCTGCAATCCGAACTTGGTGATGAGCTCCTTTGTATATTTGGATTGGTTGATGAAAATCCCTTCAGGTGACTGCTTCACTTGTAATCCAAGGAAATAATGCATCTCATCCATCATTGACATCTCGAACTTCTCCTTCATAAGATCGAAGAATTTCTTGCACAGCTCTTCCGACTTGGAGCCGAATATGATGTCATCGACATAAATTTGCACAACAAGTATTTCTTCTCCAACTTTGATGGTGAACAGAGTTTTATCAACTGAACCTCGTTTGAACCCCGAGTCCAGAAGAAATCCACATAGAGTGTCATACCATGCCCTTGGCGCTTGCTTTAGACCATAGATAGCTTTCTTCAGCTTGTACACTCTTCCATCTCCAGTCTCAAAACCAGGAGGCTGTTCAACATATACATCTTCTTTGATATCTCCATTGAGGAATGCACACTTCACATCCATCTGATATACTTTGAACTTGTGATGTGCGGCATAAGCTAGAAAGATCCGGATGGCTTCCAGCCTTGCAACTGGTGCAAAGGAATCTTCAAAGTCAATTCCTTCTTGTTGGCAGTATCCTTGAGCTACCAACCTTGCTTTATTCCTCACAATGAATCCAATGGCGTCTCTCTTGTTTTTGAAAATCCACTTCAATCCAATCACCTTGACACCATTTGGTCTTTCTACCAACTCCCATACACAGTTGCATAGAAACTCATTCAATTCTTCTTGCATAGCTGTTGTCCAGTGGACACAGTTGAGAGCTTCCCCAACATTCTTCGGTTCTGGAACATCAGCTACAAAGCAAGAAATCATGGAAACATCTCCAGCTTGCTCGAACTCCTCTAGAACTGCCAATTCCTCAGCATATTGGGCATAAGTGTTGGAATCTTCCTCGGTTGATTCTGGATTTGCAACTCTGCTCCGTGTGCGCACACCCTCGGTTGGATCTCTGATGATGTCGTTGGTGGAATGAACTTCATACCATCTTCGGTTGCGTCTTCCTTCTTCCAACTGTGGCTGTTCAGAAATCTGAGTTGGAGTCTTTAGAGCTGGTGATTGATCAGCTGTTGAGTCTGGATCGTCAACATTAACAATAGTTTGAACTGAGCTCGGTTGGGCATCGGATGCTGATGCAGTTGGAGGGGCATCAGCTGAAGTTCCCCCTTGGGACGAGCTGAGGTCTTCGCATTCATCTTCAGAGGAGTATGGATCCTCATCCTCAGTTGCCCATATTAGAGGTTCAGCTCGGTTCTTTTCCCGAAGTGCTTGCGATCTGGTGAGAACTGGTAGAACAGCTGGATCCGCGTGTTGTTCCTTTACCTGTTCCCTGCACTCAAAGGTAGATTCATCAAAACTAACATGAGGTGTTATTTCCACAACACGAGAGCTGTTGTTGAAAACTCTATATGCCTTGATCCCAGCTGCATATCCAAGAAATATGCCCTTCGAAGCTTTGGCATCAAAAGTTTTCAACTGAGTCTTCCCATTGTTGTGAATATAACACTTAGATCCAAAAACACAAAAATAAGAAATATCTGGCTTTCTGCGTCTCCACAGCTCGTAGGGTGTCTTTCCCAACCGCTTGGTGAGAAGAGATCGATTCTGAGTGTAGCATGCTGTGTTGATCGCTTCAACCCAAAATCTCTTTGGCAGTGCTGAGCTTGCTAACATGGATGTGGCTGCATCCTTCAGAGTTCTATTTCTTCGCTCAGCCACGCCATTCTGTTGTGGAGTACGCGCGGCTAATGTCTGATGGGTTATGCCATTCTTTTTGCAATACTCAATAATGGTTTCATTTAGAAACTCCGTTCCACGATCTGATCGGATAGATATGATCTTCATCTCTTGTTGGTTCGATATCCGATCCATCAGCTTGGGCAGCTCATCTCGGGTTTCACTCTTGTGGCACATGAAGATGGTCCACGTATATCTTGAGTAGTCATCAGTTACAACCAATGTAAATTCGTTTCCATTAATGTTTTTTGGTGTAACTGGCCCGAAGAGATCCATATGGATCAGCTGCAACACTCGGTCGGTTGAGGGAGTTGACTTCAATCGGAAGGAGGTTCTAGCGAGCTTTCCCAGCTGGCATGCACTGCAGATGTGTGTTGTTGAAAACACTCGGTTAGGTATGCCTCTTGCATATTCTTGTCTGGCGAGTCGGTTCATCGTCTTGAAGTTCAGATGGTTGAGCCTTTTATGCCACAGCCAGCTCACATCCGAACTGCTCTTTGATAACAGGCAAATGTCAGGGAGGCTGCTGTTCCAGTCAGCGTAGTATACATTCCCTGTTTGAGATCGATTTCCCAACAATATCACCTGCTTTGATCCGACATCTTTAACTCTGCAGCCCTGTGCATCAAACTTGACAGAGAAACCATTATCACAGAATTGGCTGATGGAGAGCAGGTTATACTTCAATCCATCAACATAAGAGACATTAGAAATTGAAACATGATTGGTTTCAAGGGTACCGTAACCTCTGGTATAACCTTTTGAGTTATCACCAAAAGTAACTGATGGACCTTCTTTCTTCACGAAACTTCCAAGCAAATCCTTCAGATTTGTCATGTGTTTCGAGCATCCACTATCCATCACCCACATTGTTGTAGATGCCTTCTTCTTCCTCAGCTGTTTCTCCTGTACCTGCAAAGAGAAACTCGCTTAGGTCCCCAATTTCAGTTGGGTCCTGGAGGGTTAGAACCAGTTCCCGCTGGAACTGTGCGTCGCTTTATCCTGTAAACTCGGATGGATTTATCATTCCAAATTACTTTTCCTTCATCATCAACTATAACAACACCTCGGTTATCCTTAGGCTTGTTGTTAGTAGTGATGTTCTGTTTCTTGGGAGGAGTTGGATTTCTCCTATGTTAAGCTTTAGGAGGTGAGGCTTTCCCCCTGTTTTGATGATGATTCTTATCCTGTTGAGTTTATCTGTGAGGTCGGACGCCCTGTTGGAATCTTTGTGGCTGATTATGATTCCAACTTCCTGAGGGTTGTCTGTAGCTGTTCATGCCCTGTTGATGATTAATATTATGGCATGAATATCTCCAGTTGTTTGACCAGTTCCTCATTGGTTGACTATGTTGGAACCTTTGGTCGAACTGATGTTGGAACCGCTGTTGATTCAGATGATTGAATCCTTGCTTGTTCAGAGGTCGGTTCCATTCCTTCTGACGTTGACTTTGAGGTTGATGCAGAGGTCAGTTCTGGTTCTGAGATCGGTTGCGGTTGTGCTTTCGACGCCTCTGATTCCTCTTCTGACTTTTGCAACATTCCCCCTCGGTTGAAACCTCAACCGATGGAATATTATGTCCTACATCAGCTACTCCTTTTCCCTTCTCAGTTGTAGTTTCATTGGTCGTTTGAACTTGTTGAGAGGTGAAAGTTGAATTAGCTTCTGGAGACTTAGCTGTGTCTGGCTCTACAGCTGTGACTTCTACTGCTTTGATGAAGGTAGCTGGTGGAATACCAGTATCCTTGACAATATCATAACCGAGTCCTGACACATCATCCATCTGTCTGCTGTAACTTAAAAGGTTTTCGATGATCTTGGATGACTGATACAGCTTGATTAGATTGTCCTTCTCAGTTTGCAACTCCTTGATGAGTACAGCTATCTGCTCGGTTTGTCCATCTGACTTCTTTATCAGCTGTTTAATCTGAGCATCTTGATTTTTCAACTGATCTTGCTGTTCTTTGTTTTGCTTTGTCAACTCCTCATCAGCTGGAGCCTTAGCCTCGATCAGTTGACTCTTGAGATTCTCAATCTCCTGAGTTTGGCTTGTGATCAGATCCTCTTTTTCGGTTAAGGAATCTTCAAGCTTGGCGAACTGAGCTTGAAGACTCTTAAACTCAACCGACTGCTGATGCAGTTCCTCACTGAGTTCTTGAAAATCATTCCAGGAGGGTTCCAATTCATCGCTCAGAGATTCCTGCAGGTTAGAAGAATTGGAAGAATTTAAGCGAGCAGGATTAGATTGTACCTCAATATCATCTTGGTCGGTTCCAAGTGCCATGAGGCATTGATCCGGACTGATGACTTTGTTGGTAGAGGTCAGTTCGTCCTCATCTTTAGTGTCTGTGAAGATGTCCATATCGTCAGCTGCCTCTTCTGCTACCATGGCCTTGTTCTTTGCAGTGTGCTTGGCCCTCAGTGCTTCTCTTTCCTTCTTTGAGAGGTCTGGGCAGTCACCTTTGAAGTGTCCTTCCTTGCCGCATTCGAAGCAACCATTGGTGACTGGCTTCGAACTGTCTCGAGTTTGGTTTGATTTATAGAAACGTTTATATTTGCCGAACCGAGTATCCATATCGGCTAAGTTCTTTGACAACGCTGCAATGTTATGTTCCAGTTCCTCTCTGCTCGGCTCTTTTGCAGTCGTGTCAGCCGATCTGGTTGGCCTGGACGATCTCGACTTTGAGTAGTCAGCTCGGAGGGCAACTGACTTTGATGCTGAGCCGACATCCTCAATTCTATTTGTCTGACTTGAGGGCTGCGACCTCCTTCTGTTGACCTTATACTCATTTCCTTTCAAGATTGAGAACAATCTTTCAGTTCCCATTTCACCAAGGTCAGCTCGGCTCTCGTGGATATTTGTGAAAGTATCCCACTCAGCCGGTAGAGCTTGCAACACTTTGAGGTTTATTTCTCTTAGAGTGTATTTTCCTTTCCGGATGGACTGGATTCTTCTGATGATGTCCATAAACCGGAGCTCTAGCTGATCGATAGTCTCATCAGGTCGCAGACTGAAATTGTCGAAATCTTGACATGCATGCGAGAACTTGTTTTCCTTCATCTCATCGCTTCCTTCACTTAGCGAGGCCAGGATGTCCCACATCTCTTTTGCAGTCTCACACTCCTCTATCCAGGGCAGATAATCTTGTCCAACCGTGGACATTATTGTGCTCTGAGCCCATATATCCAGCTGGCTCACCTTGGCCTCCTCCGGAGTGTAATCTTCTGGCTGTTTCTCCACATACTCCACCACTGCATCTCCATCGTTGGGATTTGTGAGAGTGCGAAGTATTCTGTCTCATATGACGATTGGTCCAGAAGTGAGAACTTGTTGCATCCTATGATGCTTTGACAGAAGGATCTTCTTCATTCGAGTTCTCCATGATGTATAATTGATTACAGAGAACATGACTACGATCTTGTCCTTGACGTCCATCTGCACAAACAAAAACAAAAATGCGAGCAAGTATGCACTAGCGTGAAAAGATCTGTTCAGTTGACCACTGAAGAAAAATTCTCGAATTCACACCTCGTGAAACAGAGTCAGCAGTGTTTTGAACCACTGCTCTGATACCACTTGATGGTCCCAAAACGAGTTACTAGTGTATGGAAGGGGGGGGGGAATACACCAGTTAGGATTTAAAAACTTAAACCTGAAAAATCACTTCAACTGAGTGAAAGATGACTCAATTGAAATCTCACAGCTGAGTAAGCGACCTCAGCTGGAAGAGTGAGGCTGTGCGGAAAGTGGTGGAAAATTATACTCGTTAAAAACAACTCACACAAAACAGCTCAGTTGGTCAAGAACCAAAACAGCTCGGTTGAAAATGTGCAAAAGAGGTTTGTATGTCAGTTAGATTGATCAGATAAAAGTGCAGATGCAACTGACTAAAAACAAACACGGACACACAGGATTTAACGTGGTTCGGAGATAACCCTCCTACGTCCACGGGGAGATGTGAATCCTCACACCTCAGTCCAAGTTCTTCTGGACAGAACCACTCAGCTTACGTGGGCTGAGCAACCGTTAAGGATAAGTTTACGGGTACTTATCGATCTTACAGTTTAGTTTCCGGGCACTAAACAGCCTATATCAAGTTTGCGGGTACTTGACGACCTGACTACTCAATTACAGGAAGAGTAAGGTCCTAGCACACTTTTTAGGGTGTGAGGTAGGGTGGGATTTCCAACTACAGCTCGATCACGAATGAGAGCTGGATCTAAGGCTTGAACGAATAAACACTCAAACTAAGATCTAAGACAGATTTTCACTCTATGAACCCTCAGCTACTAATGTTCTATCACTCTTGAACTCTCAGCTGCTGATGTTCTTAGAATAGAAGTTTAGCAGATTTTTCTTTCGCTTGTGATTGAACTTTTCTCTCTTGTTTCAGTCTGTCTCGTGTGTCTTCTATCTCTCGAATGAGAGAATGCCTCTATTTATAGGCGGAGAGAATCAACTAGCCATTGGAGGAGCAGTTGATCTCTGATCGGTTGATAGCGATGGCTTGTCTCTCATCTCTGCAGACTTTCCCGATATGGCATCTGTGCTCTTCTGTTTTCCATCTGAGACAGCCTTGTGTTGGGCCAGATGGGGTAATGACTGAACGGCCAACCCTCATGTGACTTCCTTTTGAAATTCAAATCTTAACCTTTCTGACAGTCAACTTCGGTTCGTCGGTTGAAAGTCTTGATCTTCATCTGAGTGGTCTTCAGCTGATGTTCTGAACTGTTGAACTCTCAGCTGACTTTGAACTTCAAGCAGTTGATCTTCTTGTTCGAGTTCTACAACTGAGGTTCTGAAACTGAACACTCAGTTGTCTTCCTTGTATTTACTCAGTTAGGTTTGAACCCTCAGATGACTTTCCTTTTCATCTGATGTTCTCTTCCTTTCAACTGTTTCTCATCTGATGAACGCTCAGTTGGTTTCCTTCACAACTGATGTTCTGAAGACTTCCCCTTGTTTACATCTGATCATATGAACTCTCAGTTGTCCTTCTTCACAACTGACATTCTGTTTGAGTGACGTCTTGTTGCCTTTTTCAGCTGGAGACCTGTAAAGATAAAATCTTAACTTTGCTCAAACAGCGAGCCTAAATTCTAACATTAGGTTCTGGCAACATCTACTCGGTTGGGGTCAGTCGGTTTTGGAATTCATCAAAACTTATACTAATAAATTTCCCAACAAATTGGATCATATTATCAAAGACTTTCAAGAGGCCCGTGGGGAGTCCAAAACTACTTTTTAGTTTAAAGAAAGAGTTTTAAGTTTCGATAGTTGTTCAAGCATCAAAGGGGTTCAGGGTGCATGCATCACGGATTAAGTTACAAATCCAAATAAAATAATAAGGTTACAACCATATCTAATAAATGAATCTTGCAGCGGAATAATAAAGTTGTTGAGGTATGAGTATGAAGACTCAAATCCTAAACTTGGCAAAACTGAAACAAATGGGGAATCCTCTGAACTTGCTCTCATCCCACCCAAAATTACCTGCACATTTTAAGAAAAATCAATGCAAGGTGTGAGTACACGTTACTCAGTGAACACATGCCAAAAATTTGCTTTACAGCTTTAAGAACTTGATAAATTTTAACTTGCCACTTGAGCTTGAGCACCAAGGGTTCTTAACAAAGAAATTACCTTGGGCAGAAGCCAAAACATTTTTCTTACTTAAGCGACTGCAGTAAAAAATATAAGTGTGTGAATCCAAAATGTCTACAATTTTATTTTAACAATGAAGAGAATGAGGCCTCCTTCTAATCACCGGAATCGCCCGGAGGCTCACGATTCCTAATGTGCACAAATCTCACCTTGTGTGAGACCGAATTTGTTCTTCTTTCTAGTAGATGGATCACACACAACTTAGATAAAAAGGCAAGTTAAACAGTTATAAAACATGCTTCAACATGTATAGAGGCCAAAGAGGTCATCGGTTTAGAAAACCCACCTTAAAGACGTTTTTCCTAGCTTCTACTTGCTTTCTTTCCTCGCCTTCACTTTACTTTTCCTCCAGAAGTTCCTTCAATCGAACACGATTTAGCAATGGAACAACGGAATACGAGAAATGAATCTTATCCTTTCAACTTATCCTATCTTCAAAGGATAATTCTTAACTTTTAATGAAGGCATCTTAATAACAAAGGAATTCAAAGGATTCCTACTACTTCTTTGCTCTTACTAAACTTACTTAATAACTTTAATTCATATATGCATGCTTTGATATGATCATGATATGCATAACTTCTACATGCTTGGTCTCTTAAGACCACACAACTTGCAAATATTCATGATTTAAAACAATCAAGCAAGTCTTAATACTTCAACATCATGATTACTTTCATTTCTTATCATAAGATGCTACTACTTCATCACTTCATACTTAACTTCACTTTTCTTAGTCTCTTATGACAACATGCTTTCAAGACAACATGATAATTAATAATCCATACAAATCCTAATCATGCTCATATAAATTATCAATCACATTTGCATCATATTATCATAACATACTTGGAGCAATCATACTCACTTCATTCATGCATATTTTCGACTATGAGAGGGCTTAGAGCTAGGGTTTCTCATTTTCATGTAAAACACTTCCAATCATACTCAAATATATCATAAAGGAATCATATATCCTCAATTCATCAATATAAGCTCATAACAAAAAAGCCCTAGTTCTACTACTTGCACAATTTTTGGCTTTTTCAATACAACCATGCAAAAATTCTCAAAAATTTCATATAAGCTCCAAATCTACCCAAGAACAAGGTTTCATGCTCAATTCATGCATATAAAATCATCATCATCAAGATCTCACTTCTTCTACATGTAGTATTTTTCGAAAATTTCATATAATTGAGCAAGGGGTTTCAAATCATGAAATTCATACATGGATAGATACATCTAGCACCCTAAACCTCAAATCTTTCTTTAATTTCATCATAAAAAAATATGAATCAAACATCCCTAATTTTGGCCATAAAAATCGACCCACATGCATAATTCTAGGGCTTGATGTTTTTCATGCAATTGAATCGACAAAAGAGGTTCATTTGGGACTAGAATCATCATACCTAAAGAGTAGGTAGAATCAAGAACACCACCTTGGATTCTTGATTTGGCCGAAAATCTTCCTAGAGAAAGAGAGGCAAGATTTCAAAAATTGTTCACCATAGAAATGAAAAATCTAGTGAAAGAATAAAGATTCTAACCTTTGATCAAAAATTCTATGGTGGATTCCCTTGGATCAAGAGCTATGTAATACCCGAGCTTTCATAAGTCCTCAAGTGCGTTATAAATGAGTTGATATGCTTAATTCAAGTTTTGAGTGATAAAATTTTTCTAAGGAAAAAGGAAATTTGTGAAAAGACTAAAATGCCCCTATGTGCTTTAACGTGAACTTATGTGTTTAAATTACTCGAATTGAGGATGTGATGCATTGATTGAGTTTATTTAAATGAGTTTGAACATGAGTATGAATTTCAGAGAATTCCGAGAATTTTTACTTTTGAGTGAATAGTAACGATAACCGAGAAAACGCTGTCCACCGACGAACTTAGAATTCGATTTAATTAGAATCTTTTGAATCTAGAATTTATTCTAAGACTCCTGAGATATGTTGGAAGCTTATCCGAGATCACATGAGAGAGTTATAAGAATTTAATCCTTAACGGATTAATTAGCCGATTAATTTTTAGGTTTTCTTCGTTACTTGGAATTTTGACCTACAAATTAGATAATTGGGATCCTTGATTTATTTAATGGGATATGAGATAGTTTTGAGATGTTTCTAGTGTCGGAAACGAGACAAGGAGAGATTATAGCCGTTTTCAGTATAAATGAAATAATACGGACTTTTTATCCGGAAAACTTTCTCAACCGGGTAAAATTTTATCTGTCAGGAAGAATCTCTCTCTCTCTCTCCCTCCAACCGACATCACCCTCCTCTCTCTCCCTAATCTCTCTCCCTAGAGCCCTAAATTCAACACCTATATGGAATATAATGATGTTATTCTTATTCTTAACTTAATAACATTCATTTCCATTATTTTCTCATTCATCATACCATTTTCTCTCTCAAAAACTCTACTCTCTCTCTCTCTCTCTCTCTCTCTCTCTCTCTCTCTCTCAAAAACTCTACTCTCTCTCTCTCTCTCTCTCGATAACTCTCAAAGAGGAAAGAAAGAAAAATCCTCTCATCTCTCTTCCCCTCTTTGCCGATCACACACACACAACATGTCACAGCCCCAAATCCCGAGGGACGGCAGAAGCCGGGGTGCGACTGGGGTTGGATTAAAGAAACGGGGAAGAAGGGAGCTAATTGACTAAACATACATGAAAAACATCGATAAACCATGAACAAGACTTGAATATAAATAAGAAAGAGTTAATCCCTAAGGATTACTCGACAAAAGTACAAGAAAGAAGCTAAGTTCATATTTACAGACTTAGACTACTGAGTATTGTTCAAAAATACATCTCAAAAAGAAATACAGAGTTTGGCAGCGGAAGGGTTCTAACTAAGCATCATATCCTTTAACTCAACATCAACCGTCGCCGCTCACCGTCGCTTTAACCTGCACATTTAGAAAACAATGCAGGGCTAAGTACAAACGTACTTAGTGGGCACGATGACGAAATCATAATCATAAATATAGATAAATATTTCATTTCATAAGCGTAGCACATCGGAGTTTTATTGAAAGAATCCGTGTCTACTAAACATTTTCTGACTTTTTCTCATAAATCGCTCGCGCGAGCATTTTCTGACTAATGTTACGTTCAATCTTGACCAATTCTAATTCACCGTGGCTGGTACCCCTCAACAGGATATCACATACACCACGGGTTACAAAGTGCACTAACTCTGGAAAGCACTTAGCAGCTAACTCAGAGCCGATCGTTAGTTAATCTAGTTAGACTAACTCTAAATCTGGAAAACATGAATGTTAACTCAGATAGGTACAAGAGAACTCACATAAAACATAAAACAGTTCATGCCATAATATCACTTTGAAAACACAGATATCAAAGCGATAAAGAAAGATTTTCCGAGCATTGCTCGTTTTATTTGTATATAAAAGCCCACCTTGATTTACAGAACTTAAAGCAAAACTTCCAACTTCGAATCTTCTGTCCTTTTTCTACAGTTGGCTTCCTCCTTCATCATAAAATAAACATACTTAAAAACGGGTCGTAAAGATAATCGATTAAAGAGAATCGAAGCAAGTTTTAGTTGTTTCATTCTTTAGGCATTTGCACGCTTACTAGATTCGTTTTACTTAAACGGGAAACGAGACTCGTACCAATCTCGTTTAGAACTCGGAAGATCTCATACTCGACTCTCGGGTCAGTAGAGAAGGTAGTCGATATCTTAATACGACTTTAAAGATTAAAAGAAACTAAGTTGGAAAGAATCAACTTAGGCGATTTACGTTTTAGTTCATTGAACGATTTATGAAATTTCTCGTTTATTACTTCTTTAATGAAAGGATAAAAGATAAGATTTCGACTGGTTTTCATCACTCAAGGTCCTATACTTGACTCTAGGGTCAGTAGGGAGATATTCGTTAGATAAAAACGGTTTAAACGATCGAAAGAACTAAGTTGCGAACTAAACAACTGAGAAACAAGAAACTGAATTTTCACTGCACAGTCCAGTAACTCTGGAGGCTGTCCAGAACAGAGGATTTGGAAACAGGGGATGAGCTCTGTACCATTAAAAAGCTTAGGAAGTCTAGTTTCCGCTCCAATTTACGGATCTTAAATCCGATAAACGAGTTGGAAGTTATTACAGTTTCCGGCGAGGGTCGCAAAACTGCCGCGAAAACCCTAATTGCTTGATAAGTTTGACGTATAACGTCTTAGGTTCGTTCTAAGCTCTCGTATTCAATTTTTTTTAGAAACTGGACTCTCAAGGCAGTCATCACGTACTTCCGTACGTGACGAACTCCTTCTCAAAACTCGCTCAAAAGCACGACGTTCTAAACGTCGGATTTCAACTAACAAGTACTAAACCAACAAAAATTCAAAACGCGTTCTAGTTCTCGACTATAACTATAGCCCATATTATATCAACTCGAAAGCTTATGACGTCAACTAGAAAGTTGTTCTAAATTCCATCATAAACAATAATATCAAATTAGAATTTTCATCCGACTTCTCAATTATTAGTTACGACTAAAAGTTCGTCTCTTACGCGATTTTTCAAAGGTTGTCGGATTTTATTCAAATTTTACGACGTTAAACTACGTCTAACGTGAATTCATGCATGCAAACATATCATAACATCATTATAACTCAACTTATAAGGTGATCTTTATCTCTCATATTTCATTAAACATTTTTAGAAAATTCTCAATTAAATTCTATAATCAACTAACATGATTTGCAACATAATTTAACCAACAATTCATCACTTATATCAAACATGTGGAAACCTCTAATTACTCTATAAAATTCTGTTTTTATAAAGATATTAAGGGGGTGATTTTCTTCCCCAATTAACTACATTTATTTACTAATCAACCTCTTATATCATCCATTAATCAATTGCAAAACAATTATCAACTAACATGCATAAACCCCTAAATTCAACTCAAATTCTAATTAAACTTTCACAAACACACATAGGGCTTTTGATTCCTTTTCATTCCAATCACTAATTAAACATCTATTAAACAAGAATCAATCATCAAATGAAGAAAATTAAAAATCCTACAAAATACCTAAAAATTTCGGTATTAACATAAGAGATAGGGTTCTTGGTTTTGATCAATTTTAAACCTTATTTAATCTATCTAATACATCTAATTTCATTATTCCAAGATCAAAACATCTATTCCAAACCTCTAAAAATTTCGATCAAGAAGAAAAGAAAAAGAAAATAAAGATGGTTGGATAGAATTAAAGAGGAGATCATTACCTTGAATATTAGTAAAAGGAGTTAGATGATTCAATGGTTGGATGATGATCTAAGATGGAATCCTTGTTTGAAACCTTGAAGCTTTCAACAATGGTGAAGAACACAATTTGAGAGAGAATTAGAGAGAGTGCAGCCGAGAGAGAGAGAGAAGTGTGGGAGAAATGGTTTTGTTTAAGTGTTTGATATGATGAAAGGTTTGAAAATGTATAAAGTGAAGATTAAGGTGTCATTTAACTAGACAAAGTCTACATGCATGTTCCCCACTTAATTAACTAAAAAATAATAAAAAAAAACAAGAAAAATATCGGCTGCCATGCAGAATTTTAGAAGGGTTACGGGTTTTTCTGGCGCGATCCGACGTTACAGAAATCGAACGACGAAAAAAAACGTTGCTCGGTACAAAATCGTCGCGATTCGATTTGACCTAAAATTCTAACGTATGAACTTAATTGGAAAATAGATTTACAAAAATTATTTTGACAAAAACTCGGGACGACACAGTCCGAGTTTCGTCCAGAAAAATATAAAAACGAACTTTCTCGGGCGTGTTCGTATAGCAATTGCGTGAAAGTAAAAAAATTAGACGGTTTTCCGTTCTGAGCTTACGAACTAAAAACTTTTCGTACGTGCTAACCCTAAGTACAGTAGTCGTCTAGCTGACTTCTGTAATTTATTTTCAATAACGGATTCGACCGTTAGTCTTAGAATTCAAAATTGTAAACTTAGGCGTGCAAAGCCATTATTTAATTAACTTTAAAAAAAATTTTAAGAACGTAAGAAATTTACGGGGCATTACACAACACATACATGAAATTTCTTCATTGAAGCCTTCAAGTTCCAAGCTTCAAGCCTTCAAGATCAAGAGATTTCCATCATCATCTACCTAGTTCTTTCATACTCTAAAGAGAAAGGTAATAATCCTTCAAATTCTTGAGCTTGAAATCAAAACAATCATCCATCTCTATTTTTCTTAAAATTTCGGCACTTATGCCCTAGTGTGGATGATTAATTTTTGTTTCATTTTTCTTGAGGATTAAGGTGGATTCAACCATGGAAATTCCAAGCCAAGAGTTTGAGCCCTAATCTTGTTCATTTTCGGTCCAAGAGATTTAAGAGAGGAACATCCATTTAATTATTTTGAAGTAGGTTTATTTATTTGATTTCTTGTATATTTATAATCTCCCTAATCTCTAAAGAAAAATATACATGCATGATTTAATTTATGCTTAGGCAAAACCTATGGATTTGATATGAGATTCGATGTGAGATTCGAGTGAAGAAATCGATAGGAAATCGAGCCTAGGAATTTATCTTTGATTAAAAGAGAAAGAAAAATTAATTCCCTAAAATTTTGATTAAAACCGAAAAATTAGAGAAAAATAGGAAAATTTGATTTTCTTGAGTATTTGATAATTTGATGTTTGATATGTGTTTAAGAGTATATTTTGATTGAGATTTATGCATGAGAAATTTGAGAAAATACATGCCTAAAAATATATGTATGTGCCGTGATTTTTTTGCATGTGAAGGATTGTTTGATTTGATTATTTTGTTGATGATTTGATGATATAATGAGCATGAGATGATTAAGAGTATATGATGATTTAATCTCCTATGATGTTATGAAGAAAATCGAAATATATATGCATGTTTAGAAGAAAAAAAAATTTTATGATAAAATGATGTTTATGATGTTGTAATGATTTTTGATGATTTTGATAGTATGATGTTTAAGAGCATGTTATGTGAAAATATTGAATACTAGATGTTAGTAGGATTTATGAGATAAAAAGAATGAAATTTTAAGCATAAAAAGAGGTAGAAATCGAAAAAGATGAGAAAGGATACCTAGTGTGTGTTCTAGGTGTTCTTGGTGAAAAACATGAATTTTTGAAGATTTGAATGAATGCCTAGTGTGTGTTCTAGGTGTTCTTGGTGTTTTATTTGAAGATTTAAAGATCATTAAAACTAATTTTAAAAGAAATTAATTATTAAAAATAATAAAATATTCAAGATATTTGTTAGAATAAAATTAAAGAGAAAATAAAAAGAAAAATAATTAATTTGAGAAATGAGTCATAAATTAGAAAATAATAAAGGAAGGTAATTTCTTTATTAAAGATTAAGAGAAAAAGTTAATCGAATTAAATAAATCGAGACTAGAGAAATTGATAATCGAGAAATAAATATCGATGAATTAGAAGTCGTAATAAATGAGAAATAAAAGACGAGGTAGGATTAAAGGAAAGGAGTTATAAATCGAGTATGAAATTTGAGTCGAGAAATTGAGAATTAAGTCGTTTGAATAAACGAGAAATAATGAGAATAATAAATAATAATAGAGTTGAGTATAAGTAATCAACGAGAAGCTTTAAACCGAGTATGAGTTTAATTATCCGAATGATATTAAATTAATCGAGAAGTTTGAAGTTTAAAAATAAGTGAGATCAAAATAACTAAAATAAGAATTTCTTCATAAAATAAGAAATAATAGAATATGAGAATAATAAGTTGAGTCGAGCTTAGAAAGTAAATAAAAAGATAAGTTGAGTAAGAGAAACTATGGGATTAAGAGTTGAGTAAGAATTAATTGAGCAAATGAAAGTAATTAATCGAGAAACAATATAAAAAGGAGAATAAGAGTTAATAAAAGTTATTTTGAGAATCGAGTTTATAAATGATAATTGTTTGAGTAATTATTTATATTATGACGAGTAATGATTATTTCGTGATAATCGAGTTTGGTTTTCAAATCGTTTAAATTAAAAAGGAGTCGAGGAAATTGTTGAGTTTTGAATGCTAAATGAAAAATAAAAGTTATCAAGTGATAGTTTATGAATCGAGCCATAAATAGAAAATGAATTTTTATTTCAATATGAGTTTAATTAAAAGAAAAAAGAAATAGTAATAGAAGCATAAGTAGTAGTACGTATGCGAATACGTATAAGTAATTTAGAAAAGACGACGTCTTTGGAAATAGCGTCGTATATTGAGTTAAGAGATATTAAATGATTATTTGAGTTTTAATCTAAGAAAACTTTTATTATTTAAATTAATGTCTTTTTCAAAACTAGAGTCGAGTAATAACGCGTGATTGTTAATGTGACTTGAAGTGTGAATCGAGTTTGAGATAATACGTTTGTTTAAATTCCAATTTAGAATGTGAAGATTGATTAAAATTCTATGTTGAATTAAATTCGTTTGAGTAGACTTATGTGATTAAACATATTGAAAATATGCTTAGTTGAACCTATATGCTTGAGTAAGATATTTATGCTATGAGTTATAATGAAATGATCGTTCAAATTGTTGAGAATGCATGTTCATGACATGAATGATGTTCGTATAATCAAGTATCTAATTGAGAATGTGAGTAAGGATTCAAGTATTGAAGCTTAGAAAATTAATGTTTCTTTAATTAATGAGAAATGCCAAGCATTAGTGAGTAGCGAACATGATTTAGAAACAAGAGTACGAGATGCAGTAATTAGTAACCAAGTAGAGTAAGAACTGAGGACAAGAAAGTCGAGAATAGAGATTTGTCTTAGAAAAGATAAAAATAGAGAGAGACGAGTCAAGTAGAAGTCCTTCAGTCGAATCAAACGTCTACTTTACGTCTTAAGCTTCGTGTCTTACTTCTTTTATGGATGTCAAAATATAAAGGACCGAGCGGGACGGAGAAGTAGCAAGGACGACGAAAGAGTAAGCCGCCTAGCTAATCGACGGAAGTAAGGTGGGTTTTTCTAAAACCAAAACTATCGATGAATGCTATTATGATAATTGAGTATTATTATGTGAGTTTTTAAAGTTCAAATTGACTTGCCGTTTCTTGAGTTTTTGGTATGTGTTATCATCTGCTTGTTGAGATATTATTGTCCTGTGAAAGGCAGGAAACCCACGTGTGGAATATGAATTGTTTGAGATGACTGTGAGCCTTGCTTCGGTTGGGCCGATCACAGTGTTCGAGAAGGAGGCCTACTTCTCGGCACAGTGAGAGTGAAATATGGTAGATGATACATACTGCTTGAGTATATATATATTGTTTGACTACGCAGTCTATTCGAAAGGAAAATGTTTTTGCATTCACAAGTAAAAACTGTTTTCACTGCATTAATACTTGTGATGCTACGGCAAGGCAAGTTCAATTGATATAGCTCTAAGAGCAAAGTTTCAAAAGTTTTTGGCATGTGTTCACTGAGTACGAAGTACTCAGCCCTGCATGTATTTCTAAACGTGCAGGTTAGCGGGATGCGGATGGAGAGGACAGCTTGGTGGTGTGGTGTGGATATATATATATATATTGTTGATCGAGTCGAAAGTTAGACTGGCAATTACATGTCTTCATACATGTAGTTGTTGGGATTGAGTCGAGAATTCCGCTGCAATGCAATGCTTTTGTCTATTGAAGTCTTTTGGATATTATACTCTGATACATGTTCTAATTCCGAGGGATGTGCTCGATACTAATTTCTGTTTTTGATGAATCTCATTCTCGTTGACTTGAAATACTTGTTCCTATTCGAACTTGATATGTAAATTATTCGTGCTCGTTGGTTGTTTCGATATATCTTTGAAAGCATGTCTTGAATGTTACCACTTTCCGTTGATATTCTCTTGTTTCCCCGAGCATGTTTCCCCTATTTGAGTTGAGTGATGGATGGTTTAGTAGTGTTAGTGTTCGTATCGTCGCACCTCGGGAGTCGGGGTGTGACAAGCTAAAAGTAAGATTCTTGAAGGAAGAAAATGGAGATGTGAGAGAGAGAGAGAGGCGCTGACTTTTGTGTAGGAAAGGGGAGAATTTTGGTCTCCAACAACCTTACATAGGTGACACTTAGGTTTAAAATGGAAGGTTAGATTTCAATCCCCAAATTGGAAGGCTAGGATTGAAACTTGCATCCAAAGTAAGGAAGGTGAATTGTGGAAGTGACAGTATCCATGGATGAACTAGTTGAGAGAGTGAAAAGTGTCCTCTTCTGTAATACCCCACTATTTCTAATCTTTAAATAATAAATATTTAATTGAGTAAGTAGTACTTACAATCATAAAATGAGAAAACCGAGTATACATATATAATATTTCGATCCATTTCTAAAGCAAATAATCAAATTACTTGGGCCTTATTATACCAGGATTTAATAGTAAAGTGAGTTGGTGAGCCAAATTAGTAGAATTGGAGGTGAGACAGGTTGTATTATTTATAATTCCATAAGCCGAACAGATTTATTTTATTTGAATAATTTTTTTTTTGAATAAGCCAATTTGTAAAGTAATTAACATATTTTTGAAAGATAAGAAACACAATATTTATTAATATTTTTAGCATTAGATAAAATGTCCACGCATTAAAATCTTGTTTCTAATGCATTCTCAAACAATTTTGTGATAGAAAGAAAGAGATTTCACTATTATGTTGATTACTATCAATATTATATTTATTATAATATACTACCTCCGGTCCTCAAGTCTTTTCCTAGGAGGAAGTGACACATGCATTAAGGAAAAAGTTATTGAGTTAGTTATGAGTAGAGAAAAAGTGTTTGAATTTATTGTGAGTGGAGAAAGGGTCCCATATTGAGGGTAGTGATATATTAATTAATTGAGATAGTGGTGGGCTATATGTCGTATTTTAGGTAAATAAGTTAATAAAGTAAGCGTAAGAGATAATAATTTGTTGTGAGATAGTGTCTAAAAGTAGATAGGAAAAAACTTGGGGACCATCCCAGAAAAGAAAGATAGGAAAAGATTTGGGGACCGGAGGTAGTATATGTATAGAGGAAATGCATCCATATGTCATTAGTTCAATTGTAATATCAAAAAGGGTCACTAGTTCAAATTTTATCAATTTTTGTCATATGTTTACTTTTTGGACATTTATACCCTTATATTTTATACCTTATTCCATTCTGGTACACTCTCTCTCCTACTTTTCCACTTTATTTTTCTCTCTCTTCCTCCCTCCCTCAGCTCACGTTTTTCTCTCTTTTTTCTCTCTCTTCCTCTCCTACTCTCTCTCATTTTTTTTTCTGGTTTCCTTCTTGCTCAAGTTTTTCACGAGGCCTTGTATACGAAGAAGTTTAGAATACTACCTTATTGTAATAAGGTAGGTGAAAGAAAGAACCTAGGACCAGATACGATCAGTGAAAATGATCGAGATCATTCGGCAGATTCGAGTAAGAATGAAAGGAGTTTAGAGAAGATGAAAGTCTTATGTGATATACGCCGATCAGAACTTAAATTCAAAAAGGGAGATAAGTTTTCTTAAGATTTCTCCGTTAAAAAGAATCATTAATTTCATGTCAAGTATAAGCTTAGACAAAGATTTATGTGATTATTTGATATCTTGAAAAAGATAGTTTTAATGTGTGTAGATTGGCCGTGTTGCCAAGTCTATGGAATGTTTATTATATTTGCGTATCTCGTTTGAGAAAGTACGTGTGCGATTTTAAACATGTAATCCTCCAGCAAGACGTTGTTCTTGAGTAGGATAAGTTGTGAAGAAATACCACAATCGATTTTGGATCGAAAAGTGCGAAAGTTAAAGAAGCAAGTCAATACGAGTAGTGAAAGTGACATGAAGTCACCACGGGCAAGAGGAAGCTACGTGGGAACTCTTTTTCGTAGGAGATAAGCAAATTTCGGGACGAAATTTTTCGTTAGAGGGGTAGAATGTAATACCCCAGATAATTCTTCCATGGATAAAATAAAAGTTTAATAATTTAATATGGCTTTGCACGCCTAAGTTCATGAATTTCAATTCTAAGACTAACGGTGAAATCCGATTTTTAAAAATAAATTTTAGAAGTCAGTCGAAAGACTACTGTATTAGGGTTTTCGCGTACGAAAACTTTTTAGTTCGAGAACTCAGATCGAAAAAGCGTCGAACTTTACATTCACTATTTTCGCGATACGAGTAAATTAGGAAAAGTCAGTTTTATTTATTTTTTTTCGGGGCGAATTTTGGACTGTCATGTCCAAAACTTTTTAAAGTTTTCGGAAGTCGAGTTATCCTTTCCGACTAGGAAAAATATTCTGAAACTAATAGTATTATTCGTTTTCGCCGGAAATATACTCGTCTAAGAATTTATTTCTCAATTTTTAATACGTAGTATTAGACCCGGAAAAGGAGATATTTTTAAATTTAAACTCCCTCTAAACCGCCTATGTTGTGTAGTCATCACCTAGATTTTTATTTTTCTTACTTTATGTACAAATATCACACCATGACTCACCATCTATTTTCTTCCATTACTTTACACCTTGGTCATCCAACACCTCATCATCCTTCTCCCATCTCCACCAAAACCTTGACCAAGTCATAATTCACCGTGGTTGGCTACCCCTCAACAGGATACCACATACACCACAGGCTACAAAGTGCACTAACTCTGGAAAGCATAATAGCTAACTCAAAGCCGATCGTTAGTTAACCTCTTTTGATTAACTCATAAGGTACAAGAGAACTCACATAAAACACAAAATAGTTCATGCCATGATTATCACTTTGAAAACACGATTATCAAAGCGATAAAGAAAAGGTTTTCGAGCATTGCTCGTTTTGTTTCATATATAAAAGAAAAGCCCACCTTGATAGAATACAGAACAAAGATACGTGCTTCCGTCTTCTGGTCTGCGTCCTATCCTTAGTGTCGACTTCCTCCTTCATCATAAAAATCATACTTTAAAGCTCGGTCGCAAACGATAAACGAATACGAAAAGTCGAGTTAAGTTTTTGTTCTTTAGACGATTTAGGCATTTGCACGCTAAACTAAACTCTTTTAGTTAAAAAGAAACGAGATACGAACGCATCTCGTTTGACACTCACTCGGTTCTGCACTTGACTCTTAGGTCAGTGGAAAGAAGATAGTCGATGTCTTGAAACGACTTAAAAGATCGAAAGAGTTCAAGTTGAGAAGAATTCAACTTAAGAAACTACGTTTTGAACATTCACTGCACAAAAGATAGAACAGGAGATTTTTAAACAGGGGTCGTGCCCTGTACCAAAAGATAGCCTCAGATGTCTAGTTTACTCTCCAATTCGCGGATCTCGATTCCGATAAACGAGCTAGGAGATATTGCAGTTTCCGTGGAACGTCGTAAAACTGCCGAGTGAAACCCTAATGCTCGATAAAATCGACTCACGGTTTTCTAGGTTCGTTCTATGTTATCGAACCTAAATTCTCACGAATTTACTGACTCAATGCAGTCTACTCGTATGATTATACGTGATAGACCCCTTTTTATTTCTCGTTTATAAACACGACGATCAAAACCTCGTCGTTCAAACTATACAATTACTAAACCAATTCAAGTTCTCGTTCAATTTCCTAACTTCTTGTTTCTACTTCTCGATTATAACTATAACTCATCTTTTCAATACTCGGACGAACATGTCGTCAACTACAAACTCATTCATTAATCATTAATAATCATCAATATCCAATTATTTCCTTGGTTCGTCTTTTCTATCAATACTTATTCTCGTCGCTTCGTCTCTTACCAAATTTCAAACGTTATTAGAATTCAATCAAATTTTACCACATTATAAATCATCTATCAAGGATCATAATTACATAAATCATAACCTCAAACTATTATCTAATCGCGACTTA
This sequence comes from Schizonepeta tenuifolia, assembly GCA_029490685.1. NCBI lineage: Eukaryota > Viridiplantae > Streptophyta > Magnoliopsida > Lamiales > Lamiaceae > Schizonepeta > Schizonepeta tenuifolia. The sequence continues at coordinate 89,791,649 of CM055955.1, read as the reverse complement.
TCGTCCGTCGTTCGTCTCTTACGGTAAATTTTACGTTCTCCGTTTTCATTCAAATTTTACGACAACGATTATCATCTAACGAGCATTACTAACATGCAAATCATATTATCAAAATGTTATCGAGCTCTAACTTATCGTCACATCTTCGTCTCTTACATTTCTCGTTTTATTTTTAGAAAAATCTCAATTTAATATATATTCATCCTCATGCATCGTATATCTCATTTCCATTAAACAATCAAGCATATCATAACATTTACTATCCTAAATCGAGCCTCCTTCGTCTCTTAGGTTTCAAATTTTATTTTTAGAAAAATCTAAAACAATTCGTAGAGTCAATTAACATCATGAGGAACACTAATCTATCATTCAATCGACAAAGAAATTGAGTACGATCAAAGCCCCAATTTTTTGAAAAAAAATCGGTAATAACTTGTGATACCCCGAGCTTTTATACTTTTAGAGAGCGCAATAACTAACCGAGTAAGTTAAAAGATGAGATTTGTGGAATAAAAATTTTCTTTTAAAATAAAGAGAAATGAGTAAAACGTCTGGAATGTCTTATGTGTTATTGTGTGAATTTATCTGTTCAATTTCTTGAAATGATAATGTGATGAATATGTTGAGTTTATTTATATGAGAATGAGTATGAGATTAATTTCCAGAAAAATCCCGAAGAGTTTGTTTAATTGAAATAGAATAATATTGATCGCCGAGGAATTTCTTTACGCCGATGAACTTAGAATAGAGTTGAATTAAGGTCTTTGAACCTAAAATTTCTTTTAAGGTCATTGAGATAGGATAAGAGCTTATCCGAGATAAATTGAGAAAGAGTAATGAGGAATTAATCTTTTAAAGATTAATAACGGATTAACAAGCCGACTAAATTCTTTTAAGATTTAAAAGACTAAATGATTGGAACCTTTAATCTTTTAATTGAGACGTGAAATAGGATTGAGATGTTTTAGTGTCGGAAATGAGATGAGGAGAGATTAGACTCGTTTATAGCATAAAAGAATTAATACGAATTATTTTATCCGAAAAACCTTTACGACCGGGTAATTAATACCCGTAACGACACGACGAGGACAAGTGTCGTCACCTCTCTCCCTCTCACGCTACCTCATCACCCCTCTCCCATCTCTCTCCAATTCCCAATACTAATTATCTTCATTATATCTTCTTAGCAATCTTACCAAAAGATTACATGCAAACCACATCACATCAACTATCTATCAATCACTTAAAACATTTCCAATTTCCAATACTACATGTCATCATGTTTATTCTCTTTGTTGGATGCACATGCAAGCTCCATACACACTCTCTCTCTCTATTTCTCTCTTTAATTCAAAAGAATGAATTTCATTTCATTCATTCATCTTCATCCAACAACCAAAGAAAGAAAAGAAAAACACTCTCTCTCCCTCCCCACTCCCTCACTCACGGCATTCACACACACACACACCTACATTTTGGTTTTATTCCATGCAACCTTGAATTCAAGCTTATCATCCATGGAAATGAAGTAAAGAACATCATCCTCCATCTATTCCATCCATATTTTCAAGAAAAAGGTAAAAACCCATCCAAGTTCTTGATTTAAATTCAATAATCATCCTCCATTTTCTTCATTTTGGCTCTTAAGCCCTAAAAGAGATGGATGATTAATTTTTATGTTAATCTTTTCTTTGAGGATTCAAGAAGAGTTCTTACTTTCATTCAAGTTCAAGTTTTGAAGCTCAATCCCCTTCCATTCGATCCCAAGAAGCCAGGAGAAGAAATTCCTTTTAATTTTCAAAGTATGATTATTCATTTGATTAATTGTATATATGTATATCTCTAAGTCCTAAAAGAAAGAAAACATGCATGCATGGTATTTATTTATGTTTAGGCAAACTTAGGTTGTGCTTGTGAAGATCGAGTGAGAAGAAATCGTTAGGAGAATCGAACATTAGGATTTAATCGGTGAATTAAGAGAAGAAAAAGAAATTAAATCCCTAAAAAATTTGATTAATACCGAAAATTATAGGAAAAATAGGAAAATATGAATTCTTTGAGTTATTGTTATTTTGATGCTTGATTTATGATTTTTATCATGTTTAGAATGAGATTATATGCATGAAAAATTGAGAAATGAATTGACGTAAAATATGTATCAATGCCGTGTGTTTCTTTAAAAATTGGAGAAATTATTTTGTTGATTTTGTTGATGAATTGAGTGATGTTTTGATCATGAATTTATTATATGATATGTTGATGTAATCATACATGTTGTTAAGTTTAAGAAAATGGAATTGCATGCAAAGTTATTAAAGAAAATAATTCATGATAATATAGAAGATTTAATGTTTAGATGTTATAATGTGTGCATAAATACTAGTTTAAATTATGGATAAAAGATAGAAATTTTTGTAACAAAAAGAATGAAGTTTAGAAGCTTTGAAAATGTTAAAAAATTGAAAAGTATATAAAAGATATATCTAATAAGTTTTCTTGTAATAAAACTTAAAGATTTGAATTTCTAATAAACTAAGTCAAGAAGATATTTTGTAATTTAACTAATAAGATGAACTAGTTTTTATAAAAATGTTTATTGAATAATAAAGAAAATTATTAAGTAAGAAAGTGGTTTAAAAGTTAAGAACAAAGAAGAAGAATTTATTAAATAAATAAGCAAGAATTGAGAAAACCGAGTTTAAAAGGATTAATTGATAAGAAGTGAAAAGAAGTTTTAATCAAAATTGAGAAAAGATGCTAGACGAGATAAGTTAAAACACTCGTATAGTTAATCAAGAAAATGATAATGGAATAAGATGTCGAGTAATGGCTTTGAAAGAAATTAATTAAAATTAACTAAGTGGGTTATTTTCAAACCATGCAAATTAAAAATAAACCGAGAAGAACTGTCAAGTTAATAATTGGAAAAATAATAGTTGAAATGAAAGTCGAGTTAGAAGTGGAAAGGAAATTCCAAATTCATAAGAGTTTAATAATAATTAAAGAGAATTTATTTTGATTGAGTAAAAGCTATAAAATGCTTCATAAGATAATAAATTTAGAACAAAGAATGGTTATAAGCCGAGAAAAGACAAATTAAATTGTTGAAGTCTTTAGAAAAAGAAATTTCATAATCGAGTTAAATTCTATTGTTTAAATCAAATAAATGTTAATGTGTGTTGAAGTATGTTTGATTTATTTGAATTCATTATATGATTGAATAAGTACTTAAATGCATGATATTCATTGTGATGTGAAGAATTACTAAATTGTTTGTATGTAAGATGATGGAATTATTGATTTATTAAGTCAAGAAGTGATTTAGTTTTTAAAAGAAGATCAAGTAATGGAAGGTAGATAGACGACGTTTAATAATTAAAGTGAGAAAGTGTTAAGACATTGGTTAGTAGTCTTAACCAATCATCGAATAGAGTTAATAGTTTAAAGACGAAAACGCGAGATCCTTTAGAAAAGTTAAAGCGAAGAGAGAAACGACTCAAGTAGAGGTCCTTCAGTTGAGTTCAACGCCTTTTTGTCCGTCTTTTGCGTATCTTATTTTTCCTTTTATCGATGTCGAACTGTGAAGGATCGAGCCGGACGAATCACTAAGCAAGGACAAATAGCCCTTAAACCGCCTAGCTAGAATCTTCGGAAGTCAGGTGGGCTTTTCTGAACCAAAACTACCGATACAAGTTATTTATGCTATGAAGTATTATGATATGATTTTAAATGCGATTGACTTGCCGTTTTTATTGAAGTTTGGTATGTGTTATCATCTATTTATGTGAAGATGTTATTATCCTGTGAAAGACAGGGAACCCACGTGTGGTATGTTTAATGTTGAGGTGACTGTGAGCCTTGCTTTAGTTAGGCCAATCACAGTGTTCGAGAATGAGGCCTACTTCTCGGCACAGTAAGATTGTTTGTGACAGATGATGCATACTGTTATTATATGTTATGTTTGACTGCGCAGTCTGTTTAAAAAGAAAATATTTTTAACATGCACAAGTAAAACTGTTTTTAAACTGCTTAAGTACTTGTGATGTTCGACAAGGCGAGTTCAATTGTTATAGCTTTAAAAAACATCTTTATTCAAATGTTTTGGCTTGTGTTCACTGAGTACGAAGTACTCAGCCCTGCGTGTGTTTCTAAACGTGCAGGTTGACTAGATGGCGATGGCATGGATACTTGGTGGTGTGGTGTGGTTCTTTTGGTTGAGTCGAGTTGAATATCAGACTGGCATTTGTACGTCTTCATACGTGCAGATGTTGGGTTTTGATGCAAGTTTCCGCTGCAACCCTTTTGAATTGATGTTTGTTGATACTTATACTCTGATACTCATGTTTTTTATTCCGAGTGTTGTGCTCGATGATTTTGAATACTTGTTGAATTCTTAACTTTTTGACTTGTGCTTCCGAGCTATAGGCTCGTTGACTTTAAAACCTTTTATTGAATATGATTCTCTTGACTTGGTATATGTTGCATTCTCGTATTTGTTGGAATCCTATCCCTGTCAGCATGAAATTCTTATTTATATTCCGTCATAAGTGATTTTGAGATGCTCGGATATTACTTCGTTATGTTTTTGGAAGCCTAATTCGATTGCCTTGTTTCTCATAATCGTTTTCCCCGAGCATGTTCCCCTCATTTGAGTTGATTGTTAGTGGTTTAGATTGTGTTGTTGTTCGTAAGACGCACCTCGAGAGTCGGGGCGTGACATAACTAGACAAAGAGGTGTGATTTTTTTCTTCATGATTTGATCCGTAGAACTCGATTCTAAGCATCCTAGAACATGATTTGATTACAAGACAACATGCTATTTCATTCCCTTGATTTTCAAAAAAAATAAAAGATGGGGGAAAAGAGATTTGTTTGGTTCAAATGATAGACGAAGCTCTTACCTTTCGTAATATGAACTCGGATATGGATTTGATCGGTAGATGCAAGACTTAAGCTCTTGGGGAAAGCTTGAAGTTGAGCTTCAATGGAGGAGAAATGAAGAAGAAATGAGAGAGGGAGGAGATGGAGGAGTGGCGGTAAAGGAGGCATAAGGGGGAGGGTGATGACTCATTTTGGTGAGTCATAAAGTAAGTGAAAATATCCAACAAGTAGTGGTGACTCGTTAGGACATGTTTGGCGAGGGAACTTTTAGACGAAAAATCTCGTTTCCGGCTCTTAAAAGTCATTTTAAAAGTCGAAAAATACTTTCCTAGATAGTTACGAAATTGACGAAATCTAATTCGTCCGTTAGATTGGAAATAATTTACGTACTCGGAAAAACTAATTCGTTTTTCAAAATCCGAGAAAAAGTCGGGACATCACAGTTGTTGGGAAATTTAAGTAAAGTTTTGATTGATTCCAAAACAACCTGACCCCAACCGAGTAGATGTTGCCATATCCTAATGTTAGTATTTAGGCTCGCTGTTTGAGCAATGTTGAGATTTTATCTTTATAGGTCTCCAGCTAAAGACGGCAATAAGGCTTTACTCGGATAGAACATTAGTTGTAAGAAATACAAGTGAGCGTTCAAGGGGGAAGATGTAACAGAACATCAGTTGTAAGAAAGACAACTGAGCATTCAAGCCAACTGATCAGATGTGGAACATCAGTTGCAGGACTCGAACTGATAAGATCGACAACATGAAGTTCAAGGCAGCTGAGAGTTCAACTGTTCCAATTCAGACAGAAGGTCAGATGGAACATCAGCTGAAGACCACTCGGATGAAGACCAAAACTTCTCAACCGACTAAACAAGGTTGAAAGACTAAGGTTGAAATTTGAAATTCAAAAAGGAAGTCACGTGAAGGTTTGACGTTCTATCATTACTTCATTTGGCCCAACACAAGGCTGTCTTAGATGGAAAGCAGAAGTTCACAGTTGCCAAATTGGGAAAATCTGCAGAGATGAGAGACAAGCCATCACTTTCACAGAACAGAGATCAACGGCTCATCCAACGGCTAGTTGATTCTCTCCGCCTATAAATAGAGGCCTTCATTCATTCATCAAGATACAAGACAAGTGCGAGAAGAGATTAAAGACGAAAGAAAGAACGAAGAATTGCACTCAAGCAAAACTGATTTTATTCTCTAAGAACATCACTAGTTAAGAGTTAATAGAGTATTTGATTATGTCTTGGTGTTTTTGATCTTAGTTTGAGTCTTCATTTGTTCAAGCTTAGATCCTAGCTCACTTCTTAGTTCGAGCTAGTAGTTGGAAACCCCACCCTCATACACATCCCCTAAAAAGGATTGTTAGGACCCTGCTCTTCCCGAAATTGAGTAGATAGGTTGATAAGTACCCGTAAACTTATCTGTAAGGTTGATAAGTACCCGTAAACTTATCTTAACGGTTGCAAAGCCCGCGTAAGCTTTTTGGTTGCAGTCCTAAAGAATTTGGACTGAGTTGTGTGGACTCACAACTCCCCATGGACGTAGGAGTTCTCTCTGAACCACGTAAATCTTTGTGTGTTTGTGTTTTCTGTTCAGTTATTTATTGCATATCCAACTAGCCAACTAACCAGCACTCAAACTGCATCTTTTCATTTTCAACTGATTTGGTTATTGACCAACCTTGCATCTGAGCGTGAGTAATATTTTACGAGTTATTTCTATCCACCACATTCCGCACAGCACCGCACTTCCAGCTGAGTATCCTTACTCAGTTGTGATTCTAGCTGAGTCGTATTACTCAGTTGTGTTAATTTTTCGGGGGTTATTTTTAAAATTCTTAACTTGTGTATTCCCCCCCCATACACCAGAACTTGTATCGGGACTATCAAGTGGTATCAGAGAAGTGGTTCAATAAACTGCTGTCTCTGTTTCACGAGGTGTGAATCGAGGTGTTTTTCTTCAGTGGTCAACTGAATAGATCCTTTTCACGCTAGTACATATCTGCTTGCATTTGTTGTCTGTTTGTTGTGTGCAGATGGATGTTAAAGACAAGATTGTTGTCATGTTCTCGGTTGTGAACTATACATCCTGGAAGACTCGGATGAAGAAGATCCTACTGTCCAAGCATCATCGAATGCAACAAATGATTTCATCCGGACCAATCACCATCATGGAAAAAGTTACTCGTACTCCTACAAATCCCAATGATGGGGATGCAACTGAGGTGATGGTTGAGAAAAGGCCAGAAGACTTCACTCATGAGGAAGCGAAAGTGAGTCAGCTGGATATCTGGGCTCAGAGCACTATCATGTCCACAGTTGGACAAGACTATCTTCCTTGGATAGAAGAGTGCAACACAGCTAAGGAGATGTGGGATATTTTGGCATCTCTTAGCGAAGGGAGTGATGAAACCAAGGAGAACAAGTTCTCCCATGCTTGTCAAGATTTTGACAACTTCTGTCTAAGAGTTGATGAAATCATTGATCAGTTGGAACTTCGGTTCATGGATATCATCCGAAGGATTCAGTCTATCCGACGAGGAAAATATACTCTGAGAGAGATCAACCTCAAAATATTACAAGCTCTACCAGCTGAGTGGGACACCTTCACCAACATTCATGAAAGCCGAGCTGATCTTGGAGAAATGGGAACTGACAGACTGTTCTCAATCCTGAAAGGAAATGAGTACAAGGTGAACCGACGAAGATCAACTCAGTCCTCGGTGCAGACGAGTCGACTTGAGGATGTTGGTTCAGGAACAAAGACAGTAGCACTTCGAGTTGATTATTCCAAGCCGCGAACATCAAGGGCAACAAGATCTGCGGACACAGCTTCGAAGGAGCCGAGCAGAGAAGAGCTGCATCAGAGCATAGCCGCCTTGTAAAAGAAGCTAGCTGACATGGATACTCGGTTCGAAAAATACAAACGATTCTATAAATCCAACCGAACTCGAGATAACTCAAAGCCTGTGACCAACAGTTGCTTTGAATGTGGCAAAGAGGGACACTTTAAGGCTGATTGTCCAGATCTGTCGAAGAAAGATAGAGAAGCGTTGAGGGCCAAGCAAAATGCAAAGAACAAGGCCATGGTTGCAGAAGAAGCAGCTGATGACATGGACATCTTCACCGACACCAAAGATGAGGACGAGCTGACTTCCACCAACAACGCTATCGGATAGGATCAATGTCTCATGGCACTTGGAACTGACCAGGATGATGCTGATGTACATTCTAGTTCAGTTAATTTAAATTCTTCTATTGCTACTAACATGCAGGAAACAGTAGATGAAGAGTTGGAACCCTCTTGGGGTGATTTCTTAGAACTCAGTGAGGAACTGCATCAGCAATCGGTTGAGTTTAAGAATCTTCAAGAACAGTTTGCCAGACTTGAAGAATCCTTAACCGAAAAGGACGATTTGATTAAAAGTCAAACTAAAGAGATTCATAATCTCAAAAGTCAACTGTATGAGGCCAACCAGACTAAAGCTCCAACCGATGAGGAGTTGAAGGAGCAGATCAAGGAGCAACAAGAGCAGTTGAACAAGCAAGAGGCACAGATCGATAAGCTGATGAAGAAGTCAGACGCACAAACCGAGCATATAGCTATTCTTCTCAAGGATCTACAAACTAAGAAGGACAACCTGATAAAGCTATATCAATCATCCAAAATCATCGAGAATCTCATAAGTTATCAAAGATAGATGGATGACGTGTCTGGACTCGGTTACGACATGGTCAAGGACTCTGGTACTTTTGAATTTGTTACTTCAATGCTTATTCCCTGTACATTTATACAATTTGTAGATTCTATTTGATGTGTATCTATTTGATGTGTTGTTTTTGTGTAGTAACAAAATGTCATTGTTTGTAGAGTTTATCACTCCATATTTCTTATCACTCCTTCGTATATGAATTTTTTGTTCTTGCTTTGTTTTTTACCTATTTGTGCTGTAACAAATTTTACAGTTTTCTTTTGTGCAGTATTTTGTGCTGTAAATTTTATTTTTTGTCCGTTTAGCTATTAATAGTATAATTGGCAGGAACCATGGTTGGAATGACTTGTAAACATGGTTTGAAAGCCATTGTTAACACGTCTTGGTCTGATGAAGATCCTGCTAGGAGGTATTTCAGTTGTCCTAATCTTGAGGTACAAAATCTGTTATTTTCTTTTTTATACTATTGAGGTACAAAATCTGTTCTTTATAGTTTTTTTGTAGCAACAAATTGATTGATTTTTATAAATTTATTGTCATATACAGAAGGATGTTTGTGAGTTTTGTGACTGGATTGATCCTCCGGTTACTAAACCAAATCCGGTTGAGTCTGCAACTCCTCAAATTAATCCAACCTCCACGTCACAGCAAGCACAACCAACTAAGGAAATTGCAGCTGACAAAGGAAAGGGAGCTGTGGTTGGAGAATTGAAGAATCCATTGGTTGGGACAACAACAGAGGGGGAATGTTCCAGGACTCAGAAGAGGAACCAGAGACGTCGGAGATACAATCAGAACCGACCTCAGAACCGACCTCTGAACCGACCTCAGAACAGATGGAATCAACCGAACCAACATGGATTCAACCATCAGAATCAACATCAGTTCCATCATCAGAACAACCAGAGGTTCCATCAAAGTCAACCGATGTGGAACAGTTCCAACAGCTTTGGATATTCATGCCAGAACATGAATCAACAACAGGGCATGAATAACTGTCGTCAACAGTCAGGAAGATGGAATCAGACTCAGCCACACAGATTCCAAACTGGCATCCGACCTCATAGGCAAAATTAAATGGGTCAGAAACGTCAACAAAACAGGGGGAACACCTCTCCTCCTAAAGCTCAAAATGGGAGAAATCAATCTCCTCCCAAGAAACAGAATATCAATAATAACAACAAGCCTAAGGATGACCGAGGTGTTGTTATAGTTGATGAAGAAGGAAAAGTAATTTGGAATGATAAATCTATCCGAATTTATAGGGAAAAACGACTCACAGTTCAAGGGGGAACTGGTTCTAACCCTCCAGGACCCAACTAAAATTGGGGACATAAGAGTGTTTCTCTGTGCAGGAGCAGGAGGAACAGCTGAGGAAGAATAAAGCATCACATACCATGTGGGTGATGGATAGTGGATGCTCGAAACACATGACAAATCTGAGGGATTTGCTTGGAAATTTCATGGAGAAGGAAGGACCATCAGTTACCTTTGGTGACAACTCAAAAGGTCACACCAAAGGCTACGGTACCCTTGAAACTAAACACGTGTCTATTTCCAATGTTTCATATGTTGATGGATTGAAGCATAACTTGCTCTCCATCAGCCAATTCTGTGATAAAGGGTTTCTCTGTCAAGTTTGATGCGCAGGGCTGCAGGGTTAAAAATGTTGAAACAAAGCAAGTCATATTGTTAGGAAATCGATCCCCAACCGGGAATGTCTACTATGTAGATTGTAACAGTAGTCCTCCTGAAACCTATCTGTTATCGAAGAGCAGTTCAGATGTGAGCTGGCTGTGGCACAAAAAGGCTCAACCATCTGAATTTCAAGACTATGAACCGACTTGCGAGACAGGAACATGCAAAGAGTATTCCGAACCGTGTGTTTTCAACAACACATATCTGCAGTGCGTGTCAGCTGGGAAAGCTCGCTAGATCCTCCTTTCGGTTGAAAACGATTCCCTCAACCGATCGAGTATTACAGCTGATCCATATGGATCTCTTTGGGCCTGTTACACTAAAGAGCATGAATGGTAACGAGTATACACTTGTTGTTACTGACGATTTCTCTAGGTACACGTGGACCATTTTCATGCGTCACAAAAGTGAAACCCGAGATGAGCTACCCAAGCTGATGGATTGGATATCGAACCAACAAGAGAGGAAAATCATTTCTATCCGATCAGACTGTGGAACCGAGTTCCTAAATGAAACCATCATTGAATACTGTGAGAAGCACAGAATCACTCATCAAACATCGGCTGCGCGTACTCCACAACAGAATGGAGTAGCTGAGCGAAGGAACCGAACGTTGAAGGATGCTGCAACATCCATGTTGACAAGCTCAGCTCTGCCAAAAAGATTTTGGGCTGAGGCAATCAACACAGCTTGCTACACCCAGAACCGGTCTCTTCTGACCAAGCGGTTGGGAAAGACTCCATATGAGCTATGGAGACACAGGAAGCCTGATATTTCATATTTTCGTGTTTTTGGTTCTAAGTGTTATATTCACAACAATGGGAATACTCAGTTGAAAACTTTTGACGCCAAAGCTTCGAAGGGCATATTTCTCGGATATGCCGCTCGGATCAAGGCTTATAGAGTTTTTAACAACAGCTCTCGTGTTGTGGAGATAATACCTCATGTTAGTTTTGATGAATCTACTTTTGAGTGCAGGGAACAGGCTAAAGGACAACAAGCTGATCCACATGTTCCATCAGCTATCAGTAGATCGCAGGTTCTAAGGCAGAAGAATCTAGCTGAACCATTGGTATGGGCAACCGAGGATGATGATCCTTATTCCTCTGAAGATGAATGTGAGGACCCTAGCTCATCTCAAGGGTGAACTCCAGCTGATGTCGCTCCAACTGCATCAGCATCTGAAGCCCAACCGAGCCCGGTTCGAGATAATATCCATGTTGAGGATCCAGACTCTACAGCTGATAAGTCACCAGTTCTGAAGATCCCAGCATCTGCCACAGTTCAGGTTATCCCATCAGTTGAAATCACGGAACAACCACTGATGGAAGATGCAACAAGAGATGGTATGAAGATCATTCCAAGGACAATATCATTGGAGATCCAGCCAAAGGTGTGAGTACTAGAAGCAGAGTTGCAAATCCAGACTCAGTTGAGAAAGATTCCAACACTTACGCCCAATATGCTGAGGAGTTGGCAGTTCTTGAGGAGTTCAAACAAGCCGGAGATGTTGCCATGATTTCATGTTTCGTAGATGATGTGCCAGAACCAAAGAATGTTGTGGAAGCTCTCAACTGTGTTCACTGGACAACAACCATGCAAGAAGAGCTGAATGAATTTCTACGCAACTGTGTATGGGAGTTGGTAGAAAGACCAAATGGTGTCAAAGTCATTGGATTAAAATGGATTTTCAAGAACAAGAGAGACGCCATTGGATTCATCATAAGGAATAAGGCAAGGTTGGTAGCTCAGGGATATTGCCAACAAGAAGGAATTGAATTTGAGGATTCCTTCGCGCCTGTTGCAAGGTTGGAAGCCATCAGAATTTTTCTAGCCTATGCAGCATTTCACAAATTCAAGGTTTATCAGATGGATGTGAAATGTGCCTTTCTCAATGGTGATATCAAGGAAGATGTTTATGTTGAACAGCCTCCCGGTTTTGAGACTGGAGATGGAAGAGTGTATAAGTTGAAGAAAGCAATCTATGGATTAAAGCAAGCACTTAGGGCTTGGTATGACACTCTATGTGGTTTTCTTCTAAACTCGAGGTTCAAACGAGGGTCAGTTGACAAAACACTGTTCACCATAAAAGTTGGAGAAGATATAATTGTTGTGCAAATCTATGTTGATGACATCATATTCGGTTCCAAGTCGGAGGAGCTGTGCGAGAAATTCTCAACCCTCATGAAGGAGAAATTCGAGATGTCGATGATGGGCGAGATGAATTATTTTCTTGGACTACAGGTGAAGCAGTCATCAAAAGGGATTTTTATTAATCAGTCCAAATATACAAAGGAGCTCATCGCAAAGTTCGGTTTGCAGTCAAGTAAAACCACACGGATCCCGATGAATACTAACTGGAAGATTGAACCCGGATCTGAGGGAAAACTTGTGGATGCCAGTAAGTATAGAGGGATTGTCGGTTCTTTGATATATCTAACCGCTAGTCGGCCAGATATATCTTACGCAGTTGGAGTGTGTGCTCGGTTCCATGTTCAGCCGAGGGAAGCACACATGTTGGCAGCAAAGAACATCATTAAGTATCTGAAGGGCACTGTTAATGTTGGGTTGTGGTACCCAGCTGACGACAATATCCAACTGTCCTCAGATGAGGATCTAGCCGGAGATCGGTTGGACAGGAAGTCCACTTCTGGACACTGTCAGTTCATGGGAAGCAAGTTAGTCTCATGGTTTTCCAAGAAACAAGCATGTGTTGCCATTTCTACAACCGAATCAGAGTACATGGTTGTCGGTAGTTGTTGCATGCAAGTGTTGTGGCTCAAGCAATAGCTGAGAGATTATGAAGTCGCAACTGGACAGGTTCCCATTCATTGTGATAGCTCAAGTGCCATTGCTATCTCTTTGAATCCTGTTCACCATTCTCGGACGAAGCACATTGACATCCGACATCATTTTATCCGAGATCATATTGAGAAGAAGGATGTATCTGTGGAGAAGATTCCAACTGAGATTCAGAGAGCCGATATCTTCACCAAACCTCTAGCCGAAGCACGGTTCAAGATGTTGTGTGATCTCCTTGGATTGTTGGATCCATCAGATGAGGAATCAGCCGAGGTGAAGAGATAGATATCCATCTGAGGGGCAAGCTCAGATGAAGGGGGAATCTCAAATGCGGATCGCCAACCGAAGACAGCAGACGTCAGCTGAACAGACGAACTCGAGTCAGCTGATGGTATGCCGCAACATTGGAACACAGCTGATTCCGACATGAGCTGGCAGGTTTTACACAGCTGATTCTGACATCAGCTGGTAGGTATCATTTATGGCTGAAGGTGTTAGTGTCTTAAATGAGAATGTTTGAAATAAATTCAAACATTCCTGAGCATGTCAGTTAGACTAAAATAGCCATCATAGCGCATTTAATGTAAAGAACGGCTGAACATCAATAGCCTACTTTATAGTGAGACTGGCTGACATGAAAACAGTTCACCTTCTCACGCGCGGGTATTGGAACTCGGAATTCAACGTCAAGTCAAAGCTAATCAACAGTCACGAGATCTCAGCCGTTGATGGATTCGCGCCATTCAACCCTGACCGTCGATTTCAAACGAGCCAATAACCTATAAAAGGAGGAAAATCAGGAAGTGATCTCTTACCTTCTACATTTGTGTTTATCTGCAGTAACTGTTCATCTTCTTCTCCGAATTTGTCTCACCATTTTCTACAAGTTCTTGTTTCCTTCTCTCTATATAATCTTCACAGAATATTAAATGGCACCAAAAGCTTCTACACAAGGAAAGAAGATGACATCTTCTGGACCTTCTCTAGTCCCTTCATCATACGACGAATCCTTTGATATGCTGCTCTCCAAGATTCATTTTGAGCAGATTCTGTCGGACGAAGCACTGGACTCGCCGATGTTGTCTCCCCTCACCGATCTACTCAGGAAGAATGGCCTTCTGGACTGGGCGACACTCTACCCCACTCACCTTCTCAGGCGTCAAGTCGGAGAGTTTTACTTGAACCTGCAATCTCCAATCGACAGCAGAGATGACCTCGTCTCAGAAGTTTCTTGTTGACAACGCGACGTTCCTGCCAGAACGATCCGCCGTGTCACCGTCCCCGTTCCAGTTTCTGATTTGCTACGCTCCATCATCCCACCGAACCTGACCGCCACAGAAACAGTTGAGAACATCACCGATGCGGAAGCCGATCAATTTCTGGAGAGTGCTCTCATCACCCCAGAAAAATTAAGGAGCAATATGCAGCGAACGAAGTTGAAGCCCGAGCATCGACTTCTGTTCGATGTTGTATCCAAGGTTGTCTTTGGATACAGCGGAGCCTTTGGAGACATCAGCCGACCAAAGCTCAAGCAGCTGATAGCCTTGGAGCACAAACATAAGCACGACATCAACTGGTTCCAGTACTTTGAACACCAATTGACACTGGAGAAGCAGAAGATCTCCGAAACCACAACTGACTCTGGAGAGAAGTTGTTGAGTGTTAAGGGAACTCTCAACTTCGGAGCCAAAATTTCTGCCCTAATCCTTCTCACCACAAAGGATCAGAACATGGTCTGGGAAGACTATGAGGAGACCCCTGTGAAGAGGCAGATGCTGTTCCCAACAGCTAAGAAGGCCCAGGATGTGATCAGGAGTGTTTACACTCCCAAGGATAAAAGAGAAGCTGTGAAGTCAGCCGAGGAAAAAGATACAGCTGAGGAGCTGCCTCCAGCTGTCGGCCGCATTTCCAAATCTACAACCACACGCCGACATAGAGCTGAGTCGGAGAAGGAGAAAGAGGAAGAACCAGCTAAGAAGAAGTTGAGGCTTCGCCTCAAGAAGTCAGTTGCCAAACCAGCTGAGGAGGTACCAGCTGAGGACGCATCAGCTGAGGAGATACCAGCTGAGAAAACACCAGCTGATGAGCCATCTGAGTCGAGTCACTCAGTTGATGCGGCTGCCTTTGAGGTTGTTCCTCACAGAGACGTGATGGAAGGGATGGAAACTGAACCAGCAGATGAGCCGAACATCTCCTCGGATGCATCTTCTTCATCTGAGGAAACCGAAGATGTGCCAACCTCCCCCACGGCAAGAGCTAATGCCGTACCGCCCAAAGAGGCTCTCACAACCGACACATAGCCAGAAATTCTGAGCTCGCCGCTCGATGCCAACATTGTGACCGCTTCTTCGGCCAATGTTGAGGAACCTCTTGATACCATTATCACCATACGGTCAGAAATTCCGAGCTCCTCGCTCGATGCCAACATTGAGACCACTTCCTTGGCCAATGTTGAGGAAACCTTTGAACCAATCCCATATGAAAATCTTTCTCCCTCCCCCATCGATGAAGAAGCCGACCATCGAGCTGTCGCGCTGGAACATGAAGGCAAGCTGGCCTACTGCTTTCAGAAGCTCATCGGTATGTTCCCCGAAGCGCGCGACATGCCCACATTTGCCACTCTCAGAACCGAGATGCTTTATCAGTTCAATATTATCTTCAGCCACTGGTATGTTAAGGAAGATACCATCTGCATACACAGCTGGAACCAACTCAAGGCCAATGAGTCACGAATAAGGGACTACTTCAACTACACAAACCTGGAGGTTGCATACAACAATAAGATCGCTCTGCTGACTCGCAGACTGGACATCAGCAAGGCAGAAGGAAGAGACACAAGGGCGACAACTGAATAAGACTGTGTCAATTTCATGGACAACATGCTGACCAAGTCTGCTGATTTTGTAGATGATCTTGATGCAGCCGCAGTAGCAGCCAAGCAGGAAGAAGAGGAGCTCCAACAGTACCTGGCCAATCGCCAAGTCATGGTCACTGTTGAACAGCCTACTACTTCTGACCAACCAGCTCCAGCTGATCAGCCAACCCCCTCCACAGACGAAATTTGCGAGCTGATCGCTGAGAGGGTCAACCAACTCAGGAAGGAGATGCTTGCTAACATCCAGCTCAACAAAGAAGATCAGCTGAGGATGTTGGAAGCTCAGGCGGAGAAGAACAGGAAGTTGCAAGAAGACAATGATGAGCTGAAGATGAAGCTGAATGATATTTCCACATCCACCAGCAAGGACATCTCAGACCTGAAGACAACTGTTCTGGGCATCAAATCTGAACTGAACGTGTTCAAGTCCATATCTGACTCAAATCTTGCCAAATCTCAACAGACTCAGGACGAAGAATGGGACTCTCGATTTGAATCCAGATGGGCTGAGTTCATCGCTTTCCAGACTGAAGTCACTGAAACCTTTGCCGCCATGCAGAAAGCAGATCAAGAGCGCCGTGACAAGGAACTGGCGAAGAAAGTTGAGGTGGAATGCGCAGTTGATGAGCTTTTCAACCGGATTCAACAAGCTGAACAGCAACTCACTTCTCTAGATGGCTCAATCGCAAGCCTTGTTGCTGATGCCAAAAAGGGAAAAGATGAGATTGGGGAAGATGAGAACCGGGTTGATGAGACACAAGAAAAGATACCAAAGAAGAAAGCTAAGAAGAAGAAGTCCACTCCAAAGCCAACCGACAAGAAACAACAATAGCTGAAATCCATTGCTGTCGGCGGAGATGAAATGGCGAAGGACATGGAGCAGGCAGAGGAGTATGGAGTTTCCTACAACTCCATAGCCGAGATTGCAGCCGAGCTCGATGCTGAACTCGACGGTATCACAACTGAAGAGTGTATTGATGCTGCTAAGGCTATGGATGTTCCTGAGAAAGACTACATGAATCCGGACTGGATAAAGAAGTTTGCAGCCAGCCAAGCAATAAGAGTCAACCAGTTCGAGGAAGAGCTTGCCAAGGTTACCAACAACTTGGACAGAAACATTGCCTCTCGAAGCCGCCGACGCATAGAAAAACATCAGGTTAAGGCTGAAGAAAGACTGAAACAACAAAGATTGCCAGGGAAGATCAAGCTTCAAAGTCGCTTCAGGCATGTTGACAAATGGATGCCAGCTGAATGGAATGAGGATTGAGAATCATTCAAGCAGGAGTTTGTCAATGATTTTTATTATAGGAAGGTTTACTCAACTGAGGATTCGAGGAGAGCCTTCAAGGAAGCCCTGACCGAGCTACATTCTGGGGATCTGGGCATGTTCAGCCAGTTTAGGCGAGGAATGATTGATGCGAAACTAGATATGAACACTGTCCCCGTCCCTCAGAAAGTCACATACCTTCCTCCATTCATTCCAGACTCAAGAAATCCTAACCGACAGAAAATAGCAGCTGAAGCAAGAAGAGTATGTCAGGAACATGGAGTTGACATCTCAAAAGAGTCAGAAGCCAAGAGAGAAATTTTTGTTAGAATTTTCAGCAAGTATGGGCTGAAGTATTAGCCCAGTTAAAGTTTTTGAGCAACTGATGTATTTTTTGATTTTTGTGCATTTTGTTGGAACCATCAGTTGTAATGAAAACTTTTCATCAGTTATCCAATTCACTTTGACGTACAATCTCTAGTTGTCCAACCTCTGAATCGCAAAGTTATTTCAATACCATGTTATAACTGTACTAACCCTTTGTTGTTTAATCTTATAGACTGTCTAGAATTTCAGCTGAGATTTTAGATAGGTCAGTAGGATTTAGATCAGTAGGGTTTTGGCATCATCAAAAAGGGGGAAATTGTTGGGAAATTTAAGTAAAGTTTTGATTGATTCCAAAACCAACTGACCCCAACCGAGTAGATGTTGCCATATCCTAATGTTAGTATTTAGGCTCGCTGTTTGAGCAATGTTGAGATTTTATCTTTACAGGTCTCCAGCTGAAGACGGCAACAAGGCTTTACTCGGATAGAACATCAGTTGTAAGAAATACAACCGAGCGTTCAAGGGGGAAGATGTAACAGAACATCAGTTGTAAGAAAGACAACTGAGCATTCAAGCCAACTGATCAGATGTGGAACATCAGTTGCAGGACTCGAACTGATAAGATCGACAACATGAAGTTCAAGGCAGCTGAGAGTTCAACTGTTCCAATTCAGACAGAAGGTCAGATGGAACATCAGCTAAAGACCACTCGGATGAAGACCAAAACTTCTCAACCGACTAAACAAGGTTGAAATACTAAGGTTGAAATTTGAAATTCAAAAAGGAAGTCACGTGAAGGTTTGACGTTCTGTCATTACCTCATTTGGCCCAACACAAGGCTGTCTCAGATGGAAAGCAGAAGTTCACAGTTGCCAAATCGGGAAAATCTACAGAGATGAGAGACAAGCCATCGTTTTAACAGAACAGAGATCAACGGCTCATCCAACGGCTAGTTGATTCTCTCCGCCTATAAATAGAGGCCTTCATTCATTCATCAAGATACAAGACAAGTGCGAGAAGAGACTAAAGAGCGAAAGAAAGAACGAAGAAATGCACTCAAGCAAAACTGATTTTATTCTCTAAGAACATCACTAGTTGAGAGTTCATAGAGTATTTGATTCTGTCTTGGTGTTTTTGATCTTAGTTTGAGTCTTCATTTGTTCAAGCTTAGATCCTAGCTCACTTCTTAGTTCGAGCTAGTAGTTGGAAACCCCACCCTCATACACATCCCCTAAAAAGGATTGTTAGGACCCTGCTCTTCCCGAAATTGAGTAGATAGGTTGATAAGTACCCGTAAACTTATTTGTAAGGTTGATAAGTACCCGTAAACTTATCTTAACGGTTGCAAAGCCCGCGTAAGCTTTGTGGTTGCAGTCCTAAAGAATTTGGACTGAGTTGTGCGGACTCACAACTCCCCGTGGACGTAGGAGTTCTCTCCGAACTACGTAAATCTTTGTGCTGTTCAGTTATTTATTGCATATCCAACTGACCAACTAACTAGCACTCAAACTGCATCTTTTCATTTTCAACTGATTTGGTTATTGACCAACCTTACATCTGAGCGTAAGTAATATTTTACGAGTTATTTCTATCCACCACATTCCGCACAGCACCACACTTCCAGCTGAGTATCCTTACTCAGTTGTGATTCCAGCTGAGTCGTATTACTCAGTTGTGTTAATTTTTCGGGGGTTGTTTTTAAAATTCTTAACTGGTGTATTCCCCCCCCATACACCAGAACTCGTATCGGGACCATCAACAGTTCAAAATTCGTCCGGAAAATCATAAAAACTAACTTTCTCCGATGAACTCGTCTCGAAGAAAAAGTGAATGTAAATTATGATGGAATTTGATTTCGAGTTTTCGGACGAAAAACTTACCGGACGTGAAAACCCTAATACAGTAGTCGTTCGTCTGATTTCTGGAAATTATTTTCGGAAACGGATTTCACCGTAAATCTTAGAATTTAATTTCATGATCTTAGGCGTGCAAAGCTATAATTATTATTAACTTTTATTTTTAACGACCGTAGAAAAAGTCTGGGGTATTACATCCTACCCCCCTTACGAAAAATTTCGTCCCGAAATTTGCATACCTTCTTCAAAAAGATAAGGATATCTCTTCTTCATCTTTTCCTCGAGCTCCCACGTGGCTTCTTCTGGCCCGTGGTGATTCCATAATACTTTTACTATCGGTATCAACTTGGTTCTTAATTCTTGAACTTTTCTATCCAAAATCGATATCGGTTTTTCTTCATAACTTAAGTCAGATTCAAGAACGACGTCTTGCTAACTTATAACATACTTTCTTAATTGGGAAACGTGAAACACGTTATGGACACTTCCTAGACTTGGCGGTAAAGCCAATCTATAAGCAACGGGTCCTATTTTCTCGAGAATCTCGTAAGGTCCTATGAACCTTGGTCTAAGTTTACCCTTAACACCGAATCTAATGATTCCTTTCGATGGTGAAATCTTAAGGAAAACCTTATCAACAACTTCGAAATTAAGATTGGTTCGACGATCATCGGCGTAAGACTTCTGTCGGCTCTGGGCTTCTTTCATTCTATCTCGAATTTGTCGAACGATCTTGATCATTTCATTAATCGAGTCCGGTCCTAGGTTCTTCCTTTCACCCACTTCATCCCAATAAAGTGGTGACTTGCATTTTCTTCCATACAATGCCTTATAAGGCGCCATTCCTATCGTCGCCTGATAGCTGTTGTTATACGAGAATTCGACCAGGTGTAAGATTTCCTCCCAATTTATGCTTCGATCTAATACTACTGTCCTAAGCATATCAACTAGAATCTGAATCGTCCTTTCGGATTGTCCGTCCGTCTGAGGGTGGAAAGCTGTACTGAAGTTTAGTTCGGTGCCCAACTCTTTCTGCATGGTGATCCAAAATCTTGAGGTGAACTTGGCATCTCTGTCTGATATTATGGACTTCGGTACTCTGTGCAGACGTACAATCTCACGGACGTACAACTGAGCTAACTTCTCTGATCCGTAGGTAGTCTTAATCGGTAAAAAGTGAGCTGACTTCGTGAGTCTATCGATAATCACCCAAATGGCAGTGTTTCCTCTTCTTGACTTAGGCAATCATGTCACAAAATCCATGGCTATTCCTTCCCATTTCCATTCTGGGATATCTAATAGCTGCAACAATCCATACGGTCGTCTATGTAAGGCTTTCACTTGCTGGCATGCCAAACATCTTTCTACAAACGAGGCAACGTCTCATTTCAATCCATTCCACCAGAAATTCTTTCTTAAGTCCTGATACATCTTCGTACTCCCTAGGTGCGCTGTATACGGCGTATCGTGAGCCTCACTCATGATATCGTTCTTTAATTCTTCGTCACTGTCAGGAATACAAAGTCTGCTTTCAAATAATATCGCATTGTTTGGTGCTTCGGAGTATCCGTCTGGTTTATCTGTTCTTATCTTTAGGCGAAGCTTCTCCATCGACTCGTCCTTTCTCTGAGCACTTATGATTTTTCCTCTTAAGTCCGACGTAGCTTCTAGTGCCGCTATTTGACTTGTGATCGTTGCTGGTGTATCGAGCACTTCTATTTCCATCTTTTCAAATTCTTGTACTAGAGTTTCTTCCTCGACAAACAGACATCCTAACTTGGTTGGAGCCTTGTGACTCAGCGCATCTGCTACTACATTTGCCTTTCCTGGGTAGTAGTTGATTCCGTAATCGTAATCTTTGACCAATTCGAGCCATCTCCTTTGTCGCATATTCAGTTCTTTCTGCTCGAAGAAGTACTTCAGACTCTTGTGATCTGTGAAGATCTCAACCCTTACACCATAAAGATGGTGTCTCCAAATCTTTAATGCATGCACTACGGCTGCGAGTTCTAAATCGTGGGTTGGGTACTCGACTTTGTGAGGTCGAAGTTGTCGTGAGGCATAAGCTATCACCTTTCCTTCTTGCATTAGAACGCAACCTAACCCATTCTTCAAAGCATCGGTATACACCACATATTCCTTGTTTGCGTCGGGAAGAGCTAATACTGGTGCTGTGGTCAACTTTTCTTTGAACGTTTGGAAACTCCTTTCACACTCGTCCGTCCATTTAAACTTGTTTTCTTTTCGAAGTAGTTGCGTCATAGGTCTAGCAATCGTGGATAATCCTTCGATGAATCTTCTGTAGTAGCCTGCCAAACCCAAGAAACTTCTGATCTCGTTCGGACTTGTTGGTGACTTCCAATTATGCACTGCCTCTACCTTGGCAGGATCTACTTTGATTCCTTCGGCTGAAACTATGTGTCCGAGAAACATTACTTCCTTCAACCAAAATTCGTACTTACTGAACTTGGCATATAGTTTCTCAGTTCTAAGTGTTTCCAACACTATTCGCAGATCTTCTTCGTGTTCTTTCTCATTCTTCGAGTAGAAGAGAATATCGTCTATGAAAACTAAGACAAATTTGTCTAAGTATGGGTGGAAAACTCTATTCATGAGGTCCATGAATACAGCAGGGGCGTTGATCAAACCAAAAGGCATAACTAAGAATTCGTAGTGGCCATATCTGGTTCGAAAAGCAGTCTTAGGTACGTCCTCGGGTTTAATCTTCAGCTGGTGATACCCTGATCTTAAATCTACCTTTGAAAACACTCCTGCACCTTTGAGCTGATCGAAAAGATCCTCTATCCTTGGCAAAGGGTATTTGTTCTTGAGGGTGATCTTGTTCAGCTCTCGATAATCTATGCACATCCTCATCGACCCATCCTTCTTTCTGACAAACAACACTGGTGCTCCCCAAGGTGAGACACTTGGTATGATGAAACCAAGGTCTAGCAATTCTTGCAATTGGATTTTAAGTTCTTCTAGTTCTTTCGATGCCATCCTATATAGGGCTTTAGATATGGGGGCCAATCCTGGTTCTAGGTCAATTGAGAAATCTATGTGACGGTCGGGTGGTAAACCAGGTAAAATTTCTGGAAAGACGTCTTTGTACTCGTTGACAACTTTCACGTCTTGAATGGTCTTCTCGGCTCCTGGTTCTCCAACTAGGTACACAAGATAGGCTGTGCAACCCTTCTTCTTTATCAACTTCTTGGCTTGTAAGGCGGATATTACCGGTATTCTCTTGCCCATTGCAATCCCATGAAATTCGGTCGGCTCTCTACCCGGGGGTTGAAAAGAGATTTTTCTCTCGTTGCAGAGAATTGTGGCATAATTCTATGACAACCAGTCCATCTCTAAGATTATGTCTACGTCCCACATTATCATAACGTTCAAATTGTTCGCTTTAACCTTAAGAGTTCCGATTTCTAGTTCTAGGTTAGAGCAAACATGCGTGGAAGTAGTGATCTCTCCTGAAGGTGTAGCTACTCTCATAGGGTGTTCAGATCTTACGGGTCTGATGTCTAAGTTATCCGCATAACAACCAGCAATAAAAGAATGCGATGCGCCTGTATCGAACAAGATCTTAATAGGGATGTTGTGAAGTTTTCCCATACCTGCAAGGTTTCCTTTTCCCTTTCTCTTATCCTGCCCAGTCTGCCTATTCGCGCATGCCCTTGCATTCTGTTGTTGTTGCATGTGCTGCTGAAACTGCTGCTGATTCATTTGCTGCTGTGGCTGCGCTTGTATGACCCTCAGAGGTACTGCTTGCAGTGGTTTAGAGAAGTCCTTCTTCATGTGTCCCTTCTGTCCACAATTAAAACAGTTGGGAGTGCCTGCTTGACAGACACCGGAATGTGATTTGTTGCATTTGGGGCATACAGGAATGGTAACCCTCCCTGGGTTATTTCCACCCTGACTAAAGTTCCTCTGTTGTCCTTGCGGCTGCCCTTGCTGATTATTCCCTTTCCAGGGTCCGGCTTGGTTGTTCCCCTGCAAATACAACCCAGACTGGTTGTTTCCCTGCCACTGTCTTTTGTTATTGTTCTGACTGGGCTGCTGATTACCTTGCTGATTTCCCTTTCTTTGATTCCCCTAGTTGTTGAAGTTCTGATTGTAGCCACCGCTACTTTCTCCTTCCCACTTTCTCTTTCCTTGGAAATTGCTATTATTGCTGTGTTATAATAGCCTCGGTTTTGGTTTTGGCTTGGAGTTGGTGTGGTTGTTATTGTTTTCTTCTCATCAGGCACGACGGCCTCCATTTCCAAAGCTCGTCCTAAGACATCCGTATAGCTCAGTCCCCCATGACTGGCTAAAGCGATCCCTAATTAATGCCTAAGTCCCCCACGGAACTTCTTCGAGATCTTTTCTTCGGTATCGACCTGAGTAGGCACATACCTGGATAGCTCATCGAACTTGGTGTCATATTCTGTCACTGTCATCTTACCCTGTTTCAAGTTGTAAAACTCAGCCTCCTTCTGAGCCCTATACGTCTTCGGCACGTACTTGTCGTACAGCACCTCCTTAAACTCGTCCCATGTAAGTTGAGCCAAATGCTCTGCAGGTATCACCTTCTGTCTTGCCTCCCACCAGTAGTCAGCTTGTCCGGAGAGCTGAAATGCTATGCACGATAGTCGCTCCTCATCAGTACATCTGAGGAGCTTGAAAATTCTCTCAATTGATCGCACCCATAGCTCAGCATCGCTAGGGTTGCCCGTTCCATTAAATATAAGTGGGTTTCATTTGAGGAAAAGATCATCAATGTCCCTACGGGGTGGTGGTGGAGGTGGTGGTGAAGGGGATGGTGGAGGGGTATCATTGCGTTCCTATTCTTGTTCCCTTTAGTTTTGTGGCTGACGTCGTCCACGTCCTCGGGGCCTACCAGGTCCCCTTCTATTGTTAACGTTTCTTGGCGGCATTTTTCTTTAACTATAGGAAACAGGAATTCTCATTAGCCTTTTCTTTTAAACATTCTTTTACTTACTCGCTCTCTTTCCAACTTATTCAAGTTCACGGAAAATAAAAATCGAACATAACTTCGATATTAGTTCTTTAATCTTTTAACTTTTCAAGTTAAACTAAAACTCTCGTTACACGAGTTCATTTGACATTCTGGTTTACTACATGCTTAATAAGAAAATTTTCTTGTGATTAAAACCCTTTCACGGGTCATGTATATATATATACATCAAAAAGAATATTAATTCTGCCTCCAACGAGGACTTATACAAAAAAGTCAGACTACTACTAGTCTAGGTTGACTGCCTATCTATGAACCGGGTGCACTAATAAGCTGCATCTCCGTATCTACTGGGAGTACTAAAACGGAAACGATTCATAAAATTCCGTATCCGCTAGAGTACTACAAAAACTAGTTACTGATCCGACTATGTACAGGACAAAAGAACTACTACTACTAACATGTGTCTACGACGCTCTACTCAACAAACTGCCGTCGAGTCCGAACTTCCCTCTACGGCCTGTACACCCTAAGAGTCCTCCTCTGGGTCCTCCTCTGGATTCTCGTCCGGGTCGTCCTCCTCAGACTCTGAACCAAAGACGAGCTGGAGTGCCTAGTCTTCCCTTAGAGTAGAGCCGTCAGAAAGTGCAAGTAAGGGTGGTGATGGTGCCTCTGAAACTGTCTCCTCTAAGTCTGAAACAAGGTAGTCCTCACTAGTCTCTACTGCACGCTTCTTCAGGAAAAGAAGGTGCTCTGGAACGGAACAGGAACCTGACTCGTACTCCTCCCTAGAACGGACTCTGGATGGTCCTGCCTCTAACTGACCTCTGACTACCTCCCACTTCGCACAAATCTCCTCAAGCGGTGTCAGTGGAGATGGTAGCTCTAACATGGCGGCAAGCTCTGCGTCTATCCCCCGGCTCCTTGACCCTGTCTCAAACAGCCCTGTCTCAAAAGGTCCTCGAACTCTCACACTAGGCTCGGGTAGAAAAGGAGTAGCTAACCCTAATAGGGCAGCTGTCTCTGCGTCAATCTCCACGAGTCCTGGTCCTGGGATCAACTCCTCAAGTGGCCCAAGTGGAAGTGGTAGCTCTGGTGTAGCTGCGGGCTCCTCGTCCTCCTCTAACTACTCTGCCTCCGAGTCCGACTCCTCACTGGGTACAAAGTTTGGTGGTATAACAAAGCGGCAAACTCCGAGTCCAAGTCTAAAGGCTCTGGCTCGGCAATCGCCGGGAAGTGACGGTAGGGAAGATGTGGCTCGAAAGGGACTGGAACCATGAGCCTGCTGTCAAAGAAACGCTCGTGTATAAATAGAGCGAATCCCGTGTAGTTTCCCGTCGGCTCTGTGTCGTCGCCGAAAACCCCAAGGAAAAACCACGCCACGCGGTGCGCCCAACCGCGCCACTCTTCCGGCAGTCGCACAATCAGGTCGGATATCGCCTGACTCTCCGGGATAAAGTGTCGTGCTGCATAATAAACTGACGAGAAGTTGCTCACTATCTGTCCTACGTCCTCTACACCGTAATCTGCCTCATAATCGTGATAAGCATCCTGTAAAGTGTCTGCTAGGGTACGCTGTGGCAAAGGTCGGCTCTTCCGAGCTGTAACACGTCTCCTAACCATCCTACAAAAGTTTTAAGGAAACACAGATCAGTAACAGGTAGGGAAATAACTTATCTCAATGAAATACTTAAATTACAAAATGAATAATCCTTATTCAATTGTAATATCACCACTTAAACAACCACTTATCATAACAACTAGCAATTCAAGAAATTGCACTCAAACAATATATAGAAATAAAATTTTAAGATTTTATTTCCATCATTTATCTTATTATTCATTTACATTTCTTACTTTATTTTCTTATAAACTTTCTTTCTTTATTCTTTATTACTTTTTTTCATTATTTCTTTCTTAACGATTTTCACTTATTATAACAAAGTACGTCCACTTTGTTCATGTTACTTATTCAAAAGTAACATTCGTTTACAAAAGATTTTGTCCTTTCTCGACACTCGAATCTCACTTACTCGTCGTATTTTTCGTTCAATTACAAAGTATGAAATAAAATAAATTCCAAAGAAAATGAATTATAACTGGAAAACGACTTTAGAACCAAGGTTCTAGTCGTCGTCGGATCGAGCGATTGTTGGAAACTTACTAAGATTCGTACTTGATTTGTGGTAATTATAACCAATCTCTTTTTGAAATTCGAGCGAGGCGAACTCCAACTGAAAATGCCTTCGTTCAGGTCACTTTTATGGAAGTAACATTCGTTTCTTTCGTTCACTTGGTACAGAATTAACGTACCTTATCATTATTTATCTTAATTTCTCGAAGGAATTTCTTATCGATCTTTTTTTTATAAAAACAAAAAGTTGACTCTGCCGAGTCTTTGTTCATGTCACTATTCGCACGTGACATTCGTCTACAAAAGTTCTTCCCGTTTCACGATCTCCTTTCGAAATCATTTGAACTAACGTTCTTAAAACGTCTAAGTTCTCGAAGAATCGGAAAGATCTTAGGTTTCAAGTCTATGTTCTTAACGAATCGGAAAAATCCTTAGAATCAATCTAGATTCTCGTGCCATCATACTTTCAAATAAAAGAAATCATCGCGCAAATAATTTCACGTAATTCACATAGCAGAAAAACAAGTATGATTCTTATACTTTCACAATTTCATTCTTGGCACCATTGTCATTCTAAGATTTTTGGAATACGTATTCAAAAATTTTCTTAAAAGAAAACACATTTCTGAAATTCTTTCTTTTCTTTCTTTCTTTCTTTCTTTCTTTCCTTCATTGAATCGACGTAGCGGGAGGTTGAGTTGTCGTCTACACTCTTAAACTTAATGTTACGACCCTATCTTACTTGAAAGAAGACTTGGCATAGAGTATAAACGAATACCCTATCCGACTACTTTGACAGAAACTTGTATACAAAGTAGAAACGATTGCTCTGATACCACTCTGTCACAGCCCCAAATCCCGAGGGACGGCAGAAGCCGGGGTGCGACTGGGGTTGGATTAAAGAAGCGGAGAAGAAAGGGGATGAAAGAATAGACATACATACATAACAACTTATCTTCTATGAACAAGACTTTATTGAAGAAAGGAAAGAGTTAATCTCGAAAAAGATTACTCGACAAGGTACTTCAAAAGCTTCTAAGTTATATTATAGAACTTAGACCACAGTGATTATTACACAACATCAAAAAGAGTTTAGAGTCTAGCAGCGGAATTGTGAACTATATACAAGAGTCTTCCTTAACTCTATTCAACTCTAACTCAACCGTCGCCGCTTCGTCGCTTCAACCTGCACATTTAGAAAACATATGCAGGGCTAAGTACAATAGTACTTAGTGGGCACGTTGCCGAAAACATAATAATAAGTATAGATAATCAGGCATTTCATTTCTATAGCACATCGGGGTTTTTCATTAAAGGCCCGTGTCTACTAAACATTTTCTTTCTCATTTTCATAAATTAGCTTGCGCAAGCAATTTTCATAGATGTTACATTCAAATCTTGACCAGTCATAATTCACCATGGCTGGCTATCCCTCAACACGATACCACATACACCACAAGCTACAAAGTGCACTAACTCTGGAAAGCATAATAGCTAACTCAAAGCCGATCGTTAGTTAACCCCTTTTGATTAACTCATAAGGTACAAGAGAACTCACATAAAACACAAAACAGTTCATGCCATGATTATCACTTTGAAAACACGATTATCAAAGCGATAAAGAAAAGGTTTTCGAGCATTGCTCGTTTTGTTTCATGTATAAAAGAAAAGCCCACCTTGATAGAATACAGAACAAAGATACGTCCTTCCGTCTTCTGGTCTGCATCCTATCCTTGGTGTCGACTTCCTCCTTCATCGTAAAAATCATACTTTAAAGCTCGGTCGCAAACGATAAACGAATATGAAAAGTCGAGTTAAGTTTTTGTTCTTTAGACGATTTAAGCATTTGCACGCTAAACTAAACTCTTTTAGTTAAAAAGAAACGAGATACGAACGCATCTCGTTTGACACTCACTCGGTTCTGCACTTGACTCTTAGGTCAGTGGAAAGAAGATAGTCGATGTCTTGAAACGACTTAAAAGATCGAAAGAGTTCAAGTTGAGAAGAATTCAACTTAAGAAACTACGTTTTGAACATTCACTGCACAAAGTCAGGTCAGTAAGTTCGCATAGAACAGGAGATTTCGAAACAGGGGTCGTGCCCTGTACCAAAAGATAGACTCGGATGTCTAGTTTACTCTCCAATTCGCGGATCTTGATTCCGATAAACGAGCTAGGAGATATTGCAGTTTCCGTGGAACGTCGTAAAACTGCCGAGTGAAACCCTAATGCTCGATAAAATCGACGCACGGTTTTCTAGGTTCGTTCTATGTTATCGAACCTAAATTCTCACGAATTTACTGACTCAATGCAGTCTACTCGTATCATTATACGTGATAGACCCCTTTTCATTTCTCGTTTATAAACACGACGATCAAAACCTCGTCGTTCAAACTATACAATTACTAAACCAATTCAAGTTCTCGTTCAATTTCCTAACTTCTTGTTTCTACTTCTCGATTATAACTATAACTCATCTTTTCAATACTCGGACGAACATGTCGTCAACTACAAACTCGTTCATTAATCATTAATAATCATCAATATCCAATTATTTCCTTGGTTCGTCTTTTCTATCAATACTTATTCTCGTCGCTTCGTCTCTTACCAAATTTTAAACGTTATTAGAATTCAATCAAATTTTACCACATTATAAATCATCTATCAAGGATCATAATTACATAAATCATAACCTCAAACTATTATCTAATCGCGACTTATCGTCCGTCGTTCGTCTCTTACGGTAAATTTTACGTTCTCCGTTTTCATTCAAATTTTACGACAACGATTATCATCTAACGAGCATTACTAACATGCAAATCATATTATCAAAATGTTATCGAGCTCTAACTTATCATCACATCTTCGTCTCTTACATTTCTCGTTTTATTTTTAGAAAAATCTCAATTTAATATATATTCATCCTCATGCATCGTATATCTCATTTCCATTAAACAATCGAGCATATCATAACATTTACTATCCTAAATTGAGCCTCCTTCGTCTCTTAGGTTTCAAATTTAATTTTAGAAAAATCTAAAACAATTCGTAGAGTTAATTAACATCATGAGGAACACTAATCTATCATTCAATCGACAAAGAAATCGAGAACGATCAAAGCCCCAACTTTTTGAAAAAAAATCGGTAATAACTAGACAAAGAGGTGTGATTTTTTTCTTCATGATTTGATCCGTAGAACTCGATTCTAAGCATCCTAGAACATGATTTGATTACAAGACAACATGCTATTTCATTCCCTTGATTTTCGAAAAAAATAAAAGATGGGGGAAAAGAGATTTGTTTGGTTCAAATGATAGACGAAGCTCTTACCTTTCGTAATATGGACTCGGATATGGATTTGATCAGTAGATGCAAGACTTAAGCTCTTGGGAAAGCTTGAAGTTGAGCTTCAATGGAGGAGAAATGAAGAAGAAATGAGAGAGGGAGGAGATGGAGGAGTGGCGGTAAAGGAGGCATAAGGGGGAGGGTGATGACTCATTTTGGTGAGTCATAAAGCAAGTGAAAATATCCAAGAAGTAGTGGTGACTCGTTAGGACATGTCTGGTGAGGGAAATTTTAGATGAAAAATCTCGTTTCCGGCTCTTAAACGTCGTTTTAAAAGTCGAGAAATACTTTCCTAGATAGTTACGGAATTGACGAAATCTAATTCGTCCGTCAGATTGGAAATAATTTACGTACTCGGAAAAACTAATTCGTTTTTCAAAATCCGAGAAAAAGTCGGGACATCACAGTCCAAAATTCGTCCGGAAAATCATAAAAACTAACTTTCTCCTGTGAACTCGTCTCGAAGAAAAAGTGAATGTAAATTCTGACGGAATTTGATTTCGAGTTTTCGGACGAAAAACTTACCGGACGCGAAAATCCTAATACAGTAGTCGTTCGTCCGATTTCTGGAAATTATTTTCGGAAACGGATTTCACCGTAAATCTTAGAATTTAATTTCATGATCTTAGGCGTGCAAAGCCATAATTATTATTAACTTTTATTTTTAACGACTGTAGAAAAAGTCTGGGGTATTACATGTTCCATTCTTTTCGCCCCTATATATTGATCTTGTTTTTTCCTTTCCTTTTTGACACGAGAGAAAGGGGAGTGGTAGGGTTTGAACCCGAGCTCTCACTACGTACATACTGAAGCAACATATATTGGATTTTAAAAAGTGTTTTCTAAAACAATTGTACATTTGGAGATTAACATTAATGTTTTTTAGTTTCTACATATTATATTTTATTTTTCATTTTAATTATTCCAAATAAAATTATATAAAATTTTGTATCTGGATTTTTGTTTCCTATGCTCAAAGTATAAGTTTTTTACTATTATTCTTTTTCTTTTTCCTTTGTTTCCTTCATTTGATTAAAATTACTACTATCCTAAAAAATATGCACCATTCTGGCATTCATAATGAAATTTACATAATTATTCTTCAATTATCAATAAAAAATATTATTTTACCCTCAATTGACCGTAGATTTTTTATTTTTATTTTGAAAGTAATTGACGTCAAAATTGATTGCAAATTGCAATCAATAGCTGTTGTACATTGCATCTTGTCACAGCCCCAAATCCCGAGGTACGGCAGAAGTCGGGGTGCGACTGGGATTGGATTAAAGAAACGGGGAAGAAGGGGGCTACTGAACTAAACATACATAAGAGACATCATGCATACTATGAACAAGACTTTAATTACATAAAGGAAGAGTTAATCTCAAAAGATTACTCGACAGAAGTACACCGAAAGAAACTAAGTTGGAACAGATCTGAGTCTACAACGATAACATATCTGTATTTCAAAAACACTAGAGTTCTGCAGCGGAGTTTATGGTTCATGCTATCTACAGACTTCCCAAGACAACTTTATTCAACCCTCGCCGCTACCATCGCTTCAACCTGCACATTGAAAACACATGCAGGGCTAAGTACAAGAGTACTTAGTGGGCACGCTGCCGAAAACATAATTCATAAGTATAAATAATCTGGCATTCTATAACCGTAGCGCATCGGGGTTTTGTTGAAAAGGCCCGTGCCTACTAAACATTTTCTGACTGATTTGTATAAAGCAGCTTGCGCAAGCATTTTTAGAGTATGTTATGTTCAATCTTGACCAAAGCTAATTCACCGTGGCTGGTTACCCCTCAACAGGATACCACATACACCACAGGTTACAAAGTGCACTAACTCTGGAAAGCACTTAGCAGCTAACTCAGAGCCGATCGTTAGTTAACCTAGTTAGATTAACTCTAAAAGTCTGGAAAATCCGAAGGTTAACTCAGAAATCTGGTAAACCCGAAGGTTAACTCAGATAGGTACAAGAGAACTCACATAAAATAGTTGAAACAGTTTATGCCAAGATTATCACTTTGAAATCACAATTATCAAAGTGATAAATAATACTTTCGAGTTGTGGAAAAACCCACATTTTATTTGATATAGATAAAAGCCCACCTCGTAATACAGAACTAAGAAGTACTAGCTTCCAATCTTCGGATCTTCCGTCCTTTCTTTACTGCTGGCTTCCTCCTTCATCGTAAAATAATAATACTTAAAATCGGTCGTAAAAGATAATCGATCAAAGAAAATCGAAATAGGTTTTAGTCGTTTCATTCTTTAGGCATTTGCACGCTTACTAG
Organism: Schizonepeta tenuifolia; assembly: GCA_029490685.1. Classification (NCBI taxonomy): domain Eukaryota; kingdom Viridiplantae; phylum Streptophyta; class Magnoliopsida; order Lamiales; family Lamiaceae; genus Schizonepeta; species Schizonepeta tenuifolia. The sequence continues at coordinate 89,759,479 of CM055955.1, read as the reverse complement.
ATTCATTTTACTTAAACGGGAACGAGACTCGTACAAATCCCGTTTAGAGCTCGAAAGGTCTCATACTCGACTCTTAGGTCAGTAGAGAGGGTAGTCAATAACTTAATACGACTTAAAAGATCATAAGGAACTAAGTTGGAAAGAATCTACTTAGGAAAAATTACGTTTTAGTTCATTAAACGACTTATGCAATTTCTCGCTTAACTAAACTTCTTTACTTGAACGGGTACGAGGTACCAACTCGTCTCATTGAGCACTCAAGGCTCCTTTCTTGACACTGGGGTCAGTAGGAAGATATTCGTTAGTTATTACGGCTTAGACGATCGAAAGAAACTAAGTTGTGAACGAAACAACTTAGGAGAATTGAAACTGAAATTTCACTGCGCAATCCAGTAACTCTGGGGACTGCCCAGAACAGAGGATCTGGAAACAGGGGATGAGCCCTGTATCATTGGAAAGTTTGGGATGTCTAGTCTACGTTCCAATTTACGGATCGCAAATCCGATAAACGAACTAAAAGTTATTACAGATTCCGGCGAGGGTTGCAAAACTGCCGCGATAACCCTAATTGCTCGATAGATTCAACGTATAACGTCTTAGGTTCGTTCTAAGCTCTCGAATTTGATTTCTTTAGAAACTGGACCCTCAAGGCAGTCATCACGTACTCCCATACGTGACGAACTCCTTCTCAAAACTCGTCCAATAGCACGACGTTCTAAACGTCGGCTTTCAACTAACAATTACTAAACCAACAAGTTATGAAATTCGCGTTCTAGTTCTCGACTATAACTATAGCTCATATTATTTTAGCTCGAAAGCTCATGACGTCAACTACAAAGTTGTTCTCAAGTCCATCATAGACAATAATATCAAATTAGAATTCTCATTCGACTTCTCGGTTATTAGTTACGTCTAATTGTTCGTCTCTTACGCGATTTTCAAAGTTGTCGGATTCCGTTCAAATTTTACGTCATTAAGCTACATCTAACGAGAATCACTTTTATGCATACAAACATTTCATATCATCACTATATTTCAACTTATGACGAGTTCTTCGTCTCTTACATTCCAATAAATATTTTTAGAAAAATCTAATTAAACTCCTATTAACAACTAACATCAACTACAACATAATTCCATCATCAATTCATCAATTAAATTCAACACATGAAAACCCCTAATTACCCAATAATTTTCGGTATTATTACTAAGGATAAGAGAGTGATTTTATTCTCCAATTAACACCATTTATCCATTAATCATCCTATTATAACAACAATTAATCAATTGCAAAACCAATTTAATCTAACATGCATAAATCCCTAATTCTATACTCAAACCCTAATCGAATTTTCAACAAAGCATGGGGCTTTCGATTCCTCTTTGTTCTAATCATCAATTAAGCACCTCTTAAGTATGAATTTAACATCAATTGAAGAAATCCAAAAATCCTACTAATATCCCTAAATTTTCGGTATTTATATAGATATTAGGGTTCTTGTTTTTGTTCAATTTTAATCCCTAATTATCCTATCAAACACATCTAATTTCATTAATCCAAGATCGAATCATCTAATTCATCACTTCTACAATTTCGATCAAGAAGAAAAAAATAAAAGATGAAAAATCCAATTGGATAGAAGTATGGAGGAGATGTTTACTATGCTAATTAATGAAAGAAGTAAGAGGTTTGGATGGTTGGATGATGACTTGTGTGATTCTCCTTCAAGTTCTTGAAGCTTTCATCAATGGAGATGGAAGAAATGAAGATGGGAGAAGGAGAAGATGGGGCTGCCGATTTTGGTGTGTGGGAGGGAGAGAGAGATGGATTTAAATGTTAACTTAGGTTATAAGACTTAATAGGTGTAAAGCATGAATAGTAGTAACAATAGGTGTCCCTTAATATAACATTATAAAATGAAATATCTACAAATGTGAGAGGGGGAGGTCGGTCAAGGTGAGGAAGAAAAGAAAAATACGCGCTTTTCCGGCGCGATCCGATGTTACGGAAATCGAACGACGAAAAATGTCGCTCGGCACAAAATCGTCGCGATCCGATTCGATCGAAAATTTTAACGTACGAAACTTAATCGGAAAATAAATTTATAAAATTTATTTTGACAAAAACCTGGGACGACACAGTCCGAGTTTTGTCCGGAAAATCATAAAAACGAACTTTCTCGAGCGAGTTCGTATCGCGATTTCGTGAATGTAAAAATCAGATAGTTTTCCGTTCTGAGTTCACGAACTAAAAACTTTTCGTACGCGCTAACCCTAAATACAGTAGTCGTCTAGCTGACTTCCGTAATTTATTTTCGGAAACGGATTCGACCGTTAGTCTTAGAATTCAAAATCATAAACTTAGGCGTGCAAAGCCATTTATTTAATTAACTTTAAAATTTTAAGATCGTAAGGAATTTCTGGGGCATTACACATCTATAGCATATAAGGTCAGATTATTTTAATTTATTCTCACATTAAATATTTTAGAATTTGTGAATGTATCATTTTAATTGTGTTGGCACGTTTGCATATATGAGAGTTTTTCAATCAATTTTCGTTTTTTTTTTTTTATTTTTGTATCTTTGTATTTACAACATTGGTGTAATTATTTTCATTGCGTTGACTCACGGAATATGTGAGAATTATGAGAATTTTAACTGCGACGACATTGAAATATGTGGACTTTTTTATATATATATTTTTTTTAGATTTAAGAAATGTCAATTTGTTAAAATATCTCCAACGCAAGAATATAACCATCAACAAATCGAGCTTCTAATAATACGTTAATCATTATATTACTAAAAGGAAAACAATTCTTACTTTGAAAAAAAAATCCTATTTATCTAAATTTTCAAATTTTTGAAGCCGAATGGACAATTAATTTTTGTAGAGAACTAATTTATTATTTGGCCGAATAAATAATTCCAAAGTAATTTAGCTAATTTATTGGTATATGCGCTTCAGATTGGTCAATTTTACAGTACAAAATTACGTACACAAACACGATTTGAAGCTTGATCAACAACGAGTCGTAAGGTTATTCTATAGTAAACCTATCAGTATTATTTTTCTGAAAAACGTAACTAAAAGACATGCATGCTCATATACATAATTGAATTAAGAATATTATTATATCAAATCAATATTTTTTGAACTTAATAGTTGCATGAATTGATTGGAATCTCAAATGTAAATCATAACTAAGTCAACCAACGTTAAACATAATGTTCAATATTATCATTAATCAAGTTATAATTTTTGAATTTTTAAATGTAAAATAATAAATTTTAAATATCGATTCAAATCTTGTGTCCCACATCGATTTTTCAATGAAACTTCACATATTCAAAAGCTTATAAATACCTAGATTCAATTTGTATTTCCTCATCTTTTGCTCCACCAGTTTTATTTGACCAATTTATTTATTAGTCGGGCGAATAAATAACTATATATATTTTTATAATTTATTTATTTTGGCCAATTTATTAGTTGGTCGAATAAAAAAAATATTTTTTGTAGGGAACTAATTTATTAGTTGGCCGAATAAATGGTTTCAAATTTTTTTGGCTAATTTATTGGTTGGGAATTAAAATTTGAAATAGTTTAATAATTTTTATTTAATTTGTAAAAAAATAATTAATTTGCCAATTAATTAGGTAGACGAGCCAATTCTTAACTGACGGGTACCTCAACTCGGGATCCCATGTGGCACATCTCCATTCTTTATTTTTATTTATTTTAAAGTTTTCATTTTATTCATTTTGTTCATGTACTTTCTAAAATCAATAATCGTTATCTATGAATTGATTTTTACGTTATTTGTAGTTGGATTTCCAACTTTGCATAATTTTATAATTGTAATTAGTGAATATTACTATACAGTTAATACAAGAACAAATAATACAATCAATTATGTTTTATTAAGTTTTAGGTTTATATAAATTCTAAACGAGTATTATAAACTACAGTTATAAATCAAAATTGTAGTCAACGACCCGATTCTGACTCGGAATAGTGGCGGTAGACGGACCGATTCCCAACCAAAGGATATTGATATACGGATTTTTTTAAAGGAACACACATGACTAATTTTTTAATTGGGTTTGAAACAAGTACGAGTATATAAATTTCAAACATATTTGAATAATTCTAAACACACCATCTCAAATTATTTGGTTAATCGTCTCCGGAAAACATAAATATGTAGGAAAATTGGCAGAAAAATTACTAACGATTTGTCAATGATCCAATTTCAACCAAGAATTGCGCGCATAAAGGCTCCAATTAAGTACTGGCAAGACAATTTTTATTTTATATATAATTTTGAACTTACAAAATTAAGGATATTTAGGGTCAACTTTTATCGTATAATATTGGCTAAGTTAGAATTTTTAATAAACATAACTATATGAGTTTGAGACGTAAACATGTGGTAAAATTACTTTTAACTTGAATTTGAGATATGTTCAAGGACATATAAATTCTAAACGTGTTTAATAGATTGCATAATCGAACGATTTTACCCTAAAATAATTGATAAGTTATATTTTTCTTAATCTCTAACATATTAGTACTATCTAATAATTTTATTAAAGATAATTTTCCAATCAATTTTTTTTATTAAATTTTAGGTCTATATAAATTTAAAACGAGTCCTAAATTAGGCAATTCCGACTGCGTACCGTGGTGGTAGACGGGTCAATTCCGAACCAACGGGTGTTGCTATACGATTTTTTTTTAGGAACAGATGACTATTTTTTTAATCGGGTTTGAAACAAGTACGAGTATATAAATTTCAAACGGATTTGAAGAACCCTAAACAAACTGTCTTGTCACAGCCCGACTTCCCGAAGGACGGCAAAGCCGGGGTGCGACTAGGGATTGGAATAAAGAAACGGGAAAGAAAGGGAAAACTACTGAATAAACGATATTTGTAACATAAACTACTATGAATTTGACTTCGTTGAATAAAAAGGGAGTCGATCTCGGAAGATCGCTCTACAAAGTTTGATCAGTGAAAGCTAGGTTTAAAGTGTAAACAACTTAAACCGAAAGGAGTTACATTAATAAGAGAACCGACTTTACTTAGTGAAAGAAAGAGTAAATCACGGAGGATCACTCGACATAGCTACTCTAAAAAGGGACTAAGTTCAAAGGATGAAACTTAGTTCTAAGTTATACTTTAACTGAAACTAGTTTACAGAATTGGCAGCGGAAAACATAGAAATGATATCACATATCGAATGTGATATCGAGGCTCAACTAAACTTCTTTCCTGAGAAAAGACCTTTACTCAACCTCCTCCGCCTTCGTCGCTCAACCTGCACATTTAAAAACAAACATGCAGGGCTAAGTACAAAAGTACTTAGTGGGCACATTGCCGAAAACATTTTATATGTAACGCAACGGGGTTTTTCTTTAAAAGGTCCGTGCTTACCAAATATTAAATCAAATCATGCATCTTTTCATAAATACTCGCATAATGCTTTTACTGAATAACATACTGTGGGTTTTTAACTCACAACCGATCGTCTGGAAAGCACCTGTGGGCTAACTCAGAAACTGTCCCTCTGGATAGCACCTGTGGGCTATCTCTGTCACAGCCCCAAATCCCGAGGGATGGCAGAAGCCGGAGTGCGACTGGGGTTGGATTAAAGAAGCGGGGAAGAAGGGGACTGACTATCTAAACATACATAAAAGACATCAACAATCAATGAACAAAGACATTACTATTATAAGTGAAGAGTTAATCACGTAGGATTACTCGACAAAAGTACTCAAAAGTATCTAAGTTCAGATTACAGACTCATACTACAGTGATTTACCAAATGTACACAACGTCAAAAGATTCTAGAGTTTTGCAGCGGAAAAGTAGGTCATAAGCTAAAACTTCCTAACAACTCGACTCAACTTCAACCACCGTCGCTCTCGTCGCTTCTTTCAACCTGCACATTTATAAAACAATGCAGGGCTAAGTACAAAAGTACTTAGTGGGCACGATGCCGAAATCATAATCATAAGTAGAGATAACTTGGCATTTCATAATTTGTAGCACATCGGGGGTTTTATTAAAAAGGGGCCCGTGCCTACTAAACATTTTCTGACTCTTTTTCTCAATTTAGCTTGCAAGCATTTTTCTGGTATGTTACGTTCAAATCTTGACCAATTCTCATTCACCGTGGCTGGTACTCCTCAACAGGGTATCACATACACCACAGGTTACAAAGTGCACTAACTCTGGAAAGCACTTAGCAGCTAACTCAGAGCCGATCGTTAGTTAACCTAGTTAGATTAACTCTAAATCTGGAAAACACGAATGTTAACTCGGATAGGTACAAGAGAACTCACATAAAACATAAAACACTTCATGCCATAATTATCACTTTGAAAACACAATTATCAAAGCGATAAAGAAAGGTTTTCCGAGCAATGCTCGTTTTATTTTATATATGAAAACCCACCTTAGCATTTACAGAACTAAGTACTAGCTTCCGATCTCCTGATCTTCCGTCCTTTCCTTACTACTGGATTCCTCCTTCATCGTAAAATGATATCACTTTAAATTCAGTTGCAAAAGAATAATCGAATATAGAAATTCGAATTTAGGTTTTAGTCGTTTCATTTCTTTAGGCATTTGCACGCTACTAGTTTTCTTTTAGTTAAACGGAAACAAGACTCGAACAAAAACTCGATTAGAACTCAGAAAGTCTCATACTCGACTCTTAGGTCAATAGAGAAGATAGTCGTTAACTTATTACGGCTTAAACGATCGAAAGAAACTAAGTTGCGAAAGAAACAACTTAGAAGGATGAATCCTGAAAAATCACTGCGCAAGGCAGTAACTCTGGGGACCGCTCAGAACAGGAGAACTGGAAACAGGGGATGGGCCTTGTACCGTTGGAAAGCTTGGGAAATCTAGTTTACGCTCCAATTTACGGATCACAAATCCAATCAACGAGCTAGAAGTTATTATAGTTTCCGGGAAGGGTCGCAAAACTGCCGCGCCTAACCCTAAATGCTTGATGGAATTGACGTATAACTTCCTAAGTTCGTTCTAAGTTCTCGTATTCAATTTCTCATGAAACTGCACTCTCAAGGCAGTCAACACGTACTCTCGTACGTGATGAACTCCTTTTCAAAACTCGTTTATAGCCATGACGATCACACCTCGTCATTTCAACTACCAATTACTAAACCAAATCAAGTTAACAAATTCTCGTTCTAGTTCTCGACTATAACTACAACTCATATTATAATAACTCGAAAGCTCATGTCATCAACTACAAAGTCGTACCTTAGTCCATAATAAACAATATTATCAAGTTAGAATTCTTACTCGTCTTCTCGGTTATTAATTACGACTACTTGTTCGTCTCTTATGAGATTTCAAATGTTATCCGATTTCGCTCAAATTTTACATCATTAAACATCATCTAACGAGATTCACTTTCGTGCATATCATCACTTCATATCATTACTACATCTCAACTTAAATCGATTTCTTTGTCTCTTACGACTCACAATTTATTTTTAGAAAATTCTAAATAAATTCATAACAACATCTAATATTATTAACAACATTATTTCATCAACAAATCCTCAACTAGATCAACTACATGCAAACCCCTAATTTCCCTACAAATTTCGGTATTATCATGCAATTTAAGAGGGTGTTTTTCTTCATCAATTAACATCATTTATCCCAATATCATACTACTATATCATCAATTGATCAAATACAAGTCTAATTACACAATAAATTGAGAATCCCCAATTCAAAACCCTAGCCCTAAACTCGGTTTTCATCCATTACTTGGGGGTTTTGATTTCTTTTTGTTTTAATCCTCAATCGAACACCTCCTAAGCAATATCATATCATAAATTTAAGAATTCAACCATCCTATATGTTTGCCCCAAATTTTCGGTACTTAGTAGGAAAATAGGGTTCTTGATTTCTTTCAATTTTAATCCCTAATTATCAAATCTAACACATCTAATTTCACTAATCGAAGATCAAACATCTAATTCATCTACTCCTAAATTTCGATCCAAATGAAAAATAAAAAGAAATAGATTTGGTATGGATAGAAATGTAGAGGAGGTGAATATCTTGAGCTTTAGTGAAGGGAGTTAGAAGATTCGACGGATGAATGAAGACTTGTGTGAAATTTTTACTCTAAGAACTTGATGTCTTCAATGGAGATGGAAGAAAATGAGAGAGATAGGATGTGTGTGTGTGTTTTCGGTTTTGCGGGGGGGGGGGGGGGGGGAGGGAGTGAGGAAGATGATGACTAAATTATATAACATAATTACTTAATAGGTGTAAAGGTGTATAAATTAAAAGGACATTAGTCATAGATTAATACTATATAAAACATGAAATATCTAGTGTAAGAGAGAGTGCAATGTCGGCCAAGAGAGGGAAAAGAAGAAATTTAAGAGCTTTTCCGACACGATACGACGTTACGGAAATCGAACGACGAACAACGTAGCTCGGCACAAAATCGTCAAATTCCGTTTCGTCCAAAAATTCTAACGTAGTAATCTTAATCAGAAAATAATATTTAAGAACTTAATTCCGACAAAAACTCGGGACGACACAGTCCGAGTTTCATCCGGAAAATCATAAAAATGAACTTTCTCGGGCGAGTTCGTATCGCGATTTCGTGAATGTAAAAATCAGACGGTTTTCCGTTCTGAGTTCCAGAACTAAAAAGTTTTTGTACGCGATAACCCTAAATACAGTAGTTATCTAACTGACTTCCGTAAATTATTTTCGGAAACGGATTTCACCGTTGGCCTTAGAATTCCAAATCATAAACTTAGGCGTGCAAAGCCATTATTATTAAGAACTTTAAAATTTAAAGATCGTACGGAAATTCTGGGGTATTACATCCTACCCCCCTTACGAAAAATTTCGTCCCGAAATTTGCTTATCCCCTTTAAACTGCTTGAAGTACTTCTTACTCAACTCTTTTCTGAATTCTCACATGGCTTCCTCTTGCCTGTGATGATCTTATAACGCTATTACTAATCGTCTCGACTTGCTCCTTAACTTTTGCGCTTTTCGATCCAAGATCGTTTTCGATCTTTCCTAATAACTTAAGTCGATTTCAAGATCAACGCTCTGCTGACCAACTATGTGTATAGAATCGAACATACATACTTCTTCTCAAAATGAGATATACTTAAAATAAGCATTTCATAAACTTGGCAATAAAGCCATAACTATTCGTATTGAAAACTATCTTTTCCAAGTTATTGCTAATTATATAATTCTGCGTCGAAGTTTTACTTGACACAAATCTAATGTTTCTCATTAACGGAGAATCTTAAGTAGTTTTATTTTCCTTCTCGATTTTTAGTTCGAATTGTCGTATAAACATAAGACTTTCATCCTCTTTAAACTCGTTTTATTCTGACTTGAATCTATCGTATGATCTTGATCATTTCACTGATCGTATCCGATCCTAAGTTCTCTTTTACCTACCTTATAACAATGAGGCAGTTATCTAAAACTTCTTCTTCTTCAAAGTCTCGTAAGGCTTAATACCTATCGTAGCTTAATAATTATTGTTATAACAATTCGGTTGTTGGCTAAGTGTTCTTCCATTTCGCTCTGCGGCTAATATTATCGTTCTTAGCACATCAACGAGTATCTGAATCGTTTTCTCTGATTGTCCATAAAACTGGAGGTGAGAAGCGGTATTAAAGTTAAGTTTGGTATCTAACTTTTCTGCCTCGTGTCTTACAAAAATCTCGTTGTCATAAAATCGTAACTATATCCTTCCATTTCCATTCTGGAATACCTAATGGTTGTAACAACTCGTATAGTCGTTAATGAAAAGCTTTCACTTTCGTATAAGCTAAACATCTTTCTACCAAACTAGGCAACATCGCGTTTCACTCTATTCCACTAGAAATTCTGTCTTAAATCCTAAATTCGTCGTCATCGGAAATACTAATTTATTTTCTATCATAATACTCATTGCTTCAAAGTCGCTGTCTGGTTTATCCATTCTTATCCTTAGTCGAGGCTTATCCATTGACTCGTCCTTTCTCTAGATACTTATAATCTTTCTCGCAATTTGGCATAGCTACTCGTGCCGCTATTTGCCCTGCGATCGATGCTGATGCATCATGCATTTCCATATCCATAATCTCGAATCCTCGTATAATCATTTCTTCTCCGTCGTAGAGATACCTAACTTAATTGGAGTCTTACGACTCGGCGTATCTATTCTTACCCTTAGCTTTACCTAGATGGTAATTATTTTCACAATCATAATATCTTATTAGTTCGAGCCATCTCCTTTGTCTTATGTTAATTCCTTTGCTCGAATACACACTGCAAATTTTGATGATCTGCGAAGATCTCATCCCTTACACCATATAGATGGCGTGTCTAAATTTCATTGCATGTACTACGGCTGCAAGCTCTAAGTCGTGGGTTGTACACTCAATTTCCTGAGGTTAATGTGTCGTGAAGCATAAGCTATCACTCTCCTATCTTGCATTTATTACACATCTTAACCCGTTCTTCGTAGCTTTGGTATCTACCTCGTATTCCTTGTCGTTTCTGGGAGGGCTGAACCTGGGGTAATGATCAACTTTTCCTAGAACATCTGCATTCCTATTCCACCATTGTCTGTACATTTATTCTTTTCCTTCTATGTAGTTGCGCCATAAGCCTTAGTAATCACCGAAAATTCTCAAGTGTCTATTAGCACTTCCTTTCAATGATAACTGTCCAAACCTAAGAAACTCCCTATTTCTTTTGGACTAGTAACCGACTTCCATTTAAATACTTCCTCTACCTTAGCAGGAATCTATCTTAACATCTTCTGTCGACACTATATATCCAAGAAACGTTTCTTCTTCATTCGAACTTTCTCTTCTGAACTTGGCATCTAGTTTCTCAGCTCTAGGCGTTTCTAATACTATTCGCAAGTGTTTTTCGTGTTCATCCTCATTCTTGGGGTAACTGTAATTGTTGTTGATAAATACTAAAATGAATTTTTTTTTTTTCTAAGTTTAGGTGAAAAATTCTATTCATGTGGTTCATGAATACTACGGAGCATTAGCCAACTAACGACATAACTAAGCATTCGTAATGGTTTTATCTGGTTTGGAAGAAAATTTTTGGGTATATTACCAGTTTATCCTTTAACTAATGATGCTTAAACCTTAAGTCTATCCTCATAATTGGACTTGTTTCTTTTTAAGACTATCAGGGGTCTTCTATTCTCATAAAAGAATACTTATTCTTAAGGGTTATCTTTATTTAACTTTTGACAGCCTATATACATTCTCGCAGAATCATCCTTCTTTTATGAACATCTAAAATGTTTTCCATGATGAAAACGTTTGTCTAAAGAAATCGCCACCTAACAACTCTTGCAGTTGGATCTTAAACTTCTTTTAACTCCTTCGATACCATTCTACATAAGGCCTTTGATTTGGGAGCTGCTCAAAGTTCTAAGTCGATCGTGAAACCTACACGACAATCTGGTGATAAACCAGATAATATTTCTGAAAAGTCATTTTCATATTCGTTCACAACGCTCACGTTTTAATGATTTTCTTGGCTCCTGGATTCCCAACTAGGTATATGAGATAAGCCGTCATATCTTTCTTCTTTATCTACGTCTTGGCTTATAGGGCGGACATTATCAGTATCCTCCTGCCCGTTGAAATTTTCACATAATTCTGGAGGTTCTTTACTCGAGGTTTTGAAAGAGATTATTTTCTCTCGTTGTCGAGAATCGTGGTAATTCTCAAACAACTAGTCCATTTCTAAAATTATACATATATATATATATATATATATATATATATATATATATATCGTACATTTTATTACTTCTCAATCGATTGCTATGTTCTAACAGAAAGACCCTAAATTAAATTCTTGGCTTAATGAAACTAAGGATTGACAGACTGAGAGCTCTTTCTAGATTTTATGCTCAACGAAACTAAGGGAATAACACTTATGAGATTATCGTCACTCCCTGAAGCGTAATTGTTCTTATTTAAAGATTAGAGCGTTCTAGTCTTAGTCTTATAGTGTCAAAGGGTACTAGCCAAATGAATATAATGCTCTAGTATGGTCAAAATTACGACAGGGTAATTCATAAGGTTCGTCCAATACCTGCCAGACCTCCCTTTCCTTCATTAAGCCTCTCCTGCCTAATCGTGTAAGCTCCTGCATTTTGCTGTGGTTGTATCAGTTGTGTCTGTGACTGAAGTTGAGCTGTAATTAGTGGTTGAGGCTGGCTGTACTGAATTGGTATTATCATTTGAAACAACGTTGGGCAATCATTACTCTTATGCCCCAACATCCCACAATTAAAGCATCTACCCATGTTTGCTAGCCATACGCCCTCATACTTCTTATCACGTCCAGAACACGCAGAAACTCCTTGTTTCTATTTTGCCGCTTGCCGCAGTTCTGGGCAATTCCTCTTAACGTGTCCCTTACGCAAACAGTTGAAGCAAACACCAGATTTTGCTAGACAAACACCGGGGTGTTCCTTACCACACTTAGGGCAAGCTGGAGAAGGGATCTTTTCTTGAATACTTTTCGGAGTTGGGAGTTGACCGTGCTGGTTGATTTCATTTGCCGTCAGTGGTTCCGAGCAAGTTTTCCTCGTATGTCTCTCATGTCCACTATTGAAACAGTTGCCAGTGCCTATCTGACATACACCGGGGTGCGTTTTATTGCATTTGAGGCTAACAGGAATGTTAACCCTCACTGGGTGATTTCCTCTCTGATTTCTGTATCCTTGTTGCCCTTGCAGCTGTCCTTGTAGATTGTTTCTCTTGCCTTGACCGGATTGTTCATTTTTCTGGGATTTATTCCTTTGCCCTGCTTTCTTTCCATAGTTACTTCCTTTTCCTGGCTAGTGGAAACCCTGCCGAGCCCTATTCTGTTTCCTTTGCTTGTTGTGGCACTGGTAGCAATCATTACTACCCCCTCCCCATTTCCTTTTTCCCTTATTGTTGATATTATTGTTGGGACGGTTTTGGGTTGAAGTCTGATTTGGTGCTGGTGTGGATTTTACCATCTTTTCTTTATTAGGCACTAATGCCTCTATTTCACGGACTCGTCCTAGTAGTTCTGCATAACTCAGTCCTTCCTGTCTGGCTACTGCTTTTCCCAGTTCATACTTAAGTTCTCCCTGAAGCTTCCTGGCTATTTCCTTCTCAGTTTCGACTTGATTGGATACATACTTTTCGTAATATGCCTCCTTAAAACCATTCCAGGTGGTTAGAGCCGCTTGTTCTACCGACATAATTCTCTGTCTAGTCTTCCACCAATATTTAGCTGGTCCAGTTAGCTGATACCCAGCACATGCTAGACGCTTCTCATCACTAAGTCTAATCAGCTCAAAGATTCTCTCCATAGAACGTATCCATTGCTCGGCCTCACTCAGATTACCAGATCCATCGAAATATGGTGGTTTACTTTTGAAGAATAAATCCTCAATGCTATGATGTTGCGGAGATAGGGGAAGTGAAAAGGTTGCTGGGTGTTTTTGCCTTTCCTCTCTTATACGTTGTTCTTGACCTCTATCACACTCTCTAAGATTATCAGGTCCTCTTCGATCGTTAATAGCTCTCAGCGACATTTTTAAAACTGTAAGATACAAAATTTTTCTTATTAGCACTTGTTTTTAAGCCTTCATTTTCTCACTAACCCTTTTCTTTTCCCACTTAATACTTTCACATAAACAAGAATAACAAATTAACTTTGACTCTATTTCTTTCAACTTTTAACCTCCAAGGTTAAATTAAACTCTCGTTACACGAGTTTCGTTTGATATTCTGGTTTAGTTATACGATTCATAAGAAACTTCTTGTGACTAAAACCCTCTCATGGGTCATGTATATTATATATAAAAGAATATTAGTTTTGCCTTTAACAAGGACTTATACAAAACTAGACTACAACGAGTCTAAGCTAGGCTAACTGCCTACGTGCACAGGATGCACTAACATATTGCATTACTGTACTACTGGAAGTACTAGAACGGAAATGATTCATAAAATTTCGTATCCGTTGGAGTGCTACAAAACTATCTAGTTACTGATCCGACTATGTACATAACAAAAGGCTACTATACTACTATGCGTCTCTGACGCCTTGCTCAACAACTGCGGTCAAGTCACTACTGCCCACTATGGCCTAATCCTCCTCGGGGTCCTCGTCCGGATCCTCGTCCAAATCATCATCAGTGTCCTCTTCCGGATCCTCATCCGGGTCCTCATCCTCTGACTCTGAACCGAAAGCAAACTGGAGTGCCTCGTCAACCCTCAAAGTAGTGCCATCTGCAAGTGTAAGTGATGGTGGTGCAGGCACATCTGAAACTGTCATCTCTGAATCTGAAGCCAAGTAGTCCCAGCAGGTCACTGATGCCCGCTTCTTCAGAGGCAGCAGGCGGTCGGGAAGTGAACAGGACTCGTACTCCTCTCTGGAATAGTATGTCGGACTGGATAATAAACTGACGAAAAGTAACTAATCATCTGTCCTACGTCGTGTCTCGGTTTTGCCTCAAAATCCCTATACCTATCCAATAACTGATCTGCCCAAGTACGCTGTGGCGGGGGCTGACTCTCCGAAGCCGTGTCACTACTGGAAGCCATCTTACAAGTTTTTAAGAAACACGGATCAGTAACGGTAAGATGATATCTTATCTTACGGAGAATCTTAAATTACAAAATGAATACTCCTTATTCAATTGTAATATTACCACACTTAATCTAACAACTTATCTTAAACATCTAGCAATTTCACAGAAAATTGCTCTCGTCCTCACAATATATAGAAATAAAATTTCAAGATTTTATTCCCATTTCTTATCTCATTCTTTTAATTTCTTACTTTAATTCCTTATTATTCTCCTTCATTATTCCTTATTTCTTTCTCAAGGAAAAAATTTTCATCGATTCTCATTTATTAAAACAAAGCACGTATACTTTGTTCATGTTACTTATGCAAAAGTAACATTCGCTTACAAAAGACTTTGTTGTTTACTACTCTTAATACTTATACGTGTCGCATTCTTCACTCAAGGATGAAGTATAAAAATATAATTTCCAAAAGAGAAATGGAATATATCCTAAGAATAACTTTTAGAACATAAGTTCTAGTCGTCGTTGCTATAAACGAGCGATCGTTGGAAAATTTTAATCAAGCTTCGTGTTTGACCCCTAATAGTAAAAACAATTCTCTTCGCAAGGTTCGAACAAGGCGAACTCCACTGGAAAAGGAGACAAAAAGAAAAGGAACGACGTCGTTACATGTTACTTATACGTAAGTAACATTCGTCTCTTTAAACCACTTATACCTTACTAAAAAGGTTTTGCTTTTGCGGGGCATAAGACCCATATTACTGAGTTTCTTATTATGTTTGTTGAACAAATCCACATAACAGTCTCTCAATCACATGGAACTTCTGTCTCGCTCTATCGTTCACTTCATACAGAATTTACTTTCCTAAATCGAGTAGCAATTCTTGAATTGCACACACAACTACTTCTTTAAAAGAAATTTTTGGAAACTTTTCAATTTAGCTCGGAATACTCAATCTTCTCGAGGAAGATAAAAAATTTAAGCTAATCGAATACTTGAACGGCTCCTAATAAGTAAAACAAAGTCATCTCCAAGAGACTTTGTTCATGCCCTTACAACTAAGGTAACATTCGGCTCTTCCGTTTATTTCAATTTATCCTCTTTGTTTCAACCTTTTCTCGAATAATTTGGAGTCACGTTTTCCTCACACGTCTATTTGTTTCTTTCATTCCTTTCGTACATATTTACTTTATTTTATCATTATTTATTTCATTTCCCTCGAAGGAAATTCTTATCGGTTTTAAAACAAAGATCGACTTTGCCGAGTCTTTATTCATGTCACTATACGCATGTGACATTTATCAATAGAAGTCCTTCTCATGTTGTGGATCTCCTTTCGAAATCATTTGAAATAACGTTTCTTAAAAACGTCTAAATTCTCGAGGAACCGGAAAGTTCTTAGGTTTCAAGTCTACGTTCTTATCGAACCGGGAAAAATCTCTAAAATCCAACTATATTCTTGTGTCCGAATATTTTTCAAAAGAAAGAAATTATCGCGCAAATAATTTCACATAAGATAGTACTTGTACTATCACACAATCACATAAAGTATAAAAATTTTACTTCCATAAAATTCTTAATTTCGGAACACAACTCATTCTCATTCTCAATTTCATTGCATACTTTTTTATAAAATTTTTTATTTAAAAGAAATCACTTATTTAAAAATTCTCTTCCTTTTCCTCGTTGAGTCGACGTAGCGGGAGGTTGAGTTGACATCTGCATTCTCAAACTTAGTGTCATAGTCTAACTCTTATCTTATACTTGATAGAAGATTATGATCTAGAGTATATACAAATACTCCATCCTATGACTTGAAAGAAGACTCGATATAGAGTACGAACGAACACTCTATATTATTACTCGAAGGAAGACTTGTATATATATATCACTCTGTGATATTACTAGAAGGAATGACTCATACTAAGAAAGAATGACTCATAACCAGAGCAGGAAACAAACTACTGCTCTGATACCACTCTGTCACAGCCCCAAATCCCGAGGGACGGCAGAAGCCGGGGTGCGACTGGGGTTGGATTAAAGAAGCGGGGAAGAAGGGGACTGACTATCTAAACATACATAAAAGACATCAACAATCAATGAACAAGACATTACTATTATAAGGGAAGAGTTAATCACGTAGGATTACTCGACAAAAGTACTCGATAGTATCTAAGTTCAAATTACATACTCATACTACAGTGATTTACCAAATGTACACAACGTCAAAAGATTCTAGAGTTTTGCAGCGGAAAAGTAGGTCATAAGCTAAAGCTTCCTAACAACTCGACCCAACTTCAACCACCGCCGCTCTCGTCGCTTCAACCTGCACATTTATAAAACAATGCAGGGCTAAGTACAAAAGTACTTAGTGGGCATGATGCCTAAATCATAATCATAAGTAGAGATAATTTGGCAGTTCATAATTTGTAGCACATCGGGGGTTTTATTAAAAAGGGGCCCGTGTCTACTAAACATTTTCTGACTCTTTTTCTCAATTTAGCTTGCAAGCATTTTTCTGGTATGTTACGTTCAAATATTGACCAATTCTCATTCACCGTGGCTGGTACCCCTCAACAGGGTATCACATACACCACAGGTTACAAAGTGCACTAACTCTGGAAAGCACTTAGCAGCTAACTCAGAGCCGATCGTTAGTTAACCTAGTTAGATTAACTCTAAATCTGGAAAACACGAATGTTAACTCGGATAGGTACAAGAGAACTCACATAAAACATAAAACAGTTCATGCCATAATTATCACTTTGAAAACACAATTATCAAAGCGATAAAGAAAGGTTTTCCGAGCAATGCTCGTTTTATTTTATATATGAAAGCCCACCTTAGCGTTTACAGAACTAAGTACTAGCTTCCGATCTCCTGATCTTCCGTCCTTTCCATACTGCTGGCTTCCTCCTTCATCGTAAAATAATATCACTTTAAATTCGGTCGCAAAAGAATAATCGAATTTAGGTTTTAGTCGTTTCATTTCTTTAGGCATTTGCACGCTACTAGTTTTCTTTTAGTTAAACAGGAACAAGACTCGAACAAAAACTCGATTAGAACTCGGAAAGTCTCATACTCGACTCTTAGGTCAGTAGAGAAGATAGTCGTTAACTTATTATGGCTTAAACGATCGAAAGAAACTAAGTTGCGAAAGAAACAACTTAGAAGGATGAATACTGAAAAATCACTGCGCAAGGCAGTAACTCTGGGGGACTGCCCAGAACAGGGGAACTGGAAACAGGGGATGGGCCCTGTACCGTTGGAAAGCTTGGAAATCTAGTTTACGCTCCAATTTACGGATCGCAAATCCGATAAACGAGCTAGAAGTTATTACAGTTTCCGGGAAGGGTCGCAAAACTGCCGCGGCTAACCCTAAATGCTCGATGGAATCGACGTATAACTTCCTAAGTTCGTTCTAAGTTCTCGTATTCGATTTCTCATGAAACTGCACTCTCAAGGCAGTCAACATGTACTCTCGTACGTGATGAACTCCTTTTCAAAACTCGTTTATAGCCACGACGATCACACCTTGTCGTTTCAACTACCAATTACTAAACCAAATCCCGTTAACGAATTCTCGTTCTAGTTCTCGACTATAACTACAACTCATATTATAATAATTCGAAAGCTCATGTCGTCAACTACAAAGTCGTACCTTAGTCCATAATAAACAATATTATCAAGTTAGAATTCTTACTCGTCTTCTCGGTTATTAATTACGACTACTTGTTCGTCTCTTACGAGATTTCAAACGTTATCGGATTTCGCTCAAATTTTACATCATTAAACATCATCTAACGAGATTCACTTTCGTGCATATCATCACTTCATATCATTACTACATCTCAATTTAAATCGATTTCCTTGTCTCTTACGACTCACAATTTATTTTTAGAAAATTCTAAATAAATTCATAACAACATCTAATATTATTAACAACATTATTTCATCAACAAATCCTCAACTAGATCAACTACATGCAAACCCCTAATTTCCCTACAAATTTCGGTATTATCATGCAATTTAAGAGGGTGTTTTTCTTCATCAATTAACATCATTTATCCCAATATCATACTACTATATCATCAATTGATCAAATACAAGTCTAATTACACAATAAATTGAGAATCCCCAATTCAAAACCCTAGCCCTAAACTCGGTTTTCGGTACTTAGTAGGAAAATAGGGTTCTTGATTTCTTTCAATTTTAATCCCTAATTATCAAATCTAACACATCTAATTTCACTAATCGAAGATCAAACATCTAATTCATCTACTCCTAAATTTCGATCCAAACGGAAATCAAACGACGAACAACGTAGCTCGGCACAAAATCGTCGAATTCCGTTTCGTCCAAAAATTCTAACGTACTAATCTTAATCGGAAAATAATATTTAAAAACTTAATTCCGACAAAAACTCGGGACGACACAGTCCGAGTTTCATCCGGAAAATCATAAAAATGAACTTTCTCGGGCGAGTTCGTATCGCGATTTCGTGAATGTAAAAATCAGACGGTTTTCCGTTCTGAGTTCCAGAACTAAAAAGTTTTTGTACGCGATAACCCTAGATACAGTTGTCATCTAACTGACATCCGTAAATTATTTTCGGAAACGGATTTCACCGTTGGTCTTAAAATTTCAAATCATAAACTTAGGCGTGCAAAACCATTATTTTTAATAACTTTAAAATTTTAAGATCGTACTGAAATTCTGGGGTATTACAATCTCAGAATCTGATCGTTTAGTTGGAATTATCTGGATAGCAGCCTGAGGGCTATCTTAGAATCCAATACTCTGGTTAGCACCTGAGGGCTAACGCAGAGAGATATAAAAGAATTCACATAAACAATTCATTAAAGCACTGATAGATCTTTAATTCTCACTTATTAAAGCAATACGTAATCACTTTCGAGCACCTCTAAATCTATTGTCTCGAATTCTCGTATAAGTGCTTCTTCCTCGATAAAGATACATCCGAATTTGATTGAAGTATTGCGACTCTTCGCACCTGTTACCACGTTTGCTTTTTCTGAATGGTAATTGATACCACAATCATAATTTTTCCATCCTATGGATTATATCAGACGTTTCATTAACACTTACTTTAAGCCTACGATTTAGAAGAAATATTTTTACGAAGTCAGAGCCCACTCGCGGGGTCATATATACATATACGTCGAACGAGTACTGGTTTGCCCCTAACGAGGACTTATACAAAAATACTACTAGTCTGAAATAAGCCAACCCCTTGCCTAGTGACCCTTGCCCTTGTCCTATGCTTCTGGCTCCTTCACAAATGCCCATGCATTCTGCTCTCGTTGCTGTGGTAGTTGTTGTTGTTGCGGCTGTGGCTGAGCTTGCATAGCTCTCAAGGTTAGCAACGGTTTCGGACAATTTCTTCTCGCGTGTCCCTGTTGTCCACAGCTATAACAACCGTCAAAGTTCGCCAAACAGTTACCAAAGTGCATTTTGTTACACTTAGGGCAGGTAGGAATAGTGATTCATTCTTGGTCATTGTCTGTCTGCTGTCCCTGCTGCTGTCCGTGTCGGTTATTCTGATTCGGCTGCTGAAAGTCATGCTGATCCCCACCCTGGTTTCCTCCTTTCCATTTCCTTTTTCCTTTAGGGTTGTTGTTACTGTTGTTGGAATGGTTTAGTGTTGGAGCCTGGGTTAGTGCTGATACAGGCACTACAATTTCTCGTTCATCTGGCACAACTGCCTCCATTTCTAAGGCTCGTCCTAGTATATGTGTATAGCTTAGTCCTCTATGGATGGCCAGTGCCAATCCTAGTTCGTGTCTAAGTCCCCCACGGAACTTCTTTGCCATCTTCTCGTCGGTATCTACCTGTTCGGGTGCATACCTTGACAACTCACAAAAGGTTGCATCGTACTCGGTCACTGTCATCTTCCCTTATTTCAGACTGTAGAACTCCGCTTCCTTCCTTGCTCTATAGGTTTTAGGAATGTACTTGTCATTAAATGCTTTCTTAAACTCCTCCCAAGTAAACTGAGCCAGATGCTCTGTCGGAATGACCTTCTGTCTAGCTTCCCACCAGTCATCAGCTGGTCCGTTGAGTTGAAATGCAACACATGAGAGACGCTCTTCATCCGTACATTTGAGAAGTTTAAAAATTTTCTCTATAGCTCTTACCTAAAGCTCAGCATCGCTCAGGTTTCCTGATCCATTAAAGACAGGTGGATTTCTCTTGAGGAATAGGTGCTCTATGTCACGATGTAGTGGTGGTGGAGGTGAAGGGTTTTCCTGACGTCCTTGATCTTCCTCCCTCTCATGATGTCTATGATCTCTTCCCAGTCCTACAGGCCTACCGCGTCCTCTTCCTCTGTTATTTGCAACTCTTGGCGGAATTTTGAAACTTAAAGAAATAAAAAATTCTCGTCAATTCCGTGCCTTGAGCACTCACCCATTCAATAAGGAATTAACTTATCTTAATCATTTTAGCAAATTTTTCTCAAATTGCAAACAACTCTTAACGGTTCTTAGCTTATCTTAACCATCTCAACTTATCCTTACCGTCTTAACGTACACTTAATCATCTTAGCTTAGACTTCTTAGTTTTCTTGAAAAGAAACTCTTAACGGTTCTTCAATATTAAAACAAGTCAACTCCAAAGAGACTTGTTCATGTCACTTATACTTAGGTGACATTCGTTTATAAAAGACTTGTCGTTCTCGCCACCTAATGCTCGTATTCGTCGTATTCTTCGTTCAATTACGAAGTATGAAATAAAATTTCAAAAGAAAGTGGAATAATAACTAAGGGATAACTTTTAGAACACAAGTTCTAGTCGTCGTCGGAATCGAGCGATCATTGGAAATTAGTTAAAATTTTCGTACTCGATTCTTAATAACAAAACCGATCTCCTCTTGGAGTTATAACAGAGCGAACTCCCATCGAAAGACGACTTCATTCGTGTTACTTGTACGGAAGTAACACTTGTTTCTTCATTCTCTTTGATTCCCTTTATTCTGTCCTCTTCGTCTCGATCGTATCTTTCTGGTTTTGAAGCCAACGCTTCTCAAACGTCAAATCGTTTCTTTCGTTCACTTAATACGGAATTAAATTACCTTATCATTATTTATACTATTTCCTCGATGGAAATTCTCATCGGCTCTTAATTATAAAATAATGTTTGACTCCGTTGAGTCCTCGTTCATATCACTTCACGCACGTGACGTTCGTCTATAATAGTCCTTCTCGGTTCACGATCTCCTTTCGAAATCATTCGGAATCAACGCTTCTTAAAACGTCTATGTTCTCGGGGAATCTTAGAGCAGCAGTCTAAGTTCTCATAGAACCGGGAGGAACCTTAGAACAATGGTCTAAGTTCTCATATCAACAAAACATCTTAATCAAAGAAATTATAACTCACATAATTTCACATATTGCAACAAAGTATATCTCTTATACTTTAATAAAGTTCGTACTGGACAAACTTGGTTCTCTCAACAAAAGTATATCTAATACTTCAAACTTTTAAAATAAAACACTTTTATTACCTTTCTTTTCCTCTTTGGTTGAGTCGACGTAGCGGGAGGTTGAGTCGTTTACTACATTCATAAGTTTAGTGATACAAACTAAACTTTACTTTCTCAAAAGAAGACTCAAGTATAGAGTATATACAGATACTCTATCTTACTACTTGAAAGAAATTCATATACAGAGCAGAAACGATTGCTCTGTTATTACTCTGTGGTAACACTAGAAAAATAACTCACGGTCAGAGCAGGAACGAATGCTCTGATACCATTCTGTCACAGCCCGACTGCCCGAAGGACGGCAAAGCCGGGGTGCGACTAGGGATTGGAATAAAGAAATGGGAAAGAAAGGGAAAATTACTGAATAAACGATATTTGTAACATAAACTACTATGAATTTGACTTCATTGAATAAAAAAGGAGTCGATCTCGGAAGATCGCTCGACAAAGTTTGATCAGTGAAAGCTAGGTTTAAAGTGTAAACAACTTAAACCGAAAGGATTTACATTAATAAGAGAACCAACTTTACTTAGTGAAAGAAAGAGTAAATCACGGAGGATCACTCGACATAGCTACTCTAAAAAGGGACTAAGTTCAAAGGATGAAACTTAGTTCTAAGTTATACTTTAACTGAAACTAGTTTACAGAATTGGCAGCGGAAAACATAGAAATGATATCACATATCGAATGTGATATCGAGGCTCAACTAAACTTCTTTCCTGAGAAAAGACCTTTACTCAACCTCCTCCGCCTTCGTCGCTCAACCTGCACATTTAAAAACAAACATGCAGGGCTAAGTACAAAAGTACTTAGTGGGCACATTGCCGAAAACATTTTATATGTAACGCAACGGGGTTTTTCTTTAAAAGGCCCGTGCTTACCAAATATTAAATCAAATCATGCATCTTTTCATAAATACTCGCATAATGCTTTTACTGAATAACATACTGTGGGTTTTTAACTCACAACCGATCGTCTGGAAAGTACCTGTGGGCTAACTCAGAAACTGTCCCTCTGGATAGCACCTGTGGGCTATCTCAGAATCTGATCGTTTAGTTGGAATTATCTGGATAGTAGCCTGAGGGCTATCTCAGAATCCAATACTCTGGTTAGCACCTGAGGGCTAACGCAGAGAGACATAAAAGAATTCACATAAACAATTCATTAAAGCACTGATAGATCTTTAATTCTCACTTATTAAAGCAATACGTAATCACTTTCGAGCAACGATCGCATAATATCACTTCACAAGTAACGGCATTTAACGTAGTTTTGGATTTTAGAAAGCCCACCTCAAAACGTTTACAGAACTATAACACGTACTTCCGTCTTCCGTCCTGTCTTCTATTCTCGTTCTCCTCCTTGGAACGCAAATAATAAAACAACGATAAGTTGTCGAGTCGATAGAAGAAAATGGAATTCGAAACTGAAATCGAATTAATCTTTTAATTTCTTAAGCTTTAGGCATTTGCACGCTTAACTAGATTCTTTTAGTTAATCTAGAACGAGACTCGAACACTTCTCGTTTAAAACTCGCTCGGGTTCTTACCCGACATTGAGGTCAGTCATTAATGATAGTCGATAGCTTATAACGACTTAGAAGATCAAAAGAAATCAAGCTGAGAAGAAACCAACTTAGGAAACTAGATTCTTAACATTACTGTACAGATCAATTAGTTCACCCAGAACAGGGGATCTCGAAACAGGGGATGTTCCCTGTACCAAAAGAAAGCCACGGATGTCTAGTTTACTCTCCAATTTACGGATCTTGATTTTGTTAAACGAGTTAGGAGATATTGCAGTTTCCATGAAACGTCGCAGAAATGCCCGAACTAGCCCTAGAGCTCGTATATTTCGACGTATGACTTCCTCGGTTCGTTTTATGCTATCGCACTTAAAATCTTACGAAATTTATACCTCAAGGCAGTTAACACTTAACCTCATACGCGACGAACTCCTTCTCATTTCTCGGTTACTAATACGACGATTAAAACCTCGTCATTCAAAACTAGTCAATTACTATACCAAATCAATTTCACTTCTCGTCTCTACTCCTCGTTTACAACTATCACTTAACATTTAATAACTCGAATGCGAATATCGTCAACTACAAAGTTGTTCATTTATCACCAACGATCATTAATATCAATATATTTCCTTGGTTCGATTTTTCTATCAATACTTATGCTCGTGTCTTCGTCTCTTATGAAAATTCCAACGTCATTAGAACTTGATCAAATTTTACACTATCGTTCATTATCTATCGAGAATCATTATTACGCAAATCATAACCTCATATCATCATTTATTCCCGACTTATCGACCGTCGTTCGTCTCTTACGTAAAATTCTACATTCTCCGTTTTCATTCAATTTTTACGACAACGATTGTCATCTAACGAGCATTACTAATATATAAATCATATTATCAAAATGTTATCGAGCCTCGACTTATCACCACCTCTTCGTCTCTTACACTTTTCGTTTTATTTTTAGAAAATTCTCAAATTAATATATATTCGTCCTCATGCATCATATAACTCATTTCCATTAAACAATCGAGCATATCTTAACATTTACTAACCTAAATCGAGCCTTGTTCGTCTCTTAGGTTTCACATTTTATTTTTAGAAAAATCTAAAACAATTCATAGCGTTAATTAACAACATACGGAACACTAATCTATCATTAATTCGACAAAGAAATCGAACACGAATCAAAGCCCCAAATTCTACAAATTTTCGGTAATACCCTAGAACATGTAGGTGTGATTTTCTTCATGATTTGATCCGTAGAACTCGATTCTAAACGTCCTAGAACATGATTCGATCAAAGACAACATGCTATCTCTCTCTCCAAATTTTCGAACAAAAATAAAAATGGGGGAAAAGAGATTTGTTCGGTTCAATTGATAGACGAAGTTCTTACCTTTCGTATTATAAACTCGGATTGGACTTTGATCGGTAGATGGAGGAGTTATGATCTTGGAAGGAGCTTGAGCTTGAGCTCCAATGGAGGAGAAAAGAAGAAGAAAATGAGAGTGAATAAGGGGAGGGAGGTGGCGGTATTGAGGTGGTGGGAGAGAAGGTGATGACTCACCTATGGTGAGTCATAAGTAAGTGAAATATCTAATAAAGTAAGGGTGACTCACTAAGGCATGTTTGGCGAGGATTTATTTGACGAAATATTTCGTTTCCGGCTCTTAAACATCGATTTAAAAGTCAAGAAATACTTTCTTAGTTGGTTACGGAATTTACGAAATCTAATTCGTCCGTTAGATTAGAAATATTTTACGTACTCGGAAAAACTAATTCGTTTTTCAAAATCCGAGAAAAAGTCGGGACGTCACAGTCCAAAATTCGTCCGGAAAATCACAAAAATTAACTTTCTCGGGTAAACTCGTCTCGAAGAAAAAGTGAATGTAAATTCTTACGGAATTCGATTCTGAGATTCCGAGCGAAAAACTTAACGGACGCGAAAAACCCTAATACAGTAGTCGTTCGTCCGATTTCTGGAAATTATTTTTGGAAACGGATTTCACCGTTAGTTTTAGAATTGAAAATCGGGATCTAAGGCGTGCAAAGTCATAATTATTATTAACTTTAAATTTTTAACGTAGAAGAAATTTTCCGGGGTATTACATGTCTCGAATTGTTTGATTAATGATCTCCGTTGGAAAACATCGAATGTGTAGGAAAATTGGTGGAAAAATTACTAACGATTTGTCAATGAGTCAGTTCCAATCCTGAATTGTGTGGTTACCGACAGGGCAACTTTTAATTTAATAATTTTATGTTGAACTCTAAAAGTAAGGATATTTATGGTCAACTTTTATTTTATTTCATTGGCTAAGTTATTTTTCAAATCCTATATATTATTTTACGTAAAGTTTTGTAAAAAGGCAAAACTATCAAGTGCATAGTTAAATCAATTCGTGAAGTTCTATTCTTATTTAAATCAAAGTTCTTCTTGAAACTGGTAAAAAAGAAAACGAACGTTATCATTATTTCTCTGTGAATATATTTGGAAGATGATTATTTATATAATATTATGAATTTTTATTTATTAAATATTATGTGAATATTTTTGGAAGATAATTACTTATATATATAATTTCAGATAAAGAAGAAAACAAATGTCAACATTAATTTTTCTTTAGATATATTTGAAATATGATTATTTATATAATACAAAATCAGTATTGTAGTCAATTGGCCGGTTCGATTTCGGGTCAGAATCGTCGGGGTAGACTGGATAATTGCGAAGTGTTGGTTCAACTTTCTTTTTTCTTGCTAATATTACTGTACAGTTAACGACAAGAACAGATAGTACAATCAATTTTTTTATTAAGGGATATATAAATTCTTACGAGTTTCATAAATTATGCAATTATAAATCAAAACTATGGTCCCAAAATCGCAAACATATAAATTCTACACGAATTTAGTAGATTGTATAATCGAATGATTAAACTCTAAAATTGTAATGCCCCAGAAATTCCTTACGATCTCAAAATTTTAAAGTTATAAATAATAATGGCTTTGCACGCCTAAGTTTACGATTTTGAATTCTAAGACTAACGGTCGAATCCGTTTCTGAAAATAAATTACGGAAGTCAGCTAGACGACTACTGTATTTAGGGTTAGCGCGTACGAAAAGTTTTTAGTTCGTGAACTCAGAACGAAAAACCGTCTGATTTTTACATTCACGAAATCGCGATACGAACTCGCCCGAGAAAGTTCGTTTTTATGATTTTCCGGACTAAACTCGGATTGTGTCGTCCCGAGTTTTTGTCAGATTAAATTTTATAAATATTATTTTCCGATCAAGTTTTATACGTTAGAATTTTTGGACGAATCGGATCGTGATGTTTTTGTGCCGAGCTACATTTTTCGTCGTTCGATTTCCGTAACGTTGTATCGCGTCGGAAAAGCGCGTATTTTTCCCTTCCTTCCCTCTCATAACCGATCTCTCTCTCTCTTTAGCAAGAAATTTCATTTTTTTTGTATAGTTTTACTTTTCACCTACTACTATTACTAACACTATTCAAACTTCTACACCTATTTAACCTAAAGTCTTATAACCAAATTAAATCTCACATCTCCTCCCTCCCTCACTCAACACACACGGCTGCACTCCTCTTCCTCTCTCCCAACTTCATTTCATTTTTCTCCATTGTTGGATCTTCAAGTTCTTGAGCAAGAAATCACACAAGTCTTCATCCATCCATCAAAACCTAAGTCTTCCTTCATTATTTGTCAAGGTAATCCTCTCCTCTATGTTTCTATCCATCTAAAATCCTTTTCTTTTTAATTTCTTCTTTGGATCGAAATTGAGGAATGTTGGAACTAGATGGTTGATCTTGGATTAGTTAAATTAGATGTGTTAGATGTGTTAATTAGTGATTAAAATTTGATGAAATCAAGAACCCTAATTGCTATGAGAATACCGAAATTTTAGGGCTTTTTGTAGGATTTTTGGAATTCTTCAATTGATGTTAAATTCATGCTTAGGAAGTGTTTAATTAGTTATTAGAACCAAGAGAAATCGAAAGCCCTTTGTTTGATTGAAATCGATTTAGGGTTTAGGGTTTGAAATTGGGGATTTTGCATGTTAATGTGTAATTGGACTTGAATTGATTAATTGATGTTATAATAGGATGATTAAGAGTTAAATGGTGTTCATTAATGAAGAAAATCACTCTCTTAATCCATGAGTTAAAATCGAAAATAAGTAGAAATTAGGGGTTTTCATGTGTTTGATTTAGATGATGTTTGGTTAATGGAATAAGGTTGTAATTAGTATTATTGTTGATAGGAATTTATTTGAGAATTTTCTAAAATTATTTTGTGGGGTGTAAGAGACGAAAAACTCGTCATAAGTTGAAGTATAGTGTTGATGTGAAGTGATTATATGCATGAAAGTGATTCTAGTTAGATGTTGTTTAATGACGTAAAATTTGAACGAAATCCGGCAACTTTGAAAATTGTGTAAGAGACGAACAATTAGTCGTAATTAATAACCGAGAAGTCAAATGAGAATTCTAACTTGATAATATTGATTATGATGGACTTGGGAATAACTTTGTAGTCATGAACTTTCGAGCTAATATAATATGAGCTATGGTGATAGTCGAGAACTAGAACGGGAAATTGATAACTTGTTGGTTTAGTACATGTTAGTTGAAAGCCGACGTTTAGAACGTCGTGCTATTGGACGAGTTTTGAGAAGGAGTTCATCACGTACGGGGGTACGTGTTGACTGCCTTGAGGATCAAGTTTCATAAGAAATCGAATACGAGAACTTAGAACGAACCTAAGACGTTATACGCCGATTTTATCGAACAACTAGGGTTAGCGCGGCAGTTTTGCGACCCTCGCCAGAAACTGTATTAACTTCTAGCTCATTTATCGGATTTGCGATCCGTAAATTGGAGCGTAAACTAGACATCCTAAGCTTTCCAACGGTACAGGGCTCCTCCCCTGTTTCCAGATCCCCTGTTCTGGGCAGTCCCTAGAGTTACTGCCTTGCGCAGTGAATTTTCAGATTTCATTCTTCTAAGTTGTTTTGTTCGCGACTTAGTTTCTTTCGATCGTTTAAGCCGTAATAACTTGACGACTATCTTCCTACTGACCCCAGTGTCAAGAAAGGAGCCTTGAGTGCTAAACAAGACGAGATCTCATCTCGTATCCGTTAAAGTAAAGAAGTTTAGTTAAGCTAGAAATTGTCTAAATCGTCTAAAGAACTAAAACTTAATTTCCTAAGTTGATTTCTTTTCCAACTTAGTTCCTTTTGATCTTTTAAGTCGTTTTAAGCTATCGACTACCCTCCCTACTGACCTAAGAGTCGAGTATGAGACCTTTCGAGTTCTAAACGGGATTTGTTCGAGTCTCGTTCCCGTTTAATTAAAATGAAACTAGTAAGCGTGCATTTGCCTAAAGAAATGAAACGACTAAAACCTATTTCGATTTTCTTTGATCGATTATCCTTTACGACCCGATTTTAAGTGTTATTATTTTACGATGAAGGAGGAAGCCAGCAGTAAGGAAAGGACGGGAGATTAGAAGATCGGAAGCTAGTGCTTTTTAGTTCTGTATTTCAAGGTGGGCTTTTATATATATGAAATAAAACGAGCAATGCTCTAAAACCTTTCTTTATCTGTGTTTTTAAGTGATAATCATGGCATAAACTGTTTATATATTTTATGTGAGTTCTCTTGTACCTATCTGAGTTAACCTTCGGGTTTTCCAGATTTATTAGTTAACGATCGGCTCTGAGTTAGCTGCTAAGTGCTTTCCAGAGTTAGTGCACTTTGTAACCTGTGGTGTATGTGATACCCTGTTGAGGGGTACCAGCCACGGTGAATGAGAATTGGTCAAGATTTGAACGTAACATACCAGAAAAATGCTTGTACAAGCTACTTTATACAAATGAGTCAGAAAATGTTTAGTAGACACGGGTCTTTTTCAACAAAACCCCCGATGTGCTACGATTATGAGATGCCTGATTATTTATACTTATGAATATGTTTTTCGGCATCGTGCCCACTAAGTACTTTTGTACTTAGCCCTGCATATGTTTTCTAAATGTGCAGGTTGAAGCGATGGAAGCGGCGAAGGTTGAATAAAGTTGTCATAGGAAGACTTTAGTTAGTATTAATCACATTTCCGCTGCAAAACTCTAGTATTTTGATGAACATATATGTACTCATTGTAGACTAAGATCTGTCTTATAACTTAGTTTATCTACCGTGTACTTTCAGTTATGTAATCCTTTGAGTCTAACTCTTCCTTTATGTAAATAAAGCTTTGTTCATAGTTTGTATGTAGTCTCTTATGTATGAATGATCAGCTAGTCCCCTTCTTCCCCGCTTCTTTAATCCAAACCCAGTCGCACCCCGGCTTCTGCCGTCCCTCGGGATTTGGGGCTGTGACAAAAATAATTAATAAATATTTTTTTCTTAATATATTGCATTTTACTCTTTAATAATTTTATTAAATATAATTCTCCGCCGATTTTCGACGGATTATACACTAGTTTTATTTAAAAAAAAAAAAAACATATTTTAGTTGAGTTTGTATCTTTCTTGTTTCAATTTAGAACTTGAAACTTTAATCACATAAAAATATGTCTAGCACAAGAATTTATGTTAATAGCTGGACTTCTTAATTCTTAGGATACCTCTCTTGAAATTTGCATTAAATTTAGCATAAAAATAAAGGAATTCTCGAATTTTCTTCACGCGTTTGCAAAACGTGGATGAAAATGTGTACAGCATAAGTTATAAATTAACTCAATTAACAATCCTAATTACAAAATTTACCACCGTAAAATTGATTCGAAATTCGCAATCAATTTTGCAATTGATTTGTATCTAATTGACATGGTAGAATATATCTGATTGACATTACATAATCTATCATCTATTATCCATTATATATAGTA
Organism: Schizonepeta tenuifolia; assembly: GCA_029490685.1. Taxonomy (NCBI): domain Eukaryota; kingdom Viridiplantae; phylum Streptophyta; class Magnoliopsida; order Lamiales; family Lamiaceae; genus Schizonepeta; species Schizonepeta tenuifolia. The sequence continues at coordinate 89,728,890 of CM055955.1, read as the reverse complement.
TCTAATCAATCAATAACCATGGTAGAATATATCTGATTGATTCAATTTCTGCTCTTTCCTTGTTTAAAACCTCAAAGATTTGTATAAACAGAGAATCCTTCGTTCCATTGCTACACACCAAAATCGAAACATCTATTAGTTACTAGAGCAGAGGAGTGAAGGTACTCTTCTTCTATTTGATGCTTTCTTTTTTTTTTGAAATGGAAGAACTATGAATTAGGACAAAGGAGTCGAAAGGTGGGGACTCGGCAACACCATTCGTTTCCAGCAACGGTGGTCATGCTTGCTGTTTTCCATTCTTCTTCTCTTCCTCGACGAGTGTATCTTCTGTCTTCCATTCTTATATTTCTTCTTTTGACCGTATTGATCTACTGAATTGAGAATGAGTAATGATATTCAGACACACTGTGGCTAGCCACACGCGCTAAAAATGGTAATATAGGTTTTGAAAATGGAAATATACCCTAATTGGAAAACATAAATCATAGGGGGAAATGTGATTATTTCCGTTTTTACAGTCAATTTCCTTTTTTTTACGTATGTGGCTGGTCACAGTATGTCCGAATATTATATGAGCAAAAACTCAAAATACCCCTTCTCAAACACAAAAGATAAATTATAGCCCTTTTTTAAAAAAAAACTCAAAATACCCTTTTGAATTTGTTTAGGACTTTTATGTCCTTCATGTATACAAGAAGATTGCATTTAATTTGTATCATACACGAAGATTAATTTCTTGTATGAATTTCCGGCGAAATTTTCAGGCGACATTATCCAGCTAAAAAAATTCCGGTGAAATGTTTCCGGCTAATTTTTCCGGCGAAAATTTGAATCACATACACGAAGCCTAACTTCATGTATGATGCATACATGAAATTATCTCCGTGTATGTATCATACATGAAAAATTATCTTCATGTATGATACAAATTTGATTTTTTTGGAGGCAAAATTTTCGTGTATGATGCATACATGAAAGTCAGTCTTCGTGTATGTATCATACATGAAAATTTATCTTCATGTATGTTACAAATTTGAACTTTTTGGAGGCAAAAATTTTCGTGTATGATGCATACACGAATTAAGCTTCTTGTATGATCCATACATGAATGTTAGTCTTCGTGTATGATGCATACATGAAGTTAGGCTTCATGTATGATTCAAATGTTTGCCGGAAAAATTCGTCGGAAATTTTTCGCCGGAGAAATTCGCCGGAATTTTTCACCGGAGAAATTCGCCAGAAGTTTTTCGCCGGAAAATTTCCCCGGAAGTTCATACATGAAATTAGTCTTCTTGTATGATTCAAATGAAAGTTAGCCTTCTTGTATACTCATTAAGGGTATATTAAATTTTTTACAACTCAAAGTGGTATTTTGAAACTTTTAAATTTAAGGTGGTATTTTACAATTTTTGTTTAAAAAAAGGGGTATTTCACCACATTCCCTCGTATTATTACACAGTGTGGTCACAGTTGCCTTTTATTTTCTTTTTTCCTTATTGTTCGCCTCTCTCTTCGTGTTGCTATTTCTTGCTTCTGTTTAGCTTGTGACTTGAGATTTATAGCAAAAGATATATGACTATCATTTATTCCTTAACTGTAATAGTGGGCCATGATGTTTATCCCATTTCTCTTTAAAACCTTGATTCTTTTCTAGTATATATATGTATATAGTAGGGATGGGTTCCCATGAAAAAAACCTCTTAAAGTGAGAAATGAGAATTAATCCAACCTATATAAAATAAAGGATGATGGGTCAGATCTAATCCAATAATTTAAATTAAGAATAAAACTAAAACAACACGGAGGGGCGATTTCGTCAGATCAAAAACTGAGAAATAACCCCCCCCCCACCACCCCCGAGCTCTTCCTCATGCATTCAATTCACTCAGAAACCGTAGCTCCATTCAGAAAAAAACGAAAATCTCTCATATCCTTCAGCTCTAAACCCTAGCTCGATTAAAAATTTCCCCAACTCCAAATTCAATCACGAAATTGAGAATGTAGTAGATAGAAACACCGAAATCAAGGTTGAAATCGGAGTTATTCTGTGCATTTTGACAAACTTAGAGATTCAAATCAAGGTTTGCTCATTTGAAGAAGAACAAATAGCAGTGAAGAATAATGTCTCCACCAAAAATTTCTGAATGTTAGTTATTTGAGAAGTATTTGCTTATAAGATTAAATCGAATTAGAATTTCTCAATTGAACTTTGTGTGCCTCGATTTAATGTCTACAAATAAGTTTTTACAGTTTTTGTGAAAAAACATGAATTAACAATATAAACTAGAGAAATAGAATTTGATATTATTGTGACTCTGCGAATGAATGATATTGCAAAGAAAATGGATTGCAGAACTAGGTTGAATAGGATACGTTAGTTGCATGAGATTTGGGGATTTCTATATTATTGAATTTTGTTGCATCTAATAAACAAGTCTGGTGCATATGATTTGGTTTTACATAATTACAATGTTAGTTAAATGATTTTGAATATAGGATTGGAATGTAATGCATGTTAATATCCACTGTGGTGCATCACATTATTGAGTGTGGTGCATCTAAACTTATATGTTTTTAAAGTTTAAAGACCTATAACATGAATGTTGGTATTCTGCATCTGAATTGTGAATCCGGTGCATGTGGGTAGTATTTCTGGTGTATGTGGGTATATCATTCTATTTCAATTAAGATTTTAATAAGAATTGAATGTTGTTTGGTTTGTAATTGCATCCATATGATTGCATGCGTTAGGTGTATCTGAATGCATGTTAATAGGAATTGTGGTGCATGTGAATATTGCAATAACATGTTGACACCTACTATAGAAGGAGATGTTCAATTATTTCTTGATTGAACACAATCTGATTGCAAAGGCGGAGGAACTGAGCAAGAGCAAGTGCACCATCTTGCACATAGAATTGGGATATAAGCACAATGTCAATAACAGTGCAGTATACACAATGAGACACATGGAGACGTTCATGGGAGAGACGGTAATAGGTTGGAGTGCAGGACTGAAGCTAAAATTAGAAAGACATATAAAGATTCTGAAGATCAAGCACTGTGCAGCTATACAAAGTTGCAAGAAGAACAAGTTAATGAACACAATCAAGATAGAGGCCCAGTTATACTACAAGAATAGATGTGGAAGTGGAGTTTTCAATGCACAGAAGTGGTTAATGAATTTATAATAATTTCATACATGTCTTCAAAACAATGAAGTTTTTTGTTTGGAAATGTTGATACAATATCATACTTTTTGATTGGATATTCAATGTTGATACAATGAGATAGTTTTCGATTGTATGATGATGATGAATTATGGTGTATCAATTAATGCATTAGTCACGCATCTCTAAAAAATATGTAGTGCATCTATCATTATTGCGCGGTGCATCTGGCAATGAATTATGGTGCATCTAGTCAGAAACTAATCAAAATATTAATCAGTAGCTACATGAAATAAATTTAGACAGTGGAGGTTATTTCTCAACCAAAAACACAAGTATAATCAAATTAACACTGTATATCAACACACAAATAGATCGAAATGTTGTTTCAAACAAAACATCCAGTATATAAGATCTAAAATGTAAAAAGAAGATAATATAAGAAAAATAAACAATATTTCTTTTCTCTATCACAATTTTCGTGCATCTTGATTCGGCATTTTCTTTTTACTGACTTCAATCAACTACCAGCTTCATTTTCAAACATATTCTACACCATCAACCTTTGTAACCGTACCTACACGAATGTCGAAACCACTCACACCACCATAAACCCGATAAAAATCAACACCCTGCTCCAAACTACTAAAACAACGACCGACGGTAGGCTTAAGATCTTGACTGCACTTAGGAATATAAACGCTAGGTTGCTTTTTGGAACTGATTACACTGTCATGATCAAAATCTGCAGAAAACATAGAACATAGTATAAAAATATGCCACAATTCACAAATGCAAGATAAATCATAAAGAGATGCACAATAAAACATTAATAGATGCACCAAAATCACTCATAATGATTTGTATCTCTCTTTTGCAGAGAAGATAGAACATACTGTAAAAATATGCCACAGTTCACAAATGCAAGGCAAATCATAATGAGATGCACAATGAAACATTAACAGATGCACTAGAATCACTCATAATGATTTGTATCTCTCTCTCTCTCTCTCTCTCTCTCTCTCTCTCTCTCTCTCTCACATACACACATATATATCTAGAAACATCGACACACACACAAAAACACAGGTACAATTAATGTTGCAGTTATGTACTAAAATGACTGTCATAAGTCTTCATTCAATTAGATATAAATTAGGATTGACAAATGCACCATAAAATATTAATAGATGCAACATAAATCATTAATAGATGCACATACATAGCACAAACACAAAATGAATATATACCCTAACTGGGGGGAAATCTAAGCCCTAAAGGGAAAATCTAAACCCTTAGGAGGTATCTAAACTCAGGGAAAATGATAATTATCTCCATTTTTACACTCAACTTTTTTGAAATTGTAATAGACTTCATTGAATCAGAAATAAATAATAAGTATACTTAAGCTTTGAAGTTGGATGAAAAAATAACTAGATTAAACCATGCATGTGGTGCATTTATCATTATCATTTGTTGTATATAAAAATAATTTATGATGCACAGATATTGATTATCCATACTACACAATAAAAAAATATGGTTCCAAAAACAACATGAAGTATAATAATGATTTCTATATCACTCTATCTATCTATCTCTTTCCCACACACACACACACACACATCCAGAAACATACACACACACACACACACACACACACACACACAAACACACGTGCAACTAATGATAAAGTTATGGACTAAAATAACTATCATAAGCTTCATTCAATCAGATACATGGACTGACACATGCACCATAAAATATTAATAGATGCAGCTTAAATCATTAATAGATGCAACATAAAACATTAACAGATGCAACTCAAATAGTAATAGATGGATCAACTAAGTACAAAGATCATTGAGAGATGCACCAAAAGTTTTCAATAAAATGAACTTCATAAATATCTGTACATGTATTTTTTGCAGCTAATTCACTCAACTAATCAATTACATAGAACCAACAAAACAATAAAATAATAAAAATTGAAAAAAAATTCAAAATTAGAAGTAAAATGACAGATTACCTGTCATTTTCATATTTATTTCCCTTCGCTTTTCTGTTTGCCTCTTCGTTTTTTCGTTTACCGCTTCTTCTTTGGTCAAGATTCGAGCGAGGGGAGCCGAAGGTCTCAGAGCGAGCCAAAAAATTTAAATTGTTGTCCGACGATTATCCTTGTGATACCCCGAGCTTTTATACCTTTTGAGAGCGTTATAACTAACTGAGTGAGTTAAATGTTAAGATTTGAGGAATAAAAATTTTCTTTCTAATTGAAGAGAAGTGAGTAAAACGTCTAGAATGCTTTGTGTGTTTAGCGTGAATTTATTTGTTCTATTTCTTGAGATGATGATGTGAAATATTTGTTGAGTTTGTTTACATGAAAATGAGTATGAGATTAATTTCCAGAAAAACCCCGAAGAGTTTGTTTAATTGAAAAAGAATAATGTTAATCGCCGAGAAAATTCTATGCGCCGATGAACTTAGAATAGAATTGATTTAAGATCTTTGAATGTCACAGCCCGAAATCCCGAGGGACGGCAGAAGCTGGGGTGCGACTGGGGTTGGATTAAAGAAGCGGGGAAGAAGGGGACTAACTGAACATACATACATAAAAGACAACATATATTATGCGAACAAGACTTTAATTACAAAAGGAAGAGTAATTCTCGAAGGATTACTCGACTGAAAGTACACGATGGATAAACTAAGTTATAAGACAGATCTTAGTCTACAGTGATTACATATATGTTCATCAAAATACTAGAGTTCTGCAGCGGAAAAGTGGTCCATACTAACTAAAGTCTTCCTATGACAACTTTATTCAACCTTCGCCGTTTCCATCGCTTCAACCTGCACATTTAGAAAACATATGCAGGGCTAAGTACAAAAGTACTTAGTGGGCACGTTGCCGAAAACATATTCATAAGTATAAATAATCAGGCATCTCATAATCGTAGCACATCGGGGTTTTATTGAAACTGACCCGTGTCTACTAAACATTTTTCTGACTCATTTATATAAATTAGCTTGTACAAGCATTTTTCTGGTATGTTACGTTCAAATCTTGACCAATTCTCATTCACCGTGGCTGATACCCCTCAACAGGGTATCACATACACCACAGGTTACAAAGTGCACTAACTCTGGAAAGCACTTAGTAGCTAACTCAGAGCCGATCGTTAACTAATAAATCTGGAAAACATGAAGGTTAACTCAGATAGGTACAAGAGAACTCACATAAAATATTTAAACAGTTTATGCCATGATTATCACTTTGAAAACACGATTATCAAAGCGATAAAGAAAAGGTTTTCCGAGCATTGCTCGTTTTATTTTATATATAAAAGCCCACCTCGAAGATACAGAACAACTAAACAGGTTTCCGTTCTTCGGTTCTTCCGTCCTTTCCTTAGTGCTGGCTTCCTCCTTCATCGAAAAATAATAACACTTAAAATCGGGTCGTAAAAGATAATCGATCATTAAAACTCAAAAAAGGTTTTTAGTCGTTTCATTTCTTTAGGCATTTGCACGCTACTAGTTTCTTTTTAGTTAAAACGAGAACGAGACTTGAACAAATCTCGTTTAGAACTCAAAAGGTCTCATACTCGACTCTTAGGTTAGTAGAGAAGATAGTCGGTAACTCAAAACGACTTAAAAGATCAAAAGGAACTAAGTTGGAAAAGAAATCAACTCAGGAAATTAAGTTTTAGTTCTTTAGACGATTTAGACAATTTCTCGCTTAACTAAACTTCTTTACTTTAACGGATACGAGATGAGATCTCGTATTGTTTAGCACTCAAGGCTCCTTTCTTGACACTGGGGTCAGTAGGAATATAGTCGTCAAGTTATTACGGCTTAGACCATCGAAAGAAACTAAGTTGCGAACGAAACAAGTTAGAAGATTGAAATCTGAAAATTCACTGCGCAAGACAGTAACTCTGGGGACTGCCCAGAATAGGGGAACTGGAATTCACTGCGCAAGACAGTAACTCTAGTTTACGCTCCAATTTACGGATCGCCAATCCGATAAACGATCTAAAAGTTATTACAGTTTCCGGAAAGGGTCGCAAAAACTACCGCGCTAACCCTAGTTGCTCGATGGAAATGACGTATAACTTCTTAGGTTCGTTCTAAGCTCTCGACTATCACTATAACTCATATTATATTAGCTCGAAAGCTCATGACGCCAACTACAAAGTTATACCTTAGTTCATAATAAATAATATTATCAAGTTAGAATTCTTATTTGACTTCTCGGTTATTAATTACGACCACATGTTCGTCTCTTACGAGATTTCAAAAGTTATCTCGTTCATTTTCTACGTCATCAAACATCGTCTAACATAGATCATTTTCATGCATATCATCACTCCATATCATCACTATATCTCAACTTAATTCGAGATCTTCGTCTCTTACCAATTCAATAATTATTTTAGAAAATTCTAATTAAATTCATAACATCATCTAATGTCATTAGAAACTATATTCCATCATCATTTCATCAATTAAACCAAGCTATATCAAACCCCTAATTAACACCTAAAAATCGGTATTTACACAAAGATTAAGAGAGTGATTTTCTTCATTAATCAACACCATTTAACTCTTAATCATACTATTATATCATCAATTGATCAAATGAAATCCAATTACACATTAAAATGCAAAACCCCCAATTTCAAACCCTAAACCCTAAATCGATTTCAATCAAACAAAGGGCTTTCGATTTCTCTTGGTTCTAATCACTAATTAAACACTTCCTAAGCATGATTTTATCATCAATTGAAGAATTCCAAAATTCCTATCATAAACCCTAAAATTTCGGTATTCATTAGGATATTAGGGCTCTTGATTTCTTTCAATTCTAATCCTAGAATTCACATCCCAACACTTCTAATTTCACTAATCCAAGATCAAAACATCTAGTTCATCATCCTCAAATTCGATCCAAAGAAGAAAATAAAAAGAAGACGAATCCAATTGGATAGGATTAGAGAGGAGATGAATACCTTGATCTTTACTAAAGGAAGTAAAAGAATTTGATGGTTGGATGATGACTTGTGTGAAATCTTCTTCAAGAACTTGGAGCTTTCTTCAACAATGGAGGAAGAAGAAGGATGGGAGAGAGAGAGGAGAGGCTGCCGAAAATTGGGAGGGAGGGAGAGTGAGGATGATTTAATTTGTGTGTTAGATATTACTTTAGGTAATGTGTAAAGTAGGAATAGTTACTACCTAAGGTGTAAAGTTTGAATAGTAAAGACTTAGGTGTCCACATAATAACATATAAAAAGAAAATATCTATGCTAAATGAGAGAGAGAAGTCAGCCAAGAGAAAGAAGGGAGGGAAAAATACGCGCTTTTCCGACGCGATACGACGTTACGGAAATTGGACGACGAAAAACATAGCTCGGCACAAAGTCGTCACGATCCGATTCGTCTAAAAATTCTAACGTACTAAACTTAATCGGAAAATAATATTTATAAAATTTTTTCTGACAAAAACTCGGGACGACACAGTCCGAGTTTCGTCCGGAAAATCATAAAAATGAACTTTCTCGGGCGAGTTCGTATTGCGATTTCGTGAATGTAAAAATCAGACGGTTTTCCGTTCTGAGTTCACGAACTAAAAACTTTTCGTACGTGCTAACCCTAAATACAGTAGTCGTTTAGCTGACTTCCGTAATTTATTTTCGGAAACGGATTCGACCATTAGTCTTAGAATTTAAAATTGTAAACTTAGGCGTGCAAAGTCATTATTATTATTAACTTTAAAATTTTGAGATCGTAAGGAATTTCCGGGGCATTACAATATAGCTCGGAACAAAAACAAGTATCAAAGTGTATATCAACAGACTTTCATTTCAAAAGAGTTGCAGCGGAAACTTGACTCAATTCCCAACATTCACACGTATGAAGACGTGCAAATGCCAGTCCGACATCCGACTCGACTCAACCAAAAACACCACACCACCAAGCGTCCATGCCTTCACCATCCTGTCAACCTGCACGTTTAGAAATACACGCAGGGCTGAGTACTTCGTACTCAGTGAACATATGTCGAAAACATTTGGAAAAAGATGCTCTTAAAGCTATATCAATTGAACTTGCCTTGCCGAAGCATCACAAGTATCTAAGCAACTTAAAAATGATTTTACTTGTGCATGCTAAAAACATTTTCTTTTAAATAGACTGCGCAGTCAAAACATAATATATACTCAACAGTATGCATCATCTGTCATAAATTCACTCACTGTGTCGAGAAGTAGGCCTCCTTCTCGAACACTGTGACCGGTCAAACCGAAGCAAGGCTCACAGTCACCTCAACATTTAATATACCACATGTGGGTTTCCTGCCTTTCACAGGATGATAATAACTCAAACAAACAGATGATAACACATACCAAACTCAATAAAAACGGCAAGTCAATCGCATTTAAAAATCACATAATAATACTCAATAGTATAATAACATTCATCGATAGTTTTGGTTTAGAAAAGCCCACCTGTCTTCCGACGTTCTAGCTAGGCGGCTTATTGGCTAACTGTCCTCGCTTATCTTTCCATCCGGCTTGATCCTTCACAGTTCGACATCGATAAAGAAGGTAAGATATTACGCAAAGACGGATATTAGACGTTGGTCTCGACTGAAGGACTTCTACTTGAGTCGTTTCTCTCAAAGCTATTCTTTTCTAAAAGTCTCGCATTCTCGTCTCTAAGCCATTAACTCTACTCGATAATTGGTTAATACTACTAACCAATGTCTTAGCACTTCTCGCTTTAATTATGAAACGTCGTCTATCTAAACTCCATTACTCGAGTTTTCTTTTATAAATTCTTAATCAATTCTCGATCTAATTATCAACTTGACAACTTAATTATTTTTGCATACAAAACAACTCAATAATCTTTCACGATATCATCACATAATATCATTCACTCAAGCATGTTAATTCAATTGCATAATAATTCCAAATAAATCGAACACATTGCTTCGAATTCAATCACATTTCAAAACACGTTAACATCTACTTAAATGTTATTTTAGAACTTAATTCAAATACGAATTCCTTTTTATAAAAACTCAATTAATAAAATTTAGCTTTCTCGACTTTTATACAACACTTTTCCAAACTCGATGTCTTATGAAACGTATTATAAACCTTTACTCAATTAATAAAAAAATTTCTTATTTTTATTAACTCTTATGAAATAGGGATTTTATTTCTATTTCTAACTCGATTCTTATTCTTGACTTAAACCATTTCTCTTTGGGTTATTATCTCGACAATTCTTCTCGATTTATTTTTAATCCACATGGTTTGAACAACAACTTACTTAATTAATTTAAATAATTACTTTCAAAAATCATTACTCGATATTTTACTCGTATTTTATTCTATTATTTTCTTGATTAAACTATACGAGTATTTAAACTTAACTCGTCTAACATCTTTCCTCGACTTGATTAAATCCTTTCTTCGCTTTCTTAACATTTTATTCTCTTTAATTTAACTCGATTTTCTCAACTCTTATTTATTTAATTAAGAAATTCCTTTTCCTCTTTTATTTACTAGTTTAAGACTCATTTCTTAATTAACAGATATTCTCCTTTATTCTTCAATTAATTTTTATTTCAATAAATATCTAGATTATTTTATTAATTTAATTACTAATTTCCTTTTTGATTTAATTTTATTAAAACTCAAATTTTCAAGATTTATCGTATGAACACTTAGAACACTTAAAACACTTACTAGATATTCTTTTCTATGTACTTTTTAATTCTTAATACTTTTAAAGCTTTAAAACTTCATTCTTTTATCACATTAAATCCTATTATCATCTAGGATTCAAACTTAAAACATAATTATACATCAACAACATTATAACATCAAGATCATCAAATCTTCCATATCATCACAAAATTATTTTCTTTAAAAACTTCATATATATCTATCGATTTTCTTCACACTTAATCAACATAAAAGATTAAATCATCACATCCATACTAATCTCATGCTCAAAACATCAATTAAATCATCAACAAAATCAACAAAATAATTTCTTCTTCCTACTCCAAAAACTCACGGCATTTTCACACTTTTGGGGGCAATTTATTTCTCAATTTTTCATGCACACATACTTATTCAAAACATGCTCAAAAACATATATCAAGTATCAAATTCATCATAGAACATAATAATCGATTTTCCCTTATTTTTACCTAATTTTCGGTATTAATAAAAAATTAGGGTTTTTAACTTCTTTTTCTTCTCTTAATTTATAGATTAAATCCTAGAGTTCGATTCTCCTATCGATTTCTCCTCACTCGATCTTCACATCGATAACCTAGGTTTGCCTAAACATAAAATAAATGTCATGCATGCATGTTTTCTTTCTTTTAGAGCTTATAGAGATACATATATACAAGAAATCAAATGAATATCATACTTTAGAAAATAAATTGGATCTCCTTCTCTTGATCTCCTTAAAACCGAAATTGATGGGGGAAATAGGGCTCAACTCTTAGCTTAGATTTCTCTCGGAAGAACTTGTCTTGAATCCCTCAAGAAAAAGAAATAACAATTAATCATCCATTTTTAGGGCTTAAGAGCCGAAAATAATGAAGAATGGGGGATGATTATTGGATTTCAACTCAAGAACTTGGAGAATTATTACCTTTCAACTTGGGGTTTGAAAGAACTAGGACAATGGTGATGATCTTCTCTTGATCTTCATGAGATTGGAGATTGAATACTAAGCTTTAATGGAAGAAATTTCAACTATGTGTGTGTGTGTATATGTTACGGCATTGAGAGAGAGAGGGAGAGAGTTTTTTCTTCTTTGTTGTTGATGGAGAGTTTTAGAGAGTGTGATAGATGAAATGAAAGAATTTCTTCTCATACATAGAGAGAGAGATCGAAAAAGAGAGAGAGATAGGTTGTAGAATGCATGCACTTGATTACCAACACATAGAATCTAAATGATGATGTTGGTGTTGGAACTTGGTTTGAGAGAGTGATAATGGTTTGATGTGATGGGTGTTTGCATGAAATCTCCATATCACAATTTACTAAGATCTTGTTAAGAATATTAATGATGAATGCTATTTAGTAGGTTTGGAGAGAGAGATTAGGGAGAGAGATAGAGAGATGGCGGTAGAGAGGGAGAGAGATGAGTGGAATTTTTTTCAATAATTTATTACGAGTATTAGTTACCCGGTCGTAAAAAGTTTTTCAGATAAAAAGATCCGTATTATTCCATTTATGCTAAAAACGGGTCTAATCTCTCCTCGTCTCGTTTCCGACACTAAAAACATCTCAAACCTAATTCACATCTCAATAAATAAATTAAGGGCTCCGATTATCTAATTTTTAGGTCTAAATTCCATATAATGAAGAAAACTTAAGAATTAGTCGGCTTATTAATCCGCCTATTAATCCTTTAAAGATTAAATTCTCTTAACTCTCTCGAATTATCTCGGATAAGCTTCTATCTTATCTCAATGATCTTAGGATTAATTCTAGGTTCAAAGATTTTAATTAAAGTCTATTCTAAGTTCATCGATGCATAATGATTTCTCGATTATCACAATATTCACTTCAAATCAAAGATCTTCGGAGTTTTCTGAAAATCATACTCGTACTCATTCTCATACAAATAACTTCAATATATGTATCACATTATCATTTCAAGAAATAGGGACAGATAATCTCACGTAAAAACACATAAGGGCATTTTAGTCATTTACTCATTTCTACTTATTAGAAAAAATTTTATTCCTCAAATCTCGTCATTTAAACTTACTAGGTTATTTAATACGCTCTCTAATGGTATAAAATTTCGGGGTATTACAAATTTCTAAAAGTACAAGTAATCGTGAATTAAAATAAACATTATTGTTAAGAAAAGTAATAGTTTGTAACACCCATTTTTTCTAACTTAACAATAACAATAATTTTACCAAGAAAAAACAGCGGAAACTAAACATGCAACTACATACGAACAATTAAATTGTGCCATTATAATTTAAATACTAATTAATCTTCCTTTACTTTAATCCTCTTATGAAAAAGCACAAACATACAAAACCCTAAGATCATCCATATATACAACAAGATAATATTTAATCTATACTTAATCTTGTACTTAACAAGAAGTTTCCGATTATTTAATTAAGAAAAATTCTTCCAAACACAAATTGAACATGAATTCTGACTTAATGACGTGTATATATATAGCTAGTTAGTTAATTCACAAAAGTTATTAATACGTAATACTATTGTAACAATTATAATATTACAAATAATAATATCAATATTATCAAGATCTAATAGGTCTACTGTATTAAAAAAAAAAACTTAATTTATTATTAGAACTTGACATCCGGTTTAGTGTGTACATATAATTTACACTACTGACACGTAAAAATCGATACACAATCATATATCTAAATTTAATAATCCATTATCGCTCAATCAGAAGAAAAAAAAAATAAATCCATCAATCTCATGGAAACAAATTAGAAATATAGTTGGAAGCAAATTAGAATTAGCTTAAGGAGTCTTTCTTACTGACATTAACTTGACTTAACTTTAAGGGAATTACAATGTACGTGAAACATGGTAGAAATAACATAATTTGATACTTTGTGACTAACATAAGAAGGGATAAACTCAAAATAACGAATTGTCTCAAATAATGAAAGCAGATAAATCCTAAAACTTGATTGAAATTTACTGAATATTATATTCTTGAACCTCCTAGTCATTCTTAGCATCCGCCTCTGCTTCGGCTCCAAAATCTGAAAGAGAAAGAAAATTGAAAGGGGGTGAGCATAACGAAATACCTCAGTGAGAAACAATGCAATTATCCAACGTGTTAATCATGCTAATAAATCATATTATCATAGATACATATACGTTTATAACCATAAAGACTTGATAACCATGAGGGCAGAAACGTGGCCCCGATTTTATAACTGTGAGGGTTGAGATGTGACCCGACTTGATAACCGTGAGGGTAGAGACGTGACCCCGACTTTATAACCGTGAGGGCAGAGACATGGCCCCGACTTTATAACCGTGAGGGCATTAACATTGCCCCAACTTGATAACCGTGAGATCATAGTACAAACATATATTATCAATGAAACATAAATATTAACATAGATAACATGCATGGATAATAAATAACCACAAGCACAAATTCCTCACCTTAACCTTGATTTGAAGACACTTGACGTAAACCTTGACAGAACTCCAAAAGCAGCTCTAATAAAAATTCTTAATCTAAATCAAGAAATCTTATCGTCTCATGTCTACATGCTAATGACCAAACACCTATATTTATAGGCTGCCAACTGTGTGTTTTGCGAGAACTAAGAGAGTTTGTAAATCTTATCACCACAACAAAAATTATATACGAAAAATAAATAAAATATAGTAAGTGATAAGTTTTTATTCTAGAATCATCTGTTCTCTATGAAGAAAAATAATAAAATAATCAAACTTGTTATTTTCATTGAAAACTTACTGCTGAAAAGAAATTATGAAATAAGTGATAAGCTCTTAAAAGATAATTTCATAAAACTTGTCATATTACAAAACCAATTGAACTATTTCCCCTTTTTTCCCCCTATTTCTTTAGAAATTAAAACTCCCAATAAAATTAACGAGAAATATATCTTATAGCTAATAAAAAAAAACAAGTGATAAAGATTGAATAATTTTAATATATAATATTTCAAGAATCCAATTATACTAGATGTCTGGGACGAAAAAGAAGTTACACCTAATCTTTAAACACATTTCTATATAATATTTAATAGATAATAATTATTTACTAAAATTTAAGCTTTCAACTAGGTAAAACAACTTATAAATACCTAACTTTGGGCTATATGAAAAAACTTAATTATGACTCATGAATTTGAATAGGATCTAACTTGGCTTAAAATAATAAAGTCTAATTATATTTGAAAAATCGGGATGTTACATAATTGTAAAACATTACCTTCTTTTATATCAATAATTACTTTTTATCGTAGTAATAATAATTACTTGATTACATAATTAAATGTACAAATTATCGTTGTAAACACAAAATATTGTATTTATTCAAATAAACACAAGATTTCATACAAATATAAGAATTTCAAATATGCGAGTTCAATCTCTATTTGATCCTCTGATTCTTCTCTTCAAGTTTGACCCTCGAACGGTCTTCAAGCAGCCTTTGAGACTTTTTGTACAAGTATGCCTCCTAGATCTCCTTGGACTTGATCTTCAAGCTTTGTAACGTTGATACGGATGACTTTCGCCTTGCTTCCGAGGTAAACGTTGAGCTTTGATTTGATCTTTGACTTGATAGCTTTGACTTGATCTTTGAGGTTGATGGCATTGACTTGAGCTTTGTGATTGGTGGTGTTGATGCGGTGGACTTTCGCCTTGTTTCCGAAGAAAACGTTGAGCGTCGAGCTTTATAACGTTGACGTGGAGGACTTCCGCCTTGTTTCCGGATCAAACACCATTTGATATGATTCCGCCAAAAAACGCATTGATTCCTACGAAGAACGCCTTGAATCTCGCCGGGACACATTGAATATTGAGAGATAAAACTTGGAGAAATTATCTCTTCAATTCTTGAGCTCTTGAAGATGATTTTTAGGTGTGATTTAAAGTTGTGTGGAGACCCCTATTTATAGTTGTAGGAAGAGAGAAGTTGAGTGGGCTTTGGACTCCATCATGGGCTTGAGGGATGAGGTGGCGCAATCTCATTGGCTATTGAATATTGATGCATATCCTTTACTTTTTGCCAAAGAAATAAATATTTATCACCATATAAAGACATATTTATCAATTAAATAACTTATATTAATATGGATATGATAAGATTCCATAATAAAGTAAGATATTAAAATCAATAAAATATATCATTAAATTTCGATATCTACAAATGCCCCCTCGAGACTTGTTCATGGACGACTTGTCGTGAAAATGAATGAGTCTTGATAAATTTAAATTTGTTAGATAGTTTATACTCATACCAAGGAGTTCTTGAACTTCAACTTGTGAAAGTTTATACTCATATTCAAGAGTTTTTGAATTTGCTAGAAAGTTTAAACTCATTTCAAGGAGTTCTTTGAATTTGAAAGAAAGTTTATACTCGTTTCAAGGAGTTCTTGAATTTGCTAGAAAGTTTTTACTCATTTCAATGAGTTTTGAATATGTTAGAAAGTTTATGCTCGTATCAAGGAGTTTGATGGAGTTGTAAACTTTTTATACTCGTGCTTAGGAGTTTATAGACCTTTTATACTCGTGTCAATGAGTCTTCATTTGATTTGGATTTGTAGACTTTTTATACTCGTGTCAATGAGTCTTCATTTGATTGGAATTGTAGACCTTTTATACTCGTGTCAATGAGTTTTCACTTGGATAATTCTTCAAAGAATATGATTATAGTTTTAAGGTGGGGCGCCGTACACAGTTTATACTCATGCGGGCCAGGAGTAACATGCAGTTTAGGCTCATGCGTCATGGAGCGTTGTAGACAGTTTATGCTCTTATCAAGGAGCGTTTGAAGTTATTTTGTTTGAAAAGTTTAGACGGTTTTTACTCGCATCTAGGAGCATTTTAGACAGTTTAAGCTCTTATCAAGGAGCACTTGAAGTTATGTTGAAAAGTTTAGATGGTTTTTACTCGCATTCAGGAGCATTTTAGACAGTTTAAGCTCTTATCAAGGAGCACTTGAAGTTATGTTGAAAAGTTTAGATGGTTTTTGCTCGCATCTAGGAGTTGTATAGACAGTTAAAGCTCTTATCAAGGAGCGCTGGCTTCATGGATTCCACCAAGTATTATAAGATTGATTTGTAGCATCTTCTTCGTCTTCACTTGTAGCTTCTTCATCACTTGAACTTTCTTTAGGAGATTTGCCCCCATAGGTTGTTTCTTGATTTTCTTCAAAGTTGTGACCCTCTTCAATCGAAAGATCTTCAACTCTATTTGCAATCATGCTTAACTCCATGTCATGAGCTCTTGTAGCTAATTCTTCGCAGGTTTTTGGTTGAATTCCTTTAAGGATGTATCGAAGACCCCAATCCATGCCTTGGATGCACATCTCAATTGCAGAAGTTTCAGACAATCGATCTTTGCAATTTAAGCTTAAGTCCCTCCAACGATTGATGTAGTCGATGACGAGCTCTTCTTTCCATTGGTTTGACTTTGTAAGCTCGACCATGCTCACCGTCCTTCGAGTGCAATAATAGCGATTGAGGAATTCTTTCTCCAATTGCCCCCAACTATCAATGGAGTTTGGCCGCAAGTCAGCATACCAATCAAAGGCATTGTCCTTCAAAGAACGCACGAACTGCTTCACCATGTGATCTCCATATGTTCCAGCGTCGTTGCAAGTCTCTACGAAGTGGGCTATATGTTGCTTTGGATTTCCTTTGCCATCAAATTGTTGAAACTTTGGAGGCTGATAGCCGATCGGCATCTTCAAGCTTTCAATCCTTTGAGAGTATGGCTTGCTATAAGTCCATGATGATTTGGAGGTCCCTTCAAACTTGTCATTGATTGTTTTCTTGATGAATGCTTTGAGTTGATCGGCATGCATCGATCCATTGCAAGAGACTTCAAGCTCCTTAGTCGGAGATTTGTCACCATCTTTTGGCTCCATGAAAAGCTCAGCTTCTTGATCGTCCTTTGCTTGTTGGCTTCTCGTATCCAAAGTATTTGCATTATCCAGCTTTGCGAGTTGAACATCTCGTTCTTCTAAGCGTTTGGCAAGTCCTTCTGCAAGCTTTGTCAACTTCGCGATTTGCTCCTCAAGACTTATAGACATCTTCTTTGGATTTGGCGAAGAGAAGAGATGAGAGGTAGAGATTGTCTCACCGGGCGTGCCAAAATCTGTAAACACAAAATATTGTATTTATTCAAATAAACACAAGATTTCATACAAATATAAGAATTTCAAATATGCGAGTTCAATCTCTATTTGATCCTCTGATTCTTCTCTTTAAGTTTGACACTCGAACGGTCTTCAAGCAGCCTTTGAGATTTTTTGTAGAAGTATGCTTCCTAGATCTCCTTGGACTTGATCTTCAAGCTTTGTAACGTTGATACGGATGACTTTCGCCTTGCTTCCGAGGTAAACATTGAGCTTTGATTTGATCTTTGACTTGATAGCTTTGACTTGATCTTTGAGGTTGATGGCATTGACTTGAGCTTTGTGATTGGTGGTGTTGATGCGGTGGACTTTCGCCTTGTTTCCGAAGAAAACATTGAGCGTCGAGCTTTATAACGTTGACGTGGAGGACTTCCGCCTTGTTTCCGGATCAAACACCACTTGATATGATTCCGCCGAAAAACGCGTTGATTCCTACGAAGAACGCCTTGAATCTCGCCGGGACACCTTGAATATTGAGAGATAAAACTTGGAGAAATTATCTCTTCAATTCTTGAGCTCTTGAAGATGATTTTTAGGAATGATTTAAAGTTGTGTGGAGACCCCTATTTATAGTTGTAGGAAGAGAGAAGTTGAGTGGGCTTTGGACTGCATCATGGGCTTAAGGGATGAGGTGGCGCAATCTCATTGGCTATTGAATATTGATGCATATCCTTTACTTTTTGCCAAACAAATAGATATTTATCACCATATAAAGACATATTTATCAATTACATAACTTATATTAATATGGATATGATAAGATTCCATAATAAAGTAAGATATTAAAATCAATAAAATATATCATTAAATTTCGATATCTACAATCGTAAATTAAAGTAAACATTGTTATTAAGAAAAGTTTCAATTGTGAACATTATCTTGATTTATATCAATAATTAATCTTTATTGATTTTATTTTATTAATTATTTTAAACCATTACAAATTATTTTGAATTATTTGTATTTTTTTAAAAAGATATAAAGAAAAGGAAAAAAAAAGAAGAAAAAGAAAAAAAGTTGAGGGAAAGAAACGAAAAAGAAGAAAAGAAGATATAGTAAAAAAAACAAAAAAGAAGAAAAAGAAAAAGAAGAAGAAGAAAGAACAGGCAAAGAAATAAAAATAATCAATTATTGCTTACAATGAGTATCGAACCTTGGCCTCTAAAGAGAGGATAGCACGGTGTTTTCACTAGGCTAGAATCTCATGTGATACATAACAGTCGATATTAATTATATAAATGTAAATACTGAATTAAAAAAAAATTGATGAGGCGTGGAGGAGCCATGAATAGCGTGTATAGCCCAAGCGCCCGGATCATGATATGCGGATCGGGTCAAATCGGTTGCATACAATACAATTAATTACACATAAATTTTTGTGTATATATATAGGGGAAGGTTGAGATAAGACCTTTGTCTTATGAGTTAACTAGTAACTCAATCTTGATCCTTTATTTTATTTAGTTAATGGTAGAGATTAGTTGTGCTTACGTGGGACGTTTTTTTTTCTTCACATTTTTATGGGATGCGGGGTTAGTTGCTTATTATTTGTAACTTCTCTCCTCCACTTTTTGTAGGATATGGTAATTGTATCTGTAATGCCCCGAAAATTCCTTACGATCTCAAAATTTTAAAGTTAATAATAATAATGGCTTTGCACGCCTAAGTTTACGATTTTGAATTCTAAGACTAAAGGTCGAATCCGTTTCCAAAAATAAATTACGGAAGTCAGCTAGACGACTACTGTATTTAGGGTTAGCGCGTACGAAAAGTTTTTAGTTCGTGAACTCAGAACGGAAAACCGTCTGATTTTTACATTCACAAAATCGCGATACGAAACTCGAACTGTGTCGTCCCGAGTTTTTGTCAAAATAAATTTTTATAAATATTATTTTCCGATTAAGTTTAGTACGTTAGAATTTTTGGACGAATCGGATCGTGACGATTTTGTGCCGAGCTACGTTTTTTATCGTTCGATTTCCGTAACGTCGTATCACCCCGGAAAAGCACGTAATTCCTTCTTTTTCCCCCTCCATGACCGACTTCCCCCTCTCTCCAAGCTTAGATATTTCATTATTATATAGTTTCTAACTAAATGACTCATCATATAGATATTTAGTTAACCTTTACACCTATTGCTATACTATTCACCTTTACACATACTACCTTATAACATAAGCTAAGTCATCTCTCACTCTCTTCCCTCCCTCATAAATCACGGCAGCCACCTCCTCTCTCTCTCCCATCCTTCTTCTTCCTCCATTGTTGAAGAAGGCTCCAAGATCTTGAGCAAGAAATCACACAAGTCTTCATCCATCCATCGAATTTCATTTATTCCTTTGTTAATCCTCAAGGTATTCATCTCCTCCATGTTTCTATCCAATTGGATTCCTCTTCTTTTTATTTTCTTCTTGGATCGAAAATTGAGGAAGATGAACTAGGTGTTTTGATCTTGGATTAGTAAAATTAGATGTGTTAGATGTGTTAATTAGGGATTAAAATTTGATGAAATCAAGAACCCTAATTGCTATGAGAATACCGAAAATTTAGGGAAAATTGGTATGATTTTTGAATCCTTGAATTGATGTTAAATTCATGCTTAGGAAGTAATTAATTAGTGATTAGAACCAAGAGAAATCGAAACCCCCATGTTTGATTGAAACCGATTAGGGTTTAGGGTTAGGAATTTGGGGATTTTTTCAATTCATGTTGCAATTGAACTTGAATTGTTTAATTGATGTTATTATAGTATGATTAAGAGTTAAATAGTGTCAATTAATGAGGAAAATCACCCTCTTAATCCTTGAGTAAATACCGAAAATAAGTAGAAAATTAGGGGTTTTCATGTGGTTGATTTAGATGATGTTTGGTTGATGAAATAATGTTGTAATTGGTATTAATTGTTGATAGGACTTTATTTAGATTTTTCTAAAATTATTTTGTGTAATGTAAGAGACGAAGAACTCGTCGTAAGTTGAGATATAGTATTGATATGAAGTGATTATATGCATGAAAATGAATCTTGTTAGATGATGTTTGATGACGTAAAATTTGAACGAAATCCGACAATTTTTTAAATTGTGTAAGAGACGAACAATTAGTTGTAATCAATAACCGAGAAGTCGAATGAGAATTCTAACTTGATAATATTGTTTATGATGGACTTGGGAATAACTTTTTAGTTGATGTCAAGAGCTTTCGAGCTAATATAATATGAGTTATAGTAATAGTCGAGAACTAGAACGAGAAGTTGATAACTTGTTGGTTTAGTACATGTTAGTTGAAAGCCGACATTTAGAACGTCGTGCTATTGGACGAGTTTTGAGAAAGATTTCATCACGTACGGGGGGTACGTGTCGACTGCCTTAAGGGTCAAGTTTCATAAGAAATCGAATACGAGAACTTAGAACGAACCTAAGACGTTATACGTCGATTCTAACGAGCAACTAGGGTTAGCGCGGCAGTTTTGTGACCCTCGCCGGAAACTGTAATAACTTTTAGCTCGTTTATCGGATTTGTGATCCGTAAATTGGAGCGTAAACTTGACATCCCAAACTTTCAAACGATACAGGGCTCATCCCCTGTTTCCAGATCCCCTGTTCTGGGCAGACCCCAGAGTTACTGTAATGTGCAGTGAAATTTCAGTTTCATTCTTCTAAGTTGTTTCGTTCGCAACTTAGTTTCTTTCGATCGTTTAAGCCGTAATAACTTGACGACTATCTTTCTACTGACCCCAGTGTCAAGAAAGGAGCCTTGAGTGCTAAACAAGACGAGATCTCATCTCGTATCCGTTAAAGTAAAGAAGTTTAGTTAAGCGAGAAATCGTCTAAATCATCTAGAGAACTAAAACTTAATTTCCTAAGTTGATTTCTTTTCCAACTTAGTTCCTTTTGATCTTATAAGTCGTTTTGAGCTATCGACTACCCTCTCTACTGACCTAAGAGTCAAGTATGAGACCTTTCGAGTTCCATACGAGATTTGTTCAAGTCTCGTTTCCCGTTTAACTAAAATGAATCTAGTAAGCGTGCAAATGTCTAAAGAAAATGAAACGACTAAAGCCTGTTCGAATTTCTATGATCGATTATCTTTTACGACCCGGTTTTAAGTTTTATTATTTTGCGATGAAGGAGGAAGCCAGCAGTAAGGAAAGGACGGAAGATCAGGAGATCGGAAGCTAATGCTTAGTAGTTCTGTATCACAAAGGTGGGCTTTTATATATGAAATAAAACGAGCAATGCTCTAAAACCTTTCTTTATCGCTTTAATATCTGTGTTTTCAAGTGATAATCATGGCATAAACTGTTTAAATATTTTATGTGAGTTCTCTTGTACCTATCTGAGTTAACCTTCGTATTTTCCAGATTTATTAGTTAACGATCGGCTCTGAGTTAGCTACTAAGTGCTTTCCAGAGTTAGTGCACTTTGTAACCTGTGGTGTATGTGATACCTTGTTGAGGGGTACCAGCCACGGTGAATGAGATTTAGTCAAGATTTGAACGTAACATACTAGAAAAATGCTTGTACAAGCTAATTTATATAAATGAGTCAGAAAATGTTTAGTAGACACGGGCCCCTTTTCAATAAAACCCCGATGTGCTACGATTATGAGATGGCTGATTATTTATACTTATGATTATGTTTTCGGCAACGTGCCCACTAAGTACTTTTGTACTTAGCCCTGCATATGTTTTCTAAATGTGCAGGTTGAAGCGATGGAAGCGGCGAAGGTTGAATAAAGTTGTCATAGGAAGACTTTAGTTAGTATAAATCACATTTCTGCTGCAAAACTCTAGTGTTTTAGATGTACATATATATAATCACTGTAGACTAAGATCTGTCTTATAACTTAGTTTATCTACCGTGTACTTTCAGTCATGTAATCCTTCGAGTTTAACTCTTCCTTTATGTAAATAAAGCTTTGTTCATAGTTTGTATGTTGTCTCTTATGTATGTATGTTCAGTTAGTCCCCCTCTTCCCCGTTTCTTTAATCCAACCCCAGTCGCACTCCGGCTTCTGCCGTCCCTCGGGATTTGGGGCTGTGACAGAGTGGTATCAGAGCAGTGGTTCGTATTCTGCTCTGAATATGAGTCTTCCTTCGAGTAGTAAGCATAGAGTATTCGTTCGTACTCTATGTCGAGTCTTCTTTCGAGTCGTAAGATAGAATATTTGCTTATACTTTAGATCAGAGTTTTCTATTAAGTAAAGATAAGAGTTAAGTTATGGCATTAAGAATCAGAATGTAGACGACAACTCAACCTCCCGCTACGTCGACTCAACGAGAAAAGAAAGGAAATAATTTTAATAATGTGATTTCTTTTAACAAGAAATTTTATAAACGAGTATTCAATGAGAATGAGAATAAGTTGTGTGCCAAAAATAAGAATCTTATGAAAGTATAATTTAATTTATACTTTGTTTGTTATGTGGCTATGTGATAGTACGAGTACTATCTTACGTGAAATTATTTGCACGATAATTTCTATTATTTTACCATGGCATGAGAACCTAGAAGCAATCTAGGGATTTTCCCGGGTTATTGAGAATGTAGACGAAAAACTTAAGATCTTTCCGATTCTCCGAGAACTTAGACGTTTTTAAGAAACGTTATTTCAAATGATTTCGAAAGAAGATCCACAACACGTGAAGGACTTCTATTGATAAATGTCACATGCGTATAGTGACATGAATAAAGACACGGCAAAGTTGATCTTTGTTTTAAAACCCGATAAGAATTTCCTTCGAGGGAAACAAAATAAATATCGATAAAATAAAGTAAATATGTAAGAAAGGAATGAAAGAAACAAATAGACGTGTGAGAAAAACGTGACTTCAAATTATTCGAGAAAAGGTTGAAACAAGGAGGATAAATTGAAGTAAACGGAAGAGCCGAATGTTACCTTAGTTGTAAGGGCATGAACAAAGTCTCTTGGAAATGACTTTGTTTTACTTATTAGGAGTCGTTCAAGTATTTGATTAGCTTAAATTTTGTATCTTCCTCGAGAAGATTGAGTATTCCGAGCTAAATTGGAAAGTTTCCAAAAATTTCTTTTTAAGAAGTAGTTGTGTGTGCAATTCGAGAAATTGCTACTCGATTTAGGAAAGTAAATTCTGTATGAAGTGAACGATAGAGCGAGACAGAAGTCCCATGTGATTGAGGGACTGTTATGTGGACTTGATCAACCCACATAATAAGAAACTCAATAATATGGGTCTTATGCCCCACTAGCAAAACCTTTTTAGTATGGTATAAGTGGTTTAAAGAGACGAATGTTACTTACGTATAAGTAACATGTAACGACGTTGTTCCTTTTCTTTTCCTTTCATTTTTGTAGTGTTCGCCTAGTTCGAACTTTGCGAAGAGAATTGTTTCATTATTAGGAGTCAAGCGCGAAGCTTGATTAAATTTCTAACGACCGCTCGATTTTAGCAATGACGACTAGAACTTGTTCTAAAAAGTTATTCTTAGGATATATTCCATTTTTGTTTTTGGGAATTTATATTTTTTATACTTCATCATTGAATGAAGAATACGACACGTATGAGTATTATGAGTAGTAAACGACAAAGTCTGTTGTAAACGAATGTTACTTTTGCATAAGTAACGTGAACAAAGTCGGCGTGCTTTGTTTTAATAAATGAGAATCGATAAGAAATTTTTCCTTGAGAAAGAGATAAGGATTAATGAAAGAAAATAATAATGAATTAAAGTAAGAAATTAAGGATAAGAAATGGGAATAAAATCTTGAAATTTTATTTCTGTATATTGTGGGTACGAGAGCAATTTTCTGTGAAATTGCTAGATGATTAAGATAAGTTTGTTAGATTAAGTGTGGTGATATTACAATTGAATAAGGAATATTCATTTGGTAATTTAAGATTTTCCGTAAGATAAGATATCATCTTACCGTTACTGATCCGTGTTTCTTAAAAACTTTATAGGATGACTTCCATTAGTGACACGGCTTCGGAGAGTCAGTCCCCGCCACAGCGTACTTGGGCAGATCAGTTATTGGATAGGTATAGAGATTTTGGGGCAAACCCGAGACACGATGTAGGACAGAGGATTAGTTACTTTTCGTCAGTTTATTATCCAGTCAGGCATACCATTCCAGAGAGTCAGGCTATACCTGACTTGGTTAGACATCTACCAGAGGAATGAAGTGGTTGGGCACACGATACGGCGTGGTACTACCTTGGGATGTTTGACGACGATATAGAGCCAACAGGTGATTACAATGAATTCGCTTTGGAGGTACATAGGCGTTTTTTCGAGAGCAGACACATAGCAGCATATCTTGTTCAGGCGCATTCTCCCTACACCCACTTTCCGGCAGATTCAGAGTCAGAGCATGATGAGATAGGTCAAGAGATGATTGCACAGTTGGAGATCCCTTCAGTGATGGTACCTAGTGTGGACACAAGGGAGTTAGTTGCAGAGACAGCAGATGGCCTAGGGTTACCCGCTCCTTTTCAGCATGAGCCTTCCATGAGAGTTCAGGGACCATTTCAGTCAGGACCAGAGTATTTAGACACAGACGCAGGGCTTACCGCCCTGTTACAGTTACCATCCTCATACAGACCCCTTGATGAGATTTGCGCGGAGTTGGCCAGAGTTCGGGCTGAGTTTGAGGCAGGACCGTCCAGGGTCCATTCCAGAGAGGAGTACGAGTCCAGTTCACTTTCCGACCACCTGCTGCCTCCAAAGAAGCGGGCATCAGTGACTTGTTGGGGCTGCTTGGTTTCAGATTCAGAGATGACAGTTTCAGATATGCCTGCACCACCATCACTTACACTTGCAGATGGCACTACTTTGAGGGTCGAAGAGACACTCCAGTTTACTTTCGGTTCAGAGTCAGATGATGAGGACCCGGATGAGGATCCGGAAGAGGACACTGATGAGGATTCGGATGAGGATCCGGACGAGGACCCCGAGGAGGATTAGGCCATAGTGGGTAGTGGTGACTTGACCGCAAGTTTGTTGAGCAAGACGTCAGAGACGCATAGTACTATAGTAGCCTTTTGTTGTACATAGTCGGATCAGTAACTAGATAGTTTTGTAGTACTCCATCGGATACGAAATTATGCATCATTTCCGTTCTAGTACTTCCAGTAGTACGGTAATGCAAGATGTTAATGCATCATGTACGCGTAGGCAGTTAGCCTAGCTTAGACTCGTTGTAGTCTAGTTTTGTATAAGTCCTTGTTAAAGGCAAAACTAACACATCCTTTTTGATGTATATATGTAATATACATGACCCATGAGAGGGTTTGAGTCACAAAAACTTTCTTATGAATCGTATAACTAAACCAGAATGCCAAATGAACTCATGTAACGAGTGTTTAATTTAACCTTGGAGGTTAAAAGTTGAAAGAAATAGAGTCGAAGTTAATTTGTTATTCTCATTTACGTGAAAGTATTAAGTGGGAAAAGAAAAGGGTTAGTGAGAAAATGAAGGCTTAAAAGCAAGTGCTAATGAGAAAATATTTGTATCTTATAGTTCCAAAAATGTCGCTGAGAGCTGTTAACGATCAAAGAGGATCTGATAGTCCTAGAGAGTCTGATAGAGGTCAAGAACAACGTATAAGAGAGGAAAGGAAAAAACACCCAGCAACCTTTTCACTTCCCCTATCTCCGCAACGTCATAGCATTGAGGATTTATTTTTCGAAAGTAAAGCACCATATTTCGATGGATCTGGTAATCCGAGTGAGGCCGAGCAATGGATACGTTCGATGGAGAAAATCTTTGAGACGATTAGACTTAGTGATGAGAAGCGTCTAGCATGTGCTGGATATCAGCTAACTGGACCAGCTAAATATTGGTGGAAGACTAGACAGAGAATTATGTTGGTAGAAAAAGCGGCTCTAACCACCTGGAATGGTTTTAAGGAGGCGTATTACGAAAAGTATGTATCCAATCAAGTCGAAACTGAGGAGGAAATAGCCAGGAAGCTTCAGGGAGAACTTAAGTATGAACTGGGAAAAGCAATAGCCAGACAGGAAGGATTGAGTTATGCTGAACTACTAGAACGAGTCCGAGAAATAGAGGCAGTAGTGCCTAATAAGGAAAAGATGGTAATGTCCACACCAGCACCAAATAAGACCCCAACCCAAAATCTTCCCAACAATAAGGTTAATCATAAGGGTAAAAGTAAATGGGAAGGAAGTAGTAGTGATTGTTACCAGTGCCACAACAAGCAAGGGAAACAGAATAGGGCTCGGCAGGGTTTCCACCAGCCAGGAAAAGGAAGTAACTATGGAAAGAAAGTAGGGCAAAAGAATAATCCACAGAGAAATGAACAATCCGGTCAAGGCAAGAGAAATCATCTACTAGGACAGCTGCAAGGACAGCCAAGGAACGGTAACCAAGGAAAAATCACTAATCCAGATTACCCTAAGTGTAATAAGGAACATCCCGGTGTTTATTTAGCAAAAACAAGTGTTTGCTTCAACTGTGGACGTAAGGGGCATGTTAAGAGGGATTGTCCTGAGCCGTGGCAAGCAGTAGAACATAAACGAGAATTTTCTATTTGTTTTAGATGTGGTAAGAAGCATGAGGGTGTGTGTCTAGCAAACATGGATAAATGTTTTAATTGTGGGTAGACGGGGCATATAAGGAGGAGTTGTCCGACGCTGCTTCGGACGGCAAAACCAAATCAGTACGGCCAACTTCAACCATCAATTACCACTCGAGTCCAGTCATAGCCACAGCTGATGCAATCACAACAAAATGCAGGAGCGTACATGATTAGGCTGGAGAGGCATAATGAAGGAAAGGGAGATTTGACAGGTATTGGACGAACCGTATAAAATTACCCTGTCAAAATTGTTGACCCGTACTAGAACTTTATACCAGTTTCTAGTACCCATTGACCATACTAGAGCATTATATTCATTTGGCTAGTACCCTCTGACACTATAGGACTAAGACTAGAACGCTCTAATCTTGAAATAAGAACCACTACGATTTAGGAAGTGTTGATGACCTCAGAGAATTATTCCCTTAGTTTCGTTGAGCATAAAAACTAGAAAGAAGCTCTCAGTCTGTCAATCCTTAGTTTCATTGGGCATAGAATTTAATTTAGGGTCTTTCTGTTAGAACATAGCAATCGATTGGGAAGTAATAAAATGTACGATATATATATATATATATATATATATATATATGATTTCAGAAATGGACTAGTCGTTTGAGAATTACCACGATTCTCGACAACAAGAGAAAAATCTCTTTCAAAACCTCGAGTAGATAACCTAAAGAATTATGTGAAATTTCAACGGGCAGGACGATACCGATAATGTCCGCCCTATAAGCCAAGATGTTGATAAAGAAGAAAGATATGACAGCTTATTTCATATACCTAGTTGGAGATCTAGGAGCCAGGAAGATCATCCAAACACGAGCGTTGTGAAAGAATATGAAAATGACTTTTCAAAAATATTATCTGATTTATCACCGGATTGTCGCGTAGGTTTCACGATCGACTTAGAACTGCGAGCAGCTCCCAAATCAAAGGCTTTATGTAGAATGATATCGAAGGGGTTAGAGGAGCTTAAGATCCAACTGCAAGAGTTGTTAGATGACGATTTCTTTAGACAAACATTTTCACCATGGAAAACATTTTAAATGTTCATCATCGAAGAAGGATGATTCTGCGAGAATGTATATAGGCTGTCAAAAGTTAAATAAAGATAACCCTTAAGAATAAGTATCCTTTAACGAGAATAGAAGACCCCTGATAAGCTTAAATGGAAACAAGTACAATTGTAAGGATAGACTTAAGGTCTAAGCATCACTAGTTAGAGGATAAACTGGTGATATACCCAAAATTTTCTTTCGAACCAGATAAAACCATTACGAATGCTTAGTTATGTCGTTAGTTGGCTAATGCTCCGTAGTATTCATGAACCACATAAATAGAATTTTTCCACCTAGACTTAGAAAAGAATTCATTTTAGTATTTATCGACGACAATTTCAGTTACCCCAAGAATGAGGATGAACACGAAGAATACTTGCGAATAGTGCTAGAAACGCCTAGAGTCGAGAAACTAGATGCCAAGTTCAGAAGAGCAAGTTCGAATGAAGAAGAAATGTTTCTTGGATATATATAGTGTCGACAGAAGATGTTAAGATAGATTCACGCCAAGGTAGAGGCAGTACTCAAATGAAAAATCGCTTACCAGTCTGAATGAAATAAGAAGTTTCCTAGGTTGGACAGTTATAATAGAGGTTTCCATCAAGGAATTTTCTATGATTACTAAGACTTATAACACAACTACATAGAAGAGAAAAATAAATGTACAAACAATTGTGGAATAGGAACGCAGACGTTCTAGGAAAAGTTTATCATTACCCCAGGTTTAGCCCTCCCAGAGACGACAAGGAATACGAGATGGATGCTAACGCTACAAAGAACAAGATAGGATGGTATAAATGCAAAATGAGAAAGTGATAGCTTATGCTTCACGACACATTAACCTTAGGAAATTGAGTATTCAACCTACGACTTAGAACTTGCAGCTGTAGAGCTTGCATTGAAAATTTGGACACACCATCTATATGGTGCAAGGGATGAGATCTTCACAGAACATAAGAATTTGGAGCGTGTATTCGAGCAAAGGAATTAACATAAGACAAAGGAGATGGCTCGAACTAGTAAGATATTATGATTGTGAAAATAATTACCATCTAGGTAAAGCTAAGGGTAAGAATAGATACGTTGAGTCGTAAGACTCCAATTAAGTTTAGATATCTCTACGTCGGAGAAGAAATGCTTATACGAGGATTCGAGAAGATGGATATAGAGATGCATGATGCATCAGCATCGATCACAGAGCAAATAGCGACATTAGTAATTATACCAAATTGCGAGAAAGATTATAAGTACCTAGATAAAGGACAAGTTGATTGAGGAGTTTCGACTAAGGATAAGAGCGGATAGACCAAACAGTGATTCCGAAACAATGAGTATTATGATAGAAATTAAAGAGTAGACTTAGTATTTCCGATGACGACGAATTTAAGATTTAAGAAAGGATTTCTAGTGGAATAGAGTGAAATGAGATGTTGCCTAGTTTGGTAGAAAGATGTTTAGCTTATAAGAAAGTGAAAGCTTTTCACTAACAACTATACGAGTTGTTACAACCATTAGGTATTCCAGAATGGAAATAGAAGGATATAGTTACGGTTTTATGACAACGGAATTTTTGAAAGACACGAGGCAGAAAAGTTAGATACCAAACTTAACTTTAGTACTGCTTCTCACCTCCAGTTGAATGGACAGTCCGAGAAAACGATTCAGATACTCGTTGATGTGCTAAGAGCGATAAGATTAGCCGCAGAGCGAAATGGAAGAACACTTAGCCAACAACCGAATTATTATAACAATAATTATTAAGCTATGATAGGTATTACGCCTTACGAGACTTTGAAGAAAAAGAAGTTTTAGATAGTTGCCTTATTGTTATAAGGTAGGTAAAAGAAAGAACTTAGGACCAGATACGGTCAGTGAAATTATCGAGATCATACGATAGATTCAAGTCAGAAGAAACGAGTTTAAAGAAGACAAAAGTCTTAAGTATATACGACAATTCGAACTTAATAATCGAGAAGCAAAATAAAAGCTCCTTAAGATTTCTCCGTTAATGAGAAACCTTAGTTTCGTGTCAAGTTCAGACTTCGATAAAGATCTATATAATTAGCAAATAACTTGGAAAAGATAGTTTCCAATACGAATAGTTATGGCTTTATCGCCAAGTTTATGGAATGCTTATTTTTTTTAAGTGTATCTAATTTGAGAAAGTATGTACGTTCGATTTTATAATACTAAGTTCTATCAGCAAGACGTCGTTCTAGAAACCGACTTAAGTTATCAGGAAAGATCGAAAACGATCTTGGATCGAAAAGCACAAAAGTTAAGGAGCAAGTCGAGACAATTAGTAGTAGCGTTATAAGATCATCACAGGCAAGAGGAAGCCATGTGAGAATTCGGAAAAGAATTGAGTATGAAGTACTCCAAGCTGTTTATAAAGGATAAGCAAATTTCGGGACGAAATTTTTCGCAAGGGGGGTAGGATGTAATGCCCCGGAAATTCCTTACGATCTCAAAATTTTAAAGTTAATAATAATAATGGCTTTGCACGCCTAAGTTTACGATTTTGAATTCTAAGACTAACTGTCACGCCCCGACTCTCGAGGTGCGACTTACGAACAACAACAAACCTAAATAACTAACAACTAACTCAAACAAAGGGAACATGCTCGGGGAAAAAAAAGATGAAATATAAGGCAATCGAATTTGGTTTTCAAAAGCATAAAGAAATAATAACCGAGCATCTTGACTTCACTTTTAACAGGAATTTCAACAAGTAAATCATGCTGATGGGAAAGGAATTCCAACAAAAAGAGGAAGCATGCGATTATATACATCACGATAAGGGATCATGTTCAACGACAAGTCAAGTTACGAGCCCATCGCTCGGGATTACAAGTTAAAGGGGTTACGAATTCAACAAACATTCAAAGTCTTCGAGCACAACGCTCGGAATCAAAAACATGAATATTAGAGTACTAGCATCAACAGACATTAGATCAAAAAGATTGCAGCGGAAATTAGCATCAACTCCCAACACTTGCACGTATGAAGACGTACAAATGCCAGTCTGAAATTCTACTAAACTTAACCAACAAAACCAAACCACACCACCAAGTATCCACGCCATCACCATCCAGTCAACCTGCATGTTTAGAAACACACGCAGGGCTGAGTACTTCGTACTCGGTGAACACAAGCCAAAACATTTGAATAAAGATGCTTCTTAAAGCTATATGAATTGAACTTGCCTTGCCAAACTTCACAAGTATATAAGCAGTTTTAAAAACGGTTTTACTTGTGCATGTCAAAACATTTTTATTTAAAACAGACTGCGCAGTCAAATATCATATAATATAACAGCATGTATTATCTATCACCAATAACTTCACTGTGCCGAGAAGTAGGTCTCCTTCTCAAACACTGTGACCGGCCCAACCGAAGCAAGGCTCCCAGTCACCTCAACATATACCACACGTGGGTTCCTGCTTTCACAGGATAATCACATCTTCATATAAATAGATGATAACACATACTAACTTCAATAAAATGGCAAGTCAATCACATTTGAAAATCATAATATAATATTCAATAGCATACTAATTTTCATCGATAGTTTTGGTTCAGAAAAGCCCACCTGACTTCCGAAGAACTAGCTAGGTGGTCTAGGGCTATTTGTCCTCGCTTAACGATCCGTCCGGCTCGATCCTTCATAGTTCGATATCGATAGATAAGATATATGAAAGACGGACACAAAGGCGTTGGACTTTAACTGACGGACTTCTATTTGAGTCGTCGCTCTCTTCGTTCTAACTTTTCTAAAAGATCTCACGTTCTTGTCTTTATTTTATTAACTCTATTCGAAAAGGTTAACTTTACTACTTAACATCGTACACTTTTCTCGTTCTAATTAATAACTTCATTATTACAATTCTATTACTTGAGCTTTCTTTCAAGGACTTTAGTTCATTCTTAATTTAACAATCAATAACTCAAACATTCAATTATTTTTCACAACATAACTATCATCATGCATTTAAACACTTATTCAAACATATAATGAATTCATATAAATCAAGTATACTTCAAGATACATTAACATTCATTCAATTTATATCTTAAAATCTAACTCGATTATGCATTTCCTTTTATGGAGGCTTAAACTATTAATTCTATCTTTCTTATTTATATAGACAACGCTTTGTTCTACATCCGCTATCTTATAAGGTATTTTATAACTTTTATTTATTTAACAAAAATTCTCTTAGCTCTTAATAAACTCTTATGAAATTATAAATTCTTGTTCAATTCTAACTTGATTCTCATTTCTTAATTGAATATTATTCCTTTAATTATTATTTCGGTTTATCTTTTCTTCGCTTGGTTGGAACGACGTCCCAAAATTAAATATTTAATTAATCTTCTATCAACTTATTATTCGGCATCTTATTTTATTCTCATTTTCTCGATCAACTTATACGAGTATCTATCTTAACTCGTCTAACATCTTTTCTTTATTCAATTTAACTTTCCTTTTTTCTATTTCTTATCGATTAATTCTTCTTAAACTCGGTTTTCTCTATTTTGTTTATTTCTTTAATAATTTCTTCTTTATTTGTTTTAAACCTTTAAGCTATTTCTTACTTAATAATTTCTTTATCTTTTGATAAACATTTTTATGAATTAGCTCATTTTATTAATCACATTATAAACATCCAATTCTTTTTTATTATTTCTACACTTAATTTCTTTCAAAAATTTCAACATGCAATCTCATTTTTTTCACTTAAACACATGTATGATTATACTAACATAACATACACTCATCTCATTGATCAAAACATCACTCAATACATCAACAAAATCATCAAAATAAATTCTTCATTTTTCCTCAAAAATCACGGCACACACACACATACATTTTGTGCATTTTATTTCTCAATTTTTCATGCAAATAATCTCATTACTAACATGATAAAAATACAAATCAAGCATCAAAATAACAATAACTCAAAGAATTCATATTTCTCTTATTTTTACTATATTTTTCGGCATTTATCAATTCTTTAGGGTTTTAGTTTCTTTTTCTTCTCTTAATTCATCGATTAATATCTAGTGCTCGATTCTCCTAATGAATTCTTCTCACTCGATTAGCACATGCATATCCTAATTTTGCCTAAACATAAATTAAATAACATGCATGCATAGATCTTTCCTTTAGGACTTATAGACATACATTTTTACAACTAATCAAATGAATTCATACTTAATTAAATGGGAATCCTTCTCTTGGCTCTTGGGATTGAAATGGATGGAAATGGTAGCTTCAAAGCTTGAATCTTGAAAGAAAGAAGGATGTCTTCTTGAATCCTCAAAGAAAAAGAAATAATATGGGATTAATCATCCATAGGTATTAGGAATCAAAATAAAGAAAAGTGTTGGATAATTCTTGAATTCAACTTCAAGAACTTGGAAGATTCTTACCTTTCTTTGAAAATATGGATGAAATGGATGGAGATTGATGACTTCTACTTCATTTTCATGGATGGAGATCTTGAATCTATGGTTGCATGTGAAGAAAAATCAAGTATGAGGGAGAGAGAGAGAATGCCGTGAGGGGGAGAGAGCTTGGGAGGGTTTGAGAGGTTGTTTTTCTTTTCTTGCAAGAGAGAGAGAGATCGAATGGAGAGAGAGAGATGGAGTTTGATAATGAATTGTGATCTTTCCTACTTGTCTTAGATGCATAAGATTCAAATTCAACAAAGAGAAAATAAAGATATACTTGTTGGAAATTGTAAAAGACAAGACTTGACGGTTGATGTGAACTTAACTTGTATGCACACTTTAAGCAATCCATGCATAAGACATCATCATGGTGTTGGTCTTGGAAATTGAGGGATGATGGGAGAGGAGTTGTGAGGTGGAGAGAGAGGGAGAGAGGTGGATGACACGTGTCGTCGTCGTGTCGTTACGGGTATTAATTATCCGGTCGTAAAGGTTTTCCGGGTAAAACGATTCGTATTAATTCCGTTTTGTTCTATTAACGTGTCTAACCTCTTCTCGTTTCACTTTTGACACTGACTCATCCCAATCCTATGTCACGTCTCAAATTAAAAGATTAAAGGCTTCGATCATTTTAGTCCTTTAATTCTTAAAAGAATTTAATCGGCTTATTAATCCGTTTATTAATCCTTTTCAAGACTAATGCCTCATTTCTCTTCTCAATTCTCGGATAAGTTCTTACCCTATCTCAGTGATCTTAAAAGAAATTCTATGTTCGAAGGTTCTAATTTAATTCTATTCTATGTTCATCGTCGTAAATATATTTCTCGGCGATTAACGTTATGTTATCTTAATTAAACAAACTTCTCAGGATTTTTTCGGAATTTAATCTCATACTCATTTTCATATAAACGACTCAACAAACATATCACATCATCATTATCTCAGATAATTAGAACAGATAAATTCACACAAGATTCACAAGGCAATTTAAACGTTTTATTCAAAACTCATCGATTAGAAAAGAAAAATTTTACTCCTAAATTCTCATCTTTGAACTTACTCGGTTAATTAGACGCTCTCTAAAGGTATAAAAACTCGGGGTATCACATCCTCACCCTCTTAAAAAATAATTTCGTCCCGAAATTTACTGACCTTAAGAAAATAACTCGGGATACTTTGCTTTCATCTTTTCTTCGAGCTCCCAAGTGGCTTCTTCAAGATCGTGATGACACCATTTGACTTTCACTAAGGGAATCGATTTCGTTCTAAGCTGCTGGACTTTATAATCTAAAATCTCTTCGGGTTTCTCTTCTTAGCTTAGATCGGGCTTCATCTCAACATCTTCTTGACGTATTACATACTTCTGGTCAAAGACGTATTTTCTCAACTGCGATACGTGAAACACGTTATGCGAACTTCCGAAACTAGGCGGTAACGCTAAACGATATGATACGGATCCAATCCTCTCAAGGATCTCGTATGGTCCTATAAAACGAGGTCTAAGCTTTCCTTTAACTCCAAAACGATAAACTCCTTTCGAGGGGGACACTTTCAAAAACACTTTATCTCCTTCTTCAAATTCTAACTTAGATCTTCGATTATCGGCATACGACTTCTGTCGACTCTGAGCTTCCTTAATCTTCTCACGGATCTGACGTACAGATTCTATCATTTCCTCAATCGCTTCTTGCCCTGACACTTTCCTTTCACCGACTTCATTCCAATACAACGGCGATCTACACTTCTTTCCGTAAAGAGCTTCATACGGGGCCATTCCTATCGTATTCTGATAGCTATTGTTGTATGCGAACTCAACAAGAGGTAAAACTTTTTCCCACTCGACTCCTTTATCTAACAAGACGGCTCTCAACATATCTTCAAGAATTTGGATCGTTCGCTCGGATTGACCATCGGTTTGAGGGTGGTAAGCAGTGCTGAACTGCAATTGGGTTCCCAACTCTTTGTGGAAACTTTCCCAAAAACGGGCGGTGAACTTCGAATCTCTATCAGAGGTAATCGTCTTCGGAACTCCGTGCAACTTCACAATTTCTTTGATGTAGATCTCGGCTAACTTGGCTGATCCATAAGTATGTGGAATAGGTATGAAATGAGCAGACTTTGTCAACCCATCCACGATTACCCATACTACTGTATTTCCTCTTCTTGATCTTGGCAATCCTGTCACAAAATCCATTGTGATTCCATCCCACTTCCACTCTGGGACGGGTAACGGCTGTAGAGGTCCATACGGTCTTTGATGTAAGGACTTCACTTGCTGGCAAGCTAGACATCTTTCAACGAAAAATGCCACATCCATCTTCATTCCATTCCACCAAAACTGGTTCTTTAGGTCTCGGTACATCTTCGTGCTGCCGGGATGAGCTGTATATGGGGTTTCATGAGCTTCACTCATTATTTCGTTCTTCAACTTGTCATCGTTAGGCACACAAATTCTTCCTTGATACAACAACGCATTATCGCTTGATTCTGCAAAATCTTTAACTTCTCCACTTCTCACCTTTCTTCGTAGCTTTTCTAACTCTTCGTCTCTTCTTTGGCCTTCTACGATACGGGTTCTTAGGTCAGGCATCACTACTAAAGTAGCAATTACTTGATCTACTGTCGCTGGAGGTAAGATTACTTCAATCTCCATCTTTGCAAACTCTTCAATCAACTCGACTTCATCAGTTAAAAGAAATCCTAACTCGATTCTATCCGATTTTTCCTTCCTTCTCTTTCTACTTAACGCGTCGGCTACTACGTTCGCTTTACCGGGATGGTAAGATATCTTGCAATCGTAATCTTTTACTAGCTCAAGCCATCTTCTTTGTCTCATGTTTAACTCCTTCTGCTCGAAGAAGTACTTCAGGCTTTTGTGATCTGAGAAAATTTCACACTTCGCTCCATAAAGGTAATGTCGCCATATCTTCAAAGCATGAACGACGGCTGCTAATTCCAGGTCGTGGGTTGGATACTTCTCTTCGTAAGGTTTGAGTTGCCTGGAAGCATATGCAATCACTTTCCCATTTTGCATTAACACGCATCCTAGTCCTTGAGCAGATGCATCGGTATAAACAACATAATCTTTATCTGGCTCGGGTAGGGCTAGAACTGGGGTTGTCGTTAATCTCGTCTTGAGTTCTTGAAAACTTTTCTCACACTCTTCCGTCCATGTGAACTTCGTTTCTTTCTTCAACAGGCTCGTCATCGGCTTCGCGATCTTAGAAAATCCTTCAATGAATCTCCGGTAGTATCCTGCTAAACCAAGAAAACTACGGATTTCATGTACTGACGTCGGGGACTTCCAATCTTGCACAGCTTTCACCTTCTCCATATCTACTTGGATGCCTTCGGACGAAACTACATGTCCTAAGAAATTTACTGCCTTTAACCAAAATTCGCACTTGCTGAATTTGACATACAGCTTTTCCGTTCTAAGCGTTTCTAACGCAATTCTTAAATGCTCTTCATGCTCAGCTTCACTCCTTGAATACACCAAAATATCGTCTATAAAGACAATCACGAACTTGTCCAAATATTCGTGAAAAACTCTATTCATCATATCTATGAACACTGCCGGGGCATTTGTTAATCCAAAAGGCATTACTATGAATTCGTAATGTCCATATCTCGTTCTAAAAGCAGTCTTCGGAATATCTTCTTGCTTGATCTTCAGTTGGTGGTATCCAGACCTTAAGTCAATCTTGGAGAAAACACCGGCTCCTTTTAGCTGGTCAAACAAATCATCTATCCTTGGCAAAGGATATTTATTCTTCAACGTAATCTTGTTTAACTCTCGGTAGTCTATGCACATCCTTAAACTACCGTCCTTTTTCTTCACGAACAAAATCGGAGCACCCCAAGGCGATACACTTGGTCGAATGTAGCCTAAGTCCAACAATTCTTGCAGTTGGATCTTCAACTCTTGAAGTTCCTTTGGGGCCATTCGATACGGTGCCTTGGATATCGGGGCTGATCCTGGTTCTAAATCGATTGAAAACTCTAGCTGACGATCAGGGGGTAAACCTGGTAACACTTCAGGAAACACATCCTTGAATTCTCTTACAATTGGAACATCGTCGATACTTAACTCATGATTTTCGTCCTTATTCAGATAGACTAGGTACGCTTGGGTTCCTTTCTTCCGCATCAATCTCTGCGCTTTCATGGCTGAAATTATCGGTACACTCTTCTTCACTCTCTTTTCCATTCCAAAATCTATGGCTGACTCTTCTCCAGGGGATTTAAACGATATCTGTCTCAAATCGCATCGAATTGTCGCAAAATTCTCGGTTAGCCAATCCATTCCTAGGATTATATCGACGTCACGCATCTGGATCACATTCAGGGATTTCGCGACTAACTTACGGTTTCCGACTTCAAATTCTAGATTCGAGCAAACATGCGAAACTAACGCAGACTTTCCTAAAGGGGTTGCGACACTAAGCATTTGATTCGATTCTTCTACTTCTAGTTTTAGGTTCTCTACGCAGATACTAGATATAAACGAATGCGAAGCTCCGGTATCAAACAAAACAATAACAGGTATGTTGTTAAGCTTTCCCATACCTGCCAGATTTCCTTTCTCCTTTTCCTGCGGTTTCTGTTCAATCGCGTACGTTCTTTGAAAAAGCGGCGGTTCTTGCTGAGGAGGTTGCTGCCTTGGCTGCGGCGGCTTACGTTGACGTGGAACAAACTTCTGAAGAGGGGCTGCCTTGATAGCTTTCATTTGCGATGGCTGGAACTGGTTTGGCCTTCCGCTTCTAAACCCTTGTTGCTTACTTGGGCACTGGTTCGAGAAATGACCAGGTTGACCACAAGTGTAGCAAACGTTGCTTCCACTTTTACAAACGCCTTGATGCATCTTTCCGCATTTCGCACAGGGAGGGAATCCTAAAGGTCCGATGGGTAGGTTGCCTCGGTTCGTTTGCGGTGCCTTTCCCTTCTGTGGCTGCGGTTGGCTCTTTCCTTGCCACTGCTTCTTGGTTGGTTGATTTCCACTAATCCACTTTCCTTTTCTTTTTCCGTATTGGCCGAACTGGGGTTGTTGAGCAGACGTGGTTGTGATCATCTGGTTTTGGGGTTGGGGATTCGCTGGGGGTTGCGATCCTTTTTCCGGTTGCATTGCTAATTCCATATCTAAAGCTCGGTTTAAAGCTTCAGCGTACGTCAAACCACTTTGGCTGGCGAGAACTACTCGAATATCTTGCCTAAGTCCTGCTCTAAACAACTCGCATATTTTCTCGTCGGTGTCGACCATATCGGGCGCAAATCGGGCTAACTCACAAAATTCCCGGTCGTACTCGGCTACAGATCTTTTTCCTTGCTTCAGATTGGTAAACTCGTTGGATTTCTGCTTACGATAACTTCTTGGCACAAACTTTTCGTATAAGGCTTCTTTAAACTGATCCCATGACAACTCTTCGCATTCTTCGGGAGAATACATCCTCTGCTTTGCTTCCCACCAATAATCGGCTGTTCCTTTAAGCTGATACGCCATGCATTCCAAACGCTCGCGATCGGAACAACGAAGGCAACGAAAAATTCGCCCTAAAGAACGAATCCAGTCTTCGGCATCAGCCGGACTGCCTTTACCGTCGAACGTCGGGGGATTTTGTCGGAGAAACAACTCTTCGACTCGTCTTTCGTTTTGAGGGGGCGGAGTAGGGTCACGCTGCCCTTCTGCATTATCTTCGGGAATCCTGACGTTTCTACGTCTTGGCGGCATTCTAAAGATTAAAACAAGGGAAAAACTTTAACCACTCTAGATTTTTAGCTTACAGGGAACCTTTCTCGATTCTGAACACATTTCTCTTTTGGGAGGAACACGATTCTCGATCGGTACTTAGATAATTAACAACAATTTAAAACTTTCTTAAGCAATTCATTACTTCAATTTCTCATATATACATGCATCTCATTCAGTTTCTAATAATTGTCACATACTCATATCATCATATATTCATTATCATCATCATAGATTCTTGAAACAATCAGTCATAATCACAGAGCAAATATCATCACTTCATATTCAAATACTCAATTTGATTCGATAACTCAGAAAATTTCAACTTCAATTCAAAGAACTTACTGTTTCAACTTCCAAACGCTTAACAGCGGCCTTCTCTAGGACTTATAACACTTAGGGAATTTACTTTGGAAAACATTTCCCTTTTTCCTAGTCAAATTATGATAGTCTTCATCACAGGTTACAACACAACTAAAAGAAAAATAAAAGAGTTCAACTCTCAACACACTCGAATTAAAAACGATTGAATTCAACAGCTTTCTTAGAACATTCCTACGCATAGGAGTCATCTTCACTTGGTCCGTTATCATCATACTGTTCCGCTTCGGAATCCACTCCGTAGTGCTCTATAATCTCCTCATCTTCTTCCGGGTCTTCTTCCTCCTCTTCTTCTTCCTCTTCATGCATTTGTCCTTCAAAACGCTCATCATCTTCCTCGACATTATCATCTTCTATGGCGAAACACTCGCGCTCGGCTTCTCTCAAGGCTTCTTCACACTCTTCTAGGGTATAATGCATCGCAGCTAGCTCAGATTCGATCCATGGCTGGGTAGGAAAAACATTGTTAGGTAGAGGCTGAAGATATCTGGTTCCTACAGTCGCTGCATCAACAGTTTCACTTCCATTCACTTTATCGTCGCTTGAGCGGGTTTGGCTAGAGGATTCTGCTCTAGGATGGCTCAAAAAGGTCGCTTGCGGATGATTTATATAAGCAGCTATTTGGTTCTCATTTGAAGAAGAATTTTCATCACATCCATTCGGCTGCAATGTTGATAAGTCAGAAAACAAAGGAATCAAGAAAATTAAGTTAAAAGCACACCACTTACAAATGGGTAATCTGCAAGAGGATTCTGAGGTTGAAGATTAGTTCGTGGCGGCAAATTGATGTGGAGAGAAACAGTTCCACTTGGAGGAATTGGTGAAGGATTACGAACAAAGTCATTCAACAAACTTGGAGTATCATCTTCATAAGGTTCGGGCGGAGGAGCACCATAGGACATAAAAGGAGCTGAAATCGCGGAGATAAAAGCATTTACGTCGCCGTAAAGGGTTCGGTCGAAATAACGGTAGCCTAGAAATCGAGGGACAAGAGATGCTGCCCAGTCCTTCCATTCTTGTGGTAGCGCTTGAATCAGATGCGTCATGCTTTCTAACGGTCCTACGTCCATATACTGAACTTTTCCCCAAATCGTATGGTATCGTGCTAAGAATTCTGCTAAAGATTCGTTATTTTCCATTTTCGCGTGCAAATACTCTTGCATCCAATCAACGTTGTCCATCCTATATGAATTTTAAACGTATAAGCATACTTAACAAATTATCGAACATATTACGAATTCTACTACATACTCATTTCTGCGTTCCAAAGAGGGATTTTTGGGCAATTCCAAATCACGTAACCAATCGCACACACGCCTTATTCTTTCCGATCTTTTCACACGCACTCGCAAAGGGGTAGACATTCTAAAGCAATCTAGCTATTAATCAACTTAACAAATTCATCTCAAAACATCATAGCTCAACAAAATAACTTTAAAGAAAATTCTCAACATTTTAATAACTCAAATATCATTTTAACTTGAAAAGTAAAACTTTTAGAAAAAGACATACCTGGTTGCCGGATGAGATGGAGGATAACTTAGTGTGGTTTACTGACTCAAATAAGTCTAGGAATTAAATCTAGACTCAACTCATCAAAGAATAACAGACTTTAGAACAAATAAGAGCCTTGCTCTGATACCAACCTGTCATGCCCCGACTCTCGAGGTGCGACTTACGAACAACAACAAACCTAAATAACTAACAACTAACTCAAACAAAGGGAACATGCTCGGGGAAAACAAAGATGAAATATAAGGCAATCGAATTTGGTTTTCAAAAGCATAAAGAAATAATAACCGAGCATCTTGACTTCACTTTTAATAGGAATTTCAACAAGTAAATCATGCTGATGGGAAAGGAATTCCAACAAAAAGAGGAAGCATGCGATTATATACATCACGATAAGGGATCATGTTCAACGACAAGTCAAGTTACGAGCCCATCGCTCGGGATTACAAGTTAAAGGGGTTACGAATTCAACAAACATTCAAAGTCTTCGAGCACAACGCTCGGAATCAAAAACATGAATATTAGAGTACTGGCATCAACAGACATTAGATCAAAAAGATTGCAGCGGAAATTAGCATCAACTCCCAACACTTGCACGTATGAAGACGTACAAATGCTAGTCTGAAATTCTACTAAACTTAACCAACAAAACCAAACCACACCACCAAGTATCCACGCCATCGCCATCCAGTCAACCTGCATGTTTAGAAACACACGCAGGGCTGAGTACTTCGTACTCAGTGAACACAAGCCAAAACATTTGAATAAAGATGCTTCTTAAAGCTATATGAATTGAACTTGCCTTGCCAAACATCACAAGTATATAAGCAGTTTTAAAAACGGTTTTACTTGTGCATGTCAAAACATTTTTATTTAAAACAGACTGCGCAGTCAAATATCATATAATATAACAGCATGTATCATCTATCACCAATAACTTCACTGTGCCGAGAAGTAGGCCTCCTTCTCAAACACTGTGACCGGCCCAACCGAAGCAAGGCTCACAGTCACCTCAACATATACCACACGTGGGTTC
This sequence comes from Schizonepeta tenuifolia, assembly GCA_029490685.1. Taxonomy (NCBI): domain Eukaryota; kingdom Viridiplantae; phylum Streptophyta; class Magnoliopsida; order Lamiales; family Lamiaceae; genus Schizonepeta; species Schizonepeta tenuifolia. The sequence goes on along the minus strand of CM055955.1, from coordinate 89,685,993 downwards.
TTGCTTTCACAGGATAATCACATCTTCATATAAATAGATGATAACACATACTAACTTCAATAAAATGGCAAGTCAATCACATTTGAAAATCATAATATAATATTCAATAGCATACTAATTTTCATCGATAGTTTTGGTTCAGAAAAGCCCACCTGACTTCCGAAGAACTAGCTAGGTGGTCTAGGGCTATTTGTCCTCGCTTAACGATCCGTCCGACTCGATCCTTCACAGTTCGATATCGATAGATAAGATATATGAAAGACGGACACAAAGGCGTTGGACTTTAACTGACGGACTTCTATTTGAGTCGTCGCTCTCTTCGTTCTAACTTTTCTAAAAGATCTCACGTTCTTGTCTTTATTTTATTAACTCTATTCGAAAAGGTTAACTTTACTACTTAACATCGTACACTTTTCTCGTTCTAATTAATAACTTCATTATTACAATTCTATTACTTGAGCTTTCTTTCAAGGACTTTAGTTCATTCTTAATTTAACAATCAATAACTCAAACATTCAATTATTTTTCACAACATAACTATCATCATGCATTTAAACACTTATTCAAACATATAATGAATTCATATAAATCAAGTATACTTCAAGATACATTAACATTCATTCAATTTATATCTTAAAATCTAACTCGATTATGCATTTCCTTTTATGGAGGCTTAAACTATTAATTCTATCTTTCTTATTTATATAGACAACGCTTTGTTCTACATCCGCTATCTTATAAGGTATTTTATAACTTTTATTTATTTAACAAAAATTCTCTTAGCTCTTAATAAACTCTTATGAAATTATAAATTCTTGTTCAATTCTAACTTGATTCTCATTTCTTAACTTGAATATTATTCCTTTAATTATTATCTCGGTTTATCTTTTCTTCGCTTGGTTGGAACGACGTCCCTAAATTAATTATTTAATTAATCTTCTATCAACTTATTATTCGGCATCTTATTTTATTCTCATTTTCTCGATCAACTTATACGAGTATCTATCTTAACTCGTCTAGCATCTTTTCTTTATTCAATTTAACTTTCCTTTTTTCTATTTCTTATCAATTAATTCTTCTTAAACTCGGTTTTCTCTATTTTGTTTATTTCTTTAATAATTTCTTCTTTATTTGTTTTAAACCTTTAAGCTATTTCTTACTTAATAATTTCTTTATCTTTTGATAAACATTTTTATGAATTAGCTCATTTTATTAATCACATTATAAAAGATCTTTTTGTTGTATTTTTAGTAAAAATTTCAAGTCTTTAAATTTTAATACAAGGTATTTAATTAATAAATCTTTTCATACATCTTTTATTTAATTAAAAGCTTTTCAATTTTAAGTCTTTTATCAAAACTTCTATATTTATTCCATCTTCAAATTAACATTAATACCTACTTAAACATCCAATTCTTTTTTATTATTTCTACACTTAATTTCTTTCAAAAATTTCAACATGCAATCTCATTTTCTTCACTTAAACACATGTATGATTATACTAACATAACATACACTCATCTCATTTATCAAAACATCACTCAATACATCAACAAAATCATCAAAATAAATTCTTCATTTTTCCTCAAAAATCACAGCACACACACACATACATTTTGTGCATTTTATTTCTCAATTTTTCATGCAAATAATCTCATTACTTACATGATAAAAAGACAAATCAAGCATCAAAATAACAATAACTCAAAGAATTCATATTTCTCTTATTTTTACTATATTTTTCGGCATTTATCAATTCTTTAGGGTTTTAGTTTCTTTTTCTTCTCTTAATTCATCGATTAATATCTAGTGCTCGATTCTCCTAACGAATTCTTCTCACTCGATTAGCACATGCATATCCTAATTTTGCCTAAACATAAATTAAATAACATGCGTGCATAGATCTTTCCTTTAGGACTTATAGACATACATTTTTACAACTAATCAAATGAATTCATACTTAATTAAATGGGAATCCTTCTCTTGGCTCTTGGGATTGAAATGGATGGAAATGGTAGCTTCAAAGCTTGAATCTTGAAAGAAAGAAGGATGTCTTCTTGAATCCTCAAAGAAAAAGAAATAATATGGGATTAATCATCCATAGGTTTTAGGAATCAAAATAAAGAAAAGTGTTGGATAATTCTTGAATTCAACTTCAAGAACTTGGAAGATTCTTACCTTTCTTTGAAAATATGGATGAAATGGATGGAGATTGATGACTTCTACTTCATTTTCATGGATGGAGATCTTGAATCTATGGTTGCATGTGAAGAAAAATCAAGTATGAGGGAGAGAGAGAGAATGCCGTGAGGGGGAGAGAGCTTGGGAGGGTTTGAGAGGTTGTTTTTCTTTTCTTGCAAGAGAGAGAGAGATCGAATGGAGAGAGAGAGATGGAGTTTGATAATGAATTGTGATCTTTCCTACTTGTCTTAGATGAATAAGATTCAAATTCAACAAAGAGAAAAAAAAGATATACTTGTTGGAAATTGTAAAAGACAAGACTTAATGGTTGATGTGAACTTAACTTGTATGCACACTTTAAGCAATCCATGCATAAGACATCATCATGGTGTTGGTCTTGGAAATTGAGGGATAATGGGAGAGGAGTTGTGAGGTGGAGAGAGAGGGAGAGAGGTGGATGACACGTGTCGTCGTCGTGTCGTTACGGGTATTAATTATCCGGTCGTAAAGGTTTTCCGGGTAAAACGATTCGTATTAATTCCGTTTTGTTCTATTAACGGGTCTAACCTCTTCTCGTTTCACTTTTGACACTGACTCATCCCAATCCTATGTCACGTCTCAAATTGAAAGATTAAAGGCTTCGATCATTTTAGTCCTTTAATTCTTAAAAGAATTTAATCGGCTTATTAATCCGTTTATTAATCCTTTTCAAGACTAATGCCTCATTTCTCTTCTCAATTCTCGGATAAGTTCTTACCCTATCTCAGTGATCTTAAAAGAAATTCTAAGTTCGAAGGTTCTAATTTAATTCTATTCTAGGTTCATCGGCGTAAACATATTTCTCGGCGATTAACGTTATGTTATCTTAATTAAACAAACTTCTCGGGATTTTTCCGGAATTTAGTCTCATACTCATTTTCATATAAACAACTCAACAAACATATCACATCATCATCATCTCAGATAATTAGAACAGATAAATTCACACAAGATTCACAAGGCAATTTAAACGTTTTATTCAAAACTCATCGATTAGAAAAGAAAAATTTTACTCCTAAATTCTCATCTTTGAACTTACTCGGTTAATTAGACGCTCTCTAAAGGTATAAAAACTCGGGGTATCACACTAACGGTCGAATTCGTTTCCGAAAATAAATTACGGAAGTCAGCTAAACGACTACTGTATTTAGGGTTAGCGCGTACGAAAAGTTTTTAGTTCGTAAACTCAGAACGGAAAACCGTCAGATTTTTACATTCACGAAATCGCGATACGAACTCGCCCGAGAAAGTTCGTTTTTATGATTTTCGGACGAAACTCGGACTGTGTCGTCCCGAGTTTTTGTCAAATTTTTATAAATATTATTTTCCGATTAAGTTTAGTACGTTAGAATTTTTGGACGAATCGGATCGTGATGATTTTGTGCCGAGCTACGTTTTTCGTCGTTCGATTTCCGTAACGTCGTATCGCGCCCTAAACCCTAAATCGGTTTCAATCAAACAAAGGGCTTTCAATTTCTCTTGGTTCTAATCACTAATTAAACACTTCCTAAGCATGATTTTATCATCAATTGAAGAATTCCAAAAATCCTATCATAAACCCTAAAATTTCGGTATACATTAGGATATTAGGGCTCTTGATTTCTTTCAATTCTAATCCTAGAATTCACATCCCAACACTTCTAATTTCACTAATCCAAGATCAAAACATCTAGTTCATCATCCTCAAATTCGATCCAAAGAAGAAAATAAAAAGAAGAGGAATCCAATTGGATAGGATTAGAGAGGAGATGAATACCTTGATCTTTACTAAATGAAGTAAAAGAATTTGATGGTTGGATGATGACTTGTGTGAAATCTTCTTCAAGAACTTGGAGCTTTCTTCAACAATGGAGGAAGAAGAAGGATGGGAGAGAGAGAGGAGAGGCTGCCGAAAATTGGGAGGGAGGGAGAGTGAGGATGATTTAATTTGTGTGTTAGATATTACTTTAGGTAATATGTGTAAAGTAGGAATAGTTACTACCTAAGGTGTAAAGTTTGAATAGTAAAGACTTAGGTGTCCACATAATAACATATAAAAAGAAAATATCTATGCTAAATGAGAGAGAGAAGTCGGCCAAGAGAAAGAAGGGAGGGAAAAATACGCGCTTTTCCGACGCGATACGACGTTACGGAAATCGGACGACGAAAAACGTAGCTCGGCACAAAATCGTCACGATCCGATTCGTCCAAAAATTCTAACGTACTAAACTTAATCGGAAAATAATATTTATAAAATTTATTCTGACAAAAACTCGGGACGACACAGTCCGAGTTTCGTCCCGAAAATCATAAAAACGAACTTTCTCGGGCGAGTTCGTATCGCGATTTCGTGAATGTAAAAATCAGACGGTTTTCCGTTCTGAGTTCACGAACTAAAAACTTTTCGTACGCGCTAACCTTAAATACAGTATTCGTCTAGCTGACTTCCGTAATTTATTTTCGGAAACGGATTCGACCGTTAGTCTTAGAATTTAAAATTGTAAACTTAGGCGTGCAAAGCTATTATTATTATTAACTTTAAAATTTTGAGATCGTAAGGAATTTTCGGGGCATTACATCCTACCTCTCTTGCAAAAAATTTCGTCCCGAAATTTGCTTATCCTCTATAAACAGCTTGGAGTACTTCATACTCAATTCTTTTCCGAATTCTCACATGGCTTCCTCTTGCTTGTGATGATCTTATAACGCTATTACTAATCGTCTCGACTTGCTCCTTAACTTTTGTGCTTTTCGATCCAAGATCGTGTTCGTCCTTTCCTAATAACTTAAGTCGATTTCAAGAACGACGTCTTGCTGATAGAACTTCGTGTTATAAAATCGAACGTACATACTTTCTCAAAATGAGATACACTTAAAAATAAGCATTCCATAAACTTGGCGATAAAGCCATAACTATTCGTATTGGAAACTATCTTTTCCAAGTTATTTGCTAATTATATAGATCTTTATCGAAGTCTGAACTTGACACGAAACTAAGGTTTCTCATTAACGGAGAAATCTTAAGGAGCTTTTATTTTTCTTCTCAATTATTAAGTTCGAATTGTCGTATATACTTAAGACTTTTTTCTTCTTTAAACTCGTTTATTCTGACTCGAATCTATCGTATGATCTCGATCATTTAACTGACTGTATCTGGTCCTAAGTTCTTTCTTTCACCTACCTTATAACAATAAGGCAGCTATCTAAAACTTCTTTTTCTTCAAAGTCTCGTAAGGCGTAATACCTATCATAGCTTAATAATTATTGTTATAATAATTCGGTTGTTGGCTAAGTGTTCTTCCATTTCGCTCTGCGGCTAATATTATCGTTCTTAGAACATCAACGAGTATCTGAATCATTTTCTCGGACTGTCCATTCAACTGGAGGTGAGAAGCGGTACTAAAGTTAAGTTTGGTATCTAACTTTTCTGCCTCGTGTCTTTCAAAAATCCCGTTGTCATAAAACCGTAACTATATCCTTCTATTTCCATTCTGGAATACCTAATGGTTGTAACAACTCGTATAGTTGTTAGTGAAAAGCTTTCACTTTCTTATAAGCTAAACATCTTTCTACCAAACTAGGCAACATCTCATTTCACTCTATTCCACTAGAAATCCTTTCTTAAATCTTAAATTCGTCGTCATCGGAAATACTAAGTCTACTCTTTAATTTCTATCATAATACTCATTGTTTCGGAATCACTGTCTGGTCTAACCGCTCTTATCCTTAGTCGAAACTCCTCAATCAACTTGTCCTTTATCTAGGTACTTATAATCTTTCTCGCAATTTGGTATAATTACTAATGTCGCTATTTGCTCTGCGATCGATGCTGATGCATCATGCATCTCTATATCCATCTTCTCGAATCCTCGTATAAGCGTTTCTTCTCCGACGTAGAGATATCTAAACTTAATTGGAGTCTTACGACTCAACGTATCTATTCTTACCCTTAGCTTTACCTAGATGGTAATTATTTTCACAATCATAATATCTTACTAGTTCGAGCCATCTCCTTTGTCTTATGTTAATTCCTTTGCTCGAATACACGCTCCAAATTCTTATGTTCTGTGAAGATCTCATCCCTTGCACCATATAGATGGTGTGTCCAAATTTTCAATGCAAGCTCTACGGCTGCAAGTTCTAAGTCGTAGGTTGAATACTCAATTTCCTAAGGTTAATGTGTCGTGAAGCGTAAGCTATCACTTTCTCATTTTGCATTTATACCATCCTATCTCGTTCTTTGTAGCGTTAGCATCCATCTCGTATTCCTTGTCGTCTCTGGGAGGGCTGAACCTGGGGTAATGATCAACTTTTCCTAGAACGTCTACGTTCCTATTCCACAATTGTTTGTACATTTATTCTTTTCTTCTATGTAGTTGTGTCATAAGTCTTATTAATCATAGAAAATTACTTGATGGAAACCTCTATTATAACTGTCCAACCTGGGAAACTTCTTATTTCATTTAGACTGGTAAGCGATTTTTCATTTGAGTACTGCCTCTACCTTGGCGTGAATCTATCTTAACATCTTCTGTCGACACTATATATATACAAGAAACATTTCTTCTTCATTCGAACTTGCTCTTCTGAACTTGGCATCTAGTTTCTCGACTCTAGGCGTTTCTAGCACTATTCGCACGTATTCTTCGTGTTCATCCTCATTCTTGGGGTAACTGAAATTGTCGTCGATAAATACTAAAATGAATTCTTTTCTAAGTCTAGGTGGAAAAATTCTATTTATGTGGTTCATGAATACTACGGAGCACTAGCCAACTAATGGCATAACTAAGCATTCGTAATGGTTTTATCTGGTTCGAAAGAAAATTTTGTGTATATCACCAGTTTATCCTCTAACTAGTGATGCTTAGACCTTAAGTCTATCCTTACAATTGTACTTGTTTCCTTTTACGCTTATCAGGGGTCTTCTATTCTCGTTAAAAGATACTTATTCTTAAGGGTTATCTTTATTTAACTTTTGACAGCCTATATTACATTCTCGCAGAATCATCCTTCTTCAATGATGAACATCTAAAATGTTTTCCATGGTGAAAACGTTTGTCTAAAGAAATCATCATCCAACAACTCTTGCAGTTGGATATTAAGCTCCTCTAACCCCCTTCGATATCATTCTACATAATGCCTTTGATTTGGGAGCTGCTCGCAGTTCTAAGTCGATCGTGAAACCTACGCGACAATTCGGTGATAAATCAGATAATATTTCTGAAAAGTCATTTTCATATTCTTTCACAACGCTCACGTTTGGATTATCTTCCTGGCTCCTAGATCTCCAACTAGGTATATGAAATAAGCTGTCATATCTTTCTTCTTTATCAACATCTTGGCTTATAGGGCGGACATTATCGGTATCTTCCTGCCCGTTGAAATTTCACATAATTCTTTAGGTTATCTACTCGAGGTTTTGAAAGAGATTTTTCTCTCGTTGTCGAGAATCGTGGTAATTCTCAAACGACTAGTCCATTTCTGAAATTATATATATATATCGCACATTTTATTACTTCCCAATCAATTGCTATGTTCTAACAGAAAGACCCTAAATTAAATTCTATGCCCAATGAAACTAAGGATTGACAGACTGAGAGCTTCTTTCTAGTTTGTATGCTCAACGAAACTAAGGGAATAATTCTCTGAGGTCATTAACACTCCCTAAAGCGTAGTTGTTCTTATTTCAAGATTAGAGCGTTCTAGTCTTAGTCCTATAGTGTCAGAGGGTATTAGCCAAATGAATATAATGCTCTAGTATGGTCAATAGGTACTAGAAAACTGGTATAAAGTTCTAGTACGGGTCAACAATTTTGACAGGGTAATTTTATACAGTTCGTCCAATACATGTCAAATCTCCCTTTCCTTCATTATGCCTCTCCTGCCTAATCATGTACGCTCCTGCATTTTGTTGTGATTGCATCAGCTGTGGCTGTGACTGGACTCGAGTGGTAATTGATGGTTGAAGCTGGCCGTACTGATTTGGTTTTGCCGTCCGAAGCAGCGTCGGACAACTCCTCCTTATATGCCCCGTCTGCCCACAATTAAAACATTTATCCGTGTTTGCTAGACACACACCCTCATGCTTCTTACCACATCTAAAACAAATAGAAAATTCTCGTTTATGTTCTACTGCTTGCCACGGCTCAGGACAATCCATCTTAACATGCCCCTTACGTCCACAGTTGAAGCAAACACCAGTTTTTGCTAAACAAACACCGGGGTGTTCTTTATTACACTTAGGGTAATCTGGATTAGTGATTTTTCCTTGGTTACCGTTCCTTGGCTGCCCTTGCAACTGTCCTAGTAGATGGTTTCTCTTGCTTTGACCGGATTGTTCATTTCTCTGGGGATTATTCTTTTGCCCTGCTTTCTTTCCATAGTTACTTCCTTTTCCTGGCTGGTGGAAACCCTGCCGAGCCCTATTCTGTTTCCCTTGCTTGTTGTGGCACTGGTAACAATTACTACTACTCTCTTCCCATTTTCTTTTTCCTTTATAGCTGATATTATTGTTGGGACGGTTTTGGGTTGAAGTCTGGTTTGGTGCTGGTGTGGATTTTACCATCTTTCCTTTATTAGGTACTAATGCCTCTATTTCACGGACTCGTTCTAGTAGTTCTGCATAACTCAGTCCCTCCTGTCTGGCTACTGCCCTTCCCAGTTCATACTTGAGTTCTCCCTGAAGTTTCCTTGCTATTTCTTCTTCAGTTTCCACTTGGTTGTATACATACTTATCATAATATGCCACCTTAAAATCATTCCAAGTGGTTAGAGCCGCTTGCTCTACCGGCATAATTCTCTGTCTAGTCTTCCACCAATATTTAGCTGGTCCTGATAGCTGATACCCAGCACATGCTAGGCGCTCTTCATCTCTAAGTCTAATCGGCTCAAAGATTCTCTCTATAGTACGTATCCATTGCTCGGCCTCACTCGGATTACCAGATCCATCGAAATATGGTGGTTTACTTCCGAAGAATAAATCCTGAATTCTATGATGTTGCGGAGATAGGGGAAGTGAAAAGGTTGCTGGGTGTTTTTGCCTTTCCTCTCTTATACGTTGTTCTTGACCGCTATCAGACTCTCTAGGACTATCAGGTCCTCTTTGATCGTTAACAGCTCTCAGCGACATTTTTAAAACTGTAAGATACAAAATTTTTCTTATTAGTACTTGTTTTTAAGCCTTCATTTTCTCACTAACCCCTTTTTTTTCCACTTAATACTTTACATAAACAAGAATAACAAATTAACTTTAACTCTATTTATTTCAACTTTTAACCCTTAAGGTTAAATTAAACTCTCGTTACACGAGTTTCGTTTGATATTCTGGTTTAGTTATACGGTTCATAAGAAACTCCTTATGACTAAAACCCTCTCATGGGTCATGTATATCATATACATCAAAAGAATATTAGTTTTGCCTTTAACAAGGACTTATACTAAATTAGACTACAACGAGTCTAAGCTAGGCTAACTGCCTACGTGTACAGGATGCACTAACATATTGCATTACTGTACTACTGGAAGTACTAGAATGGAAACGATTCATAAAATTTCGTATCCGTTGGAGTACTACAAAACTATCTAGTTACTGATCCGACTATGTACAACAAGAGGCTACTATACTACCATGCGTTCCTGACGCTCTGCTCGTCTAACTGTGGTCTAGTCTGCACTACCCTCTGCGGCCTAATCCTCCTCGGGGTCCTCGTCCAGATCCTCATCCGGATCCTCATCGGTATCCTCCTTCGGATCCTCATCCGGGTCCTCATCGGTTTCCTCCCCCGAATCCTCATCCGGGTCCTCATCATCTGACTCTGAACCGAAAGCAAACTGGAGCGCCTCGTCGACCCTCAAAGTAGTGCCATCTGCAAGTGTAAGTGATGGTGGGGCAGGCACATCTGAAACTGTCATCTCTGAATCTGAAACCAAGTAGCCCCCAGCAAGTCACTGATGCCCGCTTCTTTGGAGGCAGCAGGTGGTCGGGAAGTGAACCGGACTCGTACTCCCCTCTGGAATGGACCCTGGATGGTCCTGCCTCAAACTCAGTCCGAACTCTGGCCAACTCCGCGCAAATCTCATCAAGGGGTCTGTATGAGGATGGTAACTGTAACAGGGCGGTAAGCCCTGCGTCTGTGTCTAAATACTCTGGTCCTAAATAAAATGGTCCCTGAACTCTCATGGAAGGCTCATACTAAAGAGGAGCGGGTAACCCTAGGTCATCTGCTGTCTCTACAACTAACTCCCCTGTGTCCACACTAGGTACCATCACTGAAGGAATTTCCAACGGCGCAATCATCTCTGGACCTATCTCATCATGCTCTGACTCTGAATCTGCCGAAAAGTGAGTGTAGGGAGGATGCGCCTGAACAGGATATGCTGCTATGTGTCTGCTCTCGAAGAAACGCCTATGTACCTCCAAAGCGAATTCATTATAATCACCTGTCGGCTCTATATCGTCATCAAACATCCCAAGGTAGTAGCACGCCGTATCGTGTGCCCAACCACGCCATTCCTCTGGTAGACATCTAACCAAGTCAGGTATAGCCTGACTCTCTGGAATAGTATGTCGGACTGGATAATAAACTGACGAAAAGTAACTAATCCTCTGTCCTACGTCGTGTCTCGGGATTGCCTCAAAATCTCTATACCTATCCAATAACTGATCTGCCCAAGTACGTTGTGGCGGGGACTGACTCTCCGAAGCCGTGTCACTACTGGAAGTCATCCTACAAAGTTTTTAAGAAACACGGATCAGTAACGGTAAGATGATATCTTATCTTACGGAAAATCTTAAATTACCAAATGAATATTCCTTATTCAATTGTAATATCACCACACTTAATCTAACAAACTTATCTTAAACATCTAGCAATTTCACAGAAAATTGCTCTCGTACCCACAATATATAGAAATAAGATTTCAAGATTTTATTCCAATTTCTTATCCTTAATTTCTTACTTTAATTCATTATTATTTTCTTTCATTAATCCTTATCTCTTTCTCAAGGAAAAATTTCTTATCGATTCTCATTTATTAAAACAAAGCACGTCGACTTTGTTCACGTTACTTATGCAAAAGTAACATTCATTTACAACAGACTTTGTCGTTTACTACTCATAATACTCATACGTGTCGTATTCTTCGTTCAAGGACGAAGTATAAAAATATAAATTCCCAAAAGAGAAATGGAATATATCCTAAGAATAACTTTTTAGAACAAGTTCTAGTCGTCATCGCTAAAATCGAGCGGTCATTAGGAATTTAATCAAGCTTCGCGCTTGACTCCTAATAGTAAAACAATTCTCTTCGCAAAGTTCGAACAAGGCGAAACACTACAAAAATGAAACGAAAAGAAAAGGAACGACGTCGTTACATGTTACTTATACGTAAGTAACATTCGTCTCTTTAAACCACTTATACCATACTAAAAAGGTTTTGCTAGCGGGGCATAAGACCCATATTACTGAGTTTCTTATTATGTGGGTTGATCAAGTCCACATAACAGTCTCTCAATCACATGGAACTTCTGTCTCGCTCTATCGTTCACTTCATACAGAATTTACTTTCCTAAATCGAGTAGCAATTTCTCGAATTGCACACACAACTACTTCTTAAAAAGAAAATTTTGGAAACTTTCCAATTTAGCTCGGAATACTCAATCTTCTCAAGGAAGATACAAATTTTAAGCTAATCGAATACTTGAACGGCTCTTAATAAGTAAAACAAAGTCATCTCCAAGAGACTTTGTTCATGCCCTTACAACTAAGGTAACATTCGGCTCTTCCGTTTATTTCAATTTATCCTCCTTGTTTCAACCTTTTCTTGAATAATTTGGAGTCACGTTTTTCTCACACGTCTATTTGTTTCTTTCATTCCTTTCGTACATATTTACTTTATTTTATCAATATTTATTTCATTTCCCTCGAAGGAAATTCTTATCGGGTTTTAAAACAAAGATCGACTTTGCCGAATCTTTATTCATGTCACTATACGCATGTGACATTTATCAATAGAAGTCCTTCTCGTGTTGTGGATCTCTTTTCAAAATCATTTGAAATAACGTTTCTTAAAAACGTCTAAGTTCTCGGAGAATCGGAAAGATCTTAAGTTTTTCGTCTACATTCTCAATAACTCGGGAAAATCCCTAGATTCTTTCTAGGTTCTCATGCCGTGGTAAAATAATAGAAATTATCGCGCAAATAATTTCAGGTAAGATATCGTACTATCACATAGCCACATAACAAACAAAGTATAAATTAAATTATACTTTCATAAGATTCTTATTTCTGGCACACAACTCATTCTCATTCTCATTCTCATTGAATACTCGTTCATAAAATTTCTTGTTAAAAGAAATCACATTATTAAAATTATTTCCTTTCTTTCCTGGTTGAGTCGACGTAGCGGGAGGTTGAGTTGTCGTCTACATTCTGATTCTTAATGCCATAACTTAACTCTTATCTTTACTTGAGAGAAAACTCTGATCTAAAGTATATACAAATTACTCTATCTTACGACTCGAAAGAAAACTCGATATAGAGTACGAACGAATACTCTATACTACTACTCGAAGGAAGACTCGTATCCAGAGCAGAAAACGAACCTCTACTCTGATACCACTCTGTCACAGCCCCAAATCCCGAGGGACGGCAGAATCCGGGGTGCGACTGGGGTTGGATTAAAGAAGCGGGGAAGAAGGGGACTAACTGAACATACATACATAAAAGACAACATATATTATGTGAACAAGACTTTAATTACAAAAGGAAGAGTAATTCTCGAAGGATTATTCGACTGAAAGTACACGATGGATAAACTAAGTTATAAGACAGATCTTAGTCTACAGTGATTACATATATGTTCATCAAAATACTAGAGTTCTGCAGCGGAAAAGTGATCCATACTAACTAAAGTCTTTCTATGACAACTTTATTCAACCTTCGCTGCTTCCATCGCTTCAACCTGCACATTTAGAAAACATATGCAGGGCTAAGTACAAAAGTACTTAGTGGGCACGTTGCCGAAAACATATTCATAAGTATAAATAATCAGGCATCTCATAATCGTAGCACATCGGGGTTTTATTGAAACTGACCCGTGTCTACTAAACATTTTTCTGACTCATTTATATAAATTAGCTTGTACAAGCATTTTTCTGGTATGTTACATTCAAATCTTGACCAATTCTCATTCACCGTGGCTGGTACCCCTCAATAGGGTATCACATACACCACAGGTTACAAAGTGCACTAACTCTGAAAAGCACTTAGTAGCTAACTCAGAGCCGATCGTTAACTAATAAATCTGGAAAACACGAAGGTTAACTCAGATAGGTACAAGAGAACTCACATAAAATATTTAAACAGTTTATGCCATGATTATCACTTTGAAAACACGATTATCAAAGCGATAAAGAAAAGGTTTTCCGAGCATTGCTCGTTTTATTTTATATATAAAAGCCCATCTCGAAGACACAGAACAACTAAACAGGTTTCCGTTCTTCGGTTCTTCCGTCCTTTCCTTAGTGCTGGCTTTCTCCTTCATCGCAAAATAATAACACTTAAAATCGGGTCGTAAAAGATAATCGATCATTAAAACTCGAAAAAGGTTTTTAGTCGTTTCATTTCTTTAGGCATTTGCATGCTACTAGTTTCTTTTTAGTTAAAACGGGAACGAGACTTGAACAAATCTCGTTTAGAACTCGAAAGGTCTCATACTCGACTCTTAGGTCAGTAGAGAAGATAGTCGGTAACTCAAAAAGACTTAAAAGATCAAAAGGAACTAAGTTGGAAAAGAAATCAACTTAGGAAATTAAGTTTTAGTTCTTTAGACGATTTAGACAATTTCTCGCTTAAATAAACTTCTTTACTTTAACGGATACGAGATGAGATCTCGTCTTGTTTAGCACTCAAGGCTCCTTTCTTGACACTGGGGTCAGTAGGAAGATAGTTGTCAAGTTATTACGGCTTAGACGATCGAAAGAAACTAAGTTGCGAACGAAACAACTTAGAAGATTGAAATCTGAAAATTCACTGCGCAAGGCAGTAACTCTGGGGACTGCCCAGAACAGGGGAACTGGAAACAGGGGATGAACCCTGTACCACTAGAAAGCTCGGGAAGTCTAGTTTACGCTCCAATTTACGGATCGCCAATCCGATAAACGATCTAAAAGTTATTACAGTTTCCGGAAAGGGTCGCAAAAACTACCGCGCTAACCCTAGTTGCTCGATGGAAATGACGTATAACTTCTTAGGTTCGTTCTAAGCTCTCGACTATCACTATAACTCATATTATATTAGCTCGAAAGCTCATGACGCCAACTACAAAGTTATACCTTAGTTCATAATAAATAATATTATCAAGTTAGAATTCTTATTTGACTTCTCGGTTATTAATTACGACCACATGTTCGTCTCTTACGAGATTTCAAAAGTTATCTCGTTCATTTTCTACGTCATCAAACATCGTCTAACATAGATCATTTTCATGCATATCATCACTCCATATCATCACTATATCTCAACTTAATTCGAGATCTTCGTCTCTTACCAATTCAATAATTATTTTAGAAAATTCTAATTAAATTCATAACATCATCTAATGTCATTAGAAACTATATTTCATCATCATTTCATCAATTAAACCAAGCTATATCAAACCCCTAATTAACACCTAAAAATTGGTATTTACACAAAGATTAAGAGAGTGATTTTCTTCATTAATCAACACCATTTAACTCTTAATCATACTATTATATCATCAATTGATCAAATGAAATCCAATTACACATTAAAATGCAAAACCCCCAATTTCAAACCCTAAACCCTAAATCGGTTTCAATCAAACAAAGGGCTTTCGATTTCTCTTGGTTCTAGTCACTAATTAAACACTTCCTAAGCATGATTTTATCATCAATTGAAGAATTCCAAAAATCCTATCATAAACCCTAAAATTTCGGTATTCATTAGGATATTAGGGCTCTTGATTTCTTTCAATTCTAATCCTAGAATTCACATCCCAACACTTATAATTTCACTAATCTAAGATCAAAACATCTAGTTCATCATCCTCAAATTCGATCCAAAGAAGAAAATAAAAAGAAGAGGAATCCAATTGGATAGGATTAGAGAGGAGATGAATACATTGATCTTTACTAAAGGAAGTAAAAGAATTTGATGGTTGGATGATGACTTGTGTGAAATCTTCTTCAAGAACTTGGAGCTTTCTTCAACAATGGAGGAAGAAGAAGGATGGGAGAGAGAGAGAGGAGAGGCTGCTGAAAATTGGGAGGGAGGGAGAGTGAGGATGATTTAATTTGTGTGTTAGATATTACTTTAGGTAATATGTGTAAAGTAGGAATAGTTACTACCTAAGGTGTAAAGTTTGAATAGTAAAGACTTAGGTGTCCACATAATAACATATAAAAAGAAAATATCTATGCTATATGAGAGAGAGAAGTCGGCCAAGAGAAAGAAGGGAGGGAAAAATACGCGCTTTTCCGACGCGATACGACGTTACGGAAATCGGACGACGAAAAACGTAGCTCGGCACAAAATCGTCACGATCCGATTCGTCCAAAAATTGTAACGTACTAAACTTAATCGGAAAATAATATTTATAAAATTTATTCTGACAAAAACTCGGGACGACACAGTCCGAGTTTCGTCCGGAAAATCATAAAAATGAACTTTCTCGGGCGAGTTCGTATCGCGATTTCGTGAATGTAAAAGTCAGACGGTTTTCCGTTCTGAGTTCATGAACTAAAAACTTTTCGTACGCGCTAACCCTAAATACAGTAGTCGTCTAGCTGACTTCCGTAATTTATTTTCGGAAACGGATTCGACCGTTAGTCTTAGAATTTAAAATTGTAAACTTAGGCGTGCAAAGCCATTATTATTATTAACTTTAAAATTTTGAGATCGTAAGGAATTTCCGGGGCATTACATTGAACCTAGAATTTCTTCTAAGGTCATTGAGATAAGGTGAGAGCTTATCCAAGATAAATTGAGAAGAGTTACGAAGATTTAATCTTTAAAGGATTAATAACGGATTGATAAGCCGACTAAATTCTTTTAAGTTTTAAAAGACTAGAATGATCGGAACCGTTAATCTTTTAATTGAAATGTGAAATAGGATTGAGATGTTTTAGCGTCGGAAATGAGACGAGGAGAGAGTAGACCCGTTTATAGCATAAATGAATTAATACGAATTATTTTATCCGGAAAACCTTTACGACGGGTAATTAATACCCGTAACGACACGACGAGGACAAGTGTCGTCACCTCTCTCCCTCTCACGCCACCTCATCACCTCTCTCACATCTCTCTCTCCAATTTCCCATGCAACTCATGATTATGTCTCACCACAATCTTAGCAAAGATTGCATGCAAAAACCATCCCATCAAACCAATTTCCAACACTAATTGCAATGATGTTTATTCCATGTGTTGGAAAAATAAGAAAACAAGTGCATGCACTCATCTTTCTCTCTCTCTCTCTCTTTCGATCTCTCTCTCTTATGCCAAGAGATGATTTTATTTCATTCATCTAACACACTACTTTCCATCAAGAAACAAACAAAGAAAACTCTCTCTACTCTCTCTCTCACTCTCGGCATTCACACACACACACACACACAAACACTTCATTTTCTTCCATGCAAACCTTGAATTCAAGCTTAACATCCATGGAAATGAAGTGAAGAACATCATCCTCCATCTAGTTCATCCTTATCTTCAAGAAAAAGGTAATAATCTTTCAAGTTCTTGAATTGAAATTCAATAATCATCCCCATTTTCTTCATTTTTGGCTCTTAAGCCCTAAAGAGATGGATGATTAATCATTATGTTATTCTTTTCTTTGAGGATTCAAGAAGAGTTCTTCCATACATCCAAGCTAAAGTTTGAAGCTCATTCTCCCCATCTTCCGATCCCAAGAAGCCAAGAGAAGAGATCCAATTTTAATTTATAAAGTATGTTAATTCATTTGATTAGTTGTATATATGTATATCTCTAAGCCCTAAAAGAAAGAAAACATGCATGCATGGTATTTATTTATGTTTAGGCAAACTTAGGTTGTTAATGTGAGAATTAAGTGAGAAGAAATCGTTAGGAGAATCGAACACTAGGATTTAATCGGTGAATTAAGAGAAGAAAAAGAATTTAAATCCCTAAAAATTTGATGAAAGCCGAAATTAAAAGAGAAAAATAGGAAAATGTGAATTTCTTGAGTTATTTTTATTTTGATGCTTGATTTATGATTTTTATCATGTTTAGAATGAGATTATATGCATGAAAAATTGAGAAATGAAATGCCCTAAAAAGAGAGTAAATGCCGTGTGTTTTAAGAGAAAAAGAAGGAATTATTTTGTTGATTTTGTTGATGATTTGAGTGATATTTTGATCATGAAATTATTAAGTGATATGTTGATGTAATCATACATGTTGTTAAGTTTAAAAAAATGGAATCGCATGTTAAGTTTTTGAAGAAAACAATTTATGATAATATAGAAGATTGAATGTTTTGATGTTATAATGTGTGTATAAATATTAGTTGAAATCATAGATGAAAAGAGAAATTTTTCTAATAAAAGAATGAAGTTTAAAAGCTTTTAAGATGTTAAAAATTGAAAAGTATATAGAAAAATACTTCTAATAAATGTTCTTGTATTAAAACTTAAAGATTTGAATTTTTCTTTATAAATTAAGTCAAAAAGAAATTTTATAATAAAATAAACTAGTTTTATAAAAATATTTATTGAAAAATAAAGGAAATTGTTAAGTAAGAAAATAATTTTAAGTTAAGAACAAAGAAGAAAGATCTACTAAATAAGTAAACAAGAATTGAGAAAATCGAGTTAAAAAGAATTAATTAATAAGAAATTAAAAGAAGTCTTAATCGAATCGAAGAAAAGATGCTAGACGAGTTAAATTAAATACTCGTATAGTTAATTAAGAAATTAATAATGGAATAAAGTTCAAGTAATGGTTTTGAAAGAAATTAATTATTTAAGTAAGTTGTTTTCAAACCATGCGACTTAAAAATAAACCGAGAAAAATTGTCGAGTTAATAATTAGAAAAATAATAATTGAGTTAAGAAGTGAGAATCGAGTTAGAAATGGAAAGGAAATTCCAATTTCATAAGAGATTAATAATAAATTAAGAGAATTTCTACTAAATGAATAAAAAGTTTATAAAATACTTCATAAGATAACGAATTTAGAACAAAGCGATGTCTATGAATTAAGAAGAAAATAAAGCATATTGTTTGAGTCTTTATGAAAAGAAATTGCAAAATCAAGTTAGGTTCTAATGTTTAAATTGAATAAATGTTAATGTGTCTTGAAGTGTGATTGATTTATTTGGATTTATTATGTGATTGAATAAGTACTTAAATTCATGATATTAATTGTGATATAAAGAATTACTAAATTATTTTGTATGCAAGATGATTAAATTAATAAGTTGTTAAATCGGGAAGTAACTAGGTTTTTAAAAGAAAGCTCGAGTAATGCAATGTAGATAGACGACGTTTCTTAATTAAAGCGAGAAGTGTAAGACGTTGGTTAGTAATGTAAACCAATCGTCGAGTAGAGTCAATGGTTTAAAGACGAGAGCGCGAGATCCTTTAGAAAAATCAAAGCACAGAGAGAATCAACTCAAATAGAAGTCCTTCAGTTGAGTCCAACACCTTTTTGTCCGTCTTTACGTATCTTAATTTCTTTATCAATGTCGAACTGTGAAGGATCGAGCCGGACGGATCGTTAAGCGAGAACAAATAGCCCTTAAACAGCCTAGCTAGAATCTTCGGAAGTCAGGTGGGCTTTTCTGAACCAAAACTGCCGATGAATATATTTATGCTATGGAATATTATTATTATGATTGATTTTAAATGCGATTGACTTGCCATTTTTATTGAAGTTTGGTATGTGTTATCATCTGTTTAGTTAAGATGTTATTATCCTGTGAAAGGCAGGAAACCCACGTGTGGTATGTTGAATGATTGAGGTGACTGTGAGCCTTGCTTCGGTTAGGCCGGTCACAGTGTTTGAGAAGGAGGCCTACTTCTCGGCACAGTAAGATTGATTGTGACAGATGATGCATACTATTATTATATGTTATGTTTGACTGCGCAGTCTGTTTAAAAGAAAATGTTTTTAACATGCACAAGTAAAACCGTTTTAAGTTGTTTAAGTACTTGTGGTGTTCGGCAAGGCAAGTTCAATTGATATAGCTTTTATAAGCATCTTTATCCAAATGTTTTGGCTTGTGTTCACTGAGTACAAAGTACTCAGCCCTGCATGTATTTCTAAACGTGCAGGTTGACTGGATGGCAATGGCATGGATGCTTAGTGGTGTGGTGTGGTTCTTTTGGTTGAGTCGAGTCGAATATCAGACTGACTTTTGTACGTCTTCATACGTGCAAATGTTGGGTTTTGATGCAAGTTTCCGCTGCAACTCTTTTGAATTGATGTCTGTTGATACTTATACTCTGATACTCATATTTTTTATTCCGAGTGTTGTGCTCGATGATTTTGAATACTTGTTGAATTCTTAACTTCTTAACTTGTGCTTCCGAGCGATGGGCTCGTTGACTTTAAACGTTTTGTTGAATCTGGTTCTCTTGATTTGGTATATTTTCGCACTCTCGTTTTTATTGAAATCTTACCCCCCGTCAGCATGAATTTCTTATCATATTCTTGTGTATATGTGATTTTGAAATGCTCGGTTATCATTTCGTTATGTCTTTGAAAGCCTTATTCGATTGCTTTGCTTTTCATTAATGTTTCCCCGAGCATGTTCCCGTGTTTGAGTTGATTGTTAGTTGATTAGGTTGTGTTATTGTTCGTAAGTCGCACCTCGAGAGTCAGGGCGTGACAATCCTTATATTAGTAATCAGAGTGCAGGCGGAGCCGGGGAAAAAATATGTAAAAAACACCATATGTATCTCAATGCACTTAGTGTGGTGCATATGAATACATGATGTGGTGCATATGGCCTGACCGTAAATAAAAAAAAGAAAAATTTGTGTATCTCATTGCACTTAGTTTTACATCTCATCATATAGTGTGGTGCATATGACTTGACCTTAAAAAAATATAATAAACTAAAAAACCGAAAAAAAGTCAACGGGTTGACTCGGATTGACCCGCTTTGACCATGATCAAATCTCGACCATCCATCATTCATAGATGTGTGATTGAGATTAATTCTCATTTTTTAAGATAAGAAGAGTTTTCTATATATATATAAAAGAGGTGTTAAGAAGCCATTTTGAGCAATTCTTGAGCGACAGCCCACGTCGGATTAAAATTCTCTTCTCTCTCTTAATAATTCCCTTCTCTCTTTTAAAACCTAGTTCCGCATCTCCCCCATGTTCTTATTCACGCGCGACTCCTTCCTTCCAATATAAGGACACTTATTTCTTCTTCTTCTTCCCTTAATTTCTGATTCATATTGCTTCATCATGAACGACGACAACTTTGATTGACGATGAAAAAAATCATCTAATCATCATTTATCTGCATCGTCGTAAGTCATTTGATGTTCTTTGCATCAGTAAGCACTTTACGGGGAACTTGCGGCCACAACCACTACTTCGTCTCCACATCTTTTCCCACTTTTGATTTGCAGCCATAACCACTTTCTTTGATCATGCAAAAGTGGCGAAAAGATGATAAATGATAGGCAAGATGGCTGCAAGTCTCAGTCATCTTAGAATTTTTCAAGGGTATTATGTGGGTTTGTTCCAAGTGAGGAGGTGAAGGAATGACAAGATATATGTAGTACTGACGATAAAAATGAAACATATTGGATGCAACTAATATAAAAATATTTTGCAAGGCCTTTCAACAACTTTTTAAGATAATAGTTTATGAAGAATTAACAATAGATATATTAGGAGAATAATTAATTGAAGTACTTCCTGAGAAGGAAAAAGAAGAAAAAAGAAAAAGGAAATTGATGATTTCATATTGTCATATGTTATTGCTGCATGTAACAAATGGTGTCATAATGTCATAATCTTTACACTTTGGATTCAAACTGATGATTGATTCTGTACTTGTGAGGAAAATGTGTGATGTTGTGACATCAATTGTCATCTCTATTCATCTTGTTGTTGTTGATTAGAAAACTCTGCACAAGCGGTGATTTATTGTAATTTCATCACCTCGATCACATATTTTGATAATCAAAAAGTGGTGTGAGGTGAGATCATTGTGCACATTAGCAACCTTATTTAATGCAGAAATCGTGAAAGATGAGAACGAGGCCAAATTGGGTACAGAGTGTGTGTTAAATTGGACTGAAAAATGCAATAACTAGGTAATGTCTATCATGATTTTATAAGCTTCATTTCCCTGCACACTATTCATTTTCTTATCCTATGAAAATTATAATGCAATGCTTCTACAAAAATCTCACAAAATAAATAAAAGATCAATCATTTCACCAAACAGGAAAAAATTATAAATTGTCAACTCTCTGAAGCAAATAAATGCATCTATCTAATTACAATTTTGTGCACTAATACTATAATTTGTTGCACTCATGGTGTGGATTAGCGGGTCAATGCAACATCGCTCGTGTCACTGGTGCAAGAATGACCATCATCACATCATGACAAAGAAACTAAATTTAACTTGAGGTAGCTACAAATGCATTTGAACTGTTGCACTTTGACTAGACCTGAGAAAAAAAAGTGATTTGCTTACCATATTCTCATCTCTATATTATTGAGCTTCCTCTTATCATAGATTTTCACCACATGTTAAAACCTGAGTAATCATTGTAACTTCATAGACCACCAATCACTACTATTGTTAACGATACAACGAATTTTCTATAAGAATAGAATTTCACCAAAATAAACTAAGCATTATACGTGCTATCTTCTTCATTTGCATTGTCATTGTCATTGTGATGACCTTGTATATTTAATCTCGAAGGTAATCATGATATACTAAAAAAACATGAAATAAAGTTAATAGAAACATAATTAAGTTTCACATACCCATCATGCAAAATCGGACAGTTGCACTTGTCATGCGATACTCAACACTGACCGCATCCACGACATACCCTAGGCTTTAAAGTTGCCTTTTCCTTTGATGATTTTAATCTCTTACCACATCCCTTTGTTCTTATCTCACATGGATCGTTAATATTGTAACCTTTGTCCAAACTTGTTCTCCTTTGACCGCCATCAATATAAGTTGGACTAAACGTTCATCTCTTTGATTTTTCGATGTATATAATCAAGTTGTTCTTCCAAAAATTTAGTTCCCTCATCAGTCAAAGATGCATCATCAACTTACATTGAAGCTTTATAAGATAACCTGGAGTGTCGAGACATTAAAGATCCGAATGGAGTATCACTATTTTGGTCATGTGTAGCATCTTGTGTCCATCATGAAGGTGAAATACTTGATTAATGCAGAAAAAAACTAACATATGTCTGCAAAGAATACCATCGAACTCAAATTTCCTACAACTTCATGATATATAGTCTCTGTTTTTGTCATTTGTGAGCAGCCTTGTATGGATGATGAACAACTTTGAGAACTAATCACATTGTAGAATACCAAGTTATCTAGAGTGGATGCGTGTTGTACAAGGTAGCCATGACTTTGATTATTTTCACTTTGAAACTCCACCCATTTTCCTTTAGTATATACCTGAGCCATTTGAGCTTCCATAGGCCAATTTATCTTAATTTTTGGATGCTCGTTCATGTCAATATGGTCAGCAACTAACTCATTGTGTCTTTAATGTCTCATTGCCCTATTGAATCTAGTGATAAAATCTATCAATGAGTTTTTGCTTGAGATGTACCTTTTATAAAAGACACGTGCACTTTCAGCTCTCTGACTACTTGACATTGGCACAGAATCTATTACTAAAATATATTGGCACCCACTTTTATCGCAGTTCATACATTAATACTAACCAATCATTTTGCTCCAAACCAGCACACTTGATTACCTCTTTCCAGGACAACTCAAAATCAGCAGGAGATGTAGAATTTGATATAACATTCTTTATGCTTTTATAATGATCTCGCAAAATTATTGCAACAACTTTTTCAGTGAATTTATTGTAGATGTTCCATATGCAATATCGATGTACTGTAGATGGTAATACTTGTACAATTGCTTTTGTCATGGTTGGAACTTGGTCACTAATTATTACTTTTAGCGCACCTGTTGGCATGGTTTCCATCATTTTATTAATCAACCAATTATAGGATTCCGTCTTCTCATCACTTAGAAATCCACAACCAAAAACAATTGTTTGATGATGATGATTAAATCCAACGAACGATGCAAAGATCATTGCATATTTGTTCGTTTTATATGTAGAATCAAACACAACCACCTCTTCGAATACACTATATGCCTTTCTTGATGTAGGATCTGCCCAAAAACACCTTTTGAACTTATTATCTGAATCGGTCTCATAATCGAAGAAGAAGATTGGATTATCCTCTTTTTTAGATGCAGAAAATTCAATCAACATTTCAGCATCAATGCCCTTTTGTTCATCCCTTAGTGCTTACTCAAAATTTATGATATCCCTTTCGGTGTAATCTACCCGTTCAGGTCCGCCATACTCTATTTCCAATAATCGCAATTGCATGCTGACATGTTGGTATGTTAGCTTGTGAAAATTGTTGAGTTAATGCTCTTTTTGCATGTGAAACAATACGATGAGACCGGAGCAAATGCACATTTGAAGGACTAGAAAGTGCATCATTATGAGCTTCCACAAAATTAATTACACTCCAAAAATGCATTGTTAAATTATCATATGATATATTTACCGTTTCATGATAATGAAATTACATAATTTTAGGTAGTGCACTATGAACTACTATATAATGCATTTAATTTAGATAATGCACTGCTAAATATAAAAAATAATAATGTTACATATTTCAAATTTTTCATATTATGAATAATTTAATAAAAATACTAAATAGAAAAGTATATGGATAAAACAAAACCTACATATTTAATGAATGTAATAGGTGTGGCGTGCTTTTAGGATTAAATACAAAACCTCATAATGTAGGGAAAAAGCCGTCCATGATTAAATTGAACAAAATAAAAAATTAACCCTCCCTTTATATAATGGAATAAAATATAATACAAATACCAAAATAAACATACATTAACAGTAGATTACAAAACAATGAATGGATAAGATTACTTCTCATTTCTTACGAGAAATGGGCTTTGTATATGATCCTTCCTCTATCCTATATATATATATATATATATAATAGAGATCAAATAGAAATAAATTCATACGTGTGTTAAATAGAAATAAATCTGGAGCATCAATTTAAATTGATTAATGGCCTAGATTAGTTGATCCATGAAGTTGTTATTTTCGCCTAAATAAGTGTATAAGGGGAATCTGGGTAAATTAGCTAAATAATCTAACTGCTCATCCCCTCAATCAGCGGGATTTATTATTTTGATATCCTTTCCATTGGGATGGAAAAATCTCTCTCTACGCGTCTAAATCTACGTAAGTCATATATCATGTGTAGCATTTGCTTCTCCGTTTTTTAATTATTTTATTATATTTGAATGAACATTGCTTTTTGGCGTAATTATTGATTTTATTATATAATAATTCATGGTTGTTTGGTACATTTTATTATTTGTTATTAGATTTTCATTATTGTTTTTTTTTGGGTTAAAATTTATTGTTTTTTAGTGCAATTTATTGTTTTTTATTATTATAAGTCATTGTTCTTTCCAGTATAATTTATTCTTTTTTTTTGTAATTTATTGCATTTTTTTATTCATTGGTTTTTTTGTTATAGCTATGTATTGATTTAGTTTGTATAGATCATTGTTTTTTTGTATAATTCATTGTCTTTTATAGTATAGTTCATTGTTTTTATACTATTTGTATATAAGTAATACGAAACTGAAATACAACAATAATTTCTTTTGTATGTATATAATACAATACTAAATGAACTAGAAAACAATAATAAATGATCTAGAAAACAATAACCAAAACCAGTTACATTGTATAAAATGAAGGACGAAGCAATAGTACAACCAAATATCTTCATAGTAATCTAATATTATAATAATTGTTATAAATATATGAGTGACACTCAAGTAATAGTTGTTTGGTGACCAAGTCTTTAGTTGCTTGATGGCCAAGATTCGAGTTGTTTGTCGTGCAAGCAACTTACTCTAAACATGCTCTGTCACAGCCCCAAATCCCGAGGGACGGCAAAAGCAGGGGTGCGACTAGGGGTTGGATTAAAGAAATGGGGGAGAAGGGGGAATGAATAAGAATGAATGAATAAACAGATAATAATAACAGAATGAATTACTATGAACAAGACTTCATTATAATAAAAGAAAGAGTTGATCTCGAAGGATCACTCGACATAGTTCTCAAAAAGAAACTGAGTTAATTGTACGGGTTTAGACTCAAAAGAAAGATACAATGACTTCAAAAAGAGTTTGGCAGCGGAATAACGTAAAGCTGAATACAAGTTCTTATTCTAATTATGACTTCTTAACTCAACCTCAACCACCGCCGCTCCCGTCGCTTAACCTGCACATTTTATAAAATATATGCAGGGCTAAGTATAAAAGCACTTAGTGGGCACATTGCCGAAAACATAACATAAGTATAGATAATCAGGCATCTTATTTCTGTAGCACACCGGGATTTTTCATTAAAGGCCCGTGTCTACTAAATATTTTCTTTCTCATTTTCACAACATGGCTTAATCAAGCACTTTTCTGACAGATGTTACGTTCAATCTTGCCCAATAATTATCACCGTGGCTGGCCACCCCTCAACAGGGTTCCACACACAATGGCTACTGTGTACACTAACTTTGGATAGCAAGTCGGCTAACTCAAAGTCCGATCGTTTTAGTTAGCAGGTCAGCTAACTAATTATTCTGGATAGCAGGTCGGCTAACTCAAAAGGGTACAAGAGAACTCACATAAAAACAAATCATTTCATGCTCTGATTATCACGTTGAAAACACAATTATCAAAGCTTGTAAACAAAGATTTTCGAGCATCGCTCATTTTATTTCGTATATAGAAAAGCCCACCTGACTGTTTACAGAACTACTAAACGAGCTTTCGTCTGTGGTCTTCCGTCCTATCCTCGGTGCTGACTTCCTCCTTTTATCGTAAATAAACAGACTTAAGTAACATGAACGGAATCGATAAAAGAAACAGGAAATCGAAACGGTTTTTAGTCTTTTAGGCATTTGCACTTTACTACTTCCTTTTGATTAACTAATAAACGAAACTTCGATCAATTCTCGTCTACAAACTGACTCGGCTCACTACTCGACTCTCAAGTCAGTAGGTAAAAGGGTGTCGATAACTTAGAACGACTTAAAAGTTCACAAGGAACGAAGTTGAAAAGGATTCAACTTAGGAATCTAGGCTTTGGAAACTTACTGCACAAGTCAGTGAGTTCATACAGAACAGAGCATAAGAAAACAGGGACTGAATCTTATACCAAAAGAAAGGTACGAGAGTCTAGTTTACTCTCCAATTTACGGATCTCAATTTCATTAAGCGAGCTAAAAGTTATGACAGTTTCCGTGAAACATCGCAAAACAGTCGCGCGAAACCCTAATGCTCGACAAAACTCGACGCATGATTCCCTAGGTTCGATCAATACTATTCCACTTTTATTTTCACGAAAATTTCATCTTAAGACAGTCTATATGCAGTATCCTTTAAACGGGTTCACATTCACGACTTTTGATTAATAAACGACGAGCATTTCCTCGTCATTTCCAACTAACCATTTACTATACCAAAACATATTTCAATTTCTATTTCGTTCAACAACTTCTCGTTTTTTTAACTATATCTCATAACGTCTCGTTTCTCGGATGAAAAAGTCGTTAACCACAATATTGTTCGTCAAACAATAACAATCATTATTATTAAAAGGGATTTCCTTATTCGACTTTTCTACCGGCTTTTAAACTCGATTCTTCGTCTCTTATTCAAAATCGAAACTTCTTAGAATTCGTTGAAACTTTACGGTCACGATCATTAACTATCAAGATTATCAAAGGTTTGAATCACAAATCCTAATCATTATCTAATCTCGATTTATCGTCGATTGTTCGTCTCTTACTAAAAATCTTACGTTCTCCATTTTCGTTCAAATTTTACAACAACGATCATCACCTAATAAGCATCACTAATATGCAAACCATATTCTAAAAACATTATCGAGCTTCAACTTAACGACGTGTTTCTGTCTCTTACATTTTTCATTTTATTTTTAGAAAAATCCCAATTAAATATATAATCATCCTCAATCATCCTATATCTCATTTCCATAAACAAAACATGCATATCATATCATTTGCTATACTAAATCATGCATTCTTCATCTCTTATGCTTCAACTTTTATTTTTAGAAAAATCTTAATCAATTCACATAATCAATTAACAACATGTAGATCACTAATCTATCGATCAAACAACAAAGAAATCGAACTACGATCAAACCCCTAAAATCTAAGAAATTTTCGGTAATGACCAAAATGAAAGGGGAGTGATTTTCTTCATGATTCTATCTGTAGAACTTAATTCTAAACATACTAGAACATGAATCGAACAAGAATCAACATGCTTCTTCATCCCTTAAGTTTCGAAAAAAAATGAAATGGATGGAATCAAGACTTTGTTCGGTTCAATACGTAGGAGATGTTCTCACCTTGCGGAATACGAACTCGGAAATGGAATTGATCGGTGGATGGAGGTCTTGTGTTCTTGAGAAGAGCTTGGATGAAGAGTTTTAATGGAGGAAAAGAGAAGAGAAAATGAGAGAAAGAGGAGGAGATGGGGGCGGTAAAGAGGGGAGGAGAAGAGAGAGAGATGACTCACCTATACATACATAAAGATGTGATAAAAATCTAACTAAAGTGATGGCGTGTCGCTAAGGAACGTTTGGCGAGGATTTATTAGATGAAAATATCTCGTTTCCGACTTTAAACGACGATTATAAAGTTAAGAAATGATTTCTTAGATAGTTACGAATTTGACGAAATCTAATTCGTCCGTTAGATTAGAAATAAATCACGTACTCGGAAAACCTAATTCGTTTTTCAAAATCCGAGAAAAAGTCGGGATTATACAGTCTAAAATTCGCCCAGAAAATCATAAAAACTAACTTTCTCCGGTGAACTCGTATCGAAGAAAAAGTGAATGTAAATTCTGACGGTTTTTAATTCTGAGTTTTCGGACGAAAATTCTATCGGACGCGAAAACCCTAATACAGTAGTCGTTCGATCGACTTCTGGAATTTATTTTCTGAAACAGATTTCACCGTAAATTTTAAACTCGAAAATCCTTAACTTAGGCGTGCAAAGCCTTAATTATTAATTAACTTTTTATTTTAAAGACGGATTAAACATCCGGGGTATTACATGCTCTTTGTATCTCTATAAATAGAGGCTTAGTCCTCAAATGATAAACACACAAGTCTTACACACAATTCTCACAATCTTCTCTCTACTCTCTTCTCTCTAGTCTATCTAATCTGTAACAATAATAATATTATAATAAGCAACACATAAGAATTCCGAATGGTTTGGTGCTATGGTAGTCGTACAATGGTCAAATGTTTTTTAAAATCCCATAAAGAAAAGAATGGTGTTCTTCTTCTCTCTCTATATACCTTTGCGATTGTAATATTAATTTTGTTTCTCCTTTTTTATGTAAATTCTGAGATTGCACGATTTGATTTTTGGAGCTATATTTTTTGAACAGTTTGTCTTATCCCTAAATAATAGCTCGAAACTAAAGGTGAGAATAAATAAATTTACTGATAGCCTACAGAAAGAAAGAATTACTTAATTATCCAATTAAACAACCACATCCTTGTTTGATCTGTACCATACAAATTGATCTAATCGATGGTTTATAATTATTTCTTCTTAACATAGGGGAAATCATTTCTATTATAACCATCCACTCTCTCTCTATATATATAACACGTATACAACATGATAGTCCCAGTAATGAGTGAAATGATGTATAGGGGAGGGGGAGGGGACGATAATGATTTTTCTTAAAAAAACTTTTCTTTCAGTTCGAACTGCTCAGTTCCTAATGCTCAACAACTGTGAAAATTAGTCGAAGCTATCACACAGTTATGTGCACAATTGACTTCCTTGACTGAGAGTCAACTGTGTATTTTTGGCTGAGGTTTTGAAAGAGTTTTGCAATGCGGAATATAGTGGAAGTTTGACTCGTTACTTATCTGAAAAATCGCTTTTAGGGCGAAGGTCAAGTTTGCAAATACTTAGTGAAATTTTATCAAAAACTAGTTTTATGCTGGTCAGTTAGTTAGAACATAAACTGAAACTTAAATACTGGAAATTAAAATGACACAGTATTTTTATGTGGTTTAGAGATGAACTCCTACGTCTACGACTAGCTTTTCGGGCTAGTAATCCACTAGATAAGTTTACGCGTACTTATCAAACATTGAGGTTTGGTTTACGGGCACCAAATAAATCTGGACAGTTAGATTTTGGGTTCTAACAACACCTATAGTTTCTTAAAACCCGTGTCGTCCACAATGTGGGAACCATTTCGTGGACGGAGGGAGTAAATTACTAGAAAAAAAAGCCCATCCTTGACGTTGCTTGACCTCCGCTACCATTATCATGTGCAGTTGGTATTGCTCCGGCGTCATGTACGACGTATCATTACTAATGATCTTCATGTCGATAGAATCTTGCTTCGCCTGAGCATTTGCCATCATTGCATCGGCCATGGTTTGCTTTGCCTCGGCGGTGGTGGTGAGTCGGGCATTCGTCGAGTCCAATGACCAGAGCTCAGCATCCTCACTCACCGCTTCTTTTCCTTTTCATTTGGCCGCCGTCTTTGCCGCTTCTTGACCCTATGATCAGGGGGGGTCGTGCTTTCCCCTTCAGCCTTTGTTGCCTCGCTCGAGCTGCCGACTGTTCCCGATGATGTGTAGGAACCATCTGAGGATTGAATTCTTGGAGTGAACGTAAAAAAATTCTTGGTGGAGGAATTTGAAATAGTTTTTCAAGATTTTCCAAGCAGCAAAATGCTTGAAGTGATTACCACTGTAACTGGTCGTGTATATCTATTGTGCATTTTCGATGACCATATCGTCGAAAACGGCGCTGGGCCTTTTTAGCAGTTGTCTTGCTGAAAGCGATCAACTATTGCTTCACCCAGCTGGAGACGCGCTCAAAATAGTTCTTCACTTGCTTTTGGTTGAGGTCATCTCCAAATATGTCTGGGTTACTTTCCCCCGATATTTCTCAGAGTGTTGATCTTTGCCGAGGATTGAACTGCACGTCTCCTCATTGCAAATTTGAGCGACGATGGTGGACTGTTTGATGGTGTATGTGTGCCGCTTCGCCTTTGGTTGGTGGTGGCTTCAGTCGGCAACGGCGGTACTTAGGGTGAGTGATACGACCAATGAACATACGGAAGCAAACCCACGAACACACGTCAATTGAAAAGGTGATTCAACCCAAAACACAAAAGGAATCAATTGAGACTATACACCTAATCCACTGATCTCAAACGCAAATTGAACCAGAAAAGAACAGAATACGAAAATTACCCCCAAAACTATCGAATAAAACCCTAGAAGACTACCCGATCAGAAACTACAGAAAATCAACTCCGATTGAGCCGAAATTTTAACACAACTTATAAATTGAATACAGAAAGAACATATCCAAAATTCAGCCAAAACGCACAAGTAGAACTAAAAAACGCTCGATGCTCAATTTTGATCCGATTTAGGGTTTTTAGCAAAAGCGATGGGATTGAATTTGATGGAATCTGGAGTTGGCGAAGGAATGGATGAATATGGTTGAAGTACGATGGTGATAAGAAGGTATGGTAGCTGGACAAAAAACACAGAACAAGGAAACGAAACAAGTTTGGAGATTTACCTCAATACGGACCCCGAATCGACGAACGATTGAAACACGTATCACGGAAGCAATTCTCCAGCGGCGTAGTTAACCTGAGACCCACACAAGATCATGAACGGACTATAGATTTCAGATTCAAAGGTGCCAATTCGAATCCTACCAAGAGCTAGGGTTTGTGTACTTGAAGAACACGTGAGACAAAGTTGAAAAAAAAAACTTTTTGATTTAAACTCGTCTGCTAACAATAATGTCGAAAATAACATAAATACTAGACTAAGGTTCAAAAATTACAAGGCCTTGGGCTTGATAATTTTCGAACTAGGCTAAACTAGAATAAAATTAAATAAATCCATTGGCCCAATACGACTAATCACAAATTGTAGTAATTGGGCTCTAATTAAAATTAAATAAAACAAACTAAACTAATGGATAAATAATGAAATAGCACACGTCCTAAACATGGCGTGGCCACGACCTAGGTGTCTTCCTCGATGCTCGTCAAATACACCAGCTTGTACTGTCGGGATTCAGTTCCATCGTTCTCCAAATTCTTCTGAACATAGCACTGAAAATAGCCTTGCAGCTTCTTGGCTCTTAATCTCGTCACTGGACCTCTAAGCTGCAACTCTGGGTTTAATTCTTCAGTGCTAGACCCGATCTCATCATTCTCCCCCTGCTAAAAAAAATTCGTCCTTGAATTCAGCTCCTCCTCAGCATCAAAATCATCTATAGGAAAAGGAGATAAGTCAGAAACATTAAATGTATTGGAACTCTTATACTCACCTGGAAGTTCAATGCGGTAGGCATTGTCATTAACTCGAGCCACCACAGTGAACGGTCCATCTCCACGAGGCATTAGCTTCGACTTCCTTAGATTAGGAAAACGTCCCGGGCTGAAGTGAAGCCAAACTTTATCACCAGGTTTGAACATCACTTGCTTACGGTGCGTATTCGCCTTTGTTGCATTCCTCACACCTTGAAGCTCAATCCTCATCTTTACTTTCTCATGCATCTCTCGAACCTGTTCAGCGCTACGGGAACCTTGCAAACTCGAAAGATGATCAGTAGGTAAAGGAATAAGATCCGTTGGAGTCAACGGATTAAAGCCATAAACGTCCTCAAATGGGGACATATGTGTAGAAGAATGCACAACCCTGTTATAACCAAATTCAGCAAATGGCAAACATTCTTCTCATGATATCAAATTATTTTTAACAAGTGAACGCAATAAAGTACCTAACGTCCTATTAACTACTTCAGTTTGTCCATCTGTTTGTGGATGACTTGCAATAGAAAATAAAAGTTTGGTACCCAACTTTCCCCATAAAACATGCCAGAAATGTCCCAAAAACTTGGAATCCCTATCAGACACAATGGTTCTAGGAACCCCATGCAGACGAACTACTTCACGAAAGAATAAATTAGCAATGTTAACAGCATCATCAGTTTGTTTGCAAGCAATAAAAGTGAGACATCTTGGAAAAACGATCAACTACCACAAAAATAGAATCTTTCCCAGACTTAGATCTAGGCAAACCAAGAATGAAATCCATGGATATATCGACCCAAGGGGACGATGGCACCGGCAAAGGCGTGTATAATCCAAAAGGACTCGAAGTAGACTTAGCTTTCCTACAAGTAATACAACGAGAACAGACTCTTTC
Organism: Schizonepeta tenuifolia; assembly: GCA_029490685.1. Classification (NCBI taxonomy): domain Eukaryota; kingdom Viridiplantae; phylum Streptophyta; class Magnoliopsida; order Lamiales; family Lamiaceae; genus Schizonepeta; species Schizonepeta tenuifolia. Next base: position 89,653,170 of record CM055955.1, on the reverse strand, counting down.
AATATCACGTTTCATGCGAGGCCAATAAAAATGCTCATGCAAAATACTCAATGTCTTGGACACACAAAAATGACCCATCAATCCTCCTGCATGTGACTCTACAACTAGCAACTCACGCATGGAACAATCAGGCAGACATAACTTTGACTCTTTAAACAAGAATCCATCAGACACATAGAACGAATCAATAGCCTTAGACCTAGCTATACAAGATGCAAATATAGGACCAAAGAACGGATCTGATTCATAGAAAGTCTTAATATGTTCGAATCCTAAGAACTGAGCATGCATAACAGACAGTAAAGTATACCTGCGAGATAAAGCATCAGCAACTACATTTTCTTCTCCTTTCTTGTACTTTATCACATAGGGAAAAGATTCGATGAATTCAACCCACCTGGCATGGCGTGAATTCAGATTCTGCCAAATTTATGATACGACCAATGAACATACGGAAGAAAACCCACGAACAAACGTCAATTGAAAAGGTGATTCAACCCAAAACACAAAAGGAATCAATTGAGACTATACACCTAATCCACTGATCTCAAACGCGAATTAAACAAAAAAAGAACAGAATACGAAAATTACCCCCAAAACTATCGAATCAAACCCTAGAAGACTACCCGATCAGAAACTACAGCAAATCAACTCCGATTGAGCCGAAATTTTAACACAACTTATAAATTGAATACAAAAAGAACATATCCAAAATTCAGCCAAAACTCACAAGCAGAACTCAAAAACGCTCGATGCTCAATTTTGATCCGATTTAGGGTTTTTAGCAAAAGCGATGGGATTGAATTTGATGGAATCTAGAGTTGGCGAAAGAATGCATGAATATGGTCGAAGTACGATGGTGATAAGAAGGCGTGGTAGCTAGACAAAAAACACAGAACAAGGAAACGAAACAGGTTTGGAGATTTACCTCAATACGGACCCCGAATCGACGAACGATTGAAACACGTATCATGGAAGCAATTCTCCGGTGGCGTAGTTAACCCGAGACCCACACAAGATCACGAACAAACTATAGATTTCAGATTCAAAGGTGCCAATTCGAATCCTACCAAGAGCTAGGGTTTGTGTACTTGAAGAACACGTGAGACAAAGTTGAAAAAAAAAACTTTTTGATTTAAACTCGTCTGCTAACAATAATGTCGAAAATAACATAAATACTAGACTAAGGTTCAAAAATTACAAGGCCTTGGGCTTGATAATTTTTGAACTAGGCTAAACTAGAATAAAATTAAATAAATCCATTGGCCCAATACAACTAATCACAAATTGTAGTAATTGGTCTCTAATTAAAATTAAATAAAACAAACTAAACTAATGGATAAATAATGAAATAGCACACGTCCTAAACATGGCGTGGCCACGACATAGGTGTCTTCCTCGATGCTCATCAAATTCACCAACTTGTACTATCGGGATTCAGTTCCATCGTTCTCCAAATTCTTCTGAACATAGCACTGAAAATAGCCTTGCAGCTTCTTGGCTCTTAATCTCGTCACTGGACCTCTAAGCTGCAACTCCGGGTTTAAATCTTCAGTGCTAGACCCGATCGCATCATTCTCCCCCTGCTGAAAAGAATTCGTCCTCTAATTCAGCTCCTCCTCAGCATCAAAATCATCTACAGGAAAAGGAGATAAGTCAGAAACATTAAATGTATTGGAATTCTTATACTCACCTGGAAGTTCAATGCGGTAGGCACTGTCATTAACTCGAGCCACCACAGTGAACGGTCCATCTCCACGAGGCATTAGCTTCGACTTCCTTAGATTAGGAAAACATCCCGGGCTGAAGTGAAGCCAAACTTTATCACCAGGTTTGAACAACACATGCTTACGGTGCGTATTCGCCTTTGTTGCGTTCTTCACACCTTGGAGCTCAATCCTCATCTTTACTTTCTCATGCATCTCTCGAACCTGTTCAGCCCTACAGGAACCTTGCATACTCGAAAGATGATCAGTAGGTAAAGGAATAAGATCCGTTGGAGTCAACGGATTAAAGCCATAAACGACCTCAAATGGGGACATATGTGTAGAAGAATGCACAACCCTGTTATAACCAAATTCAGCAAATGGCAAACATTCTTCCCATGACATCAAATTATTTTTAACAAGTGCACGCAATAAAGTACCTAACGTCCTATTAACTACTTCAGTTTGTCCATCTGTTTGTGGATGACATGCAGTAGAAAAAAAAAGTTTGGTACCCAGCTTCCCCCATAAAACACGCCAGAAATGTCCCAACAACTTGGAATCCCTATCAGACACAATGGTTCTAGGAACCCCATGCAGACGAACTACTTCACGAAAGAATAAATTTGCAATGTTAACAGCATCATCAGTTTGTCTGGAAGCAATAAAGTGAGACATCTTGGAAAAACGATCAACTACCACAAAAATAGAATCTTTCCCAGACTTAGATCTAGGCAAACCAAGAATGAAATCCATGCATATATCGACCCAAGGAGACGATGGCGCCGACAAAGGCGTGTATAATCCAAAAGGACTCGAAGTAGACTTGGCTTTCCTACAAGTAATACAACGAGAACAGACTCTTTCAATATCACGTTTCATGCGAGGCCAATAAAAATGCTCATGCAAAAGACTCAATGTCTTGGACACACAAAAATGACCCATCAATCCTCCTGCATGTGACTCTACAACTAGCAACTCACGCATGGAACAATCAGGCACACATAACTTTGACTCTTTAAACAAGAATCCATCAGACACATACAACGAATCAATAGCCTTAGACTTAGCTATACAAGATGCAAATATAGGACCAAAGAACGGATCTGATTCATAGAAAGTCTTAATATGTTCGAATCCTAAGAACTGAGCATGCATAACAGACAGTAAAGTATACCTGCGAGATAAAGCATCAGCAACTACATTTTCTTCTTCTTTCTTGTACTTTATCACATAGGGAAAAGATTCGATGAATTCAACCCACCTGGCATGGCGTGAATTCAGATTCTGCCAAATTTATGATACGACCAATGAACATACGGAAGCAAACCCTCGAACACACGTCAATTGAAAAGGTGATTCAACCCAAAACACAAAAGGAATCAATTGAGACTATACACCTAATCCACTGATCTCAAACGCGAATTGAACCAGAAAAGAACAGAATACGAAAATTACCCCCAAAACTATCGAATAAAACCCTAGAAGACTACCCGATCAGAAACTACAGCAAATCAACTCCGATTGAGCTGAAATTTTAACACAACTTATAAATTGAATACAGAAAGAACATATCCAAAATTCAGCCAAAACGCACAAGTAGAACTCAAAAACGCTCGATGCTCAATTTTGATCCGATTTAAGGTTTTTAGCAAAAGCGATGGGATTGAATTTGATGGAATCTGGAGTTGGCGAAGGAATGGATGAATATGGTCGAAGTATGATGGTGAAAAGAATGCGTGGATGGCTGGACGATAAACACAGAACAAGGAAACGAAACAGGTTTGGAGATTTACCTCAATACGGACCCTGAATCGACGAACGATTGAAGCACGTATCACGGAAGCAATTCTCCGGCGGCGTAGTTAACCCGAGACCCACACAAGATCACGAACAAACTATAGATTTCAGATTCAAAGGTGCTAATTCGAATCCTACCAAGAGCTAGGGTTTGTGTACTTGAAGAAAACGTGAGACAAAGTTGAAAAAAAAACTTTTTGATTTAAACTCGTCTGCTAACAATAATGTTGAAAATAACATAAATACTAGACTAAGGTTCGAAAATTACAAGGCCTTGGGCTTGATAATTTTCGAACTAGGCTAAACTAGAATAAAATTAAATAAATCCATTGGCCCAATACGACTAATCATAAATTGTAGTAATTGGGCTCTAATTAAAATTAAATAAAACAAACTAAACTAATGGATAAATAATGAAATAACACACGTCCTAAACATGGCGTGGCCACGACCTAGGTGTCTTCCTCGATGCTCGTCAAATTCACCAACTTGTACTGTCGGGATTCAGTTCCATCGTTCTCCAACTTCTTCTGAACATAGCACTGGAAATAGCCTTGCAGCTTCTTGGCTCTTAATCTTGTCATTGGACCTCTAAGCTACAATTCCGGTTTTAATTCTTCAGTGCTAGATCCGATCTCATCATTACATGCCGCAACATTAGTTCGAATAAGACCATCGGGTAATCATGATTACTACCCGATGCAAATTATTCTTGGTCGAGAACCTGATGTTTCTCACTTACGAACTTTTGGTTGCGCGGTTTATGTCCCAATTGCACCCCCACAAAGAAGAAAAATGGGTCCCCAATGAAGGCTTAGGATATATGTTGGATTTGATTCACCCTCGATTATAAGGTATATTGAACCTTTGACGGGTGATTTATTTACTGCACGGTTTGCAGATTATCATTTTGATGAAATGACATTTCCAACATTAGGGGGAACAAATCTACATCCTGAAAAGCACAGGGAAATATCATGGAATGAGAAAAGCTTGTCACATTTTGATTCTAGAAGTAATCAATGTGAACAAGAAGTTGAAAAGATCATTCATTTGCAAAGAAATGCAAATCAAATCCCTGATACCTTTGTAGATACAAGAAAAGTGACACAATCTTATATACATGCTGCAAATACTCCAGCTAAAATTGATGTCCCTGAAGGACAAATAGCTTTGGCAGCAAATGAGTCTAAAATTTGTCAAAAACGTGGTCGACCATTTGGTTCCAAAGATTCTGTGCCCAGAAAAAGAAAGGGGCAAGATGGAAATCAAGCAATGACGAAAATGACCAATGTAATTCCTGAAGAATTACAAGTGACTCATCAAAGCAATGTAATTCCTGAAGAATTACAAGTGACTAATCAATCACATGAAAGTGATGTAATTCCTGAAGAATTACAAGTATCTGAAAATCACGAGATCTCAATAAATTATTCATCTTCTAATCAGATACTGGAGAGAGAAAATATCCTCGTGGATGATATATTCCCCTTTCATATAGCTCATCAAATTTCAAATGAGGATCCGGATCCTGAACCACAATCTGTTACTGGATGTAAACAGAGAAATGATTGGCTAATGTGGAAAGGAGCTATAGAAAAGGGAATTGAATTCATGTGATAATCGGAAAGTATTTGGACCTATAGTCCTAACTCCGGCATCTGAAATCCCTGTTGGATACAGATGGATATTTGTTAGAAAGAGAAACGAGAAAAAATGAAGTTACGAGATATAGAGCAAGACTTGTAGCACAAGGTTTCTCTCAAAGACCAGGAATTGATTATGAGAAACATACTTTCCAGTAATGGATGCAATTACTTTCAGATTTTTGATTAGTCTGCGTGTGTCACAAAGGCTTGATATGCGCCTTATGGATGTAGTAACTGCATATTATATGGGTCAATGGATAATGACATATACATGAAAATCCCTGAAGGATTTAAAATGCCTGAAGCATTAAAATCACAACCCAAAAGCATGTTTTCGATTAAACTGCAAAAATCGTTATATGGGTTGAAACAGTCTGGGCGTATATGGTATAATAGACTGAGTGAGTATCTTTTGAAAGAAGGATACAAGAATGATGATATATGCCCTTGTGTTTTCATAAAGAAAATCGAAAATGGATTTGCAATCATAGCAGTTTATGTTGATGATTTAAATTTAATTGGGATTCCTGAAGAGCTCAATAAAACTGCTGAATATTTAAAGAAAGAATTTGAGATGAAAGATTTAGGAAAGACAAAATTTTGTCTTGGATTGCAAATTGAACGTGTCCGAGGAGGAACGTTTATTCATCAATCCACATATACAGAAAAAGTGTTAAAGCGCTTTTACATGGATAATGCTCATCCATTGGTATCACCAATGGTCGTTAGATCTCTTGATATAAAGAAAGATCCATTTCGACCTGTTGAAGATGGTGAAAAGATACTTGGTCCTGAAGTATTATGTGTAAGCGCAATTGGAGAATTAACTTATCTGACTAATAACACTAGACCTGATATAGCTTTTTCTGTAAATCTTATCGCAAGATATAGCTCTGCGCCCACTTTGAGACATTGGAATGGTGTTAAGCGCATTCTACGGTATCTAAAAGGTACGATTGACTTTGAATTATTTTATTTGGAAAGTTCAGATCAATCTCTTGTACGGTATTCAGATGCAGGTTATCTATCTGATCCACATCAAGTTAAGTCTCAAACTGGCTACGTTTTCACCATTGGTGGAACTGCTATATCATTGAAGTCTGTGAAGCAAACCTTGACAGCAACATCCTCAAATCATTCTGAGATTATTGCAATCCATGAAGCAAGTCGAGAGTGTGTATGGTTGAGAAATATGACAAGTCATATCCAAGAGTCGTACGGGTTAGCTTCCTCAAAGACCAACCCAACTATTTTGTATGAAGACAATGCTGCTTGCATCGCACAACTCAAGGAAGGTTACATCAAAGGCGATAGAATAAAGCACATTTCTCCCAAGTTTTTCTACACTCACGATCTCCAAAAGAGTGGTGATATCAACGTTCAACAAATTCGCTCAAGTGACAATTTGACGGACTTATTCACGAAGGTATTACCAACATCAACATTCAGAAAGTTTATACACAAGATCAGCATGCGTCGACTCAAATATCTACAGTGATCTCAAGATCAGGGGGAGCAGTTGTACTCTTTTTCCTTCGACTAGGTTTTGTCCCACTGGATTTTACTAGCAAGGTTTTAATGAGGCAACATCTGTTTAGGGATGTGTCACTCAAGGGGGAGTGTTATAAATATATGAGTGACACCCAAGCAATAGTTTCTTGGTGACTAAGTCTTTAATTGCTTGATGGCCAAGAGTCGAGTTGCTTGTTGTGAAAGCAACTTACCCTAAACATGCTCCTTGTATCCCTATAAATAGAGGCTTAGTCCTCAAATGATAAACACACAAGTCTTACATACAATTCTCACAATCTTTTCTCTACTCTCTTCTCTCTAGTCTATCTAGTCTGTAACAATAATAATATTATAATAAGCAACACATAAGAATTCCGAATGGTTTGGTGCTATGGTAGTCGTACAATGGTCAAATGTTTTTTAAAATCCCATAAAGAAAAGAATGGTGTTCTTCTTTGTTGGGAAATTTATTAGTATAAGTTTTGATGAATTCCAAAACCGACTGACCCCAACCGAGTAGATGTTGCCAGAACCTAATGTTAGAAGTTAGGCTCGCTGTTTGAGCAAAGTTAAGATTTTATCTTTACAGGTCTCCAGCTGAAGATGGCAACAAGGCGTCACTCAAACAGAACATCAGTTGTGAAGAAAGACAACTGAGAGTTCATTTGTTCAGATGCAAACAAGGGGAAGTCTTCAGAACATCAGTTGAGAAGGAAACCAACTGAGGGTTCATCAGATGAGAAGTAGCAGAGAGGAAGAGAACATCAGATGAAAAGGAAATCATCTGAGGGTTTAAACCTAACTGAGTAAAGAAGTGGAAGACAACTGAGGGTTCAGTTTCAGAACCTCAGTTATAGAATCCGAACAAGGAGTTCAACTGTTTGAAGTTCAAAGTCAGCTGAGAGCTCGACAGATCGGAACATCAGCTGAAGATCACTCAGATGAAGGTCAAGACTTTCAACCGACAAACCGAAGTTGACTGTCAAAGATTTGAATTTCAAAAGGAAGTTATATGAGGGTTTGACCGTTCAGTCATTACCCCATCTGGCCCAACATAAGGCTGTCTCAGATGGAAAGCAGAAGAGCACAGATGCCATATCGGGAAAGTCTGCAGAGATGAGAGACAAGCCATCGCTTTCAACCGATCAGAGATCAATTGCTCCTCCAACGGCTAGTTGATTCTCTCTGCCTATAAATAGAGGCATTCTCTCATTGGAGATGGATATACAGAGACAACGAAAATTTAAGAGCTTTCTTGAGAGAAATCAAAGCAAAAAGCAAATCTGCAAAATCATCATCTAAGAGCATCAACAGCTGAGAGTTCCAATTTGAGAGAACATTAGTAGCTGAGGGTTCCTAGAGATAGAAACTGTTTTTGATCTTAGGTTGAGTGTTTATTCGTTCAAACCTTAGATCCAGCTCTCACTTGTGATCGAGCTGTAGTTGGAAAAACCCACCCACTCTCACACCCTAAAAAGTGTTAGTGAGGACCCTACTCTTCCTGCAACTGAGTAGATAGGCTGTTAAGTGCCCGCAAACTTAGCATAGGTTGTTAAGAACCCGTAATCTTAACTGTAAGGTCGATAAGTACCCGCAAACTTATCCTTAACGGTTGCTCAGCCCGCGTAAGCTGAGTGGTTCTGTCCAGAAGAACTTGGACTGAGGTGTGTGGACTCACATCTCCCCGTGGACGTAGGAGTTCTCTCCGAACCACGTAAATCTTGTGTGTCGTGTTTATTTGTGTTCAGTCATTATTTGCATATCTTAACTGACAAACTAACCGCATACAATCTGCATACTTTCACATCAACAGTTTTGGTTTTGACCATCCGTGCATAAAAGCGTAAGTTTGATTTTACGAGTTCATTTTCCACCACATTCCGCACAGCACCACTCTTCCAGATGAGGTTGCTTACTCAGCTGTGAGATCCCAACTGAGTCCTTTTACTCAGTTGAAGTTGATTTCAAGTGTTAAGTTTTTCGAAAGTTAAAAAATCCTAACTGGTGTATTCCCTCCCCCCCCATACACCAGTAACTCGTATCGGGACCATCAAGTGGTATCAGAGCAGTGGTTCAAAAGACTACTGACTCTGTTTCACGAGGTGTGAATTCGAGAATTTTTCTTCAGTGGTCAACTGAACAGATCTTTTCACGCTAGTGCATACTTGCTCGCATTTTTTTGTCCTATTTTTGTTTGAGCAGATGGATGTCAAGGACAAGATCGTAGTCATGTTCTCTGTTGTCAACTATACATCATGGAGAACTCGAATGAAGAAGATCCTTCTGTCAAAGCATCATAGGATGCAACAAGTTCTCACTTCTGGACCAATCGTCATACGAGACAGAATACTTCGCACTCCCATAAATCCCAACGATGGAGATGCAGTGGTGGAATATGTGGAGAAACAGCCAGAAGACTACACTCCGGAGGAGGCCAAGGTGAGCCAGCTGGATATCTGGGCTCAGAGCACAATAATGTCCACGGTTGGACAAGATTATCTGCCCTGGATAGAGGAGTGTGAGACTGCAAAAGAGATGTGGGACATCCTGGCTTCGCTAAGTGAAGGAAGCGACGAGACGAAGGAAAACAAGTTCTCGCATGCATGTCAAGATTTCGACAATTTCAGTCTGCGACCTGATGAGACTATCGATCACCTAGAGCTCCGTTTTATGGACATCATCAGAAGAATCCAATCCATCCGGAAAGGAAAATACACTCTAAGAGAAATAAACCTCAAAGTGTTGCAAGCTCTACCGGCTGAGTGGGATACCTTCACAAATATCCACGAGAGCCGAGCTGACCTTGGTGAAATGGGAACTGAAAGATTGTTCTCAATCTTGAAAGGAAATGAGTATAAGGTCAACAGAAGGAGGTCGCAGCCCTCAAGTCAGACAAATAGAATTGAGGATGTCGGCTCAGCATCAAAGTCAGTGGCCCTCCGAGCTGACTACTCAAAATCAAGATCGTCAAGGCCAACCAGATCGGCTGACACGACTGCAAAGGAGCCGAGCAGAGAGGAACTGCAACAGAACATTGCAGCGCTGTCAAAGAAACTAGCCGACATGGACACTCAGTTCGGCAAATATAAACGTTTCTATAAATCAAACCGAACTCGAGACAGCTCGAAGCCAATTACCAATGGATGCTTCGAATGTGGCAAGGAAGGACACTTCAAAGCTGACTGCCCAGACCTTTCAAAGAAGGAAAGAGAAGCACTAAGAGCCAAGCAAACTGCAAAGAATAAGGCCATGGTAGCTGAAGAGGCAGCTGACGATATGGACATCTTCACAGACACTGAAGATGAGGATGAACTGACCTCTACCAACAAAGTCATCAGTCCGGATCAATGCCTCATGGCACTTGGAACCGATCAAGATGATAATGAGGTACAATCTAATCCTGCTCGCTTAAATTCTTCCAATACTTCTAACATGCAGGAATCTCTGAACGATGAGTTGGAACCCTTCTGGAATGATTTTCAAGAACTCAGTGAGGAACTGCATCAGCAGTCGGTTGAGTTTAAGAGTCTTCAAGCCCAGTTCGCCAAGCTTGAAGATTCCTTAACCGAAAAGGACGATCTGATCAAGAGACAAGCTGAAGAAATTGACCAGCTGAAAAGTCAACTGAGTACAGCCAACCAAACTGAGGCTTCAACCGATGAACAGTTGAAGGAACAGATCAAGGCACAGAACGAACAGTTGAACAAGCAAGAGGCTCAGATCGACCAGCTGATGAAGACATCAAATGCCCAGACCGAGTATATAGCTGTTCTTCTCAAGGATCTTCAAACTGAGAAGGACAACCTGACAAAGCTATATCAGTCATCCGAGATCATCGAGAATCTCATCAGATACAGACGGCAAACGGATGACGTGTCTGGACTCGGATACGACGTGGCAAAGGACACTGGAATTCCACCAGCTACCTTCACCAAGGCTGAGGAAGTCATGGTTGCCAAACCTAACACAGTTGAGTCTGCAACTGAACAAACACCATCACAACCGACAAAGGCAACTGTGGCTGAGAAAGGCAAAGGAGCTGCAGATGGAGCACCAACGAAACAGTCGGTGGAGTCTACAACCGAGGGGGAATGTTCCAAGACTCAACGGAGGAACCGGAGACGTCGGAGTCGCAATCAGAACCGAGCTCAAAATTGACAACATAACCAAGCTCAGAACCGACGTGATAATCGACCAACAAACCAACCACAGCAGAGATGGAACCAACAGAACCGACCAAGCTTCAACCGACAGAATCAACAACGGTTCCATCACCTCAACAACCAGAGGTTCCAACAGAGTCAACCTATGTGGAACAGTTACAACAGCTATGGTTACTCATGCCACAACATGAATCAACATCCGGGCATGAACAGCTATCGTCAACAGCCAAGGCAATGGAATCAGAATCAGCCAAGAAGATTCCACAATGACGACCGATCTCATTGGCAGAATCAAAAGGGTCAGAGACATCAACCGAACAGGGGGAACCCCACTCCTCCCAAAGCCCAGCAAAGGAGAAATCCATCTCCTCCAAAGAAACAGACCAACGATTACAACAAGCCTAAGGATAACCGAGGCGTTGTTATAGTTGATGAAAATGGGCAGATCATTTGGAATGACAGGGCTATTCGAGTGTACAGAGAAAAGCGACGCACAGTTCCAGGGGTAACTGGTTCTAACCCTCCAGGACCCAACTAAAATTGGGGACCTAAGCGAGTTTCTCTTTGCAGGTACAAGGGAAACAGCTGAGGAAGAAGAAGGCGTCTGCCTCAATATGGGTGATGGACAGTGGATGCTCGAAACACATGACAAATCTAAAAGGTTTGCTTGGAAGTTTCGTTGAAAAAGAAGGCCCATCAGTCACTTTTGGTGATAACTCAAAAGGTTACACCGGAGGTTACGGTACACTTGAAACTGATCATGTCTCAATTTCCAATGTCTCTTATGTTGATGGATTGAAGCATAACTTGCTCTCCATCAGCCAATTCTGTGATAATGGTTTCTCTGTCAAGTTTGATGCACAGGGTTGCAGAGTTAAAGATGTCGGATCAAAGCAGGTGATATTGTTGGGAAATCGATCTCCAACAGGGAATGTATACTACGCTGACTGGAACAGCAGCCTCCCTGACACTTGCCTGTTATCAAAGAGCAGTTCGGATGTAAGCTGGTTGTGGCACAAAAGGCTCAACCATCTGAACTTCAAGACGATGAACCGACTCGCCAGACAAGAACATGCAAGAGGCATACCTAACCGGGTGTTTTCAACAACACACATCTGCAGTGCATGCCAGCTGGGAAAGCTCGCTAGGTCCTCCTTCCGGTTGAAGACAACTCCTTCAACTGACCGAGTGTTACAGCTGATCCACATGGATCTCTTCGGGCCAGTTACACCAAAAAGTTTGAATGGGAATGAGTATACCCTGGTGGTAACTGATGACTACTCAAGATATACGTGGACAATATTCATGCGCCACAAAAGTGAGACCCGAGATGAGCTGCCCAAGCTGATGGATCGGATATCGAACCAACAAGAGATGAAGATCATATCTATCCGATCAGATCATGGAACGGAATTTCTTAATGAAACCATCATTGAGTATTGCGAGAAGAATGGAATAACCCATCAGACATCAGCCGCACGTACTCCACAACAGAATGGCGTAGCTAAGCGAAGAAATAGAACTCTGAAGGATGCAGCTACATCCATGTTAGCGAGCTCAGCACTGCCTAAGAGATTTTGGGCTGAAGCGATCAACACAGCATGCTACACACAGAATCGATCTCTTCTCACCAAGCGATTAGGAAAGACGCCCTACGAGCTGTGGAGACGCAGAAAGCCAGATATTTCTTATTTTCATGTTTTTGGTTCTAAGTGTTATATTCACAACAATGGGAAGACTCAGTTGAAAACTTTTGATACCAAAGCTTCGAAGGGCATATTTCTTGGATATGCAGCTCGGATCAAGGCATATAGAGTCTTCAACAACAGCTCTCGTGTTGTGGAAATAACACCTCATGTTAGTTTTGATGAATCTACCTTTGAGTGCAGGGAACAGGTTAAAGAACAACACGCGGATCCAGCTGTTCTACCAGTTCTCACCAGATCGCAATCGCTAAGGGAAAAGAACCGAGCTGAACCACTGGTTTGGGCAACTGAGGATGAGGACCCATACTCATCTGAAGATGAATGCGAAGACCTCAGCACATCTCAAGGGGGAACTTCAGCTGATGCTCCTCCAATTGCATCAGCATCTAATGCCCAACCGAGCTCAGTTCAAACTATTGTAAATGTTGAGGATCCAGATTTAACAGCTGATCAATCACCAGCTCTAAAGACTCCAACTCAAATTTCTGAACAGCCACAGTTGGAAGAAGAAGGAAGACGCAACCGAAGATGGTATGAAGTTCATTCCACCAACGACATCATCGGAGATCCAACCGAGGGTGTGCGCACACGGAGCAGAGTTGCAAATCCAGAATCAACCGAGGAAGAATCCAACACTTATGCCCAATATGGTGAGGAATTGGCAGTTCTAGAAGAGTTCGAGCAAGCTGGAGATGTTGCCATGATTTCTTGCTTTGTAGCTGATGTTCCAGAACCGAAGACTGTTGGGGAAGCTCTCAACTGTGTCCACTGGACAACAGCCATGCAAGAAGAATTGAATGAGTTTCTACGCAACTGTATATGGGAGTTGGTAGAAAGACCAAATAGTGTCAAGGTGATTGGATTGAAATGGATTTTCAAAAACAAGAGAGACGCCATTGGATTCATTGTGAGGAATAAAGCAAGGTTGGTAGCTCAAGGATACTGCCAACAAGAAGGAATTGACTTTGAAGATTCCTTTGCACCAGTTGCAAGGCTGGAAGCCATCCGGATCTTTCTAGCTTATGCCGCACATCACAAGTTCAAAGTATATCAGATGGATGTGAAGTGTGCATTCCTCAATGGAGATATCAAAGAAGATGTATATGTTGAACAGCCTCCTGGTTTTGAGACTGGAGATGGAAGAGTGTACAAGCTGAAGAAAGCTATCTATGGTCTAAAGCAAGCGCCAAGGGCATGGTATGACACTCTTTGTGGATTTCTTCTGGACTCGGGGTTCAAATGAGGTTCAGTTGATAAAACTCTGTTCACCATCAAAGTTGGAGAAGATATACTTGTCGTGCAAATTTATGTTGATGACATCATTTTCGGTTCCAAGTCGGAGGAGCTGTGCAAGAAATTCTCCGATCTCATGAAAGATAAGTTCGAGATGTCAATGATGGGCGAGATGAATTATTTCCTTGGATTACAAGTGAAGCAGTCACCTGAAGGGATTTTCATCAACCAGTCCAAATATACAAAGGAGCTCATCACCAAGTTCGGATTGCAGACAAGTAAGACAACCAAAATCCCTATGAACACGAACTGGAAGATCGAACCAGGAGCTGAGGGAAAGCTCGTTGATGCCAGCCAGTATAGAGGGATCATCAGTTCGCTGCTATACCTAACTGCCAGCCGACCAGACATTTCATACGCAGTTGGAGTGTGTGCTCGTTTTCAAGTCCAACCAAGAGAAGCACATATGTTGGCAGCAAAGAACATCATTAAGTATCTGAAAGGAACTATCAATGTTGGGTTGTGGTACCCAACTGATGACAATATCCAGCTGACTGGATACTCAGATGCCCACCTAGAAGGAGATCGGTTGGACAGGAAGTCTACTTCTGGACACTGTCAGTTCATGGGAAGCAAGCTGGTTTCATGGTTCTCCAAGAAACAAGCGTGTGTTGCTACTTCGACAACCGAGTCAGAGTACATGGCTGCCGGAAGTTGTTGCATGCAAGTATTGTGGCTGAAGCAGCAGCTGAGAGATTATGAAGTCTCAACTGGACAGGTTCTCATTCATTGTGATAGCTCGAGTGCCATAGCTATCTCTCTAAACCCTGTTCACCACTCTCGGACTAAGCATATCGACATTCGTCATCACTTCATCCGAGACCATATTGAGAAGAAGGATGTGTCCATGGAGAAGATCCCATTGAGATTCAGAGAGCTGACATCTTCACCAAACCTCTTCCTGAAGCCCGGTTCAAGATGCTGTGTGATCTTCTAGGACTTTTGGATCCGAGCTAAAAACTCATTCGAGCTAAAGAGTCATCCGAGATGAAGAGTCATCCGAGCTGATAAGGATTCATCCGAGCTGACGAATCGGATATCGAATTAAGGGGGAAGCTCAGATGAAGGAGAAATCTCAGATACGAATTGCCAACTGAAGACATCAAACGTCAGCTGAACAGACGAACTCGAGTCAGCTGATGGTATGCAGCAACTGAGGTATACAGCTGATATCGACATCAGCTGCCAGGTATCATTTATGACTGAAGGTGTTATGTTCTTAAATGAGAATGTTTGAAATAAATTCAAACATTCATGTGCTAGTCAGTTACATTAAAATAGCCATCATGTCGCATTAAATGTAAAGTACGGCTGAGCATTCATAGCCTACTTTATAGTGCGACTGGGCTGACATGAAACTGTACACCTTCTCACGCGCTGGTTGGAACTCGGATCAAAACGTCGAGTCAAAGATAGTCAACAGTCGCGTAATCCCAGCCGTTGATGGATTCGCGCCATTTAACCCCAGCCGTTGATCTCATCCGAGTCAAAGACCTATATAAGGCGAAAAATCAGGAAGATATCTCCTACTTTCCTCATTCGTGCTTATCAATTATAACTATTCATCGTCTTCCAGTTTTTCTACCTAACCTGTTTCTGCAAATAGATTCCTCTCCTCTCCTATATATATATTACCTTTGCAGTGATTTAATGGTACCCAAAAGCAAAAGAATGGCATCATCCGGACCTTCCCTCATGCCTACCACATATGAAGAGTCATTCGATATGTTAGTATCGAAGATTCACTTTGAGCAGATCCTCTCCGACGAGGATCTAGAGTCGTCGGTCCTAGCCCCTCTCGCCAACACTCTCCGTGAGAACGGACTTCTGGAATGGGCCAAGCTCTGCCCCTCTCACTTGCTCAGGCGTCAAGTCGGAGAATTCTACGTCAATCTTGTTCGCCCCCTTGACGGTTCAGAGGGAGTTTCTACGACGGTGTCCTGCCGACAAAGGGATGTTCCGGCAAGGACAATACGTCGTGTCTCCTTCTCCATCGACGTGTCCGATGTCCTCCGATACATCATACCAATCAACCACACCGCCACCGAGTTCCTGGAGAATATTACCGATGAACAGGCGGATGAATTTCTACAGGATGCTCTGATCGAGCCAGAGCGGTTGAGGAGCAACATGCAAAGGACTAAGCTGAAGCCTGAACACCGCCTGCTGTTCGACGCCGTGTCGAAGGTCGTGTTCGGATACAGTGGCGCGTTTGGCGACATCAGCCGACCCAAGTTGAAACAGCTGTTGGCCCTGGAGCACCAACACCAAATCAATTGGTTCCAATATTTTCTGAACCAGTTGATGGTGGAGAAGTCGAAGATCTCTGAGACTACGACCGAGTCTGGAGAGAAACTGCTGAGTGTGAAGGGCACGCTCAACTTCGGCTGCAAAATCTCCGCCCTCATCCTCCTCGCAACAAAGGACAGCAACATGGTCTGGGTTGACTGCGAGGAGACGCCGCTGAAGAAGCTGTTGCTATTCCCGACAGCCAAGAAAGCACAGGAGGTGCTGAGGAGTGTCTACACTCCCAAGGATAAGAGGGAGTCGGGAAGGCCAGCTGAGTCAACAGCTGAGGGGGAACAAGCTGTTGCTCGCCCCACAAAATCCAAAGCCTCACGTCGCCGAGCTGACGTTGAGAAGGAGTCGACTGACGAACCTGCCCAGAAAAAGTTAAGAGTAAGGTTCAAGAAGGCGATCAAGAAGGCAACTGAGGTGCCAGCTGATGAGCCAACTGATGTTCCAGCTGACGAGTCAGCTGATGAGCCAGTTGAGGTTCCAGCTGAGGAGCCAGCTGAAGAACAAGCTCCAGACGAGGAGGGAGCCCAGGTCGAGTCCACACCTGCTGAGGAGCGTTCCGAATCCAGCCACTCAGCTGAGGCCGCATCATTCGAGATCGCACCTCGAGGCCCCGGAGCTGATGAGGCTGAGGGCATGGAGACGTCGGATGCATCCTCCTCATCTGAGGACCTCGAAGATGCTACCACCTCCCCCACAGCTGGAGTGAATGTTGTACCGCCCCCAGAGCCTCTTGCTCTCTCTACCCAAACCGAGCCAGAAATTCCGAGCTCTCAGCTCGATGCCAACATCGTGACCGCTCCTTCGGCCGATGTTGAGGAAACCATTCCACCCTCTTCCTCAACTGAATCCCAAATTCCGAGCTCTCAGCTCGATGCCGATGTTGTGACCGACTCTTTGGCCAACATCGATGAACCTCTTGAACCCGAACCATACAATCTCACCCCCTCCCTGATCAACGAAGCGGAGGACCTGCAGGCTGTTGCTGACGAGCACGAAGGCAGGGTGGCCTACTGCTTTCAAAAGTTGTTGGGTCTGTTCCCTGCAGCTCGCGACATGCCCATCTTCGCCACACTGGGAACCGAGCTACTGTACCAGTTCCACCTGATCTTTAGCCAGTGGTATGTCAAGGAGGACACGATCAGGGTACTGAGCTGGGACAGGCTGAAATCTGACGAGTCCCGCATCCGAGCCTACTTCAACTATTCCAACTTGGAGGTGGCGTACAACAACCGGATCGCGCTGCTCACTAGACGGTTGGACCAGAGTCTGGCTGAAGGGAAGGACACAAGGGAGGCAGCTGGAAAGGAGTGTGTCGACTTCCTTGACAGCATGTTGGTGAAATCAGCCGACTTCCTTGAAGATGTTGATGCAGCAGCCGCCGCCGCAAAAGAAGAGGAAGAGAACATGAAGCTGTACCTGGCAAACCGTCAAGCCATGGTCACAGCTGAGCCTCTAGCTCAGTCTACTCAAGCCTTTCCAGCTGCTCAGCTCGCTCCTTCAACAGAACAAATCTGCGAGCTAGTGGCTGAGAGGGTCAACCAGTTGAGGACTGAGCTGCTCGCCAACCTCCAGCACCAGCAAGATGACCAGTTGAGGGAGTTGGCAGCTCAAGAAGTGAAGTACCAACATCTGATGGAGGAGAATGCCGAGCTGAAGATGAAGATGAATGATCTCTCCTCCTCCACCAGTCAGGATGTGTCGAAGCTGAAATCCACTCTGTTGGGCTTGAAGTCGGAAGTGAATGTCTTCAAGTCCTTGGCTGACTCAAATTTGGCCAAGTCCCAACAGACGCAGGATGCTGAATGGGAGTCTCGGTTCGAGTCGCGTTGGGTTGAGTTCGTTGCCTTTCAGACAGAGGTCAACGACAACCTCTCTGTCTTGAAGAAGGCAGAACAAGAGCGCCAGGACTCCGAACTAGCGAAGAAGATCGAACTAGAGTGTGCGGTCGATGAACTCTTCAACCGTGTTCAATCCACCGAGGCCAAACTCAACTCTCTGGACGGTTCAGTAGCAAGCCTTGTTGCTGATGCCAAAAAGGGGGAAGAGAAGGAGACGGAGGGTGAAGCACAAGAAGAAGAAGGAGTGCCAGCTGCTCAACCATCCAAATCTCAGCTGAAGAGGAGGAAGTCTGCTGCTGCCAAGACAACCGAAATCGGTGGAGCCGAAATGTCTAAGGACTTAGAGCAGGCAAAGAAGATTGGAGTTTCCTACAGCTCCATAGCCGAGATCGCAGCCGAGCTAGATTCTGAACTCGACGGGATAACAACCGAAGAGTGCATTACAGCGGCCAAGGCTATGGATGTAGAGGAGAAGGATTACATGAACCCGAGCTGGATCAGAAAGTTTGCCGCCAGCCAGGCGAGGAGGGTGAACCAGTTCGAGGTTGAGCTGAAGAAGGTTTCTCAAAACCTGGACCGCAACGTTGCCTCCCGCAGCCGACGCCGCATCAACAGAATCCAATCAAAGGCGGAAGCTCGGTTGAAGCAACAAAGGTTGCCTCTAAAGTCTAAGGTTGAGAGTCGGTTCAGGCATACTGACAAGTGGATGCCGACCGAGTGGAATGAGGATTGGGAGATGTTCAAGCAGGAGTTCGTGAACGACTTCTATTACAGGAAGGTTTACGCAACTGACGACCCAAGGAGAGCGTTCAAAGAGGCGCTGACCGAGTTGCACTCAGGTGACCCGGGCATGTTCAGTCAATTCAGGAGGGCCATGATTGACTCCAACCTGGACTTGAACACTGTTCCAGTTCCCAAGAGGGTTACCTATCGGCCACCTCTTCTCCCGGATTCCAGCAACCCGAACCGCACGAAGATTGCATCTGAGGCGAGACAGGTCTGCAAGGAGCATGGAGTGGACATTTCCAAGGAGTCACCTGCTAAGAGGGAAAATTTTGTAAGAATTTTTGGCAAGTATGGGCTACAATACTAGCTCAGTTAGTTTTCTAGCAACTGTTGTAATTTTTTTGGTTTTTGAGCTTATCTTTTGTAACAATCAGTTGTAAAGAAAACTATTCAGATATAAGATTCACCTTGATGAACAATCCCTCATTGTCCAAGCTCTGAATCACAAAGTCTTTCAATAAAATGTTATAACTGTTCTAACCCTTTGATGTTTTATCTTATAGATTGTCTAGAATTTCATCTGCGATTTTAGGTCAGTTAGAGAGGATTAGATCAATAGTGGTTTAAAGTTGTAAGTGGTTTTGGCATCATCAAAAAGGGGAAAATTGTTGGGAAATTTATTAGTATAAGTTTTGATGAATTCCAAAACCGACTGACCCCAACCGAGTAGATGTTGCCAGAACCTAATGTTAGAAGTTAGACTCACTGTTTGAGCAAAGTTAAGATTTTATCTTTACGAGTCTCCAGCTGAAGATGGCAACAAGGCGTCACTCAGACAGAACATCAGTTGTGAAGAAAGACAACTGAGAGTTCATTTGTTTAGATGCAAACAAGGGGAAGTTTTCAGAACATCAGTTGAGAAGGAAACCAACTGAGGGTTCATCAGATGAGAAGTAGCAGAGAGGAAGAGAACATCAGATGAAAAGGAAATCATCTGAGGGTTCAAACCCAACTGAGTAAAGAAGTGGAAGACAACTGAGGGTTCAGTTTCAGAACCTCAGTTATAGAATCCGAACAAGGAGTTCAACTGTTTGAAGTTCAAAGTCAGCTGAGAGCTCGACAGATCGGAACATCAGCTGAAGATCACTCAGATGAAGGTCAAGACTTTCAACCGACAAACCGAAGTTGACTGTCAAAGATTTGAATTTCAAAAGGAAGTCACATGAGGGTTTGACCGTTCAGTCATTACCCCATCTGGCCCAACACAAGGCTGTCTCAGATGGAAAGCAGAAGAGCACAGATGCCATATCGGGAAAGTCTGCAGAGATGAGAGACAAGCCATCGTTTTCAACCGATCAGAGATCAACTGCTCCTCCAACGGCTAGTTGATTCTATCCGCCTATAAATAGAGGCATTCTCTCATTGGAGATGGATATACAGAGACAACGAAAATTTAAGAGCTTTCTTGAGAGAAATCAAAGCAAAAAGCAAATCTGCAAAATCATCATCTAAGAGCATCAGCAGCTGAGAGTTCCAATTTGAGAGAACATTAGTAGCTGAGGGTTCCTAGCTATTTTTGATCTTAGGTTGAGTGTTTATTCGTTCAAACCTTAGATCCAGCTATCACTTGTGATCGAGCTGTAGTTGGAAAAACCCACCCACTCTCACACCCTAAAAAGTGTTAGTTAGGACCCTACTCTTCCTGCAACTGAGTAGATAGGCTGTTAAGTGCCCGCAAACTTAGCATAGGTTGTTAAGAACCCGTAATCTTAACTGTAAGGTCGATAAGTACCCGCAAACTTATCCTTAACGGTTGCTCAGCCCGCGTAAGCTGAGTGGTCCTGTCCAGAAGAACTTGGACTGAGGTGTGTGGACTCACATCTCCCCGTGGACGTAGGAGTTCTCTCCGAACCACGTAAATCTTGTGTGTCGTGTTTATTTGTGTTCAATCATTATTTGCATATCTTAACTGACAAACTAACCGCATACAATCTGCATACTTTCACATCAACAGTTTTGGTTTTGACCATCCGTGCATAAAAGCATGAGTTTGATTTTACGAGTTCATTTTCCACCACATTCCGCACAGCACCACTCTTCCAGATGAGGTTGCTTACTCAGCTGTGAGATCCCAACTGAGTCCTTTTACTCAGTTGAAGTTGATTTCAAGTGTTAAGTTTTTCGAAAGTTAAAAAATCCTAACTGGTGTATTCCCCCCCCCCCCCCATACACCAGTAACTCGTATCGGGACCATCATTCTTCTCTCTATATATACCTTTGCGATTGTAATATTAATTTTGTTTCTCCTTTTTTATGTAAATTTTGAGATTGCACGATTTGATTTTTGGAGCTATATTTTTTGAACAGTTTGTCTTATCTCTAAATAATAGCTCGAAACTAAAGGTGAGAATAAATAAATTTACTGATAACCTGCAGAAAGAAAGAATTACTTAATTATCCAATTAAACAACCACATCCTTGTTTGATCTGAACCATACAAATTGATCTAATCGATGGTTTATAATTATTTCTTCTTAACATAGGGGAAATCATTTCTATTATAACCATCCACTCTCTCTCTATATATATAACACGTATACAACATGATAGTCCCAGTAATGAGTGAAATGATGTATGGGGGAGGGGGAGGGGACGATAACAATTTTTCTTAAAAAAACTTTTCTTTCAGTTCGAACTGCTCAGTTCCTAATGCTCAACAACTGTGAAAATTAGTCGGAGCTGTCACACAATTATGTGCACAATTGACTTCTTTGACTGAGAGTCAACTGTGTATTTCTGGCTGAGGTTTTGAAAGAGTTTTGCAATGCGGAATGTAGTGGAAGTTTGACTCGTTACTTATCTGAAAAATCACTTTCAGGGCAAAGGTCAAGTTTGCAAATACTTAATGCAATTTTATCAAAAACTTGTTTTATGCTGTTCAATTAGTTAGAACATAAACTGAAACTTAAAAACTGGAAATTAAAATGACACAGTATTTTTACGTGGTTTAAAGATGAACTCCTACGTCTACGACTAGCTTTTCGGGCTAGCAATCCACTAGATAAGTTTACGCGTACTTATCAAACATTGAGGTTTGGTTTAAGGGCACCAAATAAACTTGGACAGTTATATTTCGGGTTCTAACAACACCCATAGTTTCTTAAAACCCGTGTCGTCCACAATGTGGGAACCATTTCGTGGACAGAGGGAGTAAATTACTAGAAAAAAAAAACATTAATAAAAAAAAATTAAGCCCATCCTTGACGTTGCTTGACCTCCGCTACCATCATCATGTGCAGTTGGTATTGCTCCGGCATCATGTACGACGTATCATTACTAATGATCTTCATGTCGATAGAATCTTGCTTCACCTGAGCATTTGCCATCATTGCATCGGCCATGGTTTGCTTTGCCTCGGCGATGGTGGTGAGTCGGGCATTCGTCGAGTCCAATGACCAAAGCTCGGCATCCTCACTCACCGCTTCTTTTCCTTTTCATTTGGCCGCCGTCTTTGCCGCTTCTCGACCCTGTGATCGGGGGGGTCATGCTTTCCCCTTCAGCCTTTGTTGCCTCGCTCGAGCTGCTGACTGATGTGTAGGCACCGTCCGAGGATTGAATTCTTGGAGTGAACGTAAAAAAATTCTTGGTGGAGGAATTTGAAATAGTTTTTCAAGATTTTCCAAGCAGCAAAATGCTTGAAGTGATTACCACTGTAACTGGTCGTGTATATCTGTTGTGCATTTTCGATGACCATATCGTCGAAAACGGCGCTGGGCCTTTTTAGCAGTTGTCTTGCTGAAAGCGATCAACTATTGCTTCACCCAGTTGGAGACGCGCTCAAAATAGTTCTTCACTTGCTTTTGGTTGAGGTCGTCTCCAAATATGCCTGGGTTACTTTCCCCCGATATTTCTCAGAGTGTTGATCTTTGCCGAGGATTGAATTGCACGTCTCCTCATTGCAAATTTGAGCGACGACGGTGGACTGTTTGATGGTGTACATGTGCTGCTCTGCCTTTGGTTGGTGGTGGCTTCAGTCGGCGACGGCGGTACTAGGTTGGTTGGTGGTGCAAATATAGGACAAAAGAACGGATCTGATTCATAGAAAGTCTTAATATGTTCGAATCCTAAGAACTGAGCATGCATAACAGACAGTAAAGTATACCTGCGAGATAAAGCATCAGCAACTACATTTTCTTCTCCTTTCTTGTACTTTATCACATAGGGAAAAGATTCGATGAATTCAACCCACCTGGCATGGCGTGAATTCAGATTCTGCCAAATTTATGATACGACCAATGAACATAGCGGAAGCAAACCCACGAACACACGTCAATTGAAAAGGTGATTCAACCCAAAACATAAAAGGAATAAATTGGAGACTATACACCTAATCCACTGATCTCAAAAGCGAATTGAACCAGAAAAGAACTAATACAAAAATTACCCCCAAAACTATCGAATAAAACCCTAGAAGACTACCCGATCAGAACTACAGCAAGATCACTCCGATTTGAGCTGAAATTTTAACACAACTTATAAATTGAATACAGAAAGAACATATCCAAAATTCAGCTAAAACGCACAAGTAGAACTCAAAAACGCTCGATGCTCAACTTTGATCCGATTTAGGGTTTTAGCAAAAGCGATGGGATTGAATTTGATGGAATCTGGAGTTGGCGAAGGAATGGATGAATATGGTCGAAGTATGATGGTGAAAAGAAGGCGTGGATGGCTGGATGAAAAACACAGAACAAGGAAACGAAACAGGTTTGGAGATTTACCTCAATACGGACCCTGAATCGACGAACGATTAAAACACGTATCACGGAAGGCAATTCTCCGGTGGCGTAGTTAACATCGAGACCCACACAAGATCACGAACAAACTATAGATTTCAGATTCAAAGGTGCCAATTCGAATCCTACCAAGAGCTAGGGTTTGTGTACTTGAAGAACACGTGAGACAAAGTTGAAAAAAAAACTTTTGATTTAAACTCGTCTGCTAACAATAATGTTCGAAAACCACATAAATACTAGACTAAGGTTCGAAAATTACAAGGCCTTGGGCTTGATAATTTGCGAACTAGGCTAAACTAGAATAAAATTAAATAAATCCATTGGCCTAATACGACTAATCAACAAATTGTAGTAATTGGGCTCTAATTAAAATTAAATAAAACAAACTAAACTAATGGATAAATAATGAAATAGCACACGTTCTAAACATGGCATGGCCACGACCTAGGTGCCTTTCTCGATGCTCGTCAAATTCACCAACTTGTACTGTCGGGATTCAGTTCCATCGTTCTCCAAATTCTTCTGAACATAGCACTGGAATAGCCTTGCAGCTTCTTGGCTTTAATCTCGTCACTGGACCTCTAAGCTGCAACTCCGGGTTTAAAATGCTTCAGTGCTAGACCCGATCTCATCATTCTCCCCCTGCTGAAAAGAATTCGTCCTCGAATTCAACTCCTCCTCAGCATCAAAATCATCTACAGGAAAAGGAGATAAGTCAGAAACATTAAATGTATTGGAACTCTTATACTCATCTGGAAGTTCAATGCGATAGGCATTGTCATTAACTCGAGCCACCACAGTGAACGGTCCATCTCCACGAGGCATTATCTTCGACTTCCTTAGATTAGGAAAACGTCCCGGGCTGAAGTTAAGCCAAACTTTATCACCAGGTTTGAACAACACTTGCTTACGGTGCGTATTCGCCTTTGTTGCGTTCCTCACACTTGGAGCTCAATCCTCATCTTTACTTTCTCATGCATCTCTCGGACCTGTTCAGCCCTACGGGAACCTTGCAAACTCGAAAGATGATCAGTAGGTAAAGGAATAAGATCCGTTGGAGTACAACGGATTAAAGCCATAAACGACCTCAAATGGGGACATATGTGTAGAAGAATGCACAACCCTGTTATAACCAAATTCAGCAAATGGCAAACATTCTTCCCATGACATCAAATTATTTTTAACAAGTGCACGCAATAAAGTACCTAACGTCCTATTAACTACTTCAGTTTGTCCATCTGTTTGTGGATGACATGCAGTAGAAAATAAAAGTTTGGTACCCAACTTCCCCCATAAAACACGCCAGAAATGTCCCAAAAACTTGGAATCCCTATCAGACACAATGGTTCTAGGAACCCCATGCAGACGAACTACTTCACGAAAGAATAAATTTGCAATGTTAACAACATCATCAGTTTGTCTGCAAGCAATAAAGTGAGACATCTTGGAAAAATGATCAACTACCACAAAAATAGAATCTTTACCAGACTTAGATCTAGGCAAACCAAGAATGAAATCCATGGATATATCGACCCCAAGGGGATGATGGCGTCGGCAAAGGCGTGTATAATCCAAAAGGACTCGAAGTAGACTTGGCTTTCCTACAAGTAATACAACGAGAACAGACTCTTTCAATATCACGTTTCATGCGAGGCCAATAAAAATGCTCATGCCAAAGACTCAATGTCTTGGACACACAAAAATGACCATCAATCCTCCTGCATGTGACTCTACAACTAGCAACTCACGCATGGAACAATCAGGCACACATAACTTTGACTCTTTAAACAAGAATCCATCAGACACATACAACGAATCAATAGCCTTAGACTTAGCTATACAAGATGCAAATATAGGACCAAAGAACGGATCTGATTCATAGAAAGTCTTAATATGTTCGAATCCTAAGAACTGAGCATGCATAACAGACAGTAAAGTATACCTGCGAGATAAAGCATCAGCAACTACATTTTCTTCTTCTTTCTTGTACTTTATCACATAGGGAAAAGATTCGATGAATTCAACCCACCTGGCATGGCGTGAATTCAGATTCTGCCAAATTTATGATACGACCAATGAACATACGGAAGCAAACCCTCGAACACACGTCAATTGAAAAGGTGATTCAACCCAAAACACAAAAGGAATCAATTGAGACTATACACCTAATCCACTGATCTCAAACGCGAATTGAACCAGAAAAGAACAGAATACGAAAATTACCCCCAAAACTATCGAATAAAACCCTAGAAGACTACCCGATCAGAAACTACAGCAAATCAACTCCGATTGAGCTGAAATTTTAACACAACTTATAAATTGAATACAGAAAGAACATATCCAAAATTCAGCCAAAACGCACAAGTAGAACTCAAAAACGCTCGATGCTCAATTTTGATCCGATTTAAGGTTTTTAGCAAAAGCGATGGGATTGAATTTGATGGAATCTGGAGTTGGCGAAGGAATGGATGAATATGGTCGAAGTATGATGGTGAAAAGAATGCGTGGATGGCTGGACGATAAACACAGAACAAGGAAACGAAACAGGTTTGGAGATTTACCTCAATACGGACCCTGAAATCGACGAACGATTGAAGCACGTATCACGGAAGCAATTCTCCGGCGGCGTAGTTAACCCGAGACCCACACAAGATCACGAACAAACTATAGATTTCAGATTCAAAGGTGCTAATTCGAATCCTACCAAGAGCTAGGGTTTGTGTACTTGAAGAAAACGTGAGACAAAGTTGAAAAAAAAACTTTTTGATTTAAACTCGTCTGCTAACAATAATGTTGAAAATAACATAAATACTAGACTAAGGTTCGAAAATTACAAGGCCTTGGGCTTGATAATTTTCGAACTAGGCTAAACTAGAATAAAATTAAATAAATCCATTGGCCCAATACGACTAATCATAAATTGTAGTAATTGGGCTCTAATTAAAATTAAATAAAACAAACTAAACTAATGGATAAATAATGAAATAACACACGTCCTAAACATGGCGTGGCCACGACCTAGGTGTCTTCCTCGATGCTCGTCAAATTCACCAACTTGTACTGTCGGGATTCAGTTCCATCGTTCTCCAACTTCTTCTGAACATAGCACTGGAAATAGCCTTGCAGCTTCTTGGCTCTTAATCTTGTCATTGGACCTCTAAGCTACAATTCCGGTTTTAATTCTTCAGTGCTAGATCCGATCTCATCATTACATGCCGCAACATTAGTTCGAATAAGACCATCGGGTAATCATGATTACTACCCGATGCAAATTATTCTTGGTCGAGAACCTGATGTTTCTCACTTACGAACTTTTGGTTGCGCGGTTTATGTCCCAATTGCACCCCCACAAAGAAGAAAAATGGGTCCCCAATGAAGGCTTAGGATATATGTTGGATTTGATTCACCCTCGATTATAAGGTATATTGAACCTTTGACGGGTGATTTATTTACTGCACGGTTTGCAGATTATCATTTTGATGAAATGACATTTCCAACATTAGGGGGAACAAATCTACATCCTGAAAAGCACAGGGAAATATCATGGAATGAGAAAAGCTTGTCACATTTTGATTCTAGAAGTAATCAATGTGAACAAGAAGTTGAAAAGATCATTCATTTGCAAAGAAATGCAAATCAAATCCCTGATACCTTTGTAGATACAAGAAAAGTGACACAATCTTATATACATGCTGCAAATACTCCAGCTAAAATTGATGTCCCTGAAGGACAAATAGCTTTGGCAGCAAATGAGTCTAAAATTTGTCAAAAACGTGGTCGACCATTTGGTTCCAAAGATTCTGTGCCCAGAAAAAGAAAGGGGCAAGATGGAAATCAAGCAATGACGAAAATGACCAATGTAATTCCTGAAGAATTACAAGTGACTCATCAAAGCAATGTAATTCCTGAAGAATTACAAGTGACTAATCAATCACATGAAAGTGATGTAATTCCTGAAGAATTACAAGTATCTGAAAATCACGAGATCTCAATAAATTATTCATCTTCTAATCAGATACTGGAGAGAGAAAATATCCTCGTGGATGATATATTCCCCTTTCATATAGCTCATCAAATTTCAAATGAGGATCCGGATCCTGAACCACAATCTGTTACTGGATGTAAACAGAGAAATGATTGGCTAATGTGGAAAGGAGCTATAGAAAAGGGAATTGAATTCATGTGATAATCGGAAAGTATTTGGACCTATAGTCCTAACTCCGGCATCTGAAATCCCTGTTGGATACAGATGGATATTTGTTAGAAAGAGAAACGAGAAAAAATGAAGTTACGAGATATAGAGCAAGACTTGTAGCACAAGGTTTCTCTCAAAGACCAGGAATTGATTATGAGAAACATACTTTCCAGTAATGGATGCAATTACTTTCAGATTTTTGATTAGTCTGCGTGTGTCACAAAGGCTTGATATGCGCCTTATGGATGTAGTAACTGCATATTATATGGGTCAATGGATAATGACATATACATGAAAATCCCTGAAGGATTTAAATGCCTGAAGCATTAAAATCACAACCCAAAAGCATGTTTTCGATTAAACTGCAAAAATCGTTATATGGGTTGAAACAGTCTGGGCGTATATGGTATAATAGACTGAGTGAGTATCTTTTGAAAGAAGGATACAAGAATGATGATATATGCCCTTGTGTTTTCATAAAGAAAATCGAAAATGGATTTGCAATCATAGCAGTTTATGTTGATGATTTAAATTTAATTGGGATTCCTGAAGAGCTCAATAAAACTGCTGAATATTTAAAGAAAGAATTTGAGATGAAAGATTTAGGAAAGACAAAATTTTGTCTTGGATTGCAAATTGAACGTGTCCGAGGAGGAACGTTTATTCATCAATCCACATATACAGAAAAAGTGTTAAAGCGCTTTTACATGGATAATGCTCATCCATTGGTATCACCAATGGTCGTTAGATCTCTTGATATAAAGAAAGATCCATTTCGACCTGTTGAAGATGGTGAAAAGATACTTGGTCCTGAAGTATTATGTGTAAGCGCAATTGGAGAATTAACTTATCTGACTAATAACACTAGACCTGATATAGCTTTTTCTGTAAATCTTATCGCAAGATATAGCTCTGCGCCCACTTTGAGACATTGGAATGGTGTTAAGCGCATTCTACGGTATCTAAAAGGTACGATTGACTTTGAATTATTTTATTTGGAAAGTTCAGATCAATCTCTTGTACGGTATTCAGATGCAGGTTATCTATCTGATCCACATCAAGTTAAG
Organism: Schizonepeta tenuifolia; assembly: GCA_029490685.1. Taxonomy (NCBI): domain Eukaryota; kingdom Viridiplantae; phylum Streptophyta; class Magnoliopsida; order Lamiales; family Lamiaceae; genus Schizonepeta; species Schizonepeta tenuifolia. The sequence goes on along the minus strand of CM055955.1, from coordinate 89,624,418 downwards.
TCTCAAACTGGCTACGTTTTCACCATTGGTGGAACTGCTATATCATTGAAGTCTGTGAAGCAAACCTTGACAGCAACATCCTCAAATCATTCTGAGATTATTGCAATCCATGAAGCAAGTCGAGAGTGTGTATGGTTGAGAAATATGACAAGTCATATCCAAGAGTCGTACGGGTTAGCTTCCTCAAAGACCAACCCAACTATTTTGTATGAAGACAATGCTGCTTGCATCGCACAACTCAAGGAAGGTTACATCAAAGGCGATAGAATAAAGCACATTTCTCCCAAGTTTTTCTACACTCACGATCTCCAAAAGAGTGGTGATATCAACGTTCAACAAATTCGCTCAAGTGACAATTTGACGGACTTATTCACGAAGGTATTACCAACATCAACATTCAGAAAGTTTATACACAAGATCAGCATGCGTCGACTCAAATATCTACAGTGATCTCAAGATCAGGGGAGCAGTTGTACTCTTTTTCCTTCGACTAGGTTTTGTCCCACTGGATTTTACTAGCAAGGTTTTAATGAGGCAACATCTGTTTAGGGATGTGTCACTCAAGGGGGAGTGTTATAAATATATGAGTGACACCCAAGCAATAGTTTCTTGGTGACTAAGTCTTTAATTGCTTGATGGCCAAGAGTCGAGTTGCTTGTTGTGAAAGCAACTTACCCTAAACATGCTCCTTGTATCCCTATAAATAGAGGCTTAGTCCTCAAATGATAAACACACAAGTCTTACATACAATTCTCACAATCTTTTCTCTACTCTCTTCTCTCTAGTCTATCTAGTCTGTAACAATAATAATATTATAATAAGCAACACATAAGAATTCCGAATGGTTTGGTGCTATGGTAGTCGTACAATGGTCAAATGTTTTTTAAAATCCCATAAAGAAAAGAATGGTGTTCTTCTTTGTTGGGAAATTTATTAGTATAGGTTTTGATGAATTCCAAAACCGACTGACCCCAACCGAGTAGATGTTGCCAGAACCTAATGTTAGAAGTTAGGCTTGCTGTTTGAGTAAAGTTAAGATTTTATCTTTACAGGTCTCCAGCTGAAGATGGCAACAAGGCGTCACTCAGATAGAACATCAGTTGTGAAGAAAGACAACTGAGAGTTCATTTGTTCAGATGCAAACAAGGGGAAGTCTTTAGAACATCAGTTGAGAAGGAAACCAACTGAGGGTTCATCAGATGAGAAGTAGCAGAGAGGAAGAGAACATCAGATGAAAAGGAAATCATCTGAGGGTTCAAACCCAACTGAGTAAAGAAGTGGAAGACAACTGAGGGTTCAGTTTCAGAACCTCAGTTATAGAATCCGAACAAGGAGTTCAACTGTTTGAAGTTCAAAGTCAGCTGAGAGCTCGACAGATCGGAACATCAGCTGAAGATCACTCAGATGAAGGTCAAGACTTTCAACCGAAAAACCGAAGTTGACTGTCAAAGATTTGAATTTCAAAAGGAAGTCACATGAGGGTTTGACCGTTCAGTCATTACCCCATCTGGCCCAACACAAGGCTGTCTCAGATGGAAAGCAGAAGAGCACAGATGCCATATCGGGAAAGTCTGCAGACAAGCCATCGCTTTCAACCGATCAGAGATCAACTGCTCCTCCAACGGCTAGTTGATTCTCTCCGCCTATAAATAGAGGCATTCTCTCATTCGAGAGTGATACATAGACGACGAAAATTCAAGAGCTTTCTCGAGAGAAATCAAAGCAAAAAGTAAATCTGCAAGAACATTAGTAGCTGAGGGTTCCTAGAGATCGAAACTGTTTTTGATCTTAGGTTGAGTGTTTATTCGTTCAAACCTTAGATCCAACTCTCATTTGTGATCGAGCTGTAGTTGGAAAAACCCACCCACTCTCACACCCTAAAAAGTGTTAGTTAGGACCCTACTCTTCCTGCAACTGAGTAGATAGGCTGTTAAGTGCCCGCAAACTTAGCATAGGTTGTTAAGAACCCGTAATCTTAACTGTAAGGTCGATAAGTACCCTCAAACTTATCTTTAACGGTTGCTCAGCCCGCGTAAGCTGAGTAGTTCTGTCCAGAAGAACTTGGACTGAGGTGTGTGGACTCACATCTCCCCGTGGATGTAGGAGTTCTCTCCGAACCACGTAAATCTTGTGTGTCGTGTTTATTTGTGTTCAGTCATTATTTGCATATCTCAACTGACAAACTAACCGCATACAATCTGCATACTTTCACATCAACAATTTTGGTTTTGACCAACCGTGCATAAAAGCGTGAGTTTGTTTTTACGAGTTCATTTTCCACCACATTTCGCACAGCACCACTCTTCCAGCTGAGGTTGCTTACTCAGCTGTGAGATCCCAACTGAGTCCTTTTACTTAGTTGAAGTTGATTTCAAGTGTTAAGTTTTTCGAAAGTTGAAAAATCCCAACTGGTGTATTCCCCCCCTCCCCCATACACCAGTAACTCGTATCGGGACCATCAAGTGGTATCAGAGCAGTGGTTCAAAAGACTGCTGACTCTGTTTCACGAGGTGTGAATTCGAGAATTCTTTTTCAGTGGTCAACTGAACAGATCTTTTCACGCTAGTGCATTCTTGCTCGCATTTTCTTTGTCCTGTTTTTGATTGTGCAGATGGACGTCAAGGACAAAATCGTAGTCATGTTCTCTGTAGTCAATTATACATCATGGAGAACTCGAATGAAGAAGATCCTTCTGTCAAAGCATCATAGGAAGCAACAAGTTCTCACATCTGGACCAATCATCATACGAGACAGAATACTTCGCACTCCCACAAATCCCAACGATGGAGATGCAGTGGTGGAGTATATGGAGAAACAGCCAGAAGACTACACTCCGGAAGAGGCCAAGGTGAGCCAGCTGGATATCTGGGCTCAGAGCACTATAATGTCCACAGTTGGACAAGATTATCTGCCCTGGATAGAGGAGTGTGAGACTGCAAAAGAGATGTGGGACATCCTGGCTTCACTAAGTGAAGGAAGCGACGAGACAAAGGAAAACAAGTTCTCGCATGCGTGTCAAGATTTCGACAATTTCAGTCTGCGACCTGATGAGACTATCGATCAACTAGAGCTCCGGTTTATGGACATCATCAAAAGAATCTAGTCCATCCGGAAAGGAAAATACACTCTAAGAGAAATAAACCTCAAAGTGTTGCAAGCTCTACCGGCTGAGTGGGATACTTTCACAAATATCCATGAGAGCCGAGCTGACCTTGGTGAAATGGAAACTGAAAGATTGTTCTCAATCTTGAAAGGAAATGAGTATAAGGTTAACAGAAGGAGATCGCAGCCCTCAAGTCAGACAAATAGAATTGAGGATGTCGGCTCAGCATCAAAGTCAGTGGCCCTCCGAGCTGACTACTCAAAGCCGAGATCGTCAAGGCCAACCAGATCGGCTGACAGGACTACAAAGGAGCCGAGCAGAGAGGAACTGCAACAGAACATTGCAGCGTTGTCAAAGAAGTTAGCCGATATGGATACTCGGTTCGGCAAATACAAACGCTTCTATAAATCAAACCGAACTCGAGACAGTTCGAAGCCAGTCACCAATGGTTGCTTCGAATACGGCAAGGAAGGACACTTCAAAGCTGACTGCCCAGACCTCTCAAAGAAGGAAAGAGATGCACTGAGGGCCAAGCAAACTGCAAAGAACAAGGCCATGGTTGCAGAAAAGGCAGCTGACGATATGGACATCTTCACAGACACTGAAGATGAGGATGAACTGACCTCTACCAACAAAGTCATCAGTCCAGATCAATGCTTCATGGCACTTGGAACCGACCAAGATGATATTGAGGTACAATCTAATCCTGCTCGCTTAAATTCTTCCAATACTTCTAACCTGCAGGAATCTCTGAGCGATGAGTTGGAACCCTCCTGGAATGATTTTCAAGAACTCATTGAGGAACTACATCAGCAGTCGGTTGAGTTTAAGAGTCTTCAAGCTCAGTTCGCCAAGCTTGAAGATTCCTTAACCGAAAAGGAGGATCTGATTACGAGCCAAACTCAGGAGATTGAGAATCTCAAGAGTCAACTGATCGAGGCTAAGGCTCCAGCTGATGAGGAGTTGACAAAGCAAAAAAAAGAACAGCAAGATCAGTTGAAAAATCAAGATGCTCAGATCGACCAGCTGATGAAGACATCAGATGCCTAGACCGAGCATATAGCTGTTCTTCTCAAGGATCTTCAAACTGAGAAGGACAACCTGACAAAGCTATATTAGTCATCCGAGATCATCGAGAATCTCATCAGATACAGACGGCAAACGGATGATGTGTCTGGACTCGGATACGACGTGGCAAAAGACACTGGAATTCCACCAGCTACCTTCACCAAGGCTGAGGAAGTCATGGTTGCCAAACCTAACACAGTTGAGTCTGCAACTGAATAAACACCATCACAACCGACAAAGGCAACTGTGGCTGAGAAAGGCAAAGGAGCTGCAGATAGAGCACCAACGAAATAGTCGGTGGAATCTACAACCGAGGGGGAATGTTCCAAGACTCAACGGAGAAACCGGAGACGTCGGAGTAGCAATCAGAACCGAGCTCAAAATCGACAACATAACCAAGCTTAGTTACGACGTGATAATCGATCAACAAACCAACCACAGGAGAGATGGAACCAACAGAACCGACCAAGCTTCAACCGACAGAATCAACAACAGTTCCATCACCTCAACAACCAGAGGTTCCAACAGAGTCAACCTATGTGGAACAGTTACGACAGCTATGGTTACTCATGCCACAACATGAATCAACATCCGGGCATGAACAGCTATCGTCAACAGCCAAGGCAATGGAATCAGAATCAGCCAAGAAGATTCTACAATGACGACCGATCTCATTGGCAGAATCAAAAGGGTCAGAGACGTCAACCAAACAGGGGGAACCCCACTCCTCCCAAAACCCAGCAAAGGAGAAATCCATGTCCTCCAAAGAAACAGACCAACGATTACAACAAGCCTAAGGATAACCGAGGCGTTGTTATAGTTGATGAAAATGGGCAGATCATTTGGAATGACAAGGCTATTCGAGTGTACAGAGAAAAGCGATGCACAGTTCCAGGGGGAACTGGTTCTAACCCTCCAGGACCCAACTGAAATTGGGGACCTAAGTGAGTTTCTCTTTGCAGGAACAAGAGAAACGGCTGAGGAAGAAGAAGGCGTCTACAACAATGTGGGTGATGGATAGTGGATGCTCGAAACACATGACAAATCTGAAGGATTTGCTTGGAAGTTTCGTGGAGAAAGAAGGTCCATCAGTTACTTTTGGTGATAACTCAAAAGGTTATACCAGAGGTTACGGTACCCTTGAAACCAATCATGTTTCAATTTCTAATGTCTCTTATGTTGATGGATTGAAGCATAACCTACTCTCCATCAGCCAATTCTGTGATAATGGTTTCTCTGTCAAGTTTAATGCACAGGGTTGCAGGGTGAAAGATGTCGGATCAAAGCAGGTGATATTGTTGGGAAATCGATCCCCAACCGGGAATGTGTACTACGCTGACTGGAACAGCAGCCTCCCTGACACTTGCCTGTTATCAAAGAGCAGTTCGAATGTGAGATGGCTGTGGCACAAAAGGCTCAACCATCTGAACTTCAAGACGATGAACCGACTCGCCAGACAAGAGCATGCAAGAGGCATACCTAACCGAGTGTTTTCAACAACACACATCTGCAGTGCATGCCAGCTGGGAAAGCTCGCTAGAACCTCCTTCCGGTTGAAGTCAACTCCCTCAACCGACCGAGTGTTGCAGCTGATCCATATGGATCTCTTCGGGCCAGTTACACCAAAAAACATTAATGGAATTGAATATACTTTGGTTGTAACTGATGACTACTCAAGATATACGTGGACCATCTTCATGCGCCACAAGAGTGAACCCGAGATGAGCTGCCCAAGCTGATGGATCGGATATCGAACCAATAAGAGATGAAGATCATATCTATCCGATCAGATCGTGGAACGGAGTTTCTAAATGAAACCATCATTGAGTATTGCGAAAAGAATGGCATAACCCATCAGACATCAGCCGCACGTACTCCACAACAGAATGGCGTAGCTGAGCGAAGAAATAGAACTCTGAAGGATGCAGCCACATCCATGTTAGCGAGCTCAGCACTGCCTAAGAGATTTTGGGCTGAAGCGATCAACACAGCATGCTACACACAGAATCGATCTCTTCTCACCAAGCGGTTGGGAAAGACGCCCTACGAGCTGTGGAGACGCAGAAAGCCAGATATTTCCTATTTTCGTGTTTTTGGATTCTAAGTGTTATATTCACAACAATGGGAAGACTCAGTTGAAAACTTTTGATGCCAAAGCTTCGAAGGGCATATTTCTTGGATATGCAGCTCGGATCAAGGCATATAGAGTCTTCAACAACAGCTCTCGTGTTGTGGAAATAACACCTCATGTTAGTTTTGATGAATCTACCTTTGAGTGCAGGGAACAGGTTAAAGAACAATACGCGGATCCAGCTGTTCTACCAGTTCTCACCAGATCGCAAGCGCTAAGGGAAAAGAACCGAGCTGAACCACTGGTTTGGGCAACTGAGGATGAGGACCCATACTCATCTGAAGAAGAATGTGAAGACCTCAGCACATCTCAAGGGGGAACTTCAGCTGATGCTCCTCCAACTTGCTTCAGCACCGATGCCCAACCGAGCTCAGTTCAAACTATTGTAAATGTTGAGGATCCAGACTCAACAACTGATCAATCACCAGCTCTGAAGACTCCAACTCAATTTCTGAACAGCCACAGTTGGAAGAAGAAGGAAGATGCAACCGAAGATGGTATGAAGTTCATTCCACCAACGACATCATCGGAGATCCAACCGAGGGTGTGCGCACACGGAGCAGAGTTGCAAATCCAAAATCAACCAAGGAAGAATCCAACACTTATGCCCAATATGCTGAGGAATTGGCAATTCTAGAAGAGTTCGAGCAAACTGGAGATGTTGCCATGATTTCTTGCTTTGTAGCTGATGTTCCAGAACCGAAGAATGTTGGGAAGCTCTCAACTGTGTCCACTGGACAACAGCCATGCAAGAAGAGTTGAATGAGTTTCTACGCAACTGTATATGGGAGTTGGTAGAAAGACCAAATAGTGTCAAGGTGATTGGACTTGAAATGGATTTTCAAAAACAAGAGAGACGCCATTGGATTCATTGTGAGGAATAAAGCAAGGTTGGTAGCTCAAGGATACTGCCAACAAGAAGGAATTGACTTTGAAGATTCCTTTGCATCAGTTGCAAGGCTGGAAGCCATCCGGATCTTTCTAGCTTATGCCGCACATCACAAGTTCAAAGTATATCAGATGGATGTGAAGTGTGCATTCCTCAATGGAGATATCAAAGAAGATGTATATGTTGAACAGCCTCCTAGTTTTGAGACTGGAGATGGAAGAGTGTACAAGCTGAAGAAAGCTATCTATGGTCTAAAGCAAGCGCCAAGGGCATGGTATGACACTCTTTGTGGATTTCTCTGGACTCGGGGTTCAAACGAGGTTCAGTTGATAAAACTCTGTTCACCATCAAAGTTGGAGAAGATATACTTGTCGTGCAAATTTATGTCGATGACATCATTTTCGGCTCGAAGTCGGAGGAGCTGTGCAAGAAATTCTCCGATCTATGAAGGATAAGTTCGAGATGTCAATGATGGGCGAGATGAATTATTTCCTTGGATTACAAGTGAAGCAGTCACCTGAAGGGATTTTCATCAACCAGTCCAAATATACAAAGGAGCTCATCACCAAGTTCGGATTGCAGACAAGTAAGACAACCGAAGATCCCTATGAACACGAACTGGAAGATCGAACCAGGAGCTGAGGGAAAGCTCGTTGATGCCAGCCAGTATAGAGGGATCATCAGGTTCGCTGCTATACCTAACTGCCAGCCGACCAGACATTTCATACGCAGTTGGAGTGTGTGCTCGTTTTCAAGTCCAACCAAGAGAAGCACATATGTTGGCAGCAAAGAACATCATTAAGTATCTGAAGGAACTATCAATGTTGGGTTGTGGTACCCAACTGATGAACAATATCCAGCTGACTGGATACTCAGATGCCCGACCTAGAAGGAGATCGGTTGGACAGGAAGTCTACTTCTGGACACTGTCAGTTCATGGGAAGCAAGCTGGTTTCATGGTTCTCCAAGAAACAAGCGTGTGTTGCTACTTCGACAACCGAGTCAGAGTACATGGCTGCCGGAAGTTGTTGCATGCAAGTATTGTGGCTGAAGCAGCAGCTGAGAGATTATGAAGTCTCAACTGGACAGGTTCTCATTCATTGTGATAGCTCGAGTGCCATAGCTATCTCTCTAAACCCTGTTCACCACTCTCGGACTAAGCATATCGACATTCGTCATCACTTCATCCGAGACCATATTGAGAAGAAGGATGTGTCCATGGAGAAGATCCCATTGAGATTCAGAGAGCTGACATCTTCACCAAACCTCTTCCTGAAGCCCGGTTCAAGATGCTGTGTGATCTTCTAGGACTTTTGGATCCGAGCTAAAAACTCATTCCGAGCTAAAGAGTCATCCGAGATGAAGAGTCATCCGAGCTGATAAGGATTCATCCGAGCTGACGAATCGGATATCGAACTTAAGGGGGAAGCTCAGATGAAGGAGGAATCTCAGATACGAATTGCCAACTGAAGACATCAAACGTCAGCTGAACAGACGAACTCGAGTCAGCTGATGGTATGCAGCAACTGAGGTATACAGCTGATATCGACATCAGCTGCCAGGTATCATTTATGACTGAAGGTGTTATGTTCTTAAATGAGAATGTTTGAAATAAATTCAAACATTCATGTGCTAGTCAGTTACATTAAAATAGCCATCATGTCGCATTAAATGTAAAGTACGGCTGAGCATTCATAGCCTACTTTATAGTGCGACTGGGCTGACATGAAACTGTACACCTTCTCACGCGCTGGTTGGAACTCGGATCAAAACGTCGAGTCAAAGATAGTCAACAGTCGCGTAATCCCAGCCGTTGATGGATTCGCGCCATTTAACCCCAGCCGTTGATCTCATCCGAGTCAAAGACCTATATAAGGCTGAAAAATCAGGAAGATATCTCCCTACTTTCCTCATTCGTGCTTATCAATTATAACTATTCATCGTCTTCCAGTTTTTTCTACCTAACCTGTTTCTGCAAATAGATTCCTCTCCTCTCCTATATATATATTACCTTTGCAGTGATTTAATGGCTACCCAAAAGCAAAGAATGGCATCATCCGGACCTTCCCTCATGCCTACCACATATGAAGAGTCATTCGATATGTTAGTATCGAAGATTCACTTTGAGCAGATCCTCTCCGACGAGGATCTAGAGTCGTCCGGTCCTAGCCCCCTCTCGCCAACACTCTCCGTGAGAACGGACTTCTGGAATGGGCCAAGCTCTGCCCCTCTCACTTGCTCAGGCGTCAAGTCGGAGAATTCTACGTCAATCTTGTTCGCCCCCTTGACGGTTCAGAGGGAGTTTCTACGACGGTGTCCTGCCGACAAAGGGATGTTCCGGCAAGGACAATACGTCGTGTCTCCTTCTCCATCGACGTGTCCGATGTCCTCCGATACATCATACCAATCAACCACACCGCCACCGAGTTCCTGGAGAATATTACCGACTGAACAGGCGGATGAATTTCTACAGGATGCTCTGATCGAGCCAGAGCGGTTGAGGAGCAACATGCAAAGGACTAAGCTGAAGCCTGAACACCGCCTGCTGTTCGACGCCTGTGTCGAAGGTCGTGTTCGGATATAGTGGCGCGTTCGGCGACATCAGCCGACCCAAGCTGAAGCAGCTAGTTGGCCCTTGGAGCACCAACACCAAATCAACTTGGTTCCAATATTTTCTGAACCAGTTGATGGTGGAAAAGTCGAAGATCTCTGAGACTACGAACCGAGTCTGGAGAGAAGCTGCTGAGTGTGAAGGGCACGCTCAACTTCGGCTGCAAAATCTCCGCCCTTCATCCTCCTCGCAACAAAGGACAGCAACATGGTCTGGGCTTGACTGCGAGGAGACGCCGCTGAAGAAGCTGTTGCTATTCCCGACAGCCAAGAAAGCACAGGAGGTGCTGAGGAGTGTCTACACTCCCAAGGATAAGAGGGAGTCGGGAAGGCCAGCTGAGTCAACAGCTGAGGGGGAACAAGCTGTTGCTCGCCCCACAAAATCCAAAGCCTCACGTCGCCGAGCTGACGTTGAGAAGGAGTCGACTGACGAACCTGCCCAGAAAAAGTTAAGAGTAAGGTTCAAGAAGGCGATCAAGAAGGCAACTGAGGTGCCAGCTGATGAGCCAACTGATGTTCCAGCTGACGAGTCAGCTGATGAGCCAGTTGAGGTTCCAGCTGAGGAAGCCAGCTGAAGAACAAGCTCCAGACGAGGAGGGAGCCCAGGTCGAGTCCACACCTGCTGAGGAGCGTTCCGAATCCAGCCACTCAGCTGAGGCCGCATCATTCGAGATCGCACCTCGAGGCCCCGGAGCTGATGAGGCTGAGGGCATGGAGACGTCGGATGCATCCTCCTCATCTGAGGACCTCGAAGATGCTACCACCTCCCCCACAGCTGGAGTGAATGTTGTACCGCCCCCAGAGCCTCTTGCTCTCTCTACCCAAACCGAGCCAGAAATTCCGAGCTCTCAGCTCGATGCCAACATCGTGACCGCTCCTTCGGCCGATGTTGAGGAAACCATTCCACCCTCTTCCTCAACTGAATCCCAAATTCCGAGCTCTCAGCTCGATGCCGATGTTGTGACCGACTCTTTGGCCAACATCGATGAACCTCTTGAACCCGAACCATACAATCTCACCCCCTCCCTGATCAACGAAGCGGAGGACCTGCAGGCTGTTGCTGACGAGCACGAAGGCAGGGTGGCCTACTGCTTTCAAAAGTTGTTGGGTCTGTTCCCTGCAGCTCGCGACATGCCCATCTTCGCCACACTGGGAACCGAGCTACTGTACCAGTTCCACCTGATCTTTAGCCAGTGGTATGTCAAGGAGGACACGATCAGGGTACTGAGCTGGGACAGGCTGAAATCTGACGAGTCCCGCATCCGAGCCTACTTCAACTATTCCAACTTGGAGGTGGCGTACAACAACCGGATCGCGCTGCTCACTAGACGGTTGGACCAGAGTCTGGCTGAAGGGAAGGACACAAGGGAGGCAGCTGGAAAGGAGTGTGTCGACTTCCTTGACAGCATGTTGGTGAAATCAGCCGACTTCCTTGAAGATGTTGATGCAGCAGCCGCCGCCGCAAAAGAAGAGGAAGAGAACATGAAGCTGTACCTGGCAAACCGTCAAGCCATGGTCACAGCTGAGCCTCTAGCTCAGTCTACTCAAGCCTTTCCAGCTGCTCAGCTCGCTCCTTCAACAGAACAAATCTGCGAGCTAGTGGCTGAGAGGGTCAACCAGTTGAGGACTGAGCTGCTCGCCAACCTCCAGCACCAGCAAGATGACCAGTTGAGGGAGTTGGCAGCTCAAGAAGTGAAGTACCAACATCTGATGGAGGAGAATGCCGAGCTGAAGATGAAGATGAATGATCTCTCCTCCTCCACCAGTCAGGATGTGTCGAAGCTGAAATCCACTCTGTTGGGCTTGAAGTCGGAAGTGAATGTCTTCAAGTCCTTGGCTGACTCAAATTTGGCCAAGTCCCAACAGACGCAGGATGCTGAATGGGAGTCTCGGTTCGAGTCGCGTTGGGTTGAGTTCGTTGCCTTTCAGACAGAGGTCAACGACAACCTCTCTGTCTTGAAGAAGGCAGAACAAGAGCGCCAGGACTCCGAACTAGCGAAGAAGATCGAACTAGAGTGTGCGGTCGATGAACTCTTCAACCGTGTTCAATCCACCGAGGCCAAACTCAACTCTCTGGACGGTTCAGTAGCAAGCCTTGTTGCTGATGCCAAAAAGGGGGAAGAGAAGGAGACGGAGGGTGAAGCACAAGAAGAAGAAGGAGTGCCAGCTGCTCAACCATCCAAATCTCAGCTGAAGAGGAGGAAGTCTGCTGCTGCCAAGACAACCGAAATCGGTGGAGCCGAAATGTCTAAGGACTTAGAGCAGGCAAAGAAGATTGGAGTTTCCTACAGCTCCATAGCCGAGATCGCAGCCGAGCTAGATTCTGAACTCGACGGGATAACAACCGAAGAGTGCATTACAGCGGCCAAGGCTATGGATGTAGAGGAGAAGGATTACATGAACCCGAGCTGGATCAGAAAGTTTGCCGCCAGCCAGGCGAGGAGGGTGAACCAGTTCGAGGTTGAGCTGAAGAAGGTTTCTCAAAACCTGGACCGCAACGTTGCCTCCCGCAGCCGACGCCGCATCAACAGAATCCAATCAAAGGCGGAAGCTCGGTTGAAGCAACAAAGGTTGCCTCTAAAGTCTAAGGTTGAGAGTCGGTTCAGGCATACTGACAAGTGGATGCCGACCGAGTGGAATGAGGATTGGGAGATGTTCAAGCAGGAGTTCGTGAACGACTTCTATTACAGGAAGGTTTACGCAACTGACGACCCAAGGAGAGCGTTCAAAGAGGCGCTGACCGAGTTGCACTCAGGTGACCCGGGCATGTTCAGTCAATTCAGGAGGGCCATGATTGACTCCAACCTGGACTTGAACACTGTTCCAGTTCCCAAGAGGGTTACCTATCGGCCACCTCTTCTCCCGGATTCCAGCAACCCGAACCGCACGAAGATTGCATCTGAGGCGAGACAGGTCTGCAAGGAGCATGGAGTGGACATTTCCAAGGAGTCACCTGCTAAGAGGGAAAATTTTGTAAGAATTTTTGGCAAGTATGGGCTACAATACTAGCTCAGTTAGTTTTCTAGCAACTGTTGTAATTTTTTTGGTTTTTGAGCTTATCTTTTGTAACAATCAGTTGTAAAGAAAACTATTCAGATATAAGATTCACCTTGATGAACAATCCCTCATTGTCCAAGCTCTGAATCACAAAGTCTTTCAATAAAATGTTATAACTGTTCTAACCCTTTGATGTTTTATCTTATAGATTGTCTAGAATTTCATCTGCGATTTTAGGTCAGTTAGAGAGGATTAGATCAATAGTGGTTTAAAGTTGTAAGTGGTTTTGGCATCATCAAAAAGGGGAAAATTGTTGGGAAATTTATTAGTATAAGTTTTGATGAATTCCAAAACCGACTGACCCCAACCGAGTAGATGTTGCCAGAACCTAATGTTAGAAGTTAGACTCACTGTTTGAGCAAAGTTAAGATTTTATCTTTACGAGTCTCCAGCTGAAGATGGCAACAAGGCGTCACTCAGACAGAACATCAGTTGTGAAGAAAGACAACTGAGAGTTCATTTGTTTAGATGCAAACAAGGGGAAGTTTTCAGAACATCAGTTGAGAAGGAAACCAACTGAGGGTTCATCAGATGAGAAGTAGCAGAGAGGAAGAGAACATCAGATGAAAAGGAAATCATCTGAGGGTTCAAACCCAACTGAGTAAAGAAGTGGAAGACAACTGAGGGTTCAGTTTCAGAACCTCAGTTATAGAATCCGAACAAGGAGTTCAACTGTTTGAAGTTCAAAGTCAGCTGAGAGCTCGACAGATCGGAACATCAGCTGAAGATCACTCAGATGAAGGTCAAGACTTTCAACCGACAAACCGAAGTTGACTGTCAAAGATTTGAATTTCAAAAGGAAGTCACATGAGGGTTTGACCGTTCAGTCATTACCCCATCTGGCCCAACACAAGGCTGTCTCAGATGGAAAGCAGAAGAGCACAGATGCCATATCGGGAAAGTCTGCAGAGATGAGAGACAAGCCATCGTTTTCAACCGATCAGAGATCAACTGCTCCTCCAACGGCTAGTTGATTCTATCCGCCTATAAATAGAGGCATTCTCTCATTGGAGATGGATATACAGAGACAACGAAAATTTAAGAGCTTTCTTGAGAGAAATCAAAGCAAAAAGCAAATCTGCAAAATCATCATCTAAGAGCATCAGCAGCTGAGAGTTCCAATTTGAGAGAACATTAGTAGCTGAGGGTTCCTAGCTATTTTTGATCTTAGGTTGAGTGTTTATTCGTTCAAACCTTAGATCCAGCTATCACTTGTGATCGAGCTGTAGTTGGAAAAACCCACCCACTCTCACACCCTAAAAAGTGTTAGTTAGGACCCTACTCTTCCTGCAACTGAGTAGATAGGCTGTTAAGTGCCCGCAAACTTAGCATAGGTTGTTAAGAACCCGTAATCTTAACTGTAAGGTCGATAAGTACCCGCAAACTTATCCTTAACGGTTGCTCAGCCCGCGTAAGCTGAGTGGTCCTGTCCAGAAGAACTTGGACTGAGGTGTGTGGACTCACATCTCCCCGTGGACGTAGGAGTTCTCTCCGAACCACGTAAATCTTGTGTGTCGTGTTTATTTGTGTTCAATCATTATTTGCATATCTTAACTGACAAACTAACCGCATACAATCTGCATACTTTCACATCAACAGTTTTGGTTTTGACCATCCGTGCATAAAAGCATGAGTTTGATTTTACGAGTTCATTTTCCACCACATTCCGCACAGCACCACTCTTCCAGATGAGGTTGCTTACTCAGCTGTGAGATCCCAACTGAGTCCTTTTACTCAGTTGAAGTTGATTTCAAGTGTTAAGTTTTTCGAAAGTTAAAAAATCCTAACTGGTGTATTCCCCCCCCCCCCCCCATACACCAGTAACTCGTATCGGGACCATCATTCTTCTCTCTATATATACCTTTGCGATTGTAATATTAATTTTGTTTCTCCTTTTTTATGTAAATTTTGAGATTGCACGATTTGATTTTTGGAGCTATATTTTTTGAACAGTTTGTCTTATCTCTAAATAATAGCTCGAAACTAAAGGTGAGAATAAATAAATTTACTGATAACCTGCAGAAAGAAAGAATTACTTAATTATCCAATTAAACAACCACATCCTTGTTTGATCTGAACCATACAAATTGATCTAATCGATGGTTTATAATTATTTCTTCTTAACATAGGGGAAATCATTTCTATTATAACCATCCACTCTCTCTCTATATATATAACACGTATACAACATGATAGTCCCAGTAATGAGTGAAATGATGTATGGGGGAGGGGGAGGGGACGATAACAATTTTTCTTAAAAAAACTTTTCTTTCAGTTCGAACTGCTCAGTTCCTAATGCTCAACAACTGTGAAAATTAGTCGGAGCTGTCACACAATTATGTGCACAATTGACTTCTTTGACTGAGAGTCAACTGTGTATTTCTGGCTGAGGTTTTGAAAGAGTTTTGCAATGCGGAATGTAGTGGAAGTTTGACTCGTTACTTATCTGAAAAATCACTTTCAGGGCAAAGGTCAAGTTTGCAAATACTTAATGCAATTTTATCAAAAACTTGTTTTATGCTGTTCAATTAGTTAGAACATAAACTGAAACTTAAAAACTGGAAATTAAAATGACACAGTATTTTTACGTGGTTTAAAGATGAACTCCTACGTCTACGACTAGCTTTTCGGGCTAGCAATCCACTAGATAAGTTTACGCGTACTTATCAAACATTGAGGTTTGGTTTAAGGGCACCAAATAAACTTGGACAGTTATATTTCGGGTTCTAACAACACCCATAGTTTCTTAAAACCCGTGTCGTCCACAATGTGGGAACCATTTCGTGGACAGAGGGAGTAAATTACTAGAAAAAAAAAACATTAATAAAAAAAAATTAAGCCCATCCTTGACGTTGCTTGACCTCCGCTACCATCATCATGTGCAGTTGGTATTGCTCCGGCATCATGTACGACGTATCATTACTAATGATCTTCATGTCGATAGAATCTTGCTTCACCTGAGCATTTGCCATCATTGCATCGGCCATGGTTTGCTTTGCCTCGGCGATGGTGGTGAGTCGGGCATTCGTCGAGTCCAATGACCAAAGCTCGGCATCCTCACTCACCGCTTCTTTTCCTTTTCATTTGGCCGCCGTCTTTGCCGCTTCTCGACCCTGTGATCGGGGGGGTCATGCTTTCCCCTTCAGCCTTTGTTGCCTCGCTCGAGCTGCTGACTGATGTGTAGGCACCGTCCGAGGATTGAATTCTTGGAGTGAACGTAAAAAAATTCTTGGTGGAGGAATTTGAAATAGTTTTTCAAGATTTTCCAAGCAGCAAAATGCTTGAAGTGATTACCACTGTAACTGGTCGTGTATATCTGTTGTGCATTTTCGATGACCATATCGTCGAAAACGGCGCTGGGCCTTTTTAGCAGTTGTCTTGCTGAAAGCGATCAACTATTGCTTCACCCAGTTGGAGACGCGCTCAAAATAGTTCTTCACTTGCTTTTGGTTGAGGTCGTCTCCAAATATGCCTGGGTTACTTTCCCCCGATATTTCTCAGAGTGTTGATCTTTGCCGAGGATTGAATTGCACGTCTCCTCATTGCAAATTTGAGCGACGACGGTGGACTGTTTGATGGTGTACATGTGCTGCTCTGCCTTTGGTTGGTGGTGGCTTCAGTCGGCGACGGCGGTACTGGTTGGTTGGTGGTGCAAATATAGGACAAAAGAACGGATCTGATTCATAGAAAGTCTTAATATGTTCGAATCCTAAGAACTGAGCATGCATAACAGACAGTAAAGTATACCTGCGAGATAAAGCATCAGCAACTACATTTTCTTCTCCTTTCTTGTACTTTATCACATAGGGAAAAGATTCGATGAATTCAACCCACCTGGCATGGCGTGAATTCAGATTCTGCCAAATTTATGATACGACCAATGAACATACGGAAGCAAACCCACGAACACACGTCAATTGAAAAGGTGATTCAACCCAAAACATAAAAGGAATAAATTGAGACTATACACCTAATCCACTGATCTCAAAAGCGAATTGAACCAGAAAAGAACATAATACAAAAATTACCCCCAAAACTATCGAATAAAACCCTAGAAGACTACCCGATCAGAAACTACAGCAAATCAACTCCGATTGAGCTGAAATTTTAACACAACTTATAAATTGAATACAGAAAGAACATATCCAAAATTCAGCTAAAACGCACAAGTAGAACTCAAAAACGCTCGATGCTCAACTTTGATCCGATTTAGGGTTTTTAGCAAAAGCGATGGGATTGAATTTGATGGAATCTGGAGTTGGCGAAGGAATGGATGAATATGGTCGAAGTATGATGGTGAAAAGAAGGCGTGGATGGCTGGATGAAAAACACAGAACAAGGAAACGAAACAGGTTTGGAGATTTACCTCAATACGGACCCTGAATCGACGAACGATTAAAACACGTATCACGGAAGCAATTCTCCGGTGGCGTAGTTAACTCGAGACCCACACAAGATCACGAACAAACTATAGATTTCAGATTCAAAGGTGCCAATTCGAATCCTACCAAGAGCTAGGGTTTGTGTACTTGAAGAACACGTGAGACAAAGTTGAAAAAAAACTTTTTGATTTAAACTCGTCTGCTAACAATAATGTCGAAAACCACATAAATACTAGACTAAGGTTCGAAAATTACAAGGCCTTGGGCTTGATAATTTGCGAACTAGGCTAAACTAGAATAAAATTAAATAAATCCATTGGCCTAATACGACTAATCACAAATTGTAGTAATTGGGCTCTAATTAAAATTAAATAAAACAAACTAAACTAATGGATAAATAATGAAATAGCACACGTTCTAAACATGGCATGGCCACGACCTAGGTGCCTTTCTCGATGCTCGTCAAATTCACCAACTTGTACTGTCGGGATTCAGTTCCATCGTTCTCCAAATTCTTCTGAACATAGCACTGGAAATAGCCTTGCAGCTTCTTGGCTTTTAATCTCGTCACTGGACCTCTAAGCTGCAACTCCGGGTTTAAATCTTCAGTGCTAGACCCGATCTCATCATTCTCCCCCTGCTGAAAAGAATTCGTCCTCGAATTCAACTCCTCCTCAGCATCAAAATCATCTACAGGAAAAGGAGATAAGTCAGAAACATTAAATGTATTGGAACTCTTATACTCATCTGGAAGTTCAATGCGATAGGCATTGTCATTAACTCGAGCCACCACAGTGAACGGTCCATCTCCACGAGGCATTATCTTCGACTTCCTTAGATTAGGAAAACGTCCCGGGCTGAAGTTAAGCCAAACTTTATCACCAGGTTTGAACAACACTTGCTTACGGTGCGTATTCGCCTTTGTTGCGTTCCTCACACCTTGGAGCTCAATCCTCATCTTTACTTTCTCATGCATCTCTCGGACCTGTTCAGCCCTACGGGAACCTTGCAAACTCGAAAGATGATCAGTAGGTAAAGGAATAAGATCCGTTGGAGTCAACGGATTAAAGCCATAAACGACCTCAAATGGGGACATATGTGTAGAAGAATGCACAACCCTGTTATAACCAAATTCAGCAAATGGCAAACATTCTTCCCATGACATCAAATTATTTTTAACAAGTGCACGCAATAAAGTACCTAACGTCCTATTAACTACTTCAGTTTGTCCATCTGTTTGTGGATGACATGCAGTAGAAAATAAAAGTTTGGTACCCAACTTCCCCCATAAAACACGCCAGAAATGTCCCAAAAACTTGGAATCCCTATCAGACACAATGGTTCTAGGAACCCCATGCAGACGAACTACTTCACGAAAGAATAAATTTGCAATGTTAACAACATCATCAGTTTGTCTGCAAGCAATAAAGTGAGACATCTTGGAAAAATGATCAACTACCACAAAAATAGAATCTTTACCAGACTTAGATCTAGGCAAACCAAGAATGAAATCCATGGATATATCGACCCAAGGGGATGATGGCGTCGGCAAAGGCGTGTATAATCCAAAAGGACTCGAAGTAGACTTGGCTTTCCTACAAGTAATACAACGAGAACAGACTCTTTCAATATCACGTTTCATGCGAGGCCAATAAAAATGCTCATGCCAAAGACTCAATGTCTTGGACACACAAAAATGACCCATCAATCCTCCTGCATGTGACTCTACAACTAGCAACTCACGCATGGAACAATCAGGCACACATAACTTTGACTCTTTAAACAAGAATCCATCAGACACATAGAACGAATCAATAGCCTTAGACTTAGCTATACAAGATGCAAATATAGGACCAAAGAACGGATCTGATTCATAGAAAGTCTTAATATGTTCGAATCCTAAGAACTGAGCATGCATAACAGACAGTAAAGTATACCTGCGAGATAAAGCATCAGCAACTACATTTTCTTCTCCTTTCTTGTACTTTATCACATAGGGAAAAGATTCGATGAATTCAACCCACCTGGCATGGCGTGAATTCAGATTCTGCCAAATTTATGATACGACCAATGAACATACGGAAGCAAACCCACGAACACACGTCAATTGAAAAGGTGATTCAGCCCAAAACACAAATGGAATCAATTGAGACTATACACCTAATCCACTGATCTCAAATGTGAATTGAACCAGAAAAGAACAGAATACGAAAATTACCCCCAAAACTATCGAATAAAACCCTAGAAGACTACCCGATCAGAAACTACAGCAAATCAACTCCGATTGAGCTGAAATTTTAACACAACTTATAAATTGAATACAGAAAGAATATATCCAAAATTCAGCCAAAACGCACAAGTAGAACTCAAAAACGCTGGATGCTCAATTTTGATCCGATTTAAGGTTTTTAGCAAAAGCGATGGGATTGAATTTGATGGAATATGGAGTTGGCGAAGGAATGGATGAATATGGTCGAAGTATGATAGTGAAAAGAAGGCATGGATGGCTGGACGATAAACATAGAACAAGGAAACGAAACAGGTTTGGAGATTTACCTCAATACGGACCCTGAATCGACGAACGATTGAAACACGTATCACGGAAGCAATTCTCCGGCGGCGTAGTTAACCCAAGACCCACACAAGATCACGAACGAACTATAGATTTCAGATTCAAAGGTGCCAATTCGAATCCTACCAAGAGCTAGGGTTTGTGTACTTGAAGAACACGTGAGACAAAGTTGAAAAAAAAACTTTTTGATTTAAACTCGTATGCTAACAATAATGTCGAAAATAACATAAATAATAGACTAAGGTTCGAAAATTACAAGGCCTTGGGCTTGATAATTTTCGAACTAGGCTAAACTAGAATAAAATTAAATAAATCCATTGGCCCAATACGACTAATCACAAATTGTAGTAATTGGGCTCTAATTAAAATTAAATAAAACAAACTAAACTAATGGATAAATAATGAAATAGCACACGTCCTAAACATGGCGTGGCCACGACCTAGGTGTCTTCCTCGATGCTCGTCAAATTCATCAACTTGTACTGTCGGGATTCAGTTCCATCGTTCTCCAACTTCTTCTGAACATAGCACTGGAAATAGCCTTGCAGTTTCTTGGCTCTTAATCTCATCACTGGACCTCTAAGCTGCAACTCCGGGTTTAATTCTTCAGTGCTAGACCCGATCTCATCAGTGAGGGTGGCAGCAGGTGCCTTGCCTTTGCCCTTGAGCTCCCTCTTGGGACTTGCGGTGGATGGCGGCAGCTCGAACGAGGGACTCCTCATCGCCGATGAAAGTGGGGAAGGACTCGCCAACATGAAAGTTGAGGTTGATAGAATCGAGCCCCGTCAGCGTGTCTACGTCGTCCGCCATATCGGGATACCACGATGACTAAAAAGGAATATTTGGATCCATTTTTCAAAAGTATGAGAAGTGAGTTGAGGAAGAAATTGGACAAGAATAGAAGGAGAAATTAAAGAAATGGTGTGAGAAGTGGAAGAAATGAAGTACGTATTTATAGGTGAAAAAACAGAAAATAAAATAAAATAAAATTAATTTCATCGGAAATCGGCCAAATTCGACCATTGCCTGTTAAAAATGGCCGTTTCCGGCCAAATCCGAACGTCGGGCGCCGGAGAGTGGCTCAACACCTGCGACTTTTTTTTTTGCTTTTTTTATAAATAAAATTAGGCACGTGCATTGCACGCACCATATCGAGCCGGTCTCGTTCCTTAAAGCCGGTCTTGAGTTGCTTGATGCTGCAGCGGGGTGTCTCCATGGTGCAGGTGTCTCGAGCCCGCCATGGAGACACTCGCTGTGGGTGGTCTAACTGTAAATAATGCATTTTGATTGAACGCTTGTGAAAAGACTACGGTCACAGATACTAATGGAATTCAATTTCCACATCATATGAGCCACGGACCCGCCATCTAACCAGCTCGAGCCAATGGTTTGAGCCCCATAGGGAATACACTATAGTACTCTATTATTAAAAGATAAATATTTTGTGTGTGTGTGTTAGCCTAATAGTATTGTGGTTAATGCCTGATAAAAGGTCACATGTTTGAGTCGACCGTCATGCGGTATTTAAATTTCTTATAGTGTTATTAAGAAAAAAAAAAATCTTGCCTAGGGCTGCATATTGTTTTAATTTCACTATAATTCTAGTCCAAGTCGAAGTTAGTCAACTAAATTCAATTTTCTTTATTTAATTCCATCACATTCACATGACCAGGTAAAATCCCCAAATACCTATAAATACAGCCGCCCTTGCACTTCTGAGTTTTGCCTTTAGCTTCGTTTCAGCAGTTGAGGTCAGGCGCCGGTTTTTCTCTTTTTCTTCCTTCACCGGAGACGAACCGAATTATCCATCCCGCCGATCAATCGCGAACGGTAAATTCTTCGTTTTTACTCTATCAATTTGATTTTTCGATGTCGCCTGATATTAGAGTAGTGTTATTCCGTTTCAAGTTTACAAGAGAATTTCGCGTCTGCTAGTTTTATAGCGATGAGATTTCTCCTTGGTTTTTCTTTTCGACTTTTTTGGGGGAAATTATAGCTTGTTTGATGAAGTAATTGCGTCTATACGACTATACCGACATTTGTCAGATGAAATTTAGGATTTAGTGATTTTGCGTTATGGTAATTGAAAGCATGAGTCGAACCTGCTTGATAATGTGTGAAATCTTGAGATTTGTTTGATTTCGGTGTAGATGCCTAGTGTGGGTAACGATATGGGAGATGATGATAAGGAAGCATTCGTGGAGGTTGATCCGACGGGTCGTTACGGCCGGTACGGTGAACTTCTCGGGTCGGGGGCGGTTAAGAAAGTGTATAGAGCGTTTGACCAAGAAGAAGGCATTGAGGTGGCGTGGAACCAAGTTAAATTACGCAACTTCAGCGATAACGAATTTATGATCAATCGGTTGTATTCGGAGGTTGGGTTGCTGGGGAAGTTGAGGAACAAGAATATCATCGCCTTGTACTCGGTGTGGCGGGATGAGAAGAGGAATACACTGAATTTCATCACTGAGGTTTGCACTTCGGGGAATTTGAGGGAATACAGGAAGAAGCACAAGCATGTTTCCACGAAAGCTTTGAAGAAGTGGTCAAGGCAGATACTCAAGGGCTTGGTCTATTTGCATACTCATGAGCCCTGTATCATTCACAGAGATCTCAACTGCAGCAATGTATTCATCAATGGCAACATCGGTCAGGTATAAATCCCCCCTGCATCACTTTGCTTTCCTAGATTTTGTAGTTTTTATGTCTTAAGCTATAGTGATGGTGGTTGGAGCATGATTGGATATGGTAAAACTGATATGCTAATGAGATTGGTGTGGTACAATCTCTTCTGTTTATTTGCCTGTGATAGGACTTTTAAAGCTAGAGGTTTACACTTATGGGATATGGTTGTGATTATTGTCATCTAATTGACTCATGTAGGTTAAAATTGGTGATTTCGGCTTGGCAGTGACAGTTGGGAGAAGTCATTTGGCTCATTCAGTGATAGGGACACCGGAGTTCATGGCACCCGAACTGTACGACGAGGACTACACAGAGCTAATAGATATATATTCGTTCGGCATGTGCTTGCTTGAGCTGGTGACCCTAGAGTTGCCATACAGCGAATGTGAGAATATTGCCAAGATTTACAGAAAAGTAACATCTGGGATGAGGCCTGAAGCCATGAAAAAGGTGAAGGACCCGGAGTTGCTAGCGTTCATTGAGAAGTGTCTAGCTAAGCCAAGGGCTAGACCTTCCGCTGCCGATCTCCTCAAGGATCCGTTTTTTGATGGAATTTACG
Source organism: Schizonepeta tenuifolia (assembly GCA_029490685.1). Classification (NCBI taxonomy): domain Eukaryota; kingdom Viridiplantae; phylum Streptophyta; class Magnoliopsida; order Lamiales; family Lamiaceae; genus Schizonepeta; species Schizonepeta tenuifolia. Next base: position 89,601,362 of record CM055955.1, on the reverse strand, counting down.
ATGATGACGATGAAGAAAATGCTGTTGATGTATAGAGTAGAGCTAGCTTGATTTAATTTTTTTTGTATTTTAGGATCATTTTTTTTTTCGGTTTCCACCTTAACCCTTGAATTTGGAAAGGGGTGCCTTGGTTGTGCTTTATTTTTTTAATTTTTATTTTTATTTTTATTTTTTAAATTTGATGTTTCCGTGTTGTTTTTTGTTGTTTTGGTTTTTGATTTACACCCAGGACCAGGAAATGGAATTGGGATGATGTGTAAATAGAGTTTGAATTTGATGATTACTTGATTCATTTAGTGAAAGAGGAATTGTACATTAATTGACCAAATCTGCCAATGCAAATTCTAATACTAATAATTTTATTTTTCTTTGCATATATGTGTTATTTATATTTTATTCGAGCCGTTGTAAAGTAGTAATACTAAAAAATAGAAAATCAAAACACAAGTTGGAACGGACACAAAGGAGCATTTTTCTATTCAAACTATACTTTGGCGGCGATGAAATATGCCTTTTTCAACCTTTTGTTAGCCGCTCCACCGCATCATGTTTTCCTTTTCACGCAAACATATATGCCCATTCTTCTACTCAAAAGGTTTTTCTCTCTTCTTTTGAATGGCTGCTCAATTTTGCCTTTGTTTATTATTAAATCCTCAACTACAGTATAATTATCTAATCCTTCATCTACTGTTTTCACATACATTGACCTAATTATTTTTGTCTTACTCTTCCCTAGTAGGACCCAGTAAAAATGGCTTTATTAATTCCTGGTCGAGTATTAGGAATTATTAGACATAGTTGTAAGTTATTATTTTATTTAATATTGAGTAACAGAAAATAAATTATTTAAGATTTTTAATTTATAAATATATACTATATGTACATAAGAGTCGTGAGAATGATTTAAGAATGAGATTGAATTTTTTCTATTAGTAGTATTATTTTATTAAGGCAATTATTGTTTATTTTATTTTCTTTTTTTTTTGTTATATTGAAAGAGGAAACGGTTTGAACTCTAGACTTTACTGCATACAAATTGAAGTTGCATTATTTTTTATTAATAAATCAATTGATAATATGAAAATAACTGGTGCTCCTTCTTTAGTGCTTCATTCCGATTTTTTTTTTATTCTTGTATTTTCTGCATTGTTAATTCATAATATTACAAATATATATTCATATTCATATATCTTATTATATCTATCCTAATTCACAATAATATATATTAATATTATTATATACTCACTTCGTCCACATAAATTGTAAGGAGTTTTTGGGTACAAGTTTAAATAAAAGTGTCGTAAATATTAAGTGACCAGAGAAAATGACCCACCATTGTTAATGCAGAAAGAGAGAGAAAAAAAGTAAGATAGTGGTGGAGTCGTCCTAAAATAGAATAAATAAAAACTAACTATTACAATATCCGTGGACGGACCGAAAAAGAAAAACTAACTACAATCTTCGTGGACGAGGGAGTATATCAATTGAGGCCCATTCTTGCCTCATGTGTGTAATCAATCATTCTACGCCTCAATTGTATAAGCATATGTTGGGAAAATTAGTAAATGTTTGATTTCTATCAAAACCAAACTGATCTCAACTGACTAAATGGATCATCAATCTGACTTTAGCTAGAGCTCACTATTTGAATGTAGGAATTTTATCTTTACAGGATCAAATCGAAGAAGACAGCTCAAGGCTGATGGACAATTCAAGTTCAAGTTGGTCCGTCAGATCATAACTCAGCTGACCCCGAGACTGAGCCATGCAGTTCATGCATGATAAATCAGTTTTGTTGAAGTCAGACATCCAGAAGTCAAAGAAAGAAGAGTTGGAAGACGGAGGAAGAACAAGAACTTGAATTCAAAATTCAAATCTGCTCAGTAGATTCACTGATATAGTCTCTCAAAGTTTCTTCTTAATTGAATCTAGAATTTAATTCGCTTGTATTCTTCTAAGTAGATTCATTGATATAGTTCGAGGCTGTAGTTCTTAAAAGGAAGCCTTCACTGTAAAGTGTTGTAGGCTTCACTAGTTGGAAAACCTCCAACCCCTTTCTATAGGTCGTCTTTGAACCCGCAATCAAAGAAACTAGGTCTATTAGAACCCGAAATCTAAGATAGGCTTTATACTTGCCCGGAAAAATATTGTAGGTGTTGTTCGTAGATGCAAACGAACTGATCAGGGTTATTTGGTGCCCGTAAATCAAACCTCAACCTTTGATAAGTACGCGTAAACTTATCTAGGGATTGCTAGCCTGAAAAGCTAGTCGTGGATGTAGGAGATCATCTCTGAACCACGGAAAAATACTTGTGTTTTTTTTTTACTTTCCTGTATTTCAGCTTCTGTTCATTTCACTAATTGACTGACAACATAAAATTGTCTTTATAAAACTGCACTAAGTGTTTGCGAACTTGACCTTCGCAGTTTAAGGAGTTTTCAGTAAAGTAACGAGAAAAACTTCCACCACATTCTGCACTGCTTAACTTTTTCAAAATCTCAGTTAGGACTACACAGTTGACTCTTAGTCTAAGAAGTCAACTGTGCGCCGAACTGAGTGACAGCTCCACAGTTGTCGAGCATCACAAATTGAATAGTTCAAATTGAAAGAAATTTTTTTAAGAAAATCACTACTGATGTATCCCCCATACACTAGTTCACTCGTTACCGGGACCATCAACATATTATACCTTATACTATTAATTTTTAATCAAAAATCCATAGTTTATCTTCAAATCATGAATTATCACTAAATTTTTCATTTAGTACACCTCAAATATCATCAGCATACACACTATTTTTAATTTAATAAGCGATTAATGTTACTTCAATTCCATATAAATATATATGTTAATACTTATTTTTCTATTGTTCATCGATAATATACTTGGACTCTATCATACAATATGCAAATTTTGAAAAAGCAAATTATTATTTAAAGGGACAATAGAAAATTCGTAAATGAAAATTCCTATAAAACTAAATAAATATATTTGATTAATATATCTATGTCAAAATCTTTTTTATTTTCTATTCCTTTTAATTTTCTAAATTTGGTTAGTTCTGCTAGAAAATATATCATATTGGATCAAATATAGGATATATAGTGATTTCAAAAAAAATGTAGGATAGATATTGATAGATAGCTAAATGTTTTTGACAATGTAGCTAAGTTTAGGGACATTGATTAGCATAAACCAACGAGATTGTTCAAATAGGCATAAAAGAAGGATTTTTATTAATTTTAGTTAATATTAGTTTTGTTCGAATTTTTTTCGAGTATAGCCAATGAGTTTGAGACGAGTATGTACAATAAAATCGTTATTCTAATCGAGATTATGATGAGAACATATAGAAAAAGTTTAAACAAAAGTTTGATTAATAATTAACAGGAACAACATCAAAACTTCAATATAGGACAAAAACATATTTTTAAAATGTATATATATAAATTAAAATATAAAGTTATTTCCCATCAAATCTCGACAAGCTACTCAGTAGTCAAAAAATAAGAGAATATAGATAAATAGTATTGAGGGATTTAATAGGTGCCATGTAGATAAAAGAACCTCAAATCCATTTTTATTTATATGCTAGATTATACAATACAAAATAATTACAAATAATTTTTGCTTTCTTAATAAAATATTATAATTGGTCGAGTTGGATTATGAAAAAAGGAAAAAGGCTACAGGGATGGCGTTAATTTCATACTCACTCCGACCCATTCATATTGTCTTCCTTTACTTATTTTGGTGTCCCAATCATATCATCATCTTCCACGCAAGGAAAGTTTTAACCCTTTAAAATCCTCCAAAAGTAATGGGACCTACCCACTTTCTATCTTTTTATCATTATTCTTAATCTCCGTGTCGAACATTAACATGACAATATCAATAGGCCGGAGAGAGTATATTGTATATATGGTAAGAGTATTTAAATACAATATTTAATTAAATCGTAAATCACTTAAAAAATAATTAAAAAAAAATGTAACTATATATGTCAAAGAAAATAGCGCCATTGTAAATAAAGAAGAAAGTTTTCTAGTTTAATGCATCATTCAAAATTAACAAGCAGTACTTATTTATTATCTAAAAATTAATTTACCAGTAATTCACATAAATAAGGTGTAATACCCCGGATGTTTAATCCGTCGTTAACATAAAAAGTTAATTAATAATTAAGGCTTTGCACGCCTAAGTTAAGGATTTTCGATTCTAAGATTTACGGTGAAAGCCGTTTCAGAAAATAAACTCCAGAAGTCGGTCGAATGACTACTGTATTAGGGTTTTCGCGTCCGATAGATTTTTCATCCGAAAACTCAGAATTAAAATCCGTCAAAATTTTCATTTACTTTTTCTTCGATACGAGTTCACCGGAGAAAGTTAGTTTTTATGATTTTCCGGGCGAATTTTAGACTGTCTAATCCCGACTTTTTCTCGGATTTTGAAAAACGAATTAGGTTTTCCGAGTACGTGATTTATTTCCAATCTAACGGACAAATTAGTTTTCGTCAAATTCGTAACTACCTAAGAAATCATTTCTCGACTTTTAATCGTCGTTTAAAGCCGGAAACGAGATATTTTCGTCTAATAAATCCTCGCCAAACGGCCCTTAGCGACTCACCACCTCCTTGGTTAGATTTTTATCACTTTATATATGTATAGTAGTTAGTCATCTCTCTTCTCTCTCCCCACTCCAAAACCGCAACTCCAAGCTCTCTCTCTCTCATTTCTTCTCTTCCAATCCTCCATTAATGCTTCAACCTTCAAGCTTTCTCAAGCTCTCAAGTCTCTCATCTACCGATCAATCCCATTTCCGAGTTCGTATTCCGCAAGGTAAGAACATCTCCTACGAAATGAACCGAACAAAGTCTTGATTCCATCCATTTTCAATTTTTTCGAAACCTAAGAGATGAAGAAGCATGTTGTCCTTTGATTAATACATGTTCTAGTATGTTTAGAATCGAGTTCTACGGATTGAATCATGAAGAAAATCACTCCCCTTTATCTTTTATAATTACCGAAAATTTTTGTAGTTTTAGGGGTTTTTCGTAGCTCGATTTTCTTGATGTTTGATTAATAGAATTGTGATCTATATGATGTTAGATGACTATATGAATTAATTTTGGTTTTTCTAAAAATAAAAGTTGAAGGATAAGAGATGAAAAATGCATGATTTAGTGTAGTAAATGTTAGGATATGCATGTTTTGTTTATGGAAATGAGATATAAGATGTATGAGGATGATTATATATTTAATTGGGATTTTTCTAGAAATAAAACGAAAAACGTAAGAGACGGAAACGTATCGATAAGTTGAGGCTCGATAATGATTTGATAATATGGTTTGCATATTAGTAATACTCGTTAGATGATGATCATTGTTGTAAAATTTGAACGAAAATGGAGAACGTAAGATTTTTTTAGTAAGAGATGAACATTCGACAATGAGTTGAGAATAGATAATGATTAGGGTTTGTTATTCGAACATTTGATAATCTTGTTAGTTAATGATCATAACCGTAAAGTTTCAACGAATTTTAAGAAGTTTCGATTTTGAATAAGAGACGAAGAATCGAGTTTAAGAGCCGGTAGAAAAGTCGAATAAGGAAATCCCTTTTAATATTAATGATTGTTATTAGTTGATGAACCAGTTTGTAGTTAACGACTTTTCCATCCAAGATACGAGACGTTATGAGATATAGTTAAAAAAAAAAACGAGAAGTTGTTGAACGAAATAGAAATTGAAATTCGTTTTGGTATAGTAAATGGTTAGTTGGAAATGCTCGTCGTTCGTTAATCAAAAGTCGTGAATATGAACCCAATTATTGGATACTGTATGTAGACTGTCTTAAGATGAAAATTTCGTGATAATAAAAGTAGAATAATATTGATCGAACCTAGGGAATCGTGCGTCAAGATTTGTCGAGGATTAGGGTTTCGCGCGACTGTTTTGCGACGTTTAACGGAAACTGTCATAACTTTTAGCTCGCTTAACGAAATCGAGATCCGTAAATTTGAGAGTAAACTAGACACCCGTACCTTTCTTTTGGTATAAGATTCATCCCCTGTTTTCGTATGCTCTGTTCTTTATGAACTTACAGACTTGTGCAGTAAGTTTCCAAAGCCTAGTTTCCTAAGTTAAATCCTTTTCAACTTCGTTCCTTGTGAACTTTTAAGGCGTTCTAAGATATCGACACCCATTTACCTACTGACCTGAGAGTTGAGTAGTGAGCCGAGTCAGTTTGTAGTCGAGATCGAAGTCTCGTTTATTAGTTAATCAAAAGGAAGTAGTAAAGTGCAAACGCCTAAAAGACTAAAAAACCGTTTCGATTTCCTGTTTCTTTTATCGATTGCGTTCAAGTTGCTTAAGTCTGTTTATTTACGATAAAAGGAGGAATTCAGCACCGAGGATAGGACGGAAGACCAGAGACGGAAGCTCGTTTAATAGTTTTGTAATCAGTCAGGTGGGCTTTTCTATATACAAACTAAAATGAGGGATGCTCGAAAATCTTTGTTTACAAGCTTTGATAATTGTGTTTTCAAACGTGATAATCAGAGCATGAAATGATTTGTTTTTTTATGTGAGTTCTCTTGTACCCTTCTGAGTTAGCCGACCTGCTATCCAGAATTTTTAGTTAGCCGACCTGCTAACTAAAACGATCGGACTTTGAGTTAGCCAACGTGCTATCCAAAGTTAGTGTACAAAGTAGCCGTTGTGTGTGGAACCCTGTTGAGGGGCGGCCAGCCACGGTGATAATTATTGGGCAAGATTGAATGTAGCATCTATCAGAAAAGTGCTTGATCAAGCCAAATTGTGAAAATATTTAGTAGACACGGGCCTTTATTGAAAAACCCCGGTGTGCTACAGAAATGAGATGCCTGATTTATCTATACTTATGTTATGTTTTCGGCAACGTGCCCACTAAGTGCTTTTGTACTTAGCCCTGCATATGTTTTATAAAATGTGCAGGTTGAGCGACGGGAGCGGCGGTGGTTGATGTTGAATTAAGAAGTCATGACTAGAATAAGAACTTGTATTCAGATTTACGTTTTTCCGCTGCCAAACTCCAATCTCTTTTTGAAGTCATTGTATCTTTCTTTTGAGTCTAAACTCGTACAATTAACTCAGTTTCTTTTTGAGAACTTATTCGACTGATCCTTCGAGATCAACTCTTTCTTTTATTAATGAAGTCTTGTTCATAGTAATTCATTCTGTTATTAATGTCTGTTTATTCTTTCATTCTTATTCATTCCCCTTTCTTCCCTGCTTCTTTAATCCAACCCCTAGTCGCACCCCGGCTTTTGCCGTCCCTCGGGATTTGGGGTTGTGACAGAGTGGTATTAGAGCAGTCGGTTCTGCTCTGGTCGTAAGTTATTTCTTTTTTCTAAGTGATACCACAGAGTGGTATCAGAGGAGTCGGTTCTGCTCTGGTCGTAAGTTATTTCTTTTTTCTAAGTGATACCACAGAGTGGTATCAGAGCAATCGTTTCTGCTCTGCATACGAATTTCTTTCAAGTAGTAAGATAGAGTATTTGTATATACTCTATACCCGAGTCTTCTTTTAAGTAAAGTTAAGTCGTAACACTAAGTATAAGAGTGTAGACGACAACTCAACCACCCGCTACGTCGACTCAATCAAAGAAGAAAAATAAGAAAAGAATTTCAGAAGTATGATTTCTTTTAAAAAGAAATTTTTGATTAAAGTATGCAAGAAGAAATTTGAGAATTAAGTATGAAAGTGTGATTGAGAATAAGTATGCAAGAACTTGAGATTAAGTATGCCAAGTATGATTTGATTTAAAGTATAAAAGTTATACTTTGTGAATTACATGAACTATGTGAAAGCATGAATGTTATTTTATGCAAAAGTATGTGAAATTATGTGAGTTGTAATTTCTTTTGTTATTCAAGATGCTTGTTTGGCATGAGAATTTAGACGAATTCTAAGGCCTTTCCGATTCTTTGAGAACATAGACGTTCTAAGAAGCGTTGGTTCCAAAATTTTCAAGAAACGATCGGATCGGAAAGGGCCGAATAAAGGGAATCAAAGCGAATAAACGAATGTCACCTGCGTAAAGTGACATGAACAACCGACTCGTTGGAGTCGACTTGTTTTTGAAAATGAAAGCCGTAAGAATTTCCTTTTAAGGAAATAAAATAAAGAATAATAAGAAGAATAAGAATGAATAAGTTAACTCTTCCCCGGCGTTGAAACAGATTTGATGTAATTGTTAAGAATCGAGTACGAATTTTAGCTAATTTCCAACTATTGTTCGATTCCAACGACGACTAGAACTTGTGTTCTAAAGTTATTCTCCAACTTATATTCCGTTTTCTTGGAATTTATTTCACAATTATTAAATGAATAAAGAATACAATAAGTACAAGGTTCAAGTATCAAGAGGAGTTTATATCCACTTTAATGTGTCATTAAGAATATTTCTTTCTAATGATGAGAACGATATGCATTTATCGGTTAGGAGTTTTCTTGAAGGAAACTACGAAGTCTAAGTTAAAAAAAAAATTAGAAAGAAAATCCCAGATTTTTTTTTATTTTATTTAAAGTATTTGAGTGCAATTTCTTGAAATTGCTAGATGGATAAGATAAGCTGAGGTTAAGTGGTTAAGTATTGCAATTTTGAATAATGGGGTATTCTAATTGTAAATTTAAGACTTTTTTTAGATAAGTTATTATCCTACCAGTTACTGATCCGTATTTCTTAAAAACCTTATAGGATGGCTTCTAGTAATGACATGTCTCAAGAGAATCAATCCCCGCCACAGCGTACTTGGGCAGATGAGATACTGGATGAGTATCGAGATTTCGAGGCAGACCCAAATAACGACATTGGACAGATAGTTAGTAACTTTTCAGCAGTTTACCATGCAGCCCGACACAGTGTTACAGAGCGTCAGGCTATAGCAGACTTGATTATTCGACTACCAGATAAATGGCGCGGATGGGCACATGATGTGTCTTGGTACTTCCTTGCACTGTTCGGCGATGACACCGAGCCGATGGGAGATTTCTCAGGATTCGCTCTCGCTGTACACGAGCGTTTCTTTCAGAGCAGATTCATAGTGTCAATTCCCATTCAGGAGCACCACCCCTACCGTCATTTTTTAGAGCCAGAGCCAGAGTCTTTGAACATGGATCCGGAGTTGGCCACACCGTTAGAGTTACCACTAGTCCTTTCACCCAGTGAGGAGTTAATTATAGAGACAGGATACCTGGAGATCAGCATGGGGCTTGCTACTATGACAGAATTTCCATTCCCATTTAGACCACTTGAGGAGATCTGTGCAGAGTTGGCGAGGGTCTGAGGAAAGTTTGAGGCAGGACCATCCAGGGTCAGTTCTACAAAGGAATACGAGTCTAGTTCACCTCCCGAGCACTTGCTGCCTCCAAAGAAGAGGACAGTAGAGACCAGTTTGGACTACTTGGTTTCAGACTCGGGGAAAACAGTTTCAGACGTGCCTTCATCACCACCACTTACACTTTTGGACGGCACTACTTTAAGGGTTGACGAGGCACTTCAGCTCGTCTTTGGTACAGATTCTGAGGAGGATCCAGACGAGGATCTGGAGGGGGACCCCGAGGAATTTCAGGCCGTAGAGGGCAGTAATGACTCGACTGCATCTTGTTGAGCAGGGCGTCTTAGACGCGTAGTAGTAGTAGAAGTCTTCTTTTGTCTTGTAAATAGTCGGATCAGTAACTATCCTTTTGTAGTACTCTCTCGGATACGAGTTTATGGGATCGTTTCCGTTCTAGTACTCCCAGTAGATACGAAGATGCAACTTGTTAGTGCACCCGGTTCATAGATAGGCAGTTAGCCTAGTTTAGACTGGTCATAATCTAACTTTTTGTATAAGTCCTCGTTAGAGGCAAAACTAATATTATTTTTAACGTGTATATAATATATATATATGATGACCCGAGAGTGGGCTTAAATCTTGGGAAAGTTTCTTCTAAGCGCGATTAGAAGAAAAAAAAATTTAGATGAATATTCCGATTTAATCGAGAAGTTAAAAGTTTAAATAGCTAAGTATCGAAGCTATTATAAGTTTTCTTTTCCGTGAACTTGTTTAAGTTAGAAAAAGGGTTTAGTGAGTGAACGAAAGCTTAAAAGCAAAAGTGCTAATGAAAATTCTTGTTTCCTATAGTTTCAAAAAAATGCCGCCGAAAGTAGTTAACACCAAAAGAGGACCTAGTAGTTTTAGAGGACCTGGTAGAGGTCAAGGACAACGTGGAAGCAAAAAAGAGCAAAAACACCAAGCAACCCCTTCACTCCCGCTACCTCCACAACATCATAACATTGAGGATTTATTCTTCAAAAGAAATCCACCTGTTTTTAATGGATCCAGTAACCCAAGCGATGCTGAGCTTTGTATAGAAAGAATCTTTAAGCTTCTAGGATATACTGATAAGGAACACCTTTCATGTGTTGCGTTTCAACTAGCCAGACCAGCTGATTACTGCTGGAAGGCTAGGCAGAAAGTTATGTTGGCGGAGCAAATGGCTCCAATTACTTGGGAAGAATTTAAAGATGCATTTTATGATAAGTATGCATCCGATCAAGTGAATACCGAAGAGAAAATAGCAAAGAAGTTTCGTGGAGAACTTAAACATAAATTAGGAGTAGCATTAGCCAGTCATGAGGGACTGAGCTATAGGGAAATACTAGGACGAGTCCTAGAAATAGAGGCAGTTGTGCCGGATAAAAGAAAAAGTATAGCATCCATACCAACACCAACCCCGGGCTCCAGTTCAAAACCCTCCCAACAACAATAACTTCTATAAAAGAAAAAGGAAATGGGAAAAAGGAAATAACAGTGGCTGCTATGGGAACTAGAGAAGAAATCAGAAAGGCTTACAGCAGCCAAATCAGAATAATCAATCAAGGCAGGGGCAACAAACAAACAATAATCAAGGAAAGGTTACCGTTCATGTCTGTCCTAAGTGTAATAGGATGCACTACGATGTCTGTCAAGCGAACTCTGGTGTTTGCTTTAAATGTGGACAGAAAGGACACGTGAAAAGAAATTGTCCAAACCCGATGCAACCAGTAGGATCAAATCAGCAAGGTCAGCCACAAGGGCAACAAAGGAATAACCAGGGAGGAAACACCGAGGAAGAGCTGCCGTTCCTGCCTGTCCCAAGTGTAATAGGGTACACTTCGGGAACTGCCAAGCAAACTCGGGAAGTTGCTTCAACTGTGGGCAGAAGGGGCACTTTAGGAGAGAATGCCCGAAACCGATGCAAGCGGCAAGAAAAAATCAGTATGGACAGCCCCAGCCTTTGAGGACGATTCAGGCTCAGCCGCAACAGCAGCTTCAACAGTACGACCAACAACAACAGAACGTTAGGGCATTCGCGATCAAACAAGATACGCGCAATAAGGGCAAGGGAAAAATTGGCAGGTATAGGACGAACTTCTTAATTACCTTGTCATTCTTCTACCTCATACCAAAACCTTACATTCTTTATTTCTAGTGCCTGTCAACACTATAAGAGTAAGACCAGAGTGCGCTAATCATAAAATAAGAATAACCACGCCTTAGGAGAAATTATCGTCACATCCTTAGTTTTTCTCGAACATAGAAGTTAACTTAGGGTTTTTTTTTAAAAGATCATAGCAAGCAATCGGAACGTAATAAAATGTTCGACATAGACAAAATCCATGGGATGGATTGATTATCTTTTAACTGCGCCATTCTATATGGAGCATGCACCGAAAGAACTAGAAGAGCTTAAGATCCAGCTGCAAGAATTGTTAGACCTTGGATTCATTAGACTGAGTATTTCACCTTGGGGAGCACCAGTTTTGTTTGTCAGAAAGAAGGATGGTTCTATGAGAATGTGCATAGACTATCGAGAGTTAAATAAGATTACGCTTAAGAATAAATATCCTTTGCCAAGGATACAAGACCCTTTTGATCAGCTTAAGGGCACAGGAGTCTTTTCAAAAATAGATTTAAGATCTGGGTATCAGTAATTGAAAATTTAAACCCAAGGACATACCTAAGACTGCTTTCCGAACCAGATATAGCCATTACGAATTCTTAAGTTATGCCATTCGGTTTGACTAACGCTCCCACAATATTCATGGATCTCATGAATCGAATTTTTTCACCCGCACTTAGACAAATTCGTCTTAGTTTTATCAACGACATTTTCATTTACTCCAAGAATAAGAAGGAGCACGAGGAACACTTGCGAATAGTGTTAGAAACGCTTAGAGCTGAGAAACCTTACGCCAAATTCAGTAAGTGCTAATTTTAGTGGAAGGAAGTGATGTTCCTTGGACACGGCGTATCAGCAGAAGGCATCAAGGTAGATCCAGCCAAGATAGAGGCAGTACACGATAGGAAATCGCCAACAAGTCCTAACGAAATTAGGAGTTTCTTAGGTTTAGCCGGTTATTACAGAAGATTCATCGAAGGATTTTCAACGATTGCTAGACCTATGACACAACTACTTAGGAAGGAAAACAAGTATAAATGGATGGACGAATGCGAGAAGAGTTTTCAGACACTCAAGGAGAAGTTAACCACAGCGCCAGTGTTGGCTCTGCCAGAAGCGAATAAGGAATACGTGGTCTATACAGATGCTTCGAAGAACGGATTAGGTTGTGGATGCAAGATGGAAAAGGTAATAGCTTATGCTTCACGACAACTTCGACCTCACGACAACTAGCAGCTGTTGTGCATGCGCGGAAGATTTGGAGACACCATCTCTATAGTGTTAGGGTTGAGATTTATACGAACCATAAGAATTTAAAGTACTTCGAGCAAAAGGAATTGAACATGAGATAAAGACGATGGCTCGAATTAGTCAAGGATTATGATTGCGAAATCAATTACCACCCAGGAAAAGAAAACATTGTAGCCGACGCGCCGAGTCGCAAGACACCAACCAAGTTAGGATGTCTCTTTGTTGAGAAAGAAACTCTTGTAAGAGAATTTGAGAAAAGGGGCTTAGAAGTGCTCGATGCACCTGAAACGATAACAAACCAAATAAGCGGCACTAGTAGCTACACCAGACTTACAAGAAAGAATTATAAGTGCACAGAGAAAGGATGAGTCGATTGAGAAGCTACAACTAAGGATAAGAATGGATAAACCAGACGGTTATTTCGAAGTACCAGATAATGCTTTTTTTTAATTAATTAAAAGTAGACCTTATATCCCTAATAACGACAAATAGAAGAACGATATCATGAGTAAGGCTCATTATACGCTATGAACAGCATACCTAGAGAGTACGAAGACGTATCCGAACGTGAGAAAGAATTTCTAGTAGAACGGTGTGAAACAAGATGTTGCCTCGTTTGTAGAAAGATGTTTTGGGCTTGTCAACAAGTGAAAGCATTATGCCAATAACCGCAAGGGATGTTGCGACTATTAAGTATTCTAATATAGAAGTGTAACATTCGATAAAGATGCCAAATCCACATCGAGATATTGAATCATTATGCAGAAGAAGTTAGGTACCGAACTAAACTTTAGTACCGCTTTTCACCCCCAGACGGATGGACAATCCGAGAAAATGATTCAGATACACGTTAATATGCTAAGAACGGTAGTATTGGATCTAAGTGAGAATTGAAAAAAAGGGATTTTGCCATTAGTTAAATATACGTACGACAATAGTTATCAGACTATGATAAGTTTTGCGTTTTACAAGGCCTTGTATAGGAAGAAGTTTAGATAACTGCCTTATTGTAATAAGGTAGGTGAAAGAAAGAACCTAGGACCAGATACGGTCAGTGAAATGATCGAGATCGTTCGATAGACTGGAGTCTGAATAAAAGAAGTTTAGAGAAGACGAAAGTCTTATGCGATTTACGCCGATCAGAACTTAAATTCGAAACGGGAGATAAAGTTTTCTTAAGGGTTCTCCGTTGAAGAGAATCATTAGATTCGTGTCAAGTATAAGCTTAGACAAAGATTTATGTGATTATTTGATATCTTGAAAAAGATAGTTTTTATGTGTATAAGATTGGCCGTGTTGTCAAGTCTATGGAATGTTTATTTATATTTGCGTACCTCGTTTGAGAAAGTACGTGTTCGATCTTAAACACGTAATCCTCCAGCAAGACGTTGCTCTTGAGTATGAGATAAGTTATGATGAAAGACCGCAATCGATCTTGGATCGAAAAGTGCGAAAGTTAAGAAGCAAGTCAGTACAGTTAGTAAAAGTAATATAGAATCACCACGGGCAAGAAAAAGCCACGTGAGAACTCGAAGAAAAGATGAAAGAAAAGTATCCTTACCTTTTCGATGAAGGTATGCAAATTTCGGGACGAATTTTTTTGTTAGAGGGTAGGATGTAATACCCCGGATGTTTAATCCGTCGTTAAAATAAAAAGTTAATTAATAATTAAGGCTTTGCATGCCTAAGTTAAGGATTTTCGATTCTAACATTTACGGTGAAAGCCGTTTCAGAAAATAAATTCCAGAAGTCGGTCGAACGACTATTGTATTAGGGTTTTCGCGTCTGATAGATTTTTCGTCCGAAAACTCAGAATTAAAATCCGTCAGAATTTTCATTCACTTTTTCTTCGATATGAGTTCACCGGAGAAAGTTAGTTTTTATGATTTTCCGGGCGAATTTTAGACTGTCTAATCCCGACTTTTTCTCAGATTTTGAAGAACGAATTAGATTTTCCGAGTACGTGATTTATTTCCAATCTAACGGACAAATTAGTTTTCGTCAAATTCGTAACTACTTAAGAAATCATTTCTCGACTTTTAATCGTCGTTTAAAGCCGGAAACGAGATATTTTCGTCTAATAAATCCTCGCCAAACGGCCCTTAGCGACTCACCACCTCCTTAGTTAGATTTTTATCACTTTATATATGTATAGTAGTGAGTCATCTCTCTTCTCTCTCCCCACTCCAAAACCGCCACTCCAAGCTCTCTCTCTCTCTCTCATTTCTTCTCTTCCAATCCTCCATTAAAGCTTCAACCTTCAAGCTTTCTCAAGCTCTCAAGTCTCTCATCCACCGATCAATCCCATTTCCGAGTTCGTATTCCGCAAGGTAAGAACATCTCCTACGAAATGAACCGAACAAAGTCTTGATTCCATCCATTTTCAATTTTTTCGAA
The DNA here is from genome assembly GCA_029490685.1 of Schizonepeta tenuifolia. Taxonomy (NCBI): domain Eukaryota; kingdom Viridiplantae; phylum Streptophyta; class Magnoliopsida; order Lamiales; family Lamiaceae; genus Schizonepeta; species Schizonepeta tenuifolia. Next base: position 89,586,242 of record CM055955.1, on the reverse strand, counting down.
ACCTAAGAGATGAAGAAGCATGTTGTCCTTTGATTAATACATGTTCTAGTATGTTTAGAATAGAGTTCTACAGATCAAATCATGAAGAAAATCACTCCTCTTTATCTTTTATAATTACCGAAAATTTTTGTAGTTTTAGGGGTTTTTCGTAGCTCGATTTTCTTGATGTTTGATTAATAGAATTGTGATCTATATGATGTTAGATGACTATATGAATTAATTTAGATTTTTCTAAAAATAAAAGTTGAAGGATAAGAGATGAAAAATGCATGATTTAGTGTAGTAAATGTTAGGATATGCATGTTTTGTTTATGGAAATGAGATATAAGATGTATGAGGATGATTAAATATTATTTTGGGATTTTTCTAAAAATAAAACGAAAAACGTAAGAGACGAAAACGTATCGATAAGTTGAGACTCGATAATATTTTGATAATATGGTTTGCATATTAGTAATACTCGTTAGATGATGATCGTTGTTGTAAAATTTGAACGAAAATGGAGAACGTAAGATTTTTTAGTAAGAGATGAACAATCGACAATAAGTCGAGAATAGATAATGATTAGGGTTTGTGATTTGAACCTTTGATAATCTTGTTAGTTAATGATCGTAACCGTAAAGTTTCAACGAATTTTAAGAAGTTTCGATTTTGAATAAGAGACGAAGAATCGAGTTTAAGAGCCGGTAGAAAAGTCGAATAAGGAAATCCCTTTTAATATTAATGATTGTTATTAGTTGATGAACGAGTTTGTAGTTAACGAATTTTCCATCCAAGATACGAGACGTTATGAGATATAGTTAAAAAAAAACGAGAAGTTGTTGAACGAAATAGAAATTGAAATTCGTTTTGGTATAGTAAATGGTTAGTTGGAAATGACGAGGAAATGCTCGTCGTTTGTTAATCAAAAGTCGTGAATATGAACCCAATTATTGGATACTGTATGTAGACTGTCTTAAGATGAAAATTTTGTGAAAATAAAAGTAGAATAATATTGATCGAACCTAGGGAATCGTGCGTCAAGATTTGTCGAGCATTAGGGTTTCGCGCGACTGTTTTGCAACGTTTCACGGAAACTGTCATAACTTTTAGCTCGCTTAACGAAATCGAGATCCGTAAATTGGAGAGTAAACTAGACACCCGTACCTTTCTTTTGGTATAAGATTCATCCCCTGTTTTCGTATGATCTGTTCTTTATGAACTTACTGACTTGTGCAGTAAGTTTCCAAAGCCTAGTTTCCTAAGTTGAATCCTTTTCAACTTCGTTCCTTGTGAACTTTTAAGGCGTTCTAAGATATCGACACCCATTTACCTACTGACCTGAGAGTCGAGTAGTGAGCCGAGTCAGTTTGTAGTCGAGATCGAAGTCTCGTTTATTAGTTAATCAAAAGGAAGTAGTAAAGTGCAAACGCCTAAAAGACTAAAAAACCGTTTCGATTTCCTGTTTATTTTATCGATTGTGTTCAAGTTGCTTAAGTCTGTTTATTTTTCGATAAAAGGAGGAAGTCAGCACCGAGGATAGGACGGAAGACCAGAGACGGAAGCTCGTTTAATAGTTCTGCAATCATTCAGGTGGGCTTTTCTATATACAAACTAAAATGAGCGATGCTCGAAATCTTTGTTTACAAGCTTTTATAATTGTGTTTTCAAACGTGATAATCAGAGCATGAAATGATTTGTTTTTTTTATGTGAGTTCTCTTGTACCCTTCTGAGTTAGCCGACCTACTATCCAGAATTATTAGTTAGCCGACCTGCTAACTAAAACGATCGGACTTTGAGTTAGCCGACCTTCTATCTAAAGTTAGTGTACACAGTAGCCGTTGTGTGTGGAACCCTGTTGAGGGGCGGCCAGCCACGGTGATAATTATTGGGCAAGATTGAACGTAGCATCTATTAGAAAAGTGCTTGATCAAGCCAAATTGTGAAAATGTTTAGTAGACACGAGCCTTTATTGAAAAACCCCGGTGTGCTACAGAAATGAGATGCCTGATTTATCTATACTTATGTTATGTTTTCGGCAACGTGCCCACTAAGTGCTTTTGTACTTAGCCCTGCATATGTTTTATAAAATGTGCAGGTTGAGCGACGGGAGCGGCGGTGGTTGATGTTGAATTTAGAAGTCATGACTAGAATAAGAACTTGTATTCAGATTTACGTTTTTCCGCTGCCAAACTCCAATCTCTTTTTGAAGTCATTGTATCTTTCTTTCGAGTCTGAACCCGTACAATTAACTCAGTTTCTTTTTGAGAACTTATTCGAGTGATCCTTCGAGATCAACTCTTTCTTTTATTAATGAAGTCTTGTTCATAGTAATTCATTCTGTTATTAATGTCTGTTTATTCTTTCATTCTTATTCATTCCCCTTTCTTCCCCGCTTCTTTAATCCAACCCCTAGTCGCACCCCGGCTTTTGCCGTCCCTCGGGATTTGGGGTTGTGACATAAGGTATTCTAGACAAATTTTATAATACTGTTAGTAAAATATATCAACAAATTTCAATAATTAATTTGGATTCTCTACTCCTTATAGTGTTTCATTTTTTATTCCATTTGTCGGATTTTTTATGTTTTGCGATTTGAAAATAATTCTCTACCCTATTTGGATAGAATAAACTCAAATCAATACCATATATCGTTCAATAATTGGAAGGAGTAGAGAATGAAACACGAATAAGAGTAAAAAATCCGATTTAGACGTATGTACATTATATTGTACTAGCTTAAACAGTGTTTTGTCCTTATGAGCAACAACTCTTGGGAAACGCGCCATACCATAGTTCAGATTTATAGTATTGAATTAATTTTATTAAATTACATCTAGCTACCATGTGTCGGCTGATCTTAGAAGTGGTGCCACACTGGGTGGTGACACCATCCAGGTAGCCGTAACTTGGTGGTACTTACGTTTTCTTCAAAGCATATAAGATTATTTGCAGTGGCTGTGTTCATGGGTGTCTTGAGATATTCAATTCATGAAGGTAATTTAGTGCAACACCAATTGTCTCCAGACTGTCTCGTCTCATAGAGACAGTCTCGATCCTTTTCTTTCTTTCTTTTTCTTCATTTTTTCAATTTTCTTCTTCTTCAGTTTTTTTTTCTTTCATTTTTTAATTTTTTTTCTTTTTTGATTTTTCTTCTTCAATCAGTTTTTTTTTGTGTTCTTTTTTTCATTTTTTAGTTTTCATTTTTAATATGGTTCTTAACAAAAAAATAATAGTTTTATTTTTATTTTTGGATTAATACAATTTTTTATTTGTATTTTAATTAATAAAATTTTTGAATTTTATGATTAAAATTGTTGCAAAATTAATATTCAAAATTAATAAATTAATTAGATGGAGACGCCCCATACAGACAATTTCACTGCCGCTGACTGTCTCTATCTCTATCATACCCCATAGAGACATTATCACTGCGGATAGTCTAATATGGCCGATGTGGAAAAATTGTTTGAATTTTAAATATATAAAAATATCAACCATTAATTTACAGATATGGACATTGGACAATGTGAATCATTTCTTATTTTTCAAGGGAAATGACTTTTTATACGAGCTATCTCCTATTTTATATAGTATAGAGTATATGATTATCTTATTTAGATAATTATCAAGAATTTATAAAGTTACTATGTTAGCAATATAGCAATAAATAATACTACATTCTTAATTACTTTCATAAATTAAATTATATTTTCTCCGTTCATGATAAGTGAGATGTGATTAATTGTTGTGCATGAGTTTTAACATATGTTTCATAGATATTTGTTGAGTGGAAAATGACATAATTCTTTTGATTTATTGTGAAGTTTAAAATATGAGGGAGAGGGTGAAATCATGTACAAAAAGGAAAGAACACAATCTTTGTGGGTGGACAAATATAGTAATGCGTGGACGAATTGAGTAATTAATAATAACTTTCCATAGCCCCGGAGAAAAACATGATGGAACGGTTGCCGCCACCAACACTAGTTCTAGGGGGATGGTTTGCAGTTTGAGTTTTTCAACGTTATCGAAGGTGATTTGCAATAACTAGGTTGCTAATATACCTAGGGATGGTTGAGCTCTTCTCATGTGTTTCAATTTTTACAGGGTAAAGTAGCATATACAACTCTCACGTTTCAAACTTGATAGCATTTACACCCCTAAGGCAAAAGTTTGGGCTGCCACAATCCCAACGTATAAAAAGTAAGGGAAAATAGCCCTTTTCGTCTAATATTTCCTCACCACTTTCATCACTCTCATCTTCCTCTCCATGATATAACCCAAGGATGATATATGTGTTCTCTATTTCTTTACTTGTTTCTTCTACCTTTTGGTCAGTCATCATAGGTTCTTCACCCATAAATTCTCTACTGTTTCTTTCCCAATATTCTACCATTTTCTCAGCCACCCCAAATTTTAATAAAATGATTAATTAATTTTAAATAGGACTTTTACATTCTTAGGACGTTAAAATCGAGTATTTCGAAATGACTTGAGCCAGTTCAAAAATTTCATTAATTGAGCATAGTAAACAAAATTTTAATAGTTAAATTAATTGCCTTTAGTTGGATCAAATCAATACGATTTGTTTTGAGCTTGGAAATAAGTTTAATAAACAGAATACTTGATTGGGCCATAATTTATAATACTCCCCCATTTGTTGCAATAACTTGAATAACAAATCATACGAGCCCAAACCAATTTCAGAATCGAAACTTGACTGAAATATTTTTTTAATTGCTTAATTCGTGATGGTAGAATCGGCCACGCAAGTAAATCTTGCTATTCTGATTTGGTAAGTAAAAATTGTGGTAAAAACTTACACATGCACATCACCTTGTCTCTAATTCAATCATCCCATAAAAAAAAAGGAAAAAAAAAAAGGTTACTAACTCAACTCTACCATTACAATTCACTCTCACTAGTTCATCCATCCTAAACACGCACAACACCTTCGAACCAAAATGGAGCTCCGTTATTCTAGTTTCAGCTGCCCCTCAATATCTCATTTTCACCATGTAAGTTATCGGATCTCAATTCAAACTCATTCTCCTTCTCCACCTGAAAAATCATTATCTGATCATTTTCTTTACTCAAGCCAAATAATCGGAATCAAAATATTAAAGGTAGAGAAGGAGGCAGGAGCTCAAGTTCCAGAGACAGTTTCATCACAATCCCCAAATCATTATCAACATCAAACCAAAACCAGTTCCTTAAACTCAAAGTTCAAGCTTTGTTTTCTTTCAACAACAATCTTATTATTCTTAGACTAAAATTAGAACCAAATTAATTTCTGTATCTCCTGCTTTTAAACCAAACAACCTCTTAAGTTCAAGAAAGAGCAAAGAATAATATGTATGAGCCTGCCCTGTTCATGTCGAGCTACTTTCTTCATTAAACCCGAATGTCGAACCTTTTTACGACTACCTCAAAGCGGTGTAATTCTCGGCTGCTGTGTGTCGGCCGAAGGTAGCGCTTCAACAGCCGATGGCGGAGACACGACGATCTACCTCCAGTGTTCGAAAGAAGAGAAAGGATGCTTAAGTTAATAACTAAAACCAGAATTTTAAAACTAAAAATAAAATAAACTAAGAAATAAAGGAGAGGGAGACTCACGACTGTTGTTGTTGTCAATAAGAGAAGCGGACGGTGGTGCTGCTTGTTATTAGCAGCTGTCCGTTTGACCGAACAAGGAGGCAACGGTGGCTTTCCAGGCTACTGCCCGTTTGGCCAAAGAGAAGGTAGCGGGCGTTTTAGTCGATGATACACGGTGGTGGTGCTATTGGCGGACTAATGGCGGTGACGACCCCTGCCACCGGTGGAATTTCGCCGGTATTTGAGAGGATTAAGGAGAACAAATTGCAGATTTCAAATTGGGAATCGAGGCTTAGAAATTTTGAGATTTTAAAATAAATTAAGGAACAGAAGATGAGGGAAATACGTACGATGTTGCAGTCGATGGCGGTGATGCGTGTGAGGGCTGCTGGTTGAGTCGACGGTGACATAATTAATGCGGTGACTCGTGGCGGCGACCAACCACAACGTTGTGAGTAAGTGAGGACCGCATAGGTAGCAGCAGCGACGATCGTCTTGGCTACTGAGGCATTAGGAAATTGCGGAAGCGGCGGCGACTCACCGTCGACATTACAGCGGTGCTGGCATTAATTATCGGAATTAATTTGGGAATCTAGCATTTAGAAATTGGGGGTTTCAGTAGCAATTCGAGCATGTAGACGGAGGAAATGCGACGATGGCACACCCGGCGGATATATCTCGCCGGAGAAGGAAGAGAACGACAGAAATGTTGCTGCTGCTAGATTGAGAGAGAGAGAAGGGTTAAAAGCGAAGTGAAGAAGGCGGAGATGTGGGGGGATTGAAGGACGATGAGAAGCCAGAGGATTGGGGTAGTGTCTGATGGCGATAATTCGCCGGAGGAAAGAAAAAGAGGGGGGCAGCTGCACATTTGTGCTGAAATTGGATTCGAGAGAGGGAATCAGAGGGGGAGAGAGAGAGTTCCAGACGTTGAAGGCAAAAACAGAGATAAAGATCCTTTTATTTGTTATAAATATATGAGTGACACCCAAGCAATACTTGTTTGGTGACCAAGTCTTTAGTTGTTGGATGGCCAAGACTCGAGTTGCTTGTCGTGCAAGCAACATATTCTAAACATGCTCCTTGTATCCCTATAAATAGATGCTTAGTCCTCAAATGATAAACACACAAGTCTTACACACCATTTTCACAATCTTCTCTCTACTTCTCTTATTTCTCTCTCTAGTCCATCTAGTCTATAACACGTTATCATCACGAAGCTCTCGAATCTCTCCTTCACCGATAGAAGTTCTTCAAATCCTAGAAGCCCGAAGCTCTACCTCTCTCGATCATCCCCTTCGATCGTTGAATCACGATCCTTAGCCACGAGATTCTAACCGACTAAATTGAAGGTATACCATAGGAAAGAATCGTGTCTTTCCAACGAGGTATAAATTTATTTTTAATTAGTTTGAAAATGTCAATTACTTTTCATTTATATATGATTCATTTTTAATCTTGAATCGTGATTTCATGAGGAAACACGAATAATCTTGAAAATTTATTGATGCTATTTGAGTAGCAAAAGTAATATTCCTAAAGAATTTTACACTCAATCTTATTGATGCTATGGAAATAGCACAAGTAATATTCCCGAAGAATATTACACTCAAAATAGCCCAAGTAATATTCCTGAAGAATATTACAAGCCCCGAAGAGCAAAATTTGGATAATGTATTTATCCTTGATTCTTTTGTGCAGAGTTGTACGGATGGCAAATATAGCCAAACTTGAGTTCATTGCTCTTAATATCTCGAGCAAGAATTATATGTCATGGGCTCTTGATGCTGATGTTCACCTGATCTCAAAGGGTCTGGGGGAGACAATAAAAGAAGGAAATAACGCATCCGAACAGGATTGCGCTAAGGCATTAATTTTCCTAAAAGAATTGTGGACAAACCTAAAAAGAAAAGTTTGATCATAAAAGGATGGTTGTCCTTCCTAAAGCTCGTTATGAGTGGATGCATCTTAGACTACAAGACTTTAAGTCTGTGAGTACTTATAATTCTGAATTGTTCAGAATTGTTTCAAAGTTGAAATTATGTGGAGAAAATATCACTAATGCTGATATGCTTGAGAAAGCATTCTCCACTTTTCATGCCTCTAATGTGTTGTTACAACAACAATATAGAGAGCGAGGTTTCAAAAAGTACTCTGAATTAATATCTTGCTTGTTGGTTGCCGAGCAAAATAATGAATTGCTCATGAAAAATCACGAGCTCCGCCCCACTGGTTCCGCTGCATTGCCTGAAGCCAATGCAACTTTTCACCATGAAAATGGTCATGGGAACCAACGTGGAAGAGGGTGTGGGAAAGGACGTGGATATGGTCGCGGTCATGGACGCGGTAAACAAAATGATGCAACCTCTAGCAACAAAAGGCAGAGAATATCCTACGAGCTTAATTCATCTAAAAAGGAAGGTGCATGTCATAGATGTTGCATGACCAGACATTGGGCACGTACTTGTCGTACGGCAAAACACCTTGTAAATCTATATCAAGATTCAATTAAGGGAAAAGACAAGGAAATCAATGTCGTTGACTTTGACAGTTCAATTGATACTACTCATTTAGATGTTTCCGACTTCTTTGTTGATCCAATAATAGATAATCTGGATGTGTTTGGTGGTGTATTAGAAGACAATAATATGGACATTGTTTAGTCCTTTATCATGAATTTCAAGTTAATAAAAATGTTTTGTTTATTTCAGTCATTATTTTTCGTCAAATCAATTGCTTATTTCAAAATAATTGATCTTTCTTTAAAATATTTTCAGAAATTCAAATGGAATCTTGTGATATTTGTCTTGCTGATAGTGCCACCACACACGTCATTCTTCAAAAGAAGAAGTATTTCATTAAGTTAACATTAGCTGAGGATAATGTTAACACGATAACAGGTGCATCAAACATCATTGAAGGCTCCGGAAGAGCTTGTATTATTTTGCCAAATGATACTAAATTAGATATTAAAAATGCCCTGTATTCTAGTAAGTCTAAGAGGAACTTACTAAGTTTCAAGGATATCCGCGGTAATGGATACCACATTGAAACTATAGCAGAAGGTGACAATGAATATCTTTGTATAAATTTTTTTGCATCAGGCGGTAAGTAGACAAAAGAAAAATTGCCAACGCTACCTTCTGGAATGTATTATACATTCATAAAGGCAATTGAGACAAATCATGTCATGAACCTGAAGTTCATTGACACAAAAAACTTTATTCCTTGGCATGATAGATTTGGACATCCTGGAGCTACTATGATGCGCTGGATAATTAATAATTCACATGGGCACAATATGAAGAATCAAAGGATTCTTATGACAAATGAATTGCTATGTGATGCTTGTGCGCAAGGCAAGTTAGTCATTAGACCTTCATATACGAAGGTTAATGTGGAATCTCCATCTTGCTTGGAAAGAATTCAAGGAGTTATTTGTGGACCTATACATCCACCATGTAGACCATTTCGATACTTTATGGTATTGATTGATGCTTCTTCTAGATGGTCACATGTATGCTTGCTTTCTACGAGAAATGCAGCATTTGCTGGACTACTTGCCCAAATTATAAAGTTAAGAGCTCAATTCCCAGACAATTCTATTAAGAGAATTCGTCTTGATAATGCTAGTGAGTTCAGGTCTCAAGCATTTGAAAATTATTGTATGGCTATTGGAATTGAGATTGAACATTCAGTAGCTCATGTCCATACTCAAAATGTCTTAGCAGAGTCATTTATTAAACGACTTCAATTAATTGCTAGACCATTGCTTATGAAGTCGAAACTCCCAACTACTGCTTGGGGACATGCCATATTACATGCCGCAACATTAGTTCGAATAAGACCATCGAGTAATCATGATTACTCCCCGATGCAAGTTATTCTTGGTCGAGAACCTGATGTTTCTCACTTACGAACTTTTGGTTGCGCGGTTTATGTCCCAATTGCACCCCCACAAAGAACAAAAATGGGTCCCCAACGAAGGCTTGGGATATATGTTGGATTTGATTCACCCTCGATTATAATGTATATTGAACCTTTGACGGGTGATTTATTTACTGCATGGTTTGCAGATTGTCATTTTGATGAAATGACATTTCCAACATTAGGGGGAACAAATCTACATCCTGAAAAGCACAGGGAAATATCATGGAATGAGAAAAGCTTGTCACATTTTGATTCCAGAAGTAATCAATGTGAACAAGAAGTTGAAAAGATCATTCATTTGCAAAGAATTGCAAATCAAATCCCTGATGCCTTTGTAGATACAAGAAAAGTGACACAATCTTATATACATGCTGCAAATACTCCACCTAAAAATGTTCCTGAAGGACAAATAGCTTTGGCAGCAAATGAGTCTAAAATTTGTCAAAAACGTGGTCGACCACTTGGTTCCAATGATTCTGTGCCCAGAAAAAGAAAGGGGCAAGATGGAAACCAAGCAATGACGAAAATGAACAATGTAATTCCTGAAAAATTGCAAGTGACTCATCAAAGCAATGTAATTCCTGAATAATTACAAGTGACTAATCAATCACATAAAAGTGATGTAATTCCTGAAAAATTACAAGTATATGAAAATCATGAGATCTCAATAAATTATGCATCTTCTAATCAGATACTGGAGAGAGAAAATATCATCGTGGATGATATATTCGCCTTTCATATAGCTTATCAAATTTTAAATGAGGATTCGGATCCTGAACTACAATCTGTTACTGGATGTAAACAGAGAAATGATTGGCCAATGTGGAAAGGAGCTATAGAAAGGGAATTGAATTCCTGTGATAACTGGAAAGTATTTGGACCTATAGTCCTAACTCCGGCATCTGAAATCCCTGTTGGATATAGATGTGTCTTTGTTAGAAAGAGAAACGAGAAAAATGAAGTTATGAGATATAGAGCAAGACTCGTAGCACAAGGTTTCTCTCAAAGACCAGGAATTGATTATGAGGAAACATACTCTCCAGTAATGGATGCAATTACTTTCAGATTTTTGATTAGTCTGGCTGTGTCACAAAGGCTTGATATGCGCCTTATGGATGTAGTAACTGCATATTTATATGGGTCATTGGATAATGACATATACATGAAAATCCCTGAAGGATTTAAAATGCCTGAAGCATTAAAATCACAACCTAAAAGCATGTTTTCGATTAAACTGCAAAAATTGTTATATGGGTTGAAACAGTCTGGGCGTATGTGGTATAATAGACTGAGTGAGTATCTTTTGAAAGAAGGATACAATAATGATGATATATGCCCTTGTGTTTTCATAAAGAAAACCGAAAATGGATTTGCAATCATAGCAGTTTGTGTTGATGATTTAAATTTAATTGGGACTCTTGAAGAGCTCAATAAAACTACTAAATATTTAAAGAAAGAATTTGAGATGAAAGATTTGGGAAAGACAAAATTTTGTATTGGATTGCAAATTGAACGTGTCCGAGGAGGAACGTTTATTCATCAATCCACATATACAGAAAAAGTGTTAAAGCGCTTTTACATGGATAATGCTCATCCATTAGCATCACCAATGGTCGTTAGATCTCTTGAAATAAAGAAAGTTCCATTTCGACCTGTTGAAGATGGTGAAAAGATACTTGGTCCTGAAGTACCGTATCTAAGCACAAATGGAGCATTAACTCATCTGGCTAATAACACTAAACCTGATATAGCTTTTTCTGTAAATCTTCTCACAAGATATAGCTCTGCGCCCACTTTGAGACATTAGAATGGTGTTAAGCACATTCTACGGTATCTAAAAGGTACGATTGACTTTGGATTATTTTATTTGGAAAGTTCAGATCAATCTCTTGTACGGTATTCAGATGCAGGTTATTTATCTAATCCACATCAAGCTAAGTCTCAAACTGGCTACGTTTTCACCATTGGTGGAACAGCTATATCATGGAAGTCTGTGAAGCAAACCTTGACAGCAACATCCTCAAATCATTCTGAGATTATTGCAATCCATGAAGCAAGTCGAGAGTGTGTATGGTTGAGAAATATGACAAGTCATATCCAAGAGTCGTGCGGGCTAGCTTCCGCAAAGGCCAACCTAACTATTTTGTATGAAGACAATGCTGCTTGCATCGCACAACTCAAGGAAGGTTACATCAAAGGCGATATGACGAAGGACATTTCTCCCAAGTTTTTCTACACTCACGATCTCCAAAAGAGTGGTGATATCAACGTTCAACAAATTCGCTCAAGTGACAATTTGGCGGACTTATTCACAAAGGCATTACCAACAACAACATTCAGAAAATTGATATATAAGATCGGCATGCGTCGACTCAAAGATCTACAGTGATATCAAGATCAGGGGGAGCAGTTGTACTCTTTTTCCTTCGACTAGGTTTTGTTCCACTGGGTTTTACTAGCAAGGTTTTAATGAGGCAACATCTGTTTAGGGATGTGTCACTCAAGGGAGAGTGTTATAAATATATGAGTGACACCCAAGCAATAGTTGCTTGGTGACCAAGTCTTTAGTTGCTTGATGGCCAAGACTCGAGTTGCTTGTCGTGCAAGCAACATACCCTAAACATGCTCCTTGTATCCCTATAAATAGAGGCTTAGTCCTCAAATGATAAACACACAAGTCTTACACACCATTCTCACAATCTTCTCTCTACTTTCTTCTCTTATCTCTCTCTCTAGTCCATCTAGTCTATAACATTATTGAAATTTTATAAATTAAAAAAATGAAGTAAAGTAAAAGAGGCGTGGGCTATTTACTGGCCTCATTGATTTAATAAAATCATGGACTAAAAGATTATGGGCTTTTATGCAAATGAATTGGGCTGTAAGCATTTTCGGAAATTAAAACAAGAGAATTAGTCAAATATAGCCACTCCTGAAAAGAAAAGCGTTAATATAGCCATATTTTTAAAAACGATCAAATATGGCCACGCATACACGACTTGCATACACGACCAGCATACACGACCATGTATATTGGTCGTGTATGCTGGTCGTGTATACTGATATGGCCGTGTATGCTAGTCGTGTACTCAGGTCGTGTATGCTGATATAGTCGTATATGCTAGTCGTGTGTGCATTATTGTGTATATTGCTATGGTCGTATATGCTAGTCGTGTATGCATGGTCAGCATACACGACCAGTTTAGGTCGTGTATGCTGGTCGTGTATGCTAGTCGTGTATGCATGGCCATATTTGATCATTTTAAAAAAAAGTGGCTATATTAGCACTTTTCTTTTCAGAGGTGGCTATATTTGAACTTCTCCCTTAAAATAAAGTGTTGAATAAATTTCAAGTGTGCTCTGCCACCCTGCACTAAAACGGACATAACTTTGTACTTGCTCAATATTTTCACGATCCGTAAATTGGACACTAATGTAGACTTCCCTAGCTTTCTAACGACATATTGCACGACTCCTGATCTTTCCTGGGCTGCTCCAGAATCGCGTACAAAACTACAGCTTCTGTGCAGATTTCCTTCTTCGTGGAATTTGATGGTTCTCCTTGCGAGCTTTGCAACGTGTGTGACGAGCCTAGTAAATCTAAGATGATTTGACAACGTTTAACGTCGTGGATTAACGAGATTGGGCTATTAGGTAAATCGCTAAACCTTTTGACGCGAGACTTAGTCGAACCCAAAGCCATAAAGTCCAAAATTGTTATCGAGTTCGTTATCTGTTTTTAAGTTTTACTCTATCGTTTATTGAGCTTTATTATTTATCTTGAAAGGTGAAACGCAAGGGTGATAATTTAAGATGCGAAGGAAAAGTAATACTATTTTGTTCTGTAAGTTTACCAGGTGGGCTTTCTATGTAAAAATAAAGTGATGTTCCTATTAAGCAAATACATTGAGCTTTGCTCTATTTTTGAAATGCTTTGAAAGTATGTATTGAAATGATTATCATGCATAAATATTTTTATGGATATCTCTTGAGCCTATCTGTGTTGGTTCGCCAACTTATGAAATCGATTGAATTCTAAGTTAGCCAAAGGGGTGCTTTCCAGAATTAGTGTACACAGTAATCGAGGTTGTGGGCTCTGTTGAGGAGTGACACTCCTCGATGAGTGACGTTCGCGGAAGGTGGCCACCTTTCCCGGCATTGGACAGATATGGCAATCGATGATGTGATGATGATATGAGTACTCGGATATGAAAATGTTTTAGTAACCACAGGTTTATTTCAGAAAAACCCCTGTATGTTATTGTTGCAAATGCATGATAATCCTATATATGTATATATGTTTTTGGCATGTGTTCACTGAGTACGTTGTACTCAGCCCTGCATGTTATTTCTAAAATGTGCAAGTTGAGCAGTGACGTTGTAACAACGGGTGTTTGAGCAAGAGCTTCTGTCGAGCAAGTTTATGATAAGCCCCGGCTTCACATCTTCATATGTAGAGTCAATCTACGTCTTTTCCGCTGCAAACACTATAATATTTTATTGCCTTGTTATTTATAAGTTATTTGAATATATGAATCCCTTCAACTTAGTTTGTTCTATTCTAACAATCATTTGTGATTGTTTTTCTCAAATTAATCTAAGAACTCTATTGTCTTATTTGTGAAAAATTAGAATCTTCTCCTTGTTTTCGATGATAATCCCCTTTCTTTCCCGCTTCTTATCTTCCACCCCAAGTTACAACCCGGTTTAGTCGTCCTTTGGGATTTGGGGCTGTGACACAACTTTGGCATCAATACCCATATAATCCCATATATCTCATTTTTTATTGTTTTCCCAATAACCACCATAGTCAAAATACGAAAAATGACACAAACTTCTATCAAAAATAACAAAAATAGTAAATATCAATGAAGTCACCAAGAGACCGAGTAAAAAACGGGTGATCAAATGGATCTTTCATTTAAAAATGCCATTTTAAGCAAATCTCAAAACTCCTAAGTTTCAATTGTATTGAAATCAACTATCACACATATAAATGATAAATTTAATTCAAAAGAAAATTATTTAGAATATAATAAAAAATACATATTTCTCTGTATTGTATGCATTCACGAGTTACCATCACTATGCGAAATTTTGAACAATGATGCTTTATTTTACTTATCTTTCATCGCCTTTAGTTTCTTCAGACATTGCATGGAACAAATATTCTTCAATCTTTTAGTATCAATAGATAGAGAATTTTGGTGTTCTTCGTATGTCTCTTCTACTTCTTTGTAGAGGGAGAAGGATTTGCTATGTGAAAGAGGCAAAATAACCCTTTCAACTCCGGCTTAAACACTCACAGGGCCCACACAAGAAATAGAAAAAAAAAGAGAAAAAAAAATTTGGACGCCGTTACACATGCTTTAGACGAGAGGGGCTATTTGCCCTTACTTTTTATATGTTAGGGTTGTGGCAGCACCCAACCCTTACCTTAGGAGTGTAAAAGCTATCAAGGTTGAGACGTGAGGGTTGTATATGCTACGTTACCAATTTTTATATGTAGTTCTTATTGGAAATGGTTTAGTTTTAACCATTAATTAAAGGTAAATATTGTTAATGAAATATTTATTATTTAATTAAAATATTTATTGGATGTTAATTTACGTCGTGAATAGATGAACGTGGAATATTTAATAGTGGCAATCCACAAATATACCCATATTGGATGTGGCAAAATCTAAAATACCCATGTCCATATGTAAAAATTCATTTTACCCATACTCGATTTTTTTGCTTATTAAATGATCTCTTGTCATCCACTTTATATCACAAGTTATTAAAGTGGATGACAAGTTATGTTTGTGCGTGTAATAATAAGCATGATTGTGTAATAATTTGGTGATTAATTGACAATTGTTATGCTATAATAGTTTTTATAACTATATTTTATTAATCATTTAGGGATTAAGTAGCGTTTAGTATTCACTAGAAAAATAATGAATTGTCATTAATGTAACCAAAATGATGATCCCGCTCACATATAAGGAGATCCCGTTCAACACGTGTGAAATCTCGCTCGGGCGGGATTTCACACGTGTCGAGCGGGATCTCCTTATATGCCAGCGTGAATTGTCAGTAATGTTGGTCAATGTACAGATTGAAGGCTGACTGGTGCATGACATGAATTTCTCACTTGTGCAGAAATGAGACATAACTAAAGCTGAATTCACTGCTTGTACAAATAAATTCACCAGTTGGAAAATGTACAGTTTTCACGTGAAATGGAGAAAAAATTCGGGCCATAGGTTTAGTTGGGCTCTATATATTTAACCATTAACCACTCTCTTTTACACACCCTCAAGAACAACCAAAATCACTTATTAAAATTCATCACATTCGGGAAGTGGGCAATAATCTTTGACAACAACATTAGTTGAGGTATTTTTCCAATCTTGTAATTATAGTCTCGTATCCGCATAATTTTTATTGTACGTAATAAATTAGAATAGGAGACTATTTAGTATTTGAAACATTGAAATTTATATGAATGACGTGATTTTACTATATTAGAACTAAGAAAACTTCTACTAATTCATGTACACACTTTCCCGCTCGAGTGAAGCTAGTTCCCGCTCACAAAGTGTTATCCCGCTCGAGTGGGATTTAGTTTTTGCCGAGTGGGATTTTGTATTTAGAAGTAAAAATAATTTTACGCTATGATTATGCATTTCTCGCTCGGATTATCGTATTTTTAGCTCGTGACTTGCTATCCCGCTCGAGCGGGAAGTTGAAGAGTTAGGCGAGCGGGATCTGCTACTTTTGTGTTAGTTTTATTACTTGTTATATGTTTGTACTTCTATGTAGATGGATCACTATTTCACTATCAAATACGGAGAAACATGGTCTGGTTGTACGTACTTGGGCTGATATGAATTCGTTTCGGTCTAAAAAAAATCTCGTCGGCCTGAGGTACATCATCGATTGTCAATTGAGCGCAAATTTCTTTAGCACACAATACGAGTTGCATTATCTATCGAAGTCTCCGAGAGGACACACTGTAAAGAGCCTATTAAGCACCGATGATGATTTTTATCACTTGTGCGCGACGTATCCAAAAGCAACTGTGTATGTGACTCAACGATACCTACACGAATACGCTCCTGCTTTTGAAGAACCACGATCATCTTTGTTCGAATACGAGTTTGGTGGCGATTATTATGAAGAAATGGATCATATCCAAAGACATATGCTTTCATCCACTTTTACTGATGATGCATACCCCGTTGGGGGTAATTACAGATCGACATCCTCTCATTATTTTGGATCCACATCGACTCAATACCCCGCTGGGGGTAATTACATCGACATCCGCACATTATTTCAGATCCACGTTGACTCAAGTTCCAAATAGAGCAAATGGTTCTTACGATGATGAATAACCAAATGGTGTTGACGATGAGGAAGAGGCATATGGTTGTGACGATGATGAAGATGCAAATGATTCTGACGATGAAAATTATGTGCTGGAAACCGCTAGTGATGCTTCGGACGAGTAGATACAGGACATCATGTTATAATCGGCTATGTTGGAGCGCGAAGCATTGATTCGCGGTGATGAAGATGCCGAATCCACTGATCTAGCAAATTGGTTAGTTCCTCTGATTCCATTGAATGCAACGAATTCAATCATTGTACGTGAAAACAGCCCGATAGAATATGGTGATTTATGCGTTGGTTCTGTTTTTTATAGTAAAAATGAACTAAATATTGCAGCTGACTTGTGGCACATGGAGATTGGAGCAGAATACAAATGTGACGATTTTGATAAACAACGTCTCAAATGAACATGCAAGCGTATGGAAACTTGTCCATTCGAGCTACGGGCATCATCAATTGGCAAATCTAGTGCTTTTAGAATCACGAAGTTTATTCACGATCACGCATGCACACGCAACCTGGGATGTGTTCCTCCTAGAAAAGTTCACATGAATGTGATTGCAGCCTATGTTGCTCTGAAAATATGGAGGGAGTGTAAAATAATAGAGCCAAAACCCATTATAGAAGAGGTGCACCGCGAATTTGGTGTGCGTATTCTTTATAATTTGGCCCTACGAGCACGACACGCAATGATAGAAAGTATATATGGGGGATATGTTGATATCAATATTATCTACGCTTCTTTATCTCAGCTTCTTCTTCTTTTTCTTATTGTTTTAGGTTATGGGTAGAAATGGAAAAACTAAATTTAGTATTGAGTTTGTACTACCTACCACACAATGAGACTTGATAATCATGAATTTAATCTTATGTACCAAACACCCAAAGTGATAGTCCCGGTAACGAGTATTTGGTGTAGGGGGGAATACACTAATAGCGATTTTTACTTTCAAAGTCAAAACATTGAGTTAACTGCTCAGGTCAGTTTGCTAGACAACTGAGAAGGTCAGTTGGAGCTGATCGCACAGGTAGGTGCACAGCTGACTTCTTTGTCTGAGGGTCAGCTGTGTATTCTAACTGATGTTTCAAATAGTTAAGCTATGCGGAAGTTGGTGGAAATTAAAGCTCGTTACTTAAACTAAACCTTTATGAAAACAGGGGAAAGTCAAGTTCCCAAAACTTAGTGTAGTTTGTAAATATGCAGTTTGTATGCAGAGTCAATTGGTTAGGTAACTGAATGTAAATGACACAGTATTTTAACGTGGTTCAGAGATTGATCTCCTACGTTCAAGACTTCTTTTTTGGGGATGTAATCCACTAGATAAACTTAGGCATTCTTATCAAACGTTCCATTTGATTTGCGGGTACCAAGCAACCTAACCAGTTCGATTACGGGTTCGAACAAAACCTTACAACACTTTTGCGAGCAAGTGTATAGCCTGGTCTTAGATTACGGGTTCTAAGGGACGTAGTCTTAGATTGCAGGTTCTAAGAGACCTAGTCTTTGATTGCGGGTTCAAAGGGACTTGGTCTTAGATTGTGGGTTCTAAGGGACCTTGTGACTTTGATTGCGGGTTCAAAGTCATACCTGAGGTTTGGGGGTTGGGGATTTTTCCAACTATAAAGCCTTTTACATAGAGAGAAGTGGAGGCTTCGTCCTAAGACTTAAAGACTCGATCTTTTAGTAGAGAGTCTGCTCAGAAACAAAATAAGCAAGAACCCATATTCTAGACTCGGTCAAAGAAAGAGTTTTTTGAGAGGATAGATGAAAGAACATGAGGAGGTGTGCACACTCGACTTCTAGTTGTTCTTGACTGAGGTGTTCTTGGTGGAGAGAGTGGTGGTCTGTTGTTTCTTCTTTTCTTCACCCTACACGATTCAATCAACGTCTTGCTCTCTTCTCTCTCTCTCTCTCTCTACCCTTTGATGTGGAGACTGTAAACACAAAATATAGTATTTATTCAAATAAACACAAGATTTCATACAAATATAAGAATTTCAAATATGCGAGTTCAATCTCTATTTGATCCTCTGATTCTTCTCTTCAAGTTTGACCCTCGAACGGTCTTCAAGCAGCCTTTGAGATTTTTTGTAGAAGTATGCCTCCTAGATTTCCTTGGACTTGATCTTCAAGCTTTGTAACGTTGATACGGATGACTTTCGTCTTGCTTCCGAAGTAAACGTTGAGCTTTGATCTTTGTGCTTGATGACATTGACTTGATCTTTGAGGTTGATGGCATTGACTTGAATTTTGGGGTTGATGGCATTGACTTGAGCTTTGGGATTGATGGTGTTGATGCTGAGGACGTTCGCCTTGTTTCCGAAGAAAACGTTGAGCGTCGAGCTTTATAACGTTGACGTGGAGGACTTCCGCCTTGTTTCTGGATCAAACACCACTTGATATGATTCCGCCGAAGAACGCGTTGATTCCTACGAAGAACGCCTTGAATCTCACTGGGACACCTTGAGTATTGAGAGAGAAATCTTGGAGAATTTCTCTCTTCAATTCTTGAGCTCTTGAAGATGATTTTTAGGTGTGATTTAAAGTTTTGTAGAGACCCCTATTTATAGTTGTAGGAAGAGAGAAGTTGAGTGGGCTTTGGACTCCATCATGGGCTCTAAGGGCTTAGGTGCCGCGATATCATTGGCTCTTGAATATTGATGTATATCCCTTTACTTGTTGCCAAAGAAATAGATATTTATCACCATATAAAGACATACTTATCAATTAAATAACTTATATTAATATGATATGATAAGATTTCAAAATAAAATAAGATATAAAAATCAATAAAATATATCATTAAATTTCGATATCTACAAATGCCCCCTCGAGACTTGTTCATGGACGACTTGTCATGAAAATGAATGAGTCTCGATAAATTTAAATTTGTTAGATAGTTTATACTCATACCAAGGAGTTCTTGAACTTCAACTTGTGAAAGTTTATACTCATATTCAAGAGTTCTTGAATTTGCTAGAAAGTTTAAACTCATTTTAAGGAGTTCTTTGAATTTGAAAAAAAGTTTATACTCGTTTCAAGGAGTTCTTGGATTTGCTAGAAAGTTTATACTCATTTCAATGAGTTTTCACTTGATTTGAATTTGTTGACGTTTTATAATCGTGTTAACGAGTCTTCACTTGATTTGAATTTGTAGACATTTTATACTCGTGTCAAAGAGTCTTGGACTTTCTTCAAAGAATTTGATTATGGTTTTAAGGAGGAAGCCGTACATAGTTTATACTCATGCGGGCTAGGAGTAACATGCAGTTTAGGCTCATGCGTAATGGAGCGTTGTAGATAGTTTAAACTCTTATCAAGGAGCGTTTGAAGTTATTTTGTTTGAAAAGTTTAGACGGTTTTTACTCGCATCTAGGAGCATTTTAGACAGTTTAAGCTCTTATCAAGGAGCACTTGAAGTTATTTGATTGAAAAGTTTAGATGGTTTTTACTCGCATCTAGGAGCATTTTAGATAGTTTAAGCTCTTATCAAGGAGCATTGACTTTATGGATTCTACCAAGTATCAGAAGATTGATTTGTAGCATCTTCTTTGTCTTCACTTGTAGCATCTTCATCACTTGAACTTTCTTTAGGAGATTTGCCCCCATGAGTTGCTTCTTGATTTTATCTCTTCAATCGAAAGATCTTCAACTCCATTTGCGATTATGCTTAACTCCATATCATGAGCTCTTGTAGCCAATTCTTCGAATGTCTTTGGCTGAATTCCTTTTAAGATGTATTGAAGACTCCAATACATGCCTTGAGTGCACATCTCAATTGCAGAAGTTTCAGACAATCGATCTTTGCAATTTAAGCTTAAGTCCCTCCAACGATTGATGTAGTCGATGACGGGCTCTTCTTTCCATTGACTTGACTTTGTAAGCTCCACCATGCTCACCGTCCTTCAAGTGCTATAGAAGCGATTGATGAATTCTTGCTCCAATTGCCTCCAACTATCAATTAAATTTAGCTGCAAGTCAGCATACCAATCAAAGGCATTGTCCTTCAAAGAACGCACGAACTGTTTCACCATGTGATCTCCATATGTTCCAGCGTCGTTGTAAGTCTCCATGAAGTGGGCTATATGTTGCTTTGGATTTCCTTTGCCATCAAATTGTTGAAACTTTGGAGGCTGATAGCCGATCGGCATCTTCAAGCTTTCAATCCTTGGAGTGTATGGTTTGCTATAAGTCCATGATGATTTGGAGGTCCCTTTGAACTTGTCCTTGATTGCCTTCTTGATGAATGCTTTGAGTTGATCGGCATGCATCAATCCATTGGAAGAGACTTCAAGCTCCTTAGTCGGAGATTTGTCACCATCTTTTGGCTCCATGAAAAGCTCGGCTTCTTGATCGTCCTTTACTTGTTGGCTTCTCGTATCCAAAGTATTTGCATTTTCCAGCTTTGCCAGTTGAACATCTCGTTCTTCTAAGCGTTTGGCAAGTCCTTCTGCAAACTTTGTCAACTTCGCGATTTGCTCCTCAAGACTTGTAGACATCTTCTTTGGATTTGGCGAAGAGAAGAGATGAGAGGTAAAGATTGTCCCACTGGGCGTGCCAAAATCTGTAAACACAAAATATTGTATTTATTCAAATAAACACAAGATTTCATACAAATATAAGAATTTCAAATATGCGAGTTCAATCTCTATTTGATCCTCTGATTCTTCTCTTCAAGTTTGACCCTCGAACGGTCTTCAAGCAGCCTTTGAGATTTTTTGTAGAAGTATGCCTCCTAGATCTCCTTGGACTTGATCTTCAAGCTTTGTAACGTTGATACGGATGACTTTCGTCTTGCTTCCGAAGTAAACGTTGAGCTTTGATCTTTGTGCTTGATGACGTTGACTTGATCTTTGAGGTTGATGGTGTTGACTTGAGTTTCGGGGTTGATGGCATTGACTTGAGCTTTGGGATTGATGGTGTTGATGCGGAGGACGTTCGCCTTGTTTCCGAAGAAAACGTTGAGCGTCGAGCTTTATAACGTTGACGTGGAGGACTTCCGCCTTGTTTCTGGATCAAACACCACTTGATATGATTCCGCCGAAGAACGCGTTGATTCCTACGAAGAACGCCTTGAATTTCGCTGGGACACCTTGAGTATTGAGAGAGAAATCTTGGAGAATTTCTCTCTTCAATTCTTGAGCTCTTGAAGATGATTTTTAGGTGTGATTTAAAGTTGTGTAGAGACCCCTATTTATAGTTGTAGGAAGAGAGAAGTTGAGTGGGTTTTGGACTCCATCATGGGCTCTAAGGGCTTAGGTGGCGCGATATCATTGGCTCTTGAGTATTGATGTATATCTCTTTACTTGTTGCCAAAGAAATAGATATTTATCACCATATAAAGGCATTCTTATCAATTAAATAACTTATATTAATATGGATATGATAAGATTCCATAATAAAATAAGATATAAAAATCAATAAAATATATCATTAAATTTCGATATCTACAGAGACCTTGATTTATAGAGGGAGATCTAATTAGCTGTTGGAAAGAGTCGTTTGATCTCTACACACCTGCTTTATTGGAAACTTTCCTAAAATAGCAACTGCGACCTTCGCTTTTTGCGCGTCTCTGTTGTCGGTCCATTTATAGTAAGTTCTCCAGCTGACTTGTGCTTCCGAGTAGATTTGAATTTGTACTTTAACTCTTCTTCCTTCAACGTCTTAAAAGTTTTTTCTTCTCAGCTCTGTGACGTCTGACTTCGACACAACTTCTCTTCACACTTTATCTGCATAGGTCAGTTGAGAAGTCAACTGAGTCTCTGTCCAACTGAGTTCATGATCCAGCTGAGCTTATGGTTCAACTAAGCTCATGGTTCAACTGAGCTTGTGATCCAACTGAGTTCTTCACGAACTACCTTCTTCAATCTGGCTGTCTTCTTCTGCTTTGAATCATGTAAAGATAAAAATCTCTACACTCAAATAGTGAGCTCTAGCTAAGTTTAGACTGATGGCTTTCATCTACTCGGTTGGGGTCAGTTGGATTTTGGGATAAATCAAAACCTTTACTAATTTTCTCAACAATTTTCCCCTTTTTGATAATACCAAAACTCTAAACTGACACCACCTAAATTTGCTAACTTATACCATACAACTGATACCAAAAAGACTAAAAGATAAAATCACACATATATATACACACATATATATACCACTACACACATATATTTACCACTACACACATATATACATACACTACACACGCGCGCGCGCGCGCGCACACACTACACAGACACGCGCGCGCGCGCGCACATGCACACACACATATATATACACACACTACACAGATACACATATACATACATTGCACACACACTACACACATACACATACACACATACACACACTGCACACACACACATATATAGATACACATACATATACACACTGCACATAGACAAACAAACACACACACACACACACATAGATATATATATATACACACACACTGCAAACACACACACACACACACATACATAATGCATCAAAGAATGATGATTCCATGTCTTTACTTATTCCTTGTGCATACCAACATAGGAATCAACTTACTCATTTCATTCCAATCCTAGCGACATTACCTCATTTCATTCCATCATACTAATCACCTCCTAAGAACATGTATAGTGAGGAAGATCATTGTTGGCGATCTCCCTCCGATCAATAGCTGAGGAGCAATCTCCCTCAACTGCTCCGCTAGTGATCACATGATCGGCAGATGGATCGTGGGAGAGAGGGCAATTGATGCCACGCATCTCTTGGCCAACAGTTTAAACCTGTTAATTGTCAATTTTGTTTTGATTTTATTTTTCGATACCTATATGACTACAATGCATTGTTTACTAGTATTAATGATTACACTTATTGTACACTATCTTTTTTAGGGTTAGTCATGATAAATAAAAGTAGTTGTCGTAATGGATGAAAGTGATATTTTTTCTTTCTATATTTTTTTTTTATGAAATAGATAATATATAAAAATATTATTTTAAAAGTAATAGTCTTCATAAATAAAAGTGAATATAATAAAAAACATATAAAAAATTCATGTAACTATTTTGTAAGAAAAAATAGTTATTAATATAAAGAAAAGTAATATTTTAAAAATATTACTTTTCTTCACGACTATATTTACTTTTATTAAGAACAATGTTGTAGAAGCTAGATCTACAATTGAGGATGACGTCGGCACGTCCGGATCGATTAGGCACTACCAACCTATCAACACAAGAACACATGAGAGACCTAGGTGCACCGGAAGGGGGTGTCGACCGTAGAGCCTCCGACGCTCAAGTTAGTATTGTAAATTGAATTACTAAGGAAAGCAAGTAAGTGAGAAATAGAAAGATGGAAGAAATGTTTATTCCAAGTTGTCGGGCGCGTCGGAGTGTGGAAACGGTGACGACAGGTTCTGATAATGTAAGGTTGGAGATGGAGAAAGCTTTGGTTGGCTATGTCTAAGCTATGAGAGCAAGGAGCAAGATGGCGGGAGTAGAGTGAATTCGACTGTCAGATTGAGTGTAGGCCGTATGGCAGCCTGTGCAGTATATGGACAGATAGTAGATTGTAGGCGGAGGGTGGATACAAGCCGGACGGTAGTCGGCTGTAAACGGAAGAAATGATATATATTCAAGAGTGAATATGCAAGTCGGATCAACGTAGGCCGATGAAGGCAGTTGTAGTCGACTAGGCTGATGTTAATGTATAAGTAAACGTAGCCGAATGGAAGCCAACATAGTTAGATGGAGATCGGATGATTGATGAAAGATTTATTATAAGTGTAAGCGGATGTAAGTCTATGTAGTCGGATTAAGGCCGTAGCCATGCAAATAGCAACTACGCTTGGATAGGCCGTAGTCAGGTAGACGTCGTAGTCCGATGGATCATCGCTGGATGGGTCGTAGCCGGATGTGGAGGAATATAGAGAGATGATAGATAGTAAAAGTTGAATGTGTATGAGTTGGAATGAGCCCCCTCCAACCCTCCCCCGACTGTAACTTAATCGGGTTGTATATATAGAGGATGGCCAGCCGTTAAGGTTTAACAAGTCGGCCTTATCCATCCGTTCAATTTTCCAGCCTGTTGCTATTTTGGTGGAAACGGAGAGAAATGCTCTTTGACCGAGTCAGCTTGGTTAATGGGCTTGGTGTGCTCCTTAGGGTTGATGATTCGGTTATTTGACCGTGTCAGCTGAGCGGATTAGATCAAGACGCCTCTTTAGGTTGACGGTTAGATCTTTTGACCCCGTCAACTAGGTTGACGGTTTGATGAAATGCTTAGGCTGAACATGATGTCATCCCAAGTTGGTTTGTATCCTATCGGGCTGAACGCTAAAAAGTTTGTTTAACTGATTGGGCTTGCTAGACCATGTCAACTTGGCGGGTTAGCTTTGGTCCAGGTTGAGTATGACTCTCCAGCCTAACTGTTAGTCCAAGCTAGCTTGGAAGTGAAATATCCAACCAGGTCAGTCCAGGTTGGTCTTAAAATAAATCTCAAGCCTGACTGGTAGTCCAAGCTGGCTTGGAAGTGAAATATCCAACCTGGGTCGGTCTAGGTTATCTTGATATGAAATCTCCAGCCTCATTGTTAGTCCAAGCTAACTTAGAAATGAAATATCCAACCTAGGTCGGTCGATGTTGGTCTTTAATATGAAATCTCCAGCCTGACTTATCAGGTTGGGCGGACAAGTCCAAGTTGATCCGTAGTTTGTCGGACTATATGGACCAGGTTGTTTGACTGATCGGACCAACTTGGAATGCTTATTGGGCTTGGGCCAAGTCGGCGGATTTTGACCACTACAGTTAGCCCCCCTCCCCCACTCTACAATTAGAATTTTTTAATTGGAGAATTAGTTATTCGGAGTTATTCGAACTCGTTAGTATACTAGTTGGAGCGAACAGTGAGATTAAATTCCAAGTTGAAGGCGTATTTATTCAAATCTGCATAAACTTAAGTTGGTGATTTGATATATGTTGATTGATTTGTCAAGTTAGAGAAGGTACAATTGGGTCCTACCCAGCTTCCCAAGTTGGATTGATTTTTTTGTTTTTTTTTTCAAGTTGGAAAAATATAATAGCATATTTTGGTCAAGTAATTATTATCGTAATGAAAAGTAATCATTAATATGAAGAAAAGTAATGTTTCAAAAATATTACTTTTCTTTAAGATACTATTTATTTTTATTCATGAGAATATGTACTTTTAGTTATTTGGTCAAATAATTATTGTCGTAATGAAAAGTAATCATTTATATAAATAAACGTAATGTTTCAAAAATATTACTTTTCTTCACGATAATATTTACTTTTGTTCACGACAACGTGTAGTTTAAGTTATTTGGTCAAATAATTATTATTGTAATTAAAAGTAATAATTGATATGAAGAAAGGTAACGTTTCAAAAATATTACTTTTCTTCACGATAATGTTTATTTTTGTTAACGAGAATATGTACTTTTAATGATTTGGTCAAGTAATTATTGATGTAAGAAAAAGTAATACTAATTGATATGAAAAAGGTAATGTTTCAAAAATAAAAATAAAAACTTTTCTTCGCGACAAATGTTTATTTCTGTTCACGAGAATATGTAACTACGACAAATGTTATTTTTATTCACGAGAACTTGTAATTTTAGTTATTTGATCAAGTAATTATTGTCGAAATAAAATTTAATTGTTGATATAAAGAAATATATTGTACTAAAAAAAATTATAAATGAGGATTAATAAACCCTTATTTGAGATTAGTAAACCATAATTGTATAAATAAACACTAGATGAATATTACTAAATCCAATAAGAAATCCTAATTGGGAATTAATAGACCTTAATTGGATAAATAAACTTAATTGATGATTAATGAATAAAAGATACAAGAGATGAGTAAAATAGGCAGTGAGATAAGATAAGTTAGCAGAATTTGTCATGTATTTCATTACATAATTTCAACAATTGAACCTTTATGTACAAACCAAAACTTTGTTCAATTAATTAGTTCCTATATCAACTTTAGGCTCATGATGTAACAACTTGTGAGCAATCTAATCTCTAGCATATAATGCATTAACACACCTCACATTATTCTCCACAATCATTTGATCATCAAACAAATCAAACGTCAACCCCTCACTCAATCACTTGTTCCTCATCTCACAAAAGTTGTGCAAAACACATAAGCTCCAAGAACAACAAGCAAATCATGTCGCTTCATCTCCGACCTCTTCTGCAGGTAGCTCCACCACGCCTTCATCCTCATGAACGACTCATTTGCCACCCTCTGCACCTCCATCTTCTCGTTGTACGCATGTTGCGCCCAACTCAAATTGTGTTGGCTTTAAGGCAATAGCACCCAATTCGTTAACAGATAGTTCGAGGTCTCTCCGATCCACACATCTTTCAGAGCTTCCCTGCATGGGCCATTCCCTTCCAGACCGGGGCCAATTTGCGCGCTGGGATATAGCAGATTTTTAATGCTATATTCACATGCCAGCAAATGCAAATTTCATGACTTGGAATGAAACTCCGATATACTTACCAGAAGATCATATTCGTGATAGGACAATTCATCAAGATCAGCCAGAAAAGAGTCCTTAAAGTAGCATGTAACAAATAAGAGAAAAATAACTTCCCATTAAATAAAAAATAACACAGTTCATTGTTGCTATGCCAACTATCCATCAACACCTAAATAAGAAATCTATACTTTTAACAACAAGGCATTTTTCGGGATGCAAATCGAGAGGCATACCACACATTACACCTTTTGTCTTAGATCATTCGCACCATAATCAAACAATACCAAACCTAATATTTGCAATACCAAAAACATTAACATGAAAGAATCAACCATAAAAACAAGCATCTTCACCAAGAAATTCAATTCACATCATCCAACATTATAATGCATATGTTATAAATTTAAAATTAATAAAAATACTAAATATAATACTTCCTTCGTTCATGAAAAATTTGCCTACGTTTGATTATGTCACAGCCTCAAATCCAGAGAGACGGCAAAGCCGGGGTGCGACTAGGAGTTGGATTAAAGAAGCGGGGAAGAAGGGGGAATAACCTGAATAAATGAATAAACTGACATTAATAAACAAGATAGTTACTATGAACTGATTCTATTAAACAAAAGAGAGTCGATCTCGGAGGATCGCTCGACAAAGTTGTATTCAGAGTTGACTAGGTTTCAAGTATGAAAACTTAAACGAAAAGAATATACATCAAAAAGAAGTATTTTTGCAGCGGAATAAAACGTAGAGTGATAACACATTTTCAGATGTGAAATCGAGGCTCATCTAAACTTCTTTCCTTAAGTACGACCTCTACTCAACTTCTGTCGTCTCCGTCACTCAACCTGCACATTTATAAATACATACAGGGCTAAGTACAAAAAGCACTTAGTGGGCACTTTGCCGAAATCATATCGTAGATTTTATATAGATTCATCAGGCATCTAAATAGTAACACAACGGGGGTTTTCCCTTTTAAAACAATCCCGTGCTTATTAAATATTTTTCTCTTTTCATAAATCACTCGCGCGAGTATTTTTACTGTTGTTACGTTCATATTGCCCAACTTCTGTTTCAACGCCGGGGAAGAAGCCTTTTCTTCTTCCACGAACGCTCCTCACCGAGGTTGGCTCGTCCCCTCAATAGGGATTCCACACCCATCGGCTATCGTGTACACTAACCCTGGAAAGCACCCTTTTGGCTAACTCAGAGTCCGATCGTTTAGTCAGCACCCTTTTGGCTAACTCAGAAAGGCACAAAAGAACTCACAAAAACAAATTCTTTTATGCATTGATAATCATTTAGAAAACACACTTATAAAGCAATAAGTAAACATTTTGAGCAACGCTCACTTTATTTGTTATATAGAAAAGCCCACCTTAACCGGTTACAGAATAAATACGAACTTCTATCTTCGGTCTTCCATCCTTTCTTCTAAATGCGACTTCCTCCTTCTATCGCAATCAAACATGCTTTAGTAAATCGGTCGAGACGATTAAAGAAAAAGCAATTCAAATTCGGTTAAGTCTTTTAGGCGTTTGCATTTTAACTAATCTTTTTTGGTTCAAAAGAAACGAGATTCGGACACATCTCGTTTAGAACTAACTCGGTTCCTTACTCGACATTTAGATTAGTTAAAGACGGAAGTCGATAACTCTTAGTGACTTAAAAGTTCTTAAAGAATTAAGTTGAAAAGAATTCAACTTAAGAAAATGAGTTTTAGAAATTTTCTGCACAAGGCAGTAGGTCTGGAGCTTCTACAGAACAGAGTATTTCGAAACAGGGCATGTGCCTTATGTCAAAAGAAAGACACGGATGTCTAGTTTACTTTCCAATGTACGGATCTCGATTCGGTTAAACGAGCTGAGAGTTATGGCCGTTTCCGTGAAGGGTCGCAAAACTGTCCGCGAAACCCTAATTGTTTTAAAACTCGACGCACGATTTCCTAGGTTCGATCAATGCTATACAACCTTTATGTGCACAAAATTTCCATCAACTTAACAGTCAAAACACACAATCATTTAACGTGATCACTTCACGTTCCTCGATTAAAAATACGACAAGCATTTCTCGCCTTTTCAACTAATTGATTTCACTTAGCAATTTCATTTCAAATTCAATTCATTTTAATTCTCGACTTCTATTTCATAACTTACATAAAATTATCATCAACTACACTCATGCTTATTAATCATCAATGAACTCAAATCAATCAACACATACTCATAATTATCAAACACGTTTTTTTTTTATTGAGCAACGAACATCGTTGTCGATTTTCTTAAACATTTTTATAAAATCTAAGAAATTCAAACTAAGTACATGTAATCATGCATATCATCAATACATCAACCATATCATTAATCGGAAACATACAAATCCTCGTTTTCTTATTTCATTGATTTCAAACCTACTTACTTTCTTCGATTCTTGAAGTTTTACTAATTCAATTCAAATCAAATTAGTTTTTATCATCCTCTTACTTAATAATGATCATCTTAACACATTAACATCATCGAAACTATTACTTAACCAATTCACGTCATTTTTATCGGTTTATGAACTCGATTCTTCATAGTTGTTAATTAATTCTCAGTTAATTCCACAACTAACCTAACATACTAACAATCACTAATATTCGATTAGTTTTCTCGTTCGATTTTCCTATCGACGATTACGCTCGACTCTTCGTCTCTTAAGAAAAATTCGACGTTCTTAGATTTTATTCAAACTTTCCAATTATCATCATTAACTACTTAGATTAACTAATATGCAACTCCATAAGTCCATATCAACATCAAAACTAATTCTATCAACGATTCTTCGTCTCCAACGATTTCGTTTTTATTTTTAGAAAAATCTAATTTAAATATATGTTGAACCTCATGCTTCCTACATCATATATATCAAATCACATCATCAAAAACATAAGATTTACTTAATCAAAATCATGCTTCTTCATCTCTTACAATATCGTTTTTATTTTTAGAAAATTCTAACTAAAATATATGTTCAACAACATGCTTCCTACTTCTCATAAATCATAACATCTCATCAAAATCATAATATTTGCTCAACCAAAATCCTACTTCTTCATCTCTTACAATCTTGTTTTTATTTTTAGAAAATTCCTAAACAATTCATACACCAACATACTAATACATAGAATGATAATCCACAAACAAAACATCTAATTTCAAGCTCAATCTTCAATTACATGCTCATGTAATTTTTGAAAATTATCATATAATTACTAACATGATTTATTCTTAATTTAAACCATAGAAATTCAAACCTAAGTATTAATAATCATGAAATAAACTTAGAACATCATCTCCTACTTCTCTTAAACTTTTCGAAAATTTCAAGAATTATAGAATAGGATTTTTGTTCAGTTGGAATTAAAGAGGAGGCTCTCACCTTTACGAATATGCAATCAGAATTGAAATCGATCGGTAAACGAGCAAGTTATGGAGCTTGAGAGCTTGAAGAACTTGATGAACTACTTGAAGATTAACTTGAAGATGAAGAACAAGAGAGAGAAGAAAGATTTTAGGGGGGGGGGGGGCGGTAATGAGAGAGAGGGATGAGAGAGTTTGTGGGATATTAAGTTAATAAAGTAGAAGAAATATCTAGTGATAACTGGGGGGGGGGGGGGGGAGAGGGGGGCGGGGATGGCGGTTAAGAGGGGATTTTTAATTCCAAAATATCTCGATTACGGGTCTAATACTGCATACTAAAATCGATTAATTAATTTCTTAGACGGTTACGTAATCGACGAAATCTAATTCGACCAATAGATTGGAAATAATTTACTTAGTCAGAAGGCATAATTCAATTTCCAAAATCTATCGAAAAGTCGAGACGTGACAGTCCAAATTTCGCCCGAAAAAATAAATAAAACTGACTTTTACCAGAAGACTCGTATCGCAAAATAAGTGAATGTAAAGTCGGATGGTTTTTTGATCTGAGTTCTCGAACGAAAATTTTATCGGATGCGAAAACCCTAATACAGTAGTCGGTTGAATGACTTCTGGAATTTATTTTCAGAAACGGATTTTACCGTCAGCCTTAAAACTAAAATTCCTTAACTTAGGCGTGCAAAGCCTTAATAAATCATCAAATTTTTTATTTTAGTGACGGAAGAAATATTCAGGATATTAGAGATTACCTTAGGAACTAATAAAATGGCTTGATTTAATTGGTAGGATGTAATCTACTGTACTAAAAAGGTGAGTTGTGAATGTATTATCAATCATCCCCTTTTCTCTTTTTGATCGCTCTATCCACCTTAATGGTTAATATGTTTAGACTTAGAGTTCTTTTGTGTAAAACTGCTACTATATATCTTGATTAATGCTATTCACTTTTATATACTCCCTCCGTCCCCATTTCAGTGCCCCATTTCATGTTTTTCACACATATTAAGAAAGTTGATAAAGTTAAAATGTAAGGGTAGTGGTATTGACAAAAAAATAGTGGTAATGACAAAAAGGTAGTAGTATTGACCAAAAAGTAAGAATAAAGTTGTTGGGAAGATAAAAAGGTAGGAATTAAGTTATTGTGAGGTGGGGCTATCAAGGGTAATGGTGTCCAAAAAGCAGAGTAGGGCATTGAATCCGGGACACATTTTGAAGGCCAAACAGGGCACTCAACCGACGATCCGAGGAGAGCTTTCAAGGAGGCGCTAACCGAGCTGCACACTGGGGACCCAGGGATGTTCAGCCAGTTCAGGAGTGCGATGATTGAAGCAAAACTGGATCTGAACACTGTCCCCGTCCCTCAGAAGAATACATACAAGCCTCCCTTCATTCCAGACTCCCGCACCCTCAACAGAACAAAGATTGCAGCTGAGGCAAGGCAAGTCTGCAAAGAGCACGGGGTTGACATTTCCAAGGAGTCAGCTGAAAAGAGAGAGATTTTTGTTCGAATATTTAGTAAGTATGGGCTCAAGTATTAGCTCAGTTAGTTTTTGAGCAACTGATGTAACTTTTGTCTTCTTGTGCTTACCTCTGCATTCATCAGTTGTAATAAAAACTATTCAGTTATACGATTCAACTTGACGAACAATCTCTCATTGTCCAAGCTCTGAATCGCAAAGTTATTTCAATATCACGTTATAACTGTGCTAACCCTTTGATGTTTTAATCTTATAGACTGTCTAGAATTTCAGCTGAGATTTTGGATAGGTCAGTAGGATTTAGATCAGTTTGCCTTGTAAGAATTTTTATAAGGGTTTTGGCATCATCAAAAAGGGGGAAATTGTTGGGAAATTTATTAAAGTTTTGATTGATTCCAAAACCAACTGACCCCAACCGAGTAGATGTTGCCAGATCCTAATGTTAGTAGTTAGGCTCGTTGTTTGAGCATTGTTAAGATTTTATCTTTACAAGACTCCAGCTGAAGACGACAACAAGGCTTCACTCGGATTGAACATCAGTTGTGAGGAAGACAACTGAGCGTTCATCAGATAAGCATTCAAGGGGGAAGATGCAAAAATCGACTAAGTATTCAAAGGAAGAAGTTGTAAGAGAACATCAGATGGAAGAAAGTCATCTGAGAGTTCGAACCCAACTGTTCAGATACAACAAAGACAACTGAGCATTCTGTTTCAGAACATCAGTTGTAGGAATCGAACCAAGAAGATCAACAACATGAAGTTCAAGTCAGCTGAGAGTTCAACTGTTAGCATTCAGACAGAACATCAGCTGAAGAACAAGTCAGATGAAGATCGAAACTCTTAACCGACCACCCCTTGTTGAAAGTCTGATGTTGAGATTTGAATTTCAAATTAGGAAGTCACGTGAAGGTTTGACTCTCTGTCATTACCTCATTTGGCCCAACACAAGGCTGTCTTAGATGGAAAGCAGAAGCATACAGTTGCCAAATCCGGAAAGTCTGCAGAGATGAGAGACAAGCCATCGCTTTCAAAGAATAGAGATCAACAGCTCTTCCAACGGCTAGTTGATTCTCTCCGCCTATAAATAGAGGCCTTCATTCATTCATCCAAGACTACGGGAATACGAGACAAACAAGTGAGAAGAGATATTCAAGTGAAAGAACAACTTCATTCTGCACTCAAGCAAAACCTCTAAGAACATCATTAGTTGAGAGTTCTAGAGAGTTAGATTCTGTCCTTGTAGTTTTTGATCTAACCTTGAGAACATCACTTGTTGAGAGTTCGTAAAGTGTTAGATCTTAGCTCACTTCTTATTCGAGCTATTTAGTTGGAACCCCACCTTTTCTTTCACCTGAAAAGGTTTTTAGGACCCTACTCTTCCCGTAACTGAGTAGATAGGTTGATTAGTACCCGAAAACTAATATGTAAGGTTGATAAGTACCCGTAAACTTATCTCAACGGTTGCAAAGCCCGCGTGAGCTTTGTGGTTTGTCCAGAAGAACTTGGACTGAGTCGTGTGGACTCACAACTCCCCGTGGACGTAGGAGTTCTCTCCGAACCACGTTAAATGTTGTGTGTTGTGTTTATTTTCAGTTACTTATTGCATATTCAACTGACTAACTAACCTGCATACAAACTGCATTATTCCATATCAACGGTTTTGGTTTTTGACCAACCTTGCATAAAAGCGTGAGTTGATTTTATACGAGTTAATTTCCACCACATTCCGCACATCACTTCACTTCCAACCGAGTGTTTCTTACTCGGTTGTGATTCCAACTGAGTTGCATTACTCGGTTGAGTTAATTTTTAGGGGGTTGTTTTAAAAAGTTTTATCTGGTGTATTCCCCCCCCCCCCCCCATACACCAGAACTCGTATCGGGACCATCAGAGTCAATCTTGAAAGATTGCTCGACAAAGTTGTTCTCAAAAGAAACTAAGTTCGAAGTATGAATAACTTAAAGCGAAAGGATTTACAATAATAGAAGAACCGACTTTATTTAATGAAAGAAAAAGTAAATCACGGAGGATCACTCGACATAGCTATTCTTAAAAGGGACTAAGTTCAAAGGATGAAACTTAGTTCTAAGTTATACTTTAACTGAAACTAGTTTACAGAATTGGCAGCGGAAAAACGTAGAAAATGATATCACATATCGAATGTGAAATCGAGGCTCAATTAATCTTTACTTCCTTAATTACGACCTTTACTCAACCTCCTCCGCCTTCGTCACTCAACCTGCACATTCAAAAACAAACATGCAGGTCTAAGTACAAAAGTACTTAGTGGGCACGTTGCCGAAAACAACTCACAAGAGTATTGACTTAATTATGCATCATTTCATAAAACACTTATATAAAACTTTTACTGATATATATACATTTAATTTCTGAATGACACACTGTGGGTTTTAAACTCACATCCGATCGTCTGGAAAGCACCTGTGGGCTAACTCAGAATTTGTCCCTCTGGATAGCACCTGTGGGCTATCTCAGAATCTGATCGTTTAGTTGGAATCTCTGGATAGCACTCTGTGGGCTAACTCAGAATCCAATACTCTGGTTAGCACCTGAGGGCTAATGCAGAGAGACATAAGAGAATTCATTTGCACTGATAGACACTTTAATACTCATCTATTAAAGTAATACATAAACACCTTCGAGCAACGCTCGCATATATATACTTTAATACTCATTTATTAAAGCAAAACGTAAACACCTTCGAGCAATGCTCGCATATAAATAAGGCAGTAATTGATACACTTTCGAAAAGCCCACCTCGTTCGTTTACAGAACTATAACACGTGCTTCCGTCTCTGATCTTCCGTCCTGTCTTTTAACCTCGACGTCCTTCTTCTTTGAACGTAAATAATAAAACAACAATAAGTTGTTGAGTTGATAGAAGAAAATGGGATTCGAAACTGAAATCGAATTAATCTTTTAAGTTCTTAAGCTTTAGGCATTTGCACGTTAAACTAACTTCTTTAATTAAACGGGAACGAGACTCGAACACATCTCGTTTAGAACTAGCTCAGTTTCTTACACGACACTGGGGTCGGTGAAAAAATGGTAGTCGATAACTCATAACGACTTAAAAGGTCTTAAGGAGTTAAGTTGAAAAGAATTCAACTTATGCAAATGAGTTTTGAAAATTCACTGTACAGGTCAGTAACCTTCACGCAGAACAGGGGATTTAGAAACAGAGGACGTGCCCTGTACCAAAAGAAGCCTCGGATGTCTAGTTTACTCTCCAATTTACGGATCTCGATTTCGTTTAGCGAGCTAGGAGTTATGACAATTTCCGTGAAACGTTGCAAAACAGTCCGAGTTTAACCCTAGGGCTCGATAACTCGGCGCACGGCTTCCTAGGTTCGATTTATGATAATCCTCCGTTTTTCACACGAAATTACTGACTCAAGGCAGTCAACACGTATTTCCATACGTGGTGAACTCCTTTTTAATTCTCGGTTATAAAAATACGACGATCAAAACCTCGTCGTTCGAACTATACAATTACTATACCAATCAAGTTCTCGTTTCACAACTTAACATCTCGATTTCAATTAATACCTATCATTTCATAACTCGGATTAACACGTCGTCAACTACGAACTTGATCACTTATTGATAACATTCATTAATCTCCAATTATTTTCCTTATTCGACATTTCTATCAACAATTTCGTTCATTCATTTGTGTCTTACGATTTCCATTATATTTTTAGAAAAATTTCAATTAAATCATATAATCATCTAACATCAATTATAACACTAATCCATTATTATAACATCATTAGGATCAAACCTCATTGAACCCCCAATTTCTCACATAAAATCGGTAATAACAAATTTAATAGGAGGGATGATTTTCTTCCTTAATTCGATCCATAAATCCCTTCCTAAGCTCACTACAACATGAATTAACCATTGATTAACCCTACAACAACATTAATTGAATTTCAATGCCTCAAACCCTAACCCCTAAATCGGTTCATCATTAGAAATTAGGGAAATGATTTCTTCTTTGCATAATTCATCAATTAAACCACTCCCTAGCTCAATTATCCAAACAAATTAAGAATTAAATCATCCTACTAATAATCCATAATTTTCGGTCAACATGAAAATTAAAGGATTAAAATTTTACTTGGATAGAATGAAAGAGGAGAGGATTACCTTGAATTTATATGAAGATGGAAATGAATTTAGATGGATGGATGATGATCTTGTGAAGAAAATTTCCTTGTAGAACTTGTTCTCTAATGGAGGATGAAAAAGAAATGGAGAATGTGTATGTATGTGTGTGTCACGTGAGTGAGGAGAGGAAAAGGGAGAGTTATTAGTTAGTTTAATGGAATAGTAACTAACATAGGTGTCCATTAATAATATTTAAAATACATGTAGAGTAGGATGAGTCATAAAGTTATACCATATAAAAATCTAACATCCTAATGTACATATATATATAAGT
Organism: Schizonepeta tenuifolia; assembly: GCA_029490685.1. Taxonomy (NCBI): domain Eukaryota; kingdom Viridiplantae; phylum Streptophyta; class Magnoliopsida; order Lamiales; family Lamiaceae; genus Schizonepeta; species Schizonepeta tenuifolia. Next base: position 89,549,466 of record CM055955.1, on the reverse strand, counting down.
CGGTCATGGAGAAAATAAATCCTCCAAATACCGCATTTTCCGGCACGTTACGACGTTATAAAAAATCGAGCAATAAAAATACGTATTCGGCTTGTTATCGTCGAATTCCGATTCGACCATTAAATCCGATAAATATAATATACTTAAAAAGTATATTTTAAACTTTAAAATTAAATAAAAATTCGGGACATCACAGTCCGAATTTTGTCCGGAAAATAATAAAAACGAACTTTCTCGGGCGAACTCGTATCGCAATTTCGTGAATGTAAAAATCAGACGGTTTCCCGATCTGAGTTCTCGAACTAAAAAGTTTTCGTTCGCGAAAACCCTAATACAGTATTCGTTTCACTGATTTCCGGAATTTATTTTTAAAAACGGATTTCACCGTTGGTCTTAGAATTGAAAATCAGAAGCTTAGGCGTGCAAAGCCTTAATTTCTTATAAAATTTTATTTTAAGCGACGGAGGAAAACCTGGGGTATTACAGCATGAATAAATTTTAGACTCGTTAGCTATTTTCTAAAAGAAAATCTCATAGGAACTTAGAAGTAGAAATTCATCTTCTCAAGACTAATTTACTATTTTTTTATATATAAATTTTCGGGAAATAAGGACTTTCTATAGTTATCTTATTCTAACTTTAATATTTTATAGGGACGAAAATTCGGGGTTTTACAAGAAGAAATAATAGCATTATTCCTACAAAAATAAAAACAAATTAGATTATCAATTAAATAGTTACACGAAAGGATACAAAATCGACTTAATTCTTTATACAAAATCTGATGAGTAATTTAATGTTGCGTGAGAAAACATTTCTAAGGTGCTCAAAATAAGATTCTTGCATTTTAGTTTTTATTTATTTAGTAACTAATTTTTTTTATAATATTTAGTAATTAGATATAAGTACAATATATTTGTTTTTGGAATGTAATAGTGCTCTATCATTATATTTTCGGAATTTAAGGGTTATATTACCGTTTAAATTCAACTCATACTATAAAAAATAATTTGACGTATCAATAATACCCATTTTAATCATGTGTTGGGAAAATTAGTAAGGTTTTGATTTCTACCAAAACCCAATTGATCCCAATTGAATAGATGTGTCTTTGTTTACTTTTTAGCTAGAGCTCACTCTTTGAGCGTAAGGATTTTACTCTTTATGCATGTTAGGAACTGTTGAAGTCACAAGTCTAAAAGTGAAGAAGAAGACTAGGAGTGTCACAGCCCGAATTCTGGCGTATAAAGACGACTAGAATCTATTGGACAATGAGGTGAAACCTCGAATATAAAACATAACTCAACAAGGGATCATGCTCGGGAACAAGAGAATATAGATTGAAAGCGATAACAAATGGAAAATGCTTTCAATTCTAATCTCAAATAAACGAGCATCAATAAATAATTCAAATGTCGAAAGCAATTAAAACATCACAATCCAAGTCAAGTAGAATAAAAGGGGAAACGAGTAATAGTTTCGAGCCTCAAGCTCATTGTATCGACACAACATCAAAGTAATTGTTCAGAAATTTAAAACAGATAATGTTGTTTATCATGCAGTGGAATAACTAACTCAAGTCTCACAATTACATATATGAAGATATGCAATTGCAAGCTTAAACCAAAAGAAGACTCGACTTTATTCAAATAAACACACCGTCGAGCACCATCCGCCATCCTCATCTTGCTAACCTGCAAGTTTAGAAATACATGCAGGGTTGAGTACTTTGTACTCAGTGAACACATGCCAAAATAATTTAAAACTTTGCTCGATAAAGCTATAGAATTGAATTTGCCTTGCCACTGCATATCAAGTGTTAGTACAATTTAAAACGTTTAACTTGTGCATGCAAAAACATTTTATTTTCTTGAAACGACTGCGCAGTCAAAATATATAATTTGAATAACAGGTATGAATCAATCTACCACATAATTCTTGTGTATCGAGAAGTAGGCCTCCTTCTCAAACACTGTGACCGGCCCAACCGAAGCAAGATTCACAATTACGTCAAATAATTAATAACAACACGTGTGTTCATGTCTCACATAGGATAATAATAACTCAAGTAAATGATCAAACATACCAAAACTCAGATAAAATGGCAAGTCAATTAATTTCAAAACTCACCTAGTATGATAATAATAAACACATTCATCACTATGTTTTGGTTAAAAAGTCCACCTGACTGCAGAGGGGTTTGTTGGGTTACCTGTTTTCTTCTCTTGCTTTCACTTCTCGGTTCCGCTCGTTCCTTCAAGAATAACATCATATAAAGGCGAGACTATTTACTCGAAAAACATAACGAACTAAACGCTCGACTGAAAGATTTCTATTTAACTCGGGTTTCTTAACTTATCTCGACTTATCAAACTCGATCTTTCTCGATTTCTCAGTTTTATCCAATTACTAAATCAACAGACTCTTAGACTCAGAAACTTGACTAAAAAATATCCAAACATTTTAATAACTTAATAATCAATAAATATCACTACGTCATTTTTCTCATAAAATGTGTCACTGCTCGGAAAATTACCAAACTCAGCAAAAAGATTCTAATTACTTCTAATTATTTATTAAATTGATTAAATTTTCTTATCTTTGACTTTGACTTGACGATAACTTTCACATACTAACTCGATTTCTCATTATTTAATTTCATTACTCGATAACTTTCACATACTAACTCGGTTTCAAGAATTTCAAAAAGCTACTTCAATTATTTTAACTTCATCTTTGACATCTAATCATCAAATTATGCAATACTAACATGCAACATCGAAAATCATCAACTCTATACCTCATATTGTTCGAATTATTTTTTATAAAAATTTTATAAAAATTTATACTTCTTATTTCTTCGCTTAATCATCCTCAAATCAACAACTAACACTTACTCTTAACAAATATCATCAAAGTTAGCACAAAACCATCAACTCTATATATACATATATATACATACATACATACATACATATATATATATATATAAATATGTACTCTCTAAGAATTAGGAAAAATTCATATTCTTCAATTTAATTAATTTCTCAAGCTTTTATATCATTTAGAAATCATCATTATCAACTCTTATATCACGAATCACATAACAAAACTTCCTAAATCTATACTCATAACCATGGACTTTTAGGAGAGAAAAAGGAAGAAAAATTCATCTCATTCAATCAATCATACACAAGCTCTTAGATTAGATTCTAGAACACAAATCCATCATAAAAATCATACTTGAATCATCAATCTAAAAATACCTAATCATGCTCAAATTTTTGGTATATATATATATATATCTTTAGATTTTCTCCTTCAATTTGCATACACATAAACACACAAGGATGATGAATATCATACTCAAAATCAAGAATCAAAACTTCCTCTTCTAACATTATTTTCGACAGTTTTTAGGGGAGGGAGGAATCAATTTCTAACTTCTATTTCCTTGCATAAAAATCACTCAAAAGATCAAAGATCAAAGCTAAAATGAGAGACCTCGATTTCCTTGCTTAAGAGACCATTTTGATCGAACAAGAGAGGGAGGAAAAGAGGGGATTTCTTGGGTTCTAATCAATGGAATCGAACAAGAATCAAGAGACTTGATCGATCAAAGGACTTCAATCCACGCAACTCTTAGCTCCATACAAGCTAAAATCAAGCTCCATCTTTGGACACAAGGCTGCCGATTTTCAAAGAGAAAAGAAGAGAATGAATCCTAGTCTCAAATCGATCACCATGACTAGAGGATTACAAATATCTTATTAGTTTAGTCGTTGGATGATCGGAGGTTGAGTTATTGCCATTTTTGGAGCTTGAACTTGTTCATCAATGGTAATTAGTGTGTGTGAGTGTGTGTAACCGAGAGAGAGAGATGAGAGAGGGAAGGAGATCGGTGGGAGAGAGAGAGATGCGAGAGAATTAGAGAGAGAAATGATTGTGAGAGAGAGAGAATGCATGAGGGATAGTGGGGAGAAATGAGAGTGGATAGGATTTAATTGAGTTTTAGTTGTACCCGGTAGTAAAAAACGCGATATAAAATTCGCCGGAAGAAAAAGTTACCCGGTACAATTTAACCCTAATTTCTCATTAAACTCTCAAATGACTCGAGACTCACCATGACTCTTTCTCGACGTCGGAAAACTCTCTACTTCATCTCAAACTTCACCAAATAAATCAAGGAATCCAGAAATCAAGTTTTCAGATTAAAATTTCGAGCAACAAAGAAAAAGTCGAAATTCACTATTCATATTGGACCTTCAAGTGAATTTTCCATCGGACGATTTCTGACGACTCTCAAACCTATCTAAAAACTTCTAGAATCATTTTTAGACTCAAAAGACACTAATTAGACAATTCGGAAAAGTTCGATAATATAGCAAAAACTCGGGAAAAGTTATTATTCATCCAAAAACGAAACTTCTCAAATTTTTTCTAAATTCAAACCCAAACTCAAACTCAATCAATTCATTACACAATCTCTTCGGATAACCGAAATGATAAAAATCACGTAAAGGCATTCAAATGCAATTTAGTAATTTCACAAGAAAATTTTATTTCTCAGAAATTTTATCACACAAAGGCACATAATTAAGGAACATAAACTCAATTAAGATGAACTTAAAGACTTATAAGAGATAGGGGTATTACATCCTCACCCCCTTAAAACAAATTTCGTCCCGAAATCTAATAACATTGAGTAAAGAGCTCGGGAAACCTTTCTTTCATCTTATCCTTGAGTTCCCACATAGCTTCTTCAAGATCATGGTGTCGTCATCCAATCTTAACTAAGGGAATCAATTTCGTTCTAAGCTGCTGAATCTTACGATCGTCTTTCCTCGTAACTTAAGTCGGGCTTAAGAGTTACATTTTCTTGGCGAATTATGTGCTTCGGGTCGAACACGTACTTACGTAACTGTGATACGTGAAACACATTATGTAAATTTCCAAAACTCGACAGCAAAGCTAACCTATACGATACGACTCTAATCCTTTCTTGGATTTCGTACGATCCGATAAATCTAGGCTCTAGCTTTCCCTTAACTCCAAATCGATGTACTTCTCTCGAAGGAGATACTTTCAAAAAGACTTTACTTCCTATCTCGAACTCTATTTCTGATCTTCGGCGTACGATTTTTGCCGACTCTGAGCTTCCTTGATCTTCTCATGGATCTGACGGATATCATCTCCTTGATAGCTTTGGATCCTATTACTTTTCTCTCGCCTACTTCGTCCCAGTAGGGCGGAGATCTACACTTCTTTCCATAAAGAGCTTCGTAAGGGGCCATTCCAATCGTATTCTGATAGCTGTTGTTGTATGCAAACTCGACTGAAGGCAAAATCTTCTCCCAATTTTCTCCTTTATCTAGCACCACGACTCTTAACATATCTTCTAAAATTTGGATTGTCCTTTTTGACTGACCATCCGTCTGAGGGTGGAAAGCTATACTGAACTGTAATTGCATTCCTAGCTCTTTCTGAAAGCTTTCCCAAAAAGGGCAGTAAACTTGGAATCTCGATCAAAGGTGATCGTCTCAGGAACTCCATGTAATCGCACAATCTCCTTAACATAAATCTGGGCCAACTTGTCTGATCCATAGGTGATAGGAATAAGTATGAAATGAGCGGACATCGTCAATCGATCCACAATCACCCATATGGATGTATTTCCCTTCTTTATTTTTGGCAAACCTGTCACAAAATCCATATTAATATCATCCCACTTCCATGTCGGGACTGGAAACGGTTGGAGAGGTCCAAAAGGTCTTTGATGTAAAGAATTCACTTGCTGGCAAGCTAAACATCTTTCCACAAAAAAGGCCATGTCTTTCTTCATTCCTGCCCACCAAAATTGCTGCTTCAAATCTTGGTACATCTTTGTACTGCCGGGATGGGCGGTATACGGGGTATCATGGGCTTCACTCATGATCTCGTTCTTTAGCTCTTTATCATTTGGTATACATAGTCTACCACAAAACAACAAGGCATTGTAATCCACTAGGTAAGCTTACGCGTGCTTCACCAAACGCCCACTTGAATTTCGGGTTCCAAGCAAACCTAACCAATTCGATTTCGGGTTCGAACAAGACCCCTCAACACTTTTCCTGGCAAGTGTTCAGCCTGTCTTAGATTCTTGGTTCTAAGGAACCAACTCTTAGATTCCTGGTTTTAAGGGTCCTCTGGTTGAATTTCGGGTTCCAAGCGACCTGGTATTGGATTACTGGTTCCAAGGGACCAAGTGACTTTGACTACGAGTTCAAAGTCACACTTAAGGTTTGGATTTGGGGGAAGAAATCCAACAAAGAAGCCTACTACACTTTAGGAGAGTGGAGACTTCAACCTAAGACAACAAACTCAATCTCTTGTGAAAGAGTTTACTGGGACACAAATAAAGCAAGAACCTGCACTCAAAACTCTATCAAGGAAAAGCTTCTTCATAGGAGGAGGTTTTCTTGCTTGAGGAGAGAGGTAGTCTGCTGCTGCGACTACTCTTGTTTTCTCTCAACTCTTCTAATGTGAAAAATTGTGTCACCGTGCTTAGATGTGGAGACCTCTATTTATAGAGGAAAAGGTCAAACTAGCTGTTGGAAAAAGCTATTGACCCTCTGCCAAAAGCATGGCACTCCACGTGCTTTACTGGTAACTTTTCCAGAAACGGTACCTACGACCATGCTTTTTGCACGTCGCTGTTGTCGGTCCATTTATGGTAAGTTTTCCAGCTGACTTTTGCTCCGAGTAGGCTCGATTTTAAAGGATTAATTCTTTTCTTATTAGAAAGTAAACAAATTGAGCGGAACATTTATTCAAAGGAATGTATACAAAAAGGATGAAGTACTATGTTGTATACATTCTTGCTTTTACTAAAATTACCTTATTTTTTGTGCCAAAAATTTAATATATAAGTATCATTATTCTTCTTTGTTGTTTTCAATTTTATAATTTATACTACATTTTATTATTTGTTCATGTGATTTGACAATTTATATATTATTACATATTTTTATAATTTATACTACATTTTACTCCTTATTCATGTGTTTTGATCATCTATTACATATTTTATAATGGATACTACCATGCAATGCAAGGGTGCGAATCTAGTAAAAATAAATGTGAATTATATAATGTATAAATTTATGTAGCCACATTATGGCTAGCCATAAATTAATTCAAGTAGAAGAAAATTTTGACTGATTTATGATTCTAAGTTCTAAATGACTTCTAATAATTTAAATTTTTAATTTCTAGAAACTTAATACTGATAAATTTGAATTTGGAGGCAACATGAAATCCCGATAAATATAATAGAGGGATATTAAGCTTTTATCGAAAGAATGAGAGATAATAGATTTACACTAATTAATAGCATAATTTAAATCAAGAATATGATAGTAACATAAAATATATGTTTGTACTCTTTAAAATAAATAAAAAAATTTAACTAAATCGATCAATTTTGACATAATGAACCAAATTATGGCTAGTCATATTATGCTTAAATAGCATCACTCAAATAAAACTATTGATATGATGTACTAGTATTCTACTTGATCCAAATTTGTTATCAATTTCTAGTCAGTGACACATTTGTTTTCTTGTTATAATCGAGTCATGTTATTAAACATCCATTTTCGTATCCCTTCATTTCTTCTTCACTTTTTCTCTACTTTTTTTGTGAACAACTCATCTTCAAGATAGTCGGTCAAATAAGCTATACCGGACAATTGATAATTGCTGTCATATGGTTGATTCAATAATAGCATCCACATGTTAAAGAATAACACACAATCAAAAAGTAAACACCATCGTCACCTGTTAAGACTAATTTCTACACAAATTGTATTGTATTGTGTTGATGTGGACATCAAATATCTCTGTTTCATCTCACAATGGGTTCTTCAGATATTAGCTTTGATTTTGTAAACTAATTATAACAAATTCCTAAGTTTCCCTATTCTATGGAAAATGAATTGTTAGGAATTACAATACAAGTGTGAGATTTTTAGTAACATAGCGATTGCTTCGATAATCAAAGATGAATATTACAAGATCAAACCATAGAAAGTCCAGCTAATTTTGAACACGACAAAAAAGAGACATGAATCATGCGTATAATAAGTAATTATTTAATAAAATTATTAAAAACAATATGTTTGGTTGTTAAATAAATTGTTTATGGTTTTTTTTTTAAGGTGTTTTTTCTTCTCAAAATCATTAGTTCCTTTTGTAATTTAATGAAAATAATATTAATGAGGTTAGCATTTAGTCATCCCGAGTCGTTGACTGCAGTAGATAATAATGATAATTAGGCAAGGGTTTACCCACCCGAATATGTTCAACGGAAATTTATTTTTATGTTGTGATTTATAAGTAAAAATTTTAGTTTCTTTTGCTACTTATTTTTCTATAGATTTCTTTTGTATATAATGGTTGGCTGATAAGCTCGTTTAGATTTGTTTTATATATATGCATGTCATCGACCCATTTAAAAATTAATTTTGTTAATTATTTTTGCCTCAAACTCACATAGTAATACGGCGAATAAGCTCGTTTAGATTTTATATGTACGCACATGTCCCTAAAATCGTGTAAAAGATAATTTTGCTATTTATTCTCGTCTCGAACTCGTATAGTAATACTACTAATAAGCTCGTTTAGATCTTATATATACGTGCATGTCCCTAAACGTGTTTAATGAATGTATATAGAGGGCAAGCATATATATATATATATATATATATATGAAGAGGCTGATATAGGAACTCATAGTTATATGAGGCCGTAGGAACCATGAATTTTTATTATATTAGTTAATGCATAAATTACATTATTTCAATGCACAAATATATACTAATAAAAAAAATTAAAAAATGATATATTTAATGCATTGTCTGATTTAGTTAGTGCATTAAATTATTTCATATTGTGCATTAAAAATGTGTTTAAATATTTGTGCATTGAGTTAGTGTAATGTGCCCTTTGCCATGTTTGTGCATTAAAGTACAACATTTTGTGCATTTTCGAAGTGATATTAATGCATGGTTCCTACGGAAATATATAAGGATGAGTTCCTACCAAATCTACACCTTATATATTATATATATATATATTCAATAAACAAAAACATACATGTATGATTACAAATAAGAGTTGTCTGCAAGGGGAAGCATATGTATTCAAATAAAAAAAACATAACATAAATTAGAATAAAAACCTTTAAACTTATCTGCAATCGAAGTGAATGATATAAATATATGGATCACAAACAAATTTAATAGCCTGTTGTATTCTATGAAAATCTTGTTATTTATTCTCGTCTCAAACTTGTATAGTAATACGACTAATAAGCTCGTTCAGATTTTATACATAGGTGCATGTCCCTAAACCCGTTTAAAAATTAATCTTGTTATTTATTCTTGTCTCCCTTCATTATTATATGATTAATGTTTTTTATAAAAATATAATTATTTATTTGATCAACTAATAAATAAGTTGATCAAACAAAATTGGTGAAGCAAAAGATGAGAAAATACGCATTGATTGTGGGTATTCATAGGCTTTCTAATAGATAGAATTTTATTGAAAAATTAATAAATACTACCAAATTTATTAAAAAACATATATGTATGTAGATACCTTTTTATTTCTTCTAATTATTTTATATCATGCAAATACCTATTTTATTTTGTTGATGGAAATGCAGATATGTGTTTTTAAATTTATCGTTCTTTTATATTTCCAACCATTAACTATTAACTACTATTAAATTGAACCTTAAATAATACTTTCACTCTAGAAAATTCACACGTATGAGTGCCAACAAAAATTTATTCATCATACATTGTTTCATGTAGTGTTGAGGTAATTAAAAAAATAAGTAGATATATTTTGTTTTTATCATTTGATAGGTCAAATATTACATGGGGAACTTCGCCTGTAAAATAATATCATAAATATAAGTAATTCTTCAGCCAATTAGTAACAAATTGGCCAAATTCTATCGTGCAAAGTAAAATAAATTGTATTTTGACCAACTAATTAACCTGCCAAATTTTATTTTTGATGCAAAGGATGAGATAATGCATTTTGATTCTAAGTATTTATAGGCTTTTTAATAGATGGAGTTTCATAGAAAAGCGATGTGGAATAGAATTATTAGTATTAAAAATCTAATATTTTATGTTTATTAATACAGAAAATTTGAGAATTTAGATAAATGAAAATAAAGAGATTTTTTTTTTGGGAGGGAGGGGGGATATAATTTTTTATACGTAAAGCCATTTTCGTTTTAATAATATACTCCCTCCGTCCAAATGTAGATGTCCCATTTGGTCTGGGCACGGAGTTTAATAAAACTGAAAAAGGTATTTTGAGTGGTGTAAAAGTTAAACAGTAGGGGTAGTAGTAATACAATAATTAGTGTAGTTAATCTTTGTTGACTTTTTGTTGGATTTCTTTATTATCTTTTTTGTTACACTTGAACTAATTCTTTTTTATTATGGACTTCAAATTTTTTCGACTTGTTGGACTCGTTTTTTTTTTTTTCCGACTTGATTTTACTGCTTATGCCTTACTTATTTTTTCGACTTATGCCTTAGTTTTTTAAATTCGAATTCATTCTACATCTTGTTGCTTTGTTTTTTTTTTCTTAATTCCTTTCCCTTTTTTTTACTGGTTCGTTTTTTTTTCTCTTAATCGACATAATTACAGAAACAAAATTACAGCTGATAATGATAATGATAATGAACAACATGAAGTAATCGAGCAATGAACAACAGAAAATTTAATTCCAGCAATGAAACAGAAAATTGAACAAAGAAAATGAAATCAATTAACAGCTGATGTGATCAATTAACATTGGAGGCAAAAATGAAATCAATTAACATTGGAGGCAAAAAGGTTCACTTTTGGAGCCAAATCTAAATAAAGTACACTTTTGGCACACTAAATTACAGCTGATGTGATAAAAAACAATGGAGGGAAATTTCAAATGCTACCTAACATCAAATTTCACCATAAATACAGCTATCTACCCTCATTTCTCCTCAGCTAACACCATTAATACAGCAACAAAAACAGCAGGAATGGCAGAAACAGTGAAGAAGCCTCATTTAAGTAATGAGGCAAAAAAATAGAGTTGCACAGTGGCTTTTACAACACAGCAAGGATGACAAACTGGACCATGGAGCAACGAAGATGGCTGCAGAAATGTTCCACATCAATGTAAGGACCATATTTAGGGTTTGGAAGGCAGCTCTTTAACAGTAAGCTCTTGGTAAGCCTGTTTTTCTTGTAAATCTGAAAAAGGGGTCAGTCAACAAGAAAAAAAGGAACTTGGTGTGGAGAAAGTGAAGAAATTTTCAGTCTTAGAAAGGAGCTCACTTAGGAAGTTGGCAGAAATCTTAGGTGTTAGTAAATCCTTGTTACACAATTGGATTAAATAGAAGAAACTGAGGAAACACACAAATGCAATCAAGCCCTTTCTCAGCCCTCAGAATATGATAAATAGACTCACTTGGAGCCTTACTCAACTCAGTCCAATCATAGAGCAGGGGAAGATTCTATTTCAGAAAATGTACAACACAATTCATGTTGATGAGAAATGGTTTTACTTATCCAAAGTGGCAGGGAGGTACTATCTATTACCAGATGAAATAGAACCACATAGGACTGCTCAATCCAAAAGATTAATAGAGAAGATCATGTTTTTATGTGATGTGTCAAGGCCCATAATAGACAGCAATGGAACAATTTTATTTGATGGGAAAATTGGCATTTATCCATTCATATGCACTAAACCTGCCTTAAGAAACTCAAAGAATAGGCAGAAGGGTACCATGCAAACAAAAGTAGTACAATCCATCACACATAATGTCACCAAAGCATGCTTCATAAACTGGGTAAATTTTACAAACAATTTTCTATCAGAATTGCACATATTCATCATTTAGTTGTTGTGAATTAACCCATTGTTTCATGCAGCTCATTCCAACTGTAAAGGCATAGTAGCCTGATTTTCTAAGCAAGGATATATGGATACAGCAGGACAATGCCAAACCACATATGAAGATTGATGATCCAGCATTCATAGAGGCTGCAACAAGTGATGGATTTAACATACAACTAGTGAACCAACCAGCTCAGTCACCAGACACTAATGTGTGTGATTTGGGATTTTTTTAGAGCAATTCAGTCATTGAAGGACAAGAAGTAGGCTCATAATGTGGATGATATGTGCAAGAATGTCATGGAGGCATTTGATGAGTTTCCAGCATGGAAACTGAACAATGTATTCCTAACTCTACAAGGCTGCCACATAGAAATCATGAAGAAGAAAGGGAACAACAACTACAGAATCCCACACATGAACAAGGAAAGGCTTATAAGACTTGGAATACTACCAGAAACTCTTCAAGTAGAAGAGCAGCTAGTGAATGATAGCCTGGAATATCTCAAACAGCATGAAGTAAAAGCAAGCTCAGGATTCAATGTAGATCACATAGTGGAGGGACTGCAGCAGTTTTCAATGGATCACATAGTGCAGGGATTCCAACATTGGATTTTAAGAGATTAGAGTAGTGAAAAAGCAGCTTTTTGGCAAGTGTTTACAGGGACTAACAAGACACACATGTTTTGGTCTTGTTTGGAATGTAAACATCAAGTGTTTGTCTCAGCTTTTTTGAAATGAAAGCACAATTGCATCATTGACAGTGAATGTTGTTAAGCCTTCCTAAGTAGGTTCAAATTGAGGCCTACTGGTTGCTCAAGCAACAGTGTAGCATGCATCAGTTCATCATCAGTTCATTTATCCATTCATATATCAAGTGTAGAATGCATCAGTTCATCAGTTCATCCATTCAGTCAGAAAATAGGCATCACCAGCCCACCCACATAGAGCCACAGATTCAGCAAACATCAAGTATAGTATCATAATCAGCATATACACAGAAATCAATTTGAATTAGAAAGCGCAGCATATACACAAAAAATAGGCATCACCAGCCCACCCACATAGAGCCACAGACTCAACAAATATCAAGTGTAGTATCATAATCAGCATATACACAGAAATCAATCTGAATCAGAAATCGCAGCATATACACAGAAAATAGGCATCACCAGCTCACCCACATAGAGCCACAGACTCAGCAAACATCAAGTGTAGTATCATAATCAATCAATCTAAATCAGAAATAAGAGAAATAAGAACACAATCACCTAGTGTTTAGGGTTAGGATTCATCGGTAGCAAACCCCTAGCCATGTATTTGGCATTCCACGCGCCGTAGGTCAGATAAATGTCATCAAGGTCATCGAATCCCGTCTCTAGACTCTCTGGCACCACCGTATCATCGAGGGAATCAGAGAGAGGGTCATGGTGGAAGCAATCCAGAGAGCTCGACTCCGATTCAGAGCTGGATAGAGACCACCGTTGCTCATCAGGGAAGAGCCCACCGGTGGCCCGCCACCAGTCGTACTCCGACTCCGTCACCAAGTTCTGCCCATTCTGAGAGAATGAAAAGGCGTGAGTCGCTGGATCCGGTGCAATCGGAGCAGGATGCGGTGAAATTGCAGCAATCGGACCACGAGGAGGCGAAATCGGAGCACGAGGCGGCGTTCTCGAAGCAGGCAACCGGGATTTCTTGTGAGACATCTCCGATGAGAGATGTCAAATTTAGGGTTCCACAGAAGGACGAGAGAGATGAGATTTAGGGTTCCACGCAAGGAAGAAGTGAAGAGAGCGAGAGAGATGAGATTTAGGGTTCCACAGAAGGGAGAGGCGAAGAGGAGGAGAGATCGAGAGCTAGGGTTCCACATAATAGAGAGTCGAAGAGAACGAGAGAGAAGACAAAAGCAGAAGTGAATGAGAATTAGGGTTCCACAGAAGTAATTGGATTGGGTCAGATTTTGTTTTTGGGTTGGGTGTAAGTAGATTGGGCTGGGTAGGTGTTATAATTAGTGGGTTTAATTACTAAATAATTAGGGAGTTAATTAAATTGTGCTAAAAATAAATTGTGGGTCCACAATGGCAAAGGGTAGTAATTATATGAAAAAGGGAAGGTATTTTTTGTCTAAAAAGTGAAGTAGGACATTTTACATTTGGACAAGCAAAAAAGGTAAGTAGGACACTTACATTTGGACGGAGGGAGTATATAGATGATAAAAAGATATTAAAGGGTAAAGTAGTATCAATATACGAGTAAGTGACGTAATATTTGATATTTATTTTATTCAACTTTTCTATTTTGCTAAAACATTAGAATAGACAAAAAAAATTATAATTCTTTTATTTACGTCAAGTCGTCAACGTAATAATTTGCAAAATTAAACAAACTAAGATTGACTATAATTGGCAAAACTAAACTTCTTATAAAAATAAAATTTTTTATTTGACCAAATAATTAGTTATTAATTGATCAAATTAAATTGATTGTGCAAAACCTTTACGGGATGGTATGGTTACACATTGATCTTGAGTATTTATTTAAGTTGTTCAAGAGTAAAAACTTATTGAAAAACGAAGTGGGATAGATTATATAGAAATCAGTAGGAATGGAGAAATATAAATTTTTACTTTATTAATTTCAAATTTCTTTAATATTTATGATAAATAGGTATTGTTAATTATTTATTATTATTTCCTTCTTCATTACTTTTATCCCTCTGCATGGATTTAAGTTTTGACTTCTTCGGCCATGTATAATATTTTTTATTACCAACTAAATAATGTTCATTAAATATTATTAAATAGGAATGACATATTAGATTGAATTACATTCTCCAATACGGAATAGAGTCTCACGCATAGAATATTGCTAGGTATGAATGTAACATTTATAATATTATGGAAGTCTTGAATCTAGCTATTCGGACATAGTATGCCCGGACATAAACGGTTCGACTAAGAAAAAAATCGTCGGTATTCCCTCACATTCACTCCCCCTCAAAATTTTCCTTCTCATCCCCCAAAGAAATCTCTTCCTAATTAAAATTATATTAATTAAGACCATATTTCATCGACATAAACATTTTCTCTTCTCTTCTAATTAAAATTCGAAGAGAGTATTATTGTACATTCATAAATGGCCGAAATTAATGAAAAAATTGTGTAAAATTAAATTTTTTACTTGATCGAACAGGTTATGTCCAGACATAGTATGTCCGAATAGCTTTATTGATAAATAAAAATGCTTTAAATGACGATTTAAGATAAATATTAATACTAAATGGAGAAAGCGCCACGTAAGACCTAGATTTAATGGGAGACCTCGAATCCGCATCGGTAGTAATGACGATTAATTTATCCTCTGAAAAATATAGATAGATTATTTTTTATTTGGCTAACTTATTAATTGATCAAATTAAATATATTTTGCAAAATAACTGGAGTATTAAAAAATATTGATCAAATTAATTTTTTCAACAAAAATAAAATTATTTTATTCGACCAACTGATTAGTTAGCCAAATTAAATTTGATGTGCAAAGCATATTAGCTTTGAATATTTATATAGGCTCATCACGAATGAAGTATTAATGTAAAAGCAATGTGAAATATTCTTGTCATCCAATTATCTTGAAAATTATGAAAAAAACTCATTATTAAATATTGGGATTATATGGTATGTTGCATACATATCGTCATTTTAATATTTTTCATTCCCTTACTATGCAAGAATTTGAAAATAATATATTAAACTTTGATTGGATTACATATATGATATATTATATACATAGGGTCTTTACAAATATTCCATATATATTATGTAAGAAAACTTATACTAAATATAAAATATATATTGACAGAATTATGAATTAAAAATACATAAAGTGAAAATTTAAGATAAATAGGAATACCGAATCGTGGTTGCGCCACGTAGGATCTAAAATTAAGGTGAGAGCTTGAATCAACATTTGCGTTAATAATATATATATATGAGTGAAAGACCCATATAGCAAAAACCCCCTTTAGATACCAATAGTTGTCAAGGAACATAATATGGTAAAAATATAGCCAAAAATGTGATTTTGGGACAATTATACCCTTACTACATTGTACAAGTTATTTTCAGTTTCCAAACAAAGAAATCGTATCATCCCCATTTCATTTCCCATCTTACTTTTTCTCTCTCTAAAAAAACTCTCCCACACCAGAAAACCCCAGTTTTCTACCTCAAAACTTCCGCCACCTCCATTCTCCATGATTCTCCTTCCCCACCTCGTCTGATCCGCCTCATCTTCTCCTTCCCAACCTTCCGTCGTCCGCTGCTCTACCGTCTGCCGTCCGCCGCTGCCTCTTCGCCGGTAAGTTTTCTCTCTGCTGCTGCTCTCCCCCCCTCCCCTCTTCTTCTTCTCTACCTCTGTCTCACTTTTTTCTTTTCTTCTCCTTCCCAGCCTTTTCCCGTCCGCTGCTCCGTCGTCTGCCGTCCGCCGTGCTCCGCCGCTCCGTCGTTTTTTTTCAGATCTAGTTTTTTTTCAGACATGTAGATCTACGTTTTTTTCTTCATCTGAAAGTAGATCTGCTTTTTTTTTCTCATACCTGTTTTCTCAGACATGTTGCGAAATTCACAATTCGTATAATAGTGTAGCGAATGGTGAAATTCATAACTTCCTATGCATTTTCATTCGTTTATTTGAGTTACGAAATTACAATTTCGCAACATGTCTGAGGCTTTTTGAAGGTTTCGAATCTGAAATTTTTAGGTGTATAATGTTGCGAAATTCACAATTCGTATATTAGTGTAACGAATTGTGAAATTCGTAACTTTCTGTGCATTTTCATTCGTTTATTTAACGTTACGAAATTACAATTTCGCAAGATATTGGAGTCTTTTTAAATGTTGTGAAATTCACAATTCGTAACACAATTCGTATAATAATGTAGTGAATTGTGAAATTCGTAACTAATTGTGCATATGCATTTTGGTTCGTTAATTTGAAGTTCCGAAATTACAATTTCGCAACATGTTTGAGGCTTTTTAAATGTTTCGAATCTGAAATTTTTAGGTATATAATGTTACGAATTTCACAATTCGTAACATAATTCGTATATAGTGTTGCGAATTGTGAAATTCATAACTACGTGTGCATTTTCATTCGTTTATTTGACGTTACGAAATTACGATTTCGCAACACGTTTGGGACTATTTGAAGGTTCCGAAACTAATTTTTTTTGCGAATTTTACAATTCGCAACAAAATATACGAATTTCGTATTGAATAATATGTTGCTAATTCATATTTTCGTAACACGTTTTTGGAATTTCGGTCATAAAATGTTGCGAAATTACAATTTCGCAACATGTTTGAGGATTTTTGAAGGTTTCGAATCTGAAATTTTTAGGTATATAATGTTGCGAATTTCACAATTCGCAACAAAATATACGAATTTCGTATATAGTGTTACGAAATTCGTAATTACCTGTGCATTTTCATTCGTTTTTTTGACGTTACAAAATTACGATTTCGCAACACGTTTGGGACTATTTGAAGGTTCTGAAACTAAAATTTTTAAGCATATAATGTTGCGAATTTCACAATTCGCAACAAATATATACGAATTTCGTATTCAATAATCTGTTGCTAATTCATATTTCCGTATCACGTTTTTGGAATTTCGGTTATAACATGTTACGAAATTACAATTTCGTTACATGTTTGTGGTTATTTGTTAAGTATATGATGTTGCGAATTTCACATTTCGCAAAAAAAAATATACGAATTTCGTATATAATGTTACGAATTGTGAAATTCGTAACTAACTGTGCATTTTGATTCGTTAATTTGAAGTTACAAATTTACAATTTCGCAACATGTTTGAGGCTTTTTGAAGGTTCCGAAATGAATCATTTTATGTTACGAAATTAGCATTCGTATTGAATAATCTGTTGCTAATTCATATTTTCGTATCACGTTTTTGGAATTTGAGTTATAACATGTTGCGAAATTATATTTGTGGCTATTTGAAGGTTTCGAAACTGAAATTGTTAAGTATATGATGTTGCGAATTTTGAAATTCGTAACTAACTTTGCATTTTCATATGTTTATTTGAAGTTACGAAATTATAATTTCGTAACATGTGTTACATGTTCTGAAATACTAAATTGGTTTAATTGTTTGCTTATTACAGATAAAATGGATATTCAAGCGGAAGAATCTTGCCGCCAAACACCACCGGATCATGTTATGTTACGAAATTAGCATTTGTATTGAATATTCTGATACGATTTTGTCATTTCGTATCACTATGCCTTGACTTTCTGTTAAGATTTTATCATTTCGTATCAGTTCCATGTTACGAATTTTACATTTCGTATCTTGTTTCTCTGTTACGAATTTTACATTTCGTATCAATATGCCTTGTTTCTCTGTTACGAATTTATGATTTCGTATCACTTTGTCATAATTCCATGTTACGATCTTATGAATTCGTATCAGTTTGTCATGATTCCATGTTACGAATTCAATATTTCGAATCAAATGTGTCTTGTTTCTCTATTACCGATTTATGATTTCGTAACATCAGGCTACATGATAAAGCAATTACGAAAACAAACAAGTCGTAACACCAAAACAAAATCGTAACAAATCGTATCGTTACGAAATCAACAAATAGTAATAAATCAGTTACGAAAATAACAAATCGTAACACAAAAATAATCTTTAATTTGTGTTACGAATTTCATACATTCGTAACATAAGACATTACGAATTCATACAATTCGTAACAACAATATCATCAATCGTTGATTTCGTATTAGGAAATTAATAAATTCGTAACATAACAGATTACGATTTTGGCATTTCGTATCGCTATGCCTTGACTTACTATTAAGATTTTGGCGTTTCGTTTCTGTATACCTTGATTCCATGTTACGATTTTGTCATTTCGTATCACTATGCCTTGACTTTCTGTTAAAATTTTATCATTTCGTATCAGTTCCATGTTACGAAATTCGTATATTATGAAATTCGCAACATCAAATACTTAACAATTTCAGTTTCGAAACCTTCAAATAGCCACAAACATGTTACGAAATTGTAATTTCGTAACATGTTATAACCGAAATTCCAAAAACGTGATAGGAAAATATGAATTAGCAACAGATTATTCAATACGAATGCTAATTTCGTAACATAAAATGCTTCATTTCGAAAATTTCCAATTATCACAAACATGTTACGAAATTCTACTTTCGTAACTTCAAATAAACGAATCAAAATGCATAGTTTGTTACGAATTTTACAATTCGTAACACTATATACGAAATCCGTATATTATGTTGCGAATTTTGAAATTCGCAACAACATACACTTAAAATTTTCAATTTCGAAACCAGATCTGCAGATCTTCTTCTTCTACCTTTTTCTTCCTTTTTCTCTTTTCTTCCATCTTCTTCTTCTTCTTCTCTGTAGTCGCCGGAATCAGAGTGACAACTCGATGGCGGCGGTACAGAGACGAACAATGAGAGAGAGAGGCGCAGCTCGATAGCGCCGGCTGCGACGGCGAGAGGGCGACAGTGGCGGCGACTGCAGAGAGGCGGCAGCGGTAGAAAGATGAACAGTGAGAGAGAGAGTGACAACTCGACGGCGGCAGTACAGAGACGAACAGCGAGAGAGAGAGGTGCAGCTCGATAGCGCTGGCTGCGACGGGACGACGGCGGCGAGGACGTGTTCAGATCCGCCGACGAGAAGAAGATTGCCAAAAAAAACTAAGAAGAAGAGAAGCAAGAGAAAAAAAAAACGAGATGGAGGAGAAGAAAGAAAAGAGGAAACAGAGATAAGGAAGATAGAGAGAAAGAGAAAAAGTGAGAAAAGGGGTATTTTTGTCCACAAAATACATTTTTGGCTACAATTTAACCATATTAAGTTCCTTGACAACTATTGTAGTCAACTTAGTCAAATTGGCTATATGGATGAATTTCCTCTATATATATATATATATATATATATATATAGATTATCAACAATAAGACATCGTTAAAGGAAGCCAAGCAACCGATAATAAAAATGCGAATTCAGTTCCTCGCACAACATCTATTTCATACACAATTAATGTTTAATACATAACCTCCAGTAAAATGAATAATCATATCCATATTTTTATTGAAGGGGTAACCTAGCAGGCTTAAGTCCCTTTTACATATATCACGCTAGCAATCAAACAGGACGCTCACATACAATCTGAGAGGAATACAAATCCCAGACAAAAAGAAGGGAAATTTGAGCCAGTCATTAGAGCCAATAAACAGGGGCAAATAATTAATACAAAAAAAGAAAAATAAGTCTCTACCTTTCCAACGTCATACCAGCAGTACTGTCTTGTGTTCAAGAGTCGCACAACAAATAAAGCTTGAATGGATCCTCCAATGTATATCCCGCAATCTGATTTACATCTCAAGCAAAATGTAGATGAAAGGAGCCAAGTTATATTTAAAAATAAAACCACAAGCCTTCACAAAATCCCTTGGAACAGCTGTTCTCTTTGGACATGTATGCTGTCAGCCAAGATCCTGGTTAGATCTGAGTAATGACCTCATTATAAGCTGAGATATATGTATATATCTATAAGGGATACGTACGAAATTCACAATTCACAAGTTCTCAAAAATCTCGTCTCCTACATTATCTTCATAGCACTGATGTTTCCTATGCAGCAATCCCTGAAGAGACGGACAAAAGTTTAGTACAAAAACAAAATGACTGAAAGACAATATTATAAAGTAGCTTGCATAAGAACACAACTTAATTACTTTTCATCTATGCTCATTCAAGTTTATAATGCAATCAGCTCGACTAATCAGCCTTCCTTTCTCATGTAAGTATCAGAACCATCTAACTTTAAGCTTATGCATGCTAGCATAATCCACCGAAAATTAATGTTACATAGGCATAATTGAATCAACTTAAATGCTGGCATTCAGGTAAAACAAGTACATAATTACTAGTCACGTATTGATGGTTGCTGATGTTTCTTCCAGAACATCTAAGAGGATGTGCGCCAACATCATCACATACCCAACCAATCTGTTAGTCAAGAGAGAAAGCTTTCTTCCTCTCTTGTTAACTTCTACATTACAATGGTACACACTTTGTACAGCAAATCTTTGCCCATAACCTTCATGTTTTGTGTACTGCTAATTAGTTAGTTATTTATACAGTGACATATTTCTGTTGGAGAGAACTATGACTGCAGAAGCCTCCTAAAACAAGTGAAAGCAAAAGTGCAAATATATGAGGGTTGGCCCATATATAGCTTCAATAATATTTTCCAATGTGCAGTGCCACTAAATACGGTTATGGAATCAGACTAACGACAGATTTCAGTTGGAAAGTAACCTGACATGAGTGAATGCAAAAGTGCCAATAAATGAGGCTTGGTCCACAGATAGCTTCAATAAAAATTTGCAACGTGGTACTAAAAGCAGTAAATGAATCGGACTACAGAAAATGAGTCTATTTAATTATTACATACAAATAAGTGAAAAATTTAATATATTGGATCCTCCATGCACAAACTTTTACAACTTCAAATTTTCAATTTGGATGCTTCACAAGTGAATTAATCCCAAAAAAACTTTGCACCAAGTTCCACTCATGTTTTGGAAGTGTAGAGAAATAGAATACAATGGAAAGAAAAGAAATATTCATCATCATGAGTTCATTTCATGCAATAACAGAAAATGGCAAATATTTGCATCAAGACAAATATAAATTTGGTAAGTCATATATAAGGAAACAAAGAGGTGTGCAACTTTAGAAGAAGAATAAAAGAAATATTACCTCTACTGGATTGCCTATTGGGAAGGTCATAGCCAACCACATAATCCTCAGAATCTTTAGCAGCAACATCTTCTGAGTTTCCAAGCCCATAACCAAATGAATTAGAATTATCCAGCTCAGATGAAGCAGTTTGCCAAGTAGAATCACCATATACAGAACCACTGCGGTAGAAGTCCCCATAGGATCCCTCATAATCACCAGTTGAGGCAGCAAATGAAGATGTTGTGGCTACACCTGTTCCAGTGTTTCTTCCAAATCCCCCTGCTCCCACAGCATAACTATTATCTCCACCTCTGTAGCCAAAGTTTCCACCACTGTAGCCAAAGTTTCCACCATTGTAGCCGGAAGAACTTCCTCCAAGGGACCCAGCAACAGGGGAAGTACCCCAGTTTGATCCATTGTTTCCAAAGACTCCAAAACCACCACTTCCAGAATTAAAGTATGAAGCAGAGCCGGCACCATTTGGAGAACCATTAAGTGTGCCGTTTCCCCATACATTTCTAGGCGACGAGTTTAGAAAAGAATCACCTCTGCTGCTACTTCCGTTGTAACCAATAGGTGTGTTATACCTGCTCTGATTACTTGCAAAATAGGGGTTCAGAACTCGGCCACAACCTAGGTTGTTATTAAAGTTTGAGCCCCCGCCAAAACCACCACTCAAACCTTGCTCCATATTGACACTCAGTCCATATGCAGGAGAACCAAATTGTGAGAAACCAGCTCTACCACTAGCTAATGGATTATATCTACCATCCATCCTAACTCCATAACCTCCAACGGAGCTTAGATTATATCCTTGTGCATAGTTATTTAGGAGACTGTTGGCTCTAGTAAAGCCATAGTTATAACCAACAATTGGGCTCCGGCTGGGTCCCGGAGACAATTCTTTGGGAACTGCTCGCTTTACCTCAACCATTTTACCATTAAGTTCATGAAAAGTTTTGTGCAACACCCTATCTACTGCCTCCTCCGAATCATATGTAATAAACCCAAAACCTCTTGGCCTCTGCGTATTGTGGTCGTACATCACCACAACATCAGTTATGGTTCCAAACTGATCAAAATAGCTTTTAAAATCACTCTCAGTGACAGTAGATGCTAATCCTCCTACAAATATCTTTTTCGTGCGTCCAGGTCCTGGTGAACCTTGCATGCTTCCAGTGCTTCGATTTATAAGGTGCTGGTCATCCCTTGGAACAGCTTTCTTTGCTTCCACCTATAGATAAGATGAAAAGAATACATTAAGTGATAGAACTGCAAATTGCATAGCAGAGGTGTCATGAATCTTAGACCAAGGAGATAATAGAAGCAATCGACCTCCATTTTCCGTCTGCAAGCTAAAACAAGTAGCTTATGCAATATATAAGGCAGAAAAGTTTGTAACCAACTACATTAACTTATGCTGTACCAAGGCATTGATTTTAAGAAATTACTATGTAACTAATCTCCACATAACTTAATCAACCAACTTACAGTTCGTCCGTCAATCATGTGCTTCTCCTTGACCACCCTCTCAGCAACAGCAGGGTCTGCAAAGACAACAAAGCCAAAGCCACGAGCACGACCAGTGGTTCGGTCTCTCATGATCACTGCCTCCATAACATCCCCATATGTTTCAAAATAATCTTTGAGACGATCCTCATTTGTGTCCCAAGAAATCCCACCGATAAAGAGCTTACCTTGATCCACCTCCATCTTTTCTACAATTTAAAGAAGATTACATAGAGATTAAGAAATCCTCCATCAGACCAAAATGGAGAAAATGTAATCACAAAGCATTAAAGGAGAAAAACCAACAAAAATGAATATGATTAGACGAACAATAACATCTCCTAATTCGGCATTAGTTCAATCACAATTAAATATTGGCTGAATCAAAATGAATTCAATGATCCAATAAAATGCGCTAATCAATTCATGACTATCGAAGGATAAAGCAAGTCGCATAGGCTACAGATAATTGCAGCAGAAACGCACAGATATTGAAAGATTCTCGACTGCCGATCATCAACACATAAATATAATAGATCCAAGAGTAAATATATAGCCAACCAACAAGAAACAATTTTACCTTATCCAGAAAATCGGGCAACAACGGACAAACAAACACTGATCAAATACGAAATGCAGGATTTACAATAAAATCATTGGATCCTCATTCATCCAACAAACAAGCAAAAATCATACCTTATCCAGAAAATCAGGCAGGAATCTGGTAGCAGTCGCTGATCAAATATTAAGTGGGACACGCAGGATTTAATGTAAAATCATCGGATCCTTGGTTCGTCAATCACGATCAAATACTTGCAAACCTGAAATTCATAATTCATGGAGATCAGACAAACGAAAACAACAATCATCAATGTCAGTCGGTCTCCTCTCCATACAAACTCACCATTGAAAGAAGAAGAAAAAGATTGGAAAATTCGAGATAAACGAAGATCTAATGAGAGGAATATACATAAATGAAAACAGAGGATAATGGTATGCTCATCCTCTCACTTTACTTTCTCTCTCTCCTCTTCTCTCTCCCCCTCCCAAAGGTCCTTCTCTTCCTTTCTTTTCCTTGGTTATTCCACTCCTTTAAAACAAAATCAGAAGAAATGGAATTCCTTAGCTTAGATGAGAGGGATATTATTTATATATTTTTTTTACACAAATGAAACCAATTTAAATATATTATGGAAGAGAGAAAAGAGGGGTGTTTATGGCATTCTCGCCAAAATGTCTGGTGTAACAATATTTCAAGTTCACCGTAGATGACAGCAGATGTTGAGCTTTCTAGTGCAACTAAATAATTGTTTTCCTTAATTTTCTTTCAAATGTCTCATCTTTGATTTTTTATTGTTAATTTTTTCTCTTTTTCTATTTCTAGAGTTGGAAAGTAGAATCAAGATTCATTTCTTTCGCCAGAATATCATTACACTACAAGTATGTAACACATCTATCCTTAATTGTGTGACACCAAGCATTAGTTGGTTTTCCAATAAAATTTTAGACTTGATTTTATTTAATATAACTTTTTTCACTTTGATAGTTGTGCATTGAATTTGGAATATCAGCTAACCGCTTTAATATGATAAATGGCTATTCAAACTTAAATCGTAGGTTTATACGGTTTATGAAGTAGTTGCAGTGAATACATTAATTGCTATTGATTAATTTCGATCATTGGTGTATATTCCCTTTCTTTTAATCTTCTCTTAATTAATTCTCTCATACAGAAAATTGAGTAATTTTTTTTTTATCTTGAATCTTTCGTGAGATTTATTGTTATGTTTCACATTTTGTTTGATGATGATAATGACATGATTTTATATTATATATGTTGAACTAATAAAATTATAAATGAAGTAATAGTACAAAATTTGATGAAACAATTGTTTTATGGTTGGGACATATCTTTGGCCAATGCCATATGGACCACGGAAATCATTACCAAAGATAAATGTTCTCTTTTTTGGTGAACTCCAAAGAAAAACGTTGCAATAGTAACAACTAACAACACACTATATTCACTTACATAAGAAAAATGACTACACATACTCATCAATTGAAATGATGAGGGACAAAGAGTGTGTCCAACTACAAATACAGATGAGTAGATTAGAGTGTACATATCAAAACGAGGCGATCGCAATATTACTAGGATCACATAAGGTTTGAATTGATAATTAAAATATCGTTAGTTTGAATTTTACAAATACCTTGTAATTTAGTCGATCACATAATGTTTGTCTCATTGGTGAGAGTGATGAATATATGCTCAAAATATCATGAATTCTGATTTGGTGTACACTTTCACACCTTCTAAATGTCACATAGATAGCAAAGTTGATGGAGCGAGTGAACATATAACCGAAATATGCCATATTGGAAGCATACAAACACAGTCTAGTTTTTTGTTATAAACCGGATACTTGGTCGTGTAAATAACAATGAACAATATGTACTTTTATTGATGTAGAAATTGAACAGTAATAATGTCGTCAATACAACAAAGAAATATAACTAAGAACTTGAATTTAGAATGAACCGAAGATCGTCCGAAGTTAGACTTATGCCAGCAAGACGAGAATACGCCCCGGTAGTGCTCACGGAAAGGCGGCTCGTTTACAAAGGTTAAACCGATCTTAATGTCTCGGCAGTAGCAGCACCGCAAACTGGACCGAGCATCAGCGTACTGGAACTGGAACGAAGACTGAACTCGAATGCTATGATATGTTTATACTTTAGAGAGGAAGAAATGTTTTTCGAATGAGTGAATTTCCAAATGAGAGATGTCTCCTTATATAGCAGCTCTCGATTAAGAGGGACTCATCGCCATCAATTCTGCCATGATGGCCGGCAGTTTCAGATGCCAAAGCTTGCTGGATGTGAAGAGTCTCCGGCGACTACAGCAGCCAAGAGACATGGGCCAATGCACTTCATCTAATTGAGCTTGCGGATTGGGCTAAACAAATAAATGAAATAGGCCTGTGGAGTTGATCCAAAAAGATAAGGCTCAAACACTAGCTCAAAGCACCAATTACCAAGGTCCAAGTCTGAGACCGGCCCGGCCCGGTCCGGACGGGTGATGGCGTGCGTGTGTGTGTGTGCGCGATGGCACCCATACACACCAACCCAACAACTTATTAAGCTCATGCAGACATAGCCTTAAATGCTAGTCAAATCATCCATATATAATCGATGTGGGACAACTAACATTTATTATAATTAATAATATATTAGTTACTACTTCAACATCCAACCTTTAGCATACAATATCTCACTCATCGGAAATCGGTATAGAGATATTAAATATACCACGTTCATCTACTCACGACGTAGATTAACATCCAATAAATATTTTAATTAAATAATAAATATTAATTAACAATATTTATCCTTAAATTAATGGTTAACAATAAATTTCCAACAATTCCCCACATGAGTGAGAATGTCAATGCAAAATGAATGCAAATGCAAAGTTCAGTCCTCAAGAGACAATATTGCATTTGGCTAGGTGGCTTGTGGCCTTGAACCTATTCGTAGTCAACATCATCGAGTATACCGGCGGTATAGTAGTTATGAAAACTTTGAAGTAGTCCTCCATAGTGTGTACCGAGACAACAATATTGATACAATATCATCTCAATTCTATCAGCTCTAACGTTTTGTGTCTTTTTCGGCCTTGGACACCCCTTTGGATTCATAAGTGTATCAATCGAAGCGGCTCTCACTTCACACTTATATAGGTGATTCTTTTTCCCAAGTATCCTATTATACTTGACCTCTCCGAGGTATCCAAAAATCATTAAAAGTCATAAGACTTAACCTCACCACGTGTAGGTAAACAAACACTCACTGTTCTCAGAGAATAGGTATATTTGAGTGTTTTAACACACGGATTCTTATAAATTTGTTGTCCCATTGAACCAAGCTCTTGGGATCCTCCAATCTACAAGGTCGGGTTTCCGCTATATTCATCCTTAAGATGTGGATTTAACACACATTTCCTCTAACAGTTTATACATTTGATATCGATTAATGCTCTTAGTTAGTGGATCCGCAAGATTATCTATTGACCTCATATAGTCAATTAAAATAACCCCACTCAAGATCAAATACCTTACGGTGTTATGTCGTCGATGAATATGTCGAGACTTACCATTATAAAACATATTTTGTGCCCGTCAAATAGCAGACTGGCTATCGCAGTGTATCAAAATAGACGGCACATGCCTCGTCCAACATGGAATATCCTCGAGGAAATTCTTAAGACATTCAACATCTTCACCAGCTTTATCCAAAGCTACGAATTCAGATTTCATGGTAGACCTTGCAATACAAGTCTGTTTCTTAGATTTCTAAGATACTGCACCACCCCCAATAGTGAACACGTACCCACTCTTCGAAAACGAGTCTTTGGAGTCAGATATCCAATTAGCATCACTATACCCTTCAAATACAACATGCTCTCTTGAATAATGAATCGCAAAGTTCTGAGTATATTTCAAATACCCCAGTACGCGCTCTAGGTCCCTCCAATGTTCTTTACTTGGATTAGCAGTACAGCTACTCAACTTGTGAACCGAGCATGCTATATCAGGTCGGATACAGTTTGACAAATACATCAAACTCCCAATGATCTTAGCATATTCATCTTGATCCATAGGTTCCCCCTTATGCTCACTTAGATGAACATTCAGTTCTCAAGGAGTCTTAGCAATGGGTTTATCTATGCATTGATATTCCTCAACACTTTCTCAACATAGTGAGATTGCGACAAAGCAATTCCGTTGGGCGTTCTTAGAATCTCAATTCCAAGAATAACATCAGTCAAACTCATATCTTTCATGCTAAAATTCATACTTAGCATCCTCTTTGTTTCACCAATCAAACATAAAGACAAACGATAACGTAATCGTCACCCGTTTTCTTAATGTAAACGTACTTGTCACTCTCATTGATCTTGAAACCATTTGACAACATCACTTCGTCAAACTTCAAGTGCCAACGCAAAGGCGCTTGTTTCAATCCATATAAAGACCATTGTAGTTTGCATACCATGTGCTCTTTCCCAGGTACTACAAACCTTTTTGGTTGCTTCATATAGATTTCATCATCTAACTCTCCATACAGGAATGCAGTCTTAACATCCATTTGATGAATCTCAAGATTGCGCAAAGCAGCAATAGCGAGAAGCACCCTAATAGAAGTAAGTCTCGTCACGGACAAGTAGGTATCAAAAAAATCATAACCAACTTTTTGTCTAAAGCCTTGAACTACAAATCGGGCCTTATATTTATCAATAGTACCGTCAGACTTATACTTCTTCTTTAGGATCCACTTACATCCTAAAGACTTACAACCTAGTGGTAGTTCAACTAACACCCAAATGTGATTAAGCATAATAGACTCAATCTCAATGTCTATTGCTTCTTTCCATAAAGCCGCATCTGAACCAGATAAGGCTTCTTTTACGGATACCGGTTCACCGTTTAGCATTAAAACAATGTAGTCCGGTCCATAAATCTTTACTTTCCGTACTCTAGTACCATGTCTAGGTTCATTCACAGGTGTAGACCTAGGTCGCTTTCTATTCGGTGGTCCAAAAAATACCAGATTAGAACTTGATGCAACATTTCCATTTATGGGTTCAGAACTCATAGGTTCATCTACAAGTTTAGAACTTGTTGCTTCATCCTCAACTCTCTTGCTAGAGTTAGGATCAACCTTATCCTTATTAGGATAGACATTCTCAAAAAATACAACATTCCTTGATTCCATTGCCGTACCCACATGAATGTGTCGGGTATGTCCGATTTGTGTACAACAAACTGATAAGCGTTGTTGTTCAATGCATAACCAATAAAGATACAATCTACTATTTTAGGTCCAATTGTAACTTGTTTCGGTAAAGGCACTTCAACCTTAGCTAAACACCCCCACACTTTGAAGTATTTATACGAAGGTTTCCTTTTTTTCCAAAGTTCATAGGGAGTCACGTCCTTCCCTTTGAGTGGAATTTTGTTCAAGATATAGCTAGCTGTCAAAACAGCTTCCCCCCACATGTTCTAGGGTAATCCCGAACTAATCAACAAGGCGTTCATCATCTCTTTAAGAGTACGAATCTTACGTTCAGCAACGCCATTTGATTGTGGTGAATAAGGAGCAATCGTTTGATGGATTATTCCACTTTTGTTACATAATTCAGCAAACGGTGCAACATACTCTCCACCTTTATCACTTCGAACCATTTTAATTCGGCAACCAAGTTAATTTTCGGCTTCATTCTTGAAGTTTCTAAAAGCTTCAACAGCCTCATCTTTACTTCTTAATAAATAAGGTAGCAATACCTAGTGCAATCATCAATAAAAGTAATAAAATACCTTTTACCACCTCTAGTTTGCACAAACTTTAAATCACAAACATCGGTGTGAATTAGTTCTAGAGGTTTGGTGCTTCGTTCAACCGATTTAAATGGTAATTTAGCCATTTTCGCTTCAACACAGACTTCACACTTGTCTTGTGTTTTAGATAAATCAATCTTTAACAAGTCCATGTTAGCAATTCTTTTTATAGCATTTAGATTTACGTGACCAAGTCTATAATGCCATAAATCAGAACACTCAAGCAAGTAAGCAGAAGTAGTAGCTTTATTATCATTAGCTACTATCTTTGAAGGCTTACAAGTACGAACGCTAAGTTTGAACATATCATTGACAATATGACTTTGTCTGATGGTTTTGCCAAACTTGCGTATCATTATGAAGGTTTATCTTAAACTTAGCTCTAACTAGTTTGACTCCAGACACTAAGTTCTTGCGAATTGTCGGAGCATGCATCACATCCTTCAGAGTTATGGCCATGCCGGAGGTGAGTTGAATCACAACAGTTCCAACTCCAAGAACCGGGGAAGTATGGTCACTCGCCTCGGTGATGAAGCGGTCTTTGACCTCCTTGTAGGTATAAAATAAATTCCGGTTCACACAGATGTGAACAGTCGCACCTGTGTCAAGAAACCAAGTAACATGGTTAGAGTCCGAGACATGGTTTACCTCGGTGATCATGGCAACAAGGTCATCTTTGTCTCAAGAGTCGAAGTCCTTCTCGACATGGTTGACCTTGCCTTTTCCCTTCTTCTTCGGCAGATGACAGCTTTTCGCCATATGGCCGGGCTTATCACAGTTGTAGCATGTTCCAGTGAACTTGGTCGGAGGTGTCACTTCTTTTCCCTTGCCTTTGGCAGGATAAGGACGTTTCTTAGAAGGTATGCCCCTCCCATCGGTCAAATTAGCCTTAGCCTCTATTGGAGCCTTGCCCATCAAATCTTGATCACGGATTTGAGCTTTAGTTTGAAGCTTAGCCACCAACGTCTCAAGGGCCATCTCCTTTCGCTTATGCTTAAGGTATCCCTTAAACTCCTTCCAACTAGGCGGCATCTTGTCAACCAAGAGCACCATAGTATACGCCTCGGGCAGAGGCATCCCCTCAGAATGGACATCGTGTATAAGAGTTTGGAACTCTTGTACTTGGGACATCATAAGACGACTGTCCACCATTTGGAATTCGGTGAGCCTCGTCACTACAAACTTCTTCGTGCTAGCAGGGTTAACACGCTACTTCAACTCAAGAGCATCTCAAATTTATTTGGCAGTCTACATGATGTTGAACACATTGAACAGGCCATCATCAAGCCCATTCAGCAACATATTCCGACACAGATAGTCGGAATGCACCCAAGTATCGTAGTCAATACGAACTTGCACATTTTCCTCATCCTCAGTTGGGACAGAAGGTCTTTATTCACACAGGAAGCTAGCAAGCCCCATTATGGTGATGTGTTGGGACCATCTTTTGAAATCAGCGAGAAAACGAGAGGTTTCTCGGCGATAGGCTTGAGCTAAGCAGTAGGTTGAACAGGAGCCATGGTCAAGCTCAAGGAGCCAATGGTTCCAGAAACAATTGATGGATTAGTGGCAGCGCCGGTGCCCAAATTGGTAGACATTATTTTAGCAGAATTTCAGGTTGAACTTTAATTTTCGAATGCACACGAACAAGTAACTTTCGGTATTCTCGTCTTATGATTGTTATAAACTAGATACTTGGTCGTGTAAATAATAATGAACAATGCGTACTTTTATAGATGTAGAAACTGAACAGTAATAATGTCGTCAATACAACAAAGAAATATAACTAAGAACTTGAATTTAGAATGAACCGAAGATCGTCTGAAGTTAGACTTCTGCCCGCAAGACTAAAATAGACTTCGGGAGTGCTCACGGAAAGGCGGCTCGTCTCCAAAGGTTAAAATGATCCTAACGTCTAGGCAGTAGCAGCACCGCAAACTGGACCGAGCACCGGCGAACTAGAACTGGAACGAAGACTGAACTCGAATGCTATGATATGCTTATGCTTTAAAGAGAAGGAGATGCTTTTTGAATGAGTGAATTGCCAAATGAGAGATGTCTTCTTATATTGCAGCTCTCGATCAAGTGGGACTCATCGCCATCAATTCTGCCATGAGGCCGGCGGTTTCAGATGCCAAAGGTTATC
Source organism: Schizonepeta tenuifolia (assembly GCA_029490685.1). Taxonomy (NCBI): domain Eukaryota; kingdom Viridiplantae; phylum Streptophyta; class Magnoliopsida; order Lamiales; family Lamiaceae; genus Schizonepeta; species Schizonepeta tenuifolia. The sequence goes on along the minus strand of CM055955.1, from coordinate 89,517,638 downwards.
GGATGTGAAGAGTCTCCAGCGGTTACAGCAGCCAAGAGACATGGGCCGATGGACTTCATCCAATTGGGCTTGTGGATTGGGCTAAACAAATAAATTAAATGGGCTTGTGGAGTTGGTCCAAAAAGATAAGGCCCAAACACCAGCTCAAAGCACCAATTGCTAAGATCCAGGTCCCAGGTCCGAGCCCGACCTGCTCGTCAGAACGGGCGGCAGCGCACGTGTGTGTGTGTGCTCGAGGGCACCCATACATGCCAACCCAACAAGTTATTAAGCCCATACAGACATAGCCTTAAATGATAGTCAAATTATCCACATATAACCGATGTGGGACAACTAACATTTATTATAATTAATAACATGTTAGTTACTACTTTAACATCCAACCTTTAGCATACAATATCTCACTCACCGGAAATCAGTTTAAGATATTAAATATATCACGTTCATCTACTCACGACGTAGATTAACATCCAATAAATATTTTAATTAAATAATAAATATTTAATTAACAATATTTATCCTCAAATTAATGGTTAACAATAAAATATTTCCAACATTTTTATCACATAGATTGTCAATTGCATTTTGTTTCTTTTGTATGATTTGTGATTATGATGGTCTATTACATAGCGTACCAACGAGTGCATGCCCAAGAAATTTATGAACTATTATCTTCTCATTTACACGGTTATATATAGTAGAACTCTTAACCATTGATGTAAATCCCCGTCTCTCAAAGTTTCCTAAAGTAGAAAGTTTCCATAAAAGGAAAGTTTCCCAAACTAGCAGTTTTTTCGAATTTGCGAAATTCAGTGAATGAAAGCAAGATTATGTGAAGTGCATGTTTATATGATCTTATGTGACTTCAATGTGCATGAGAATGTGAATTGTTGCAATGAATTGCATGAAAAGTTGAAATTTTGGTTTTCGGGTCAAAAATGCAGTTTTTCGTCTTTTAGTGAAAAATCGAAAGTTCTCTGTTTTTCACCGAATTTTAGTATGTTGTTTGTGATGAAATTTTATGAACTTTGGTATAAGTTTTGAGTTCAAAATCGTTCGTGTCGGAAGATTAATGTGTGTGTTAGCCGATTTTCAGTAAAACTACACTGTGTAGTTAGACTGCATTTAATATGGGGACCACAGTCTTAGAAGAGGACACTTGACACTCTCTCAACTAGTCCATCCATGGACAAATTTCACTTCCACAATCCACTTTACTTACTTTAGATGCAAGTTTCTATCCTAGCCTTCCATTTTAGAGATTGAATCTAACCTTCCATTTAAACCCTAAATGCTCCCTATATAAGGGTTTTTGGAGATCAAACTCTCCCCCTTTCCTCCTTCATTTCAGCGCCCACTCCACACATACACACACTTATATTTTTTTCTTCCAAGATCAATTATTAGCTCTTGATTCAAGAAGTTCTTCCAAGAATCTTTGAGGAAAGGTTGGAATCTAACCTATTCCACTAGTTTCTTTCATTCTATGGTGTTAGATTCATGAAATCCTTTATCTCTTTTTCTAGGGCAATTTTTCGGTCCTAGCAAGTCTTCAAGGAGGAGTTCTTGAATCCTCTTACTCTTTAGGTATGATGTTTCTAGCCCCAAATGAACCTCTTTCATGGAGTTGTTTGCATGAATTTCTCAAACCCTTGTATCTCTCTCTCTTGGCCGAATTTTAAGGCTTAAATTAGGGGTTTTTGATTCATGTATTTTATGATGAAATTTAAGCAATATTTGAGATTTAGGGAGCTAGATGTATCTATCCATGTGTGAATTTCATGATTTGAAACACCCTTGCCTATTTATGTGATAATTTTGAAAGTTCTACATGTAGAAGGAAGTGAGATTTTGATGATGATGATTTTATATACATGAATTGAGCATGGAACCTTGTTCTTGAATAAATTTGGAGCTTATATGGAATTTTTGAGAATTTTTGTATGATTATTTGATGAAAGTCGAATTATGCAAGTAGTAATAAATAGGGCTATTTGTTTATGAGCTTGTATTGATGAATTGAGGATATATAATTCCTCTATGATATATTTGAGCATGATTGGAAGTGGTTTGCAAGAAAATGATGAACCCTAGCTCTAAGCCCTATAAGAACTGAACGTGCATGTGTATGAGTATGATTGCTCCAAGTATGTTAATATCATGATATATTTGTAAATGATAATTTAGACGAGCATGGACTTGTTTGGATTCCTAATTAATTATCATGATGTCTTGAAAGTATGTTGTCATAAGAGATTAAGAAAAGTGAAGTGAAGTATGAAGTGATGAAGTAGTAACATGTTTTGATGAAAAATGAAAGTAAGCATGAGGTAGAAGTAGTTATACTTGTTTGATTGTTTTAAAGCATGAATATTTGCAAGTTGTGTGGTCTTAAGAGACCAAACATGTTGAAGTTATGCATGCCATGATCATATCAAATCATGCATAGATGAATAAAGTTATTAAGTAAGTTTAGTAAGAGCAAAGAAGTAGTAGGAATCTTTCGAATTCCTTTGTTGTTAAGATGCCTTCGTTCAGATTAAGAAATATCCTTTTAAGATAAGATAAGTTGAAAGGATAAGATTCGTTTCTCGTATTCCGTTGTTTCATTGTTAAATTGTGTTCGATCGAAGGAACATCCGAAGGAGAAGTGAAGTGAAGGCGAGGAAAGAAAGCAAGTAGAAGCTAGGAAAATCGTCTTTAAGGTAGGCTTTTCTAAACCGAGGCCTTTTTGGCCTCTATACATGTTGAAGTATGTTTTATAAATGTTTAACTTGCCTTTTCTCTAAGTTGTGTGTGTGATCCGTCTACTAGAATGAAGAACGAATTCGGTCTCACACAAGGTGAGATTTGTGCACAATAGGAATCGTGAGCCTCTGGCCGGTTTTCAGTGATTTGAAGGAGGCCTCCTTCTCTTCACTATTAAAGTAAAATTGTAGACATTTTTGGATTCGCTCACTTATATTTTTTACTGCAGTCGTTTAAGTAAGAAAATGTTTTGGCTTTGCCCAAGGTAATTTCTTTAATAAAAATCCTTGGTGTTCAAGCTCAAGTGGCGAGTTAAAACTTATTAAATTCTTAAAGTTGTAAAAGCAAGTTTTTGGCATGTGTTCACTGAGTACTTTGTACTCACGCCCTGCATTAATTTTCTTAAAACGTGCAGGTTATTTTGGGCGGGATGAGGGCAAGCTCAGAGGATTCCCCTTTTTGTTTCAGTTTTGCCAAGTTTGGGATTTTAGTCTTCATACTCATAACCCAACAACTTTATTATTCCGCTGCAAGATTCATTTATTCGATATGGTTGTAACCTTATTATTTTATTTGGGTTTGTAATTTAATCCTTGGTGCATGCATCCCAAACCCCTTTGACCCCGAATCCCCTTTGATGCTTGACAACTATCGAAACTTGAATCTCTTTTTTCTCATCAAACTAAAAAGTAGTTGTGGGCTTCCAATGGGCCTCTTGAAAGTCTTTGATAATATGATCAAATTGTTAAAATTTGGCCCTTGGTGTTGATTCGAAGCCTTAGATCCAAGCATGCTAAGACCTCTTTGATAATCGAACATTCAATTCTTTTGATGTTTCAAGATTGAGTTAGTATCAAGCATGCTAGATCTCCTTGATATACATGACTTCTATTTCTTCAATGCTTCAAAGTCATGTGAATAAGAGCATGCTAGACATCCCTCTTATTTTTTCATTCAAAAGGGAGCCTTGTTAAGAAAAGAGAAAAGTTTAAATAGACGTCATGGTTCACCCGTTCTAGTCATCTTCACTCTAAAACCGGCGTAGGATCGTGATATGGTTTCAGTCCACCCTTCCAAAAGTAGTAGTTAGGCAGAGTGGGTTGTTACAATTGAATTGTAAAATGTGTGAATTACACAAAATCAAAGAAAATAAATTCTGCCTATTAATTACTCATTCATGTTAATAATAATAATAATTATTGTTCATCAATGAGCTAATATACATGCTAAAAATATCAACATAAAATATGCATGCCACAGTTGTATACTATGCATCCATTTTTTGTCTTTATGTATTTTATCTTTTAGTGTTTTATTTTTAGTATTTTTTTCTTTTTTTTTAATTTCATGGTTTTTTTCCTTCTTTTTTCTATTTTTTTATTTTTCAGTTTTTTTTTTATTTTTTCTTTTTTTTTCAGATTTCTTTTTTTTTTTTTTCTGTTTTCTTTTTTATTTTCAAGATTTCTTTTCTTTTTTTTTAGATTTTTTTAATTTCCAATATCTTTTTGTTTGCCTCTTCGATTTTTTGTTTGCCGCTTCTTCTTTGGTCATGATTCGAGTGAGGGGAGCCGAAAGCCTCGGAGCGAGCCGAAGAAATTCAAATTGTTGCCCGATGATTATCCTTATATTAGTAATCGGAGCAAAGGTGAAGCCGTAAAATCGAAGCCGAAGGCAGAGCCGCAAAATCGGAGCAATATAACTTGTCATGTCCATAAGTAGACATTGTCGTGACAAAATGTAATGATTGTGAAACATTTATGTTTTTTTAGTGAAAAAGTTTATCTTTTTCAACGATAATAATTAGTAATTACTTTTGTAGTTGACTAAAAGTAGAACTTGTCATATTCAAAAGTAGACATTATCGTGACACAATGTAATGATTGTGAAACTTTACGTTTCTTAATGACAATGTTTACTAAAAATTTTGGAAATAAAAAAATCTGGAAAAAAAAATGAAAAACAAAAATAAAATATGAAAAATAAAAATCTTAAAACAAATTGCAAAATAAAAGTCTGAAATTAAATTAAAAAAAATTAACGGGAGCGTGGTGTAAGTGTGATGCACACGCCACGCGCGCAGTTACATACTATGCAACTGACTCACCAGAATACGCCTCAATATAAAATATACTGTCATATACGATTGTAAATGAGGCAAATTACACGTGAGCTACTTGGACCTTTATTCTATGAAAACTTGTTTAATGAAACTAAACTCGTTAAATAGATAATTACTCGATATTGTATCATTTGAGAATAAGTAAATTATTGTATCTTTTGAGAATAAGTAATTTATTTTTTCAAAATTGAATAATATTTATAATTAAAGATAAATACAATATAAGAAAATTTAAATTCGAATAAGCTCGCTCGCGAATCTCAAAGTGTTAGGTAACACAGTTCGAGCTCAAGTCAATTATAAACGAGTCGAGAGAATTCAACACCTCATCTCTAATGCTTTACCTTTTGCTCTATTTCAGAATATTTCTATTACTTATTAAATTCTAACAATACATAAAACTTTTATTAATTCACAAAGTATATATAAATATAATATGATTGCACAAATTAAGATCATTTTATAAAGTAAAATAAAATTACAAGTCTCGAAAATTACATAATTGAAAATTCGAGGCCCAAACCTTTTTAAAATCTCTTATGATGAACCACATCATTGAGTTCTAGTAATATTTTGTAATATTATTTTCGATTTTGTGTCTTTAATTATTTTGTTATGTCAATTTTGTGGGTTCTAATCCTATACATCAAACTTTTGTAATGTGATTTTGGAAATTTTATAATATTATGTGTAAAAGTATCAATAAAAATTAGTCCATATAATTAAAGAAATATAACTAAATATAAAAATAGTAACTAAATAGAATAATAGGAAAAAAAAATAATAGAGCAGTGAATTGTATTGCTCTACTAGCTAGTATAGCGTTACTATGTATTTTTCTCTAGTAGAGCACGTGATAAAGCAGAGTTCGAGATAAAATTGTTGTTGGGAAAATTAGTAAGGTTTTTATTTCTACCAATACTCAAGTGACTCCAATTGAGTAGATATGCCTTTGAATCTGTTTAGTTAGAGCTTACTGTTTGAGCATAAGGATTTTATCTTTACAAGATCGAACAGAAGAAGCCAACTAAAGATCAAGGCAAAGTGAATCAAGTCAGAAGACTGCTCAGTCGACTCCAGAACTGAACGATACAGTTAGTCATCCAACTGTGTTTGGAAATGTAGCAGTCATAAGTTTTGGAAGTCTGAAGAAGAAGACTTGGAAGTCCAAAGAAAAGACTGAACTTGAATTCAAAATTCAAATAGCACAAAGTACAGACAGACTCGAACTTTCCTTATTTGGACCAACAATGAAGACATGTGAAAAAGCATGACTCACAGTTACCATTTTAGGAATATTTTCAAGTAGGTGAAGAAGTCATCCCTTTAATGGCAGAGATCAAACGGCTCTTTTCAACAGCTAGTTCGACCACCTCCTCTATGAATGGAGGCCTTCCTCCATGCAGGAGAGATACTGAAACAATGCACAAGATTTACAAGCAAGAAATCACACGCAAACTCCAAGCAAGAAAAAGTCTTAAGCGTTTGAAGTAGAGTAGCACAGAGTCCCTTCCTTCTCCTTGTGCTTCCTTCTATTCTCTTAGAAGTCTTTCTTGATCGAGTCTAGAAGTATACATCTTTGTTTTTCCTTAGCAGACTCCTTGTAAAAGTTAGAGTCTCTAAGTCTTAGAAGAAAATCTCCTCTGTTAAAGTGTAAAAGGTTTTATTAATTGGAAAGAAAATCCTAACCCAATTCTAGGTCCCTTCGAACCCGTAATAGGAGAAACTAGGTTCTTTAGTACCCACAAACTAAGGATAGGCATTTTTCTAGCCTGTAATAGGATTGTAGGTGTTGTTCGTACCCGCAAACAAACTGTTCAAGCTATTTGGGGGCCGTAAACCAACTCAACGTTAGGGAAGTACGCCTAAACTTTTCTAGTGGATTATCAACCCGAAAAGTTGGTCGTGGATGTAGGAGGTCTTTTCCGAACCACGTAAAAATACTTGTGTCTTTACGCTTCTGCTATTTCAGTTTCAATTTAAGTTATTTACTAACATATTAACTGCACAAACAAGAGTTTATCAAAACTGAATTAAGACTTGCAAACTGACCTTTACCTAAAAGGATTTTACACCATATTCCTCACACACTCTGAAAAATTTCAGTTAGGTTGATACAGTTGAGCCCAGTCAAAGAAGCAATTATAACCTACTAGAGTGACTGCTCCAACTGAGTTTACAGTTGTCGAGCCAGCTGAGTTTAAAGAGTTAAAAAGTTTTAAAATCCTACTTACTGGTGTATTCCCCCTCCCTCCGTCACATACACCAGTTAACTCGTTACCGGGACCATCAATTGCTTTGTTATAAGTTGAGGCCTAAACCTTATAATAGAGTATAGGGATGGTTGGTACGCATGAATGAAATGAAGTGAGAATGAAATGACTATGGTAACAGAATGAAGATGGAAAATTAATGGAATGAAGAATGATATTCTTGGTACATACAAGGAATGGAATGCATTTTTTTTTAATTTTAATTGTTTTGCATAATAAATCTAATTAATTAGTTTAATAAATAATAAAGCATTCTTGGAGATGCGGAATAGCTAATACCAGGGGGGAGGGAATGAATGGCTAAACCCATACTCATAGGATTAGTTACTCCTTAAGAAATACTCCCTCTGTCAACGAAATGGTTGCCATATTTTGGACGATACGGATTTTAAGAAAATGGTAGGTAATAGTGAATTATAGTGAATATTATTGTGAGTGGAGTAAAGGTCCCACAATAAATGTGAGTGGAGTAGCAAAAGTGGCAACCATTTCGTGGACAAACTTAAATGGCAAAAGTGATAACCATTTCGTGGACAAACTTAAATGGCAAAAGTGGTAACCATTTCGTGGACAAACTTAAATGGCGAAAGTGGCAACCATTTCGTGGACGGAGAGAGTATTAATTTATTATGCAAAAGATTAACCAACCACAGAATTAGGAATAGAGACGATAATGACCATTTCATTCTCTAACATTCCAACGTATTATCCATCATTCCAAGGTTGTAAAAGCCCTCAGTTTGGTCTTAACGACACCCCTATCGTAAATTGATTCTTTAAGGTGTCATTATTATACTGCTTTATCACAAAAAAGTATCATCTATTATTATATAAACGAAAATGACTCTTCGTAAAAAAAAATCCTATGTGGCACCACCCAAATTCCTCCATTCTCATTTATCTAAATTCTCAAAATTTTTGAATTTAAAATCAATATTTATCATATTTATATTCTATATATTATATAGGACATGGAAACAAAATCTTATCAAGATCAAATCTTCAAAATCAATATCTATTTATATTTTAATATATTAAAATTAGGGATCGATGTATAATTTATTACACTTCAATTAATTTAGGTTTAAATATTTGTTGATTGAACAAGTCTATTGTTTTGTAACACCCTGCAAAATCGGTCTAAGAAAAACCCGAGTAAATTAAAACTTTTAAGATAGGTCCTTATTCCCGAAGTTTTAAAAGAAAATAATATTTCTTTTATTGATAAGACAAGGACTTTGTATATAAGTGACAAGAGTTTTCGAATTGCGATTTGAAATAAATGCATTCCCCATATTTACAAACGAGCACAAGTATAAGCATGACACACTACATAATTTATTTGCATGATATATTTTATTCGAGCATAAGCATGTATTTGCTAATTAATTCATTATCTCGAATAGGTAGACTACGTGTCGATCAAGGAAAACGTACTCGGATAATTTAAAGAGATGAATAACACGTGATCATTGATGTGCATTATGTATGTGTAAGTAATTACATGCAAGTGAGTTATTAGTATAAGACAAATGCTAGATAAAAGAATACATGTTGGAACCTTGCAAGTGGGTTGAATAAAATAAAAGAAAGAGAGAATAAGAGAAAGAGAGAGGGAGATCGAGCAAAAGAGGGAGAGGGAGAGAGATCTTACCATATTTTATTCCCACTCCACCACCATCATTACCCTACACTCCATTTTCAACATTCATTCAAACCTACCAATGCATACCTTTCTTTTTCTTCACCCTCTCTCCTCTCTACAAGCAATCTATCACTTTTTATCTTTATTAACTCATTTTGGCAGCCGCAATCCCTCACTCCCACTTCATCTTCCCCATCTACACTCAACTCCATTATTGCTCAAGCCCCATACCTTCTTTTCCTCCATTTTTCATTTTTTTCCTCCATCCTTTGCCACCGTTTTTACACCACAAAAGAGAGCTTAAGGAAGGAAAGAAGAGCTCAATGAAAACTCTAGAAGTCCACCAAGGGAGAGGGCCGAAAGTGAGGGAGAGAAAGGGGGAAAGTTAGGTATAATGTTTAACCTTCAATTTTGTGCTTCTTCCTCAATCTTCTTCTTTATTCTTCTAAGAAATGCATGATAGATGGTGTGTATGTGATTGCATGTGAGTTTTGAAGCATGAGGAAAGCCAAGAGAAAGGTTTAGCTTTTGATTTTCAAGCTATTAGATTATTCTTGCTTGAATCTTTGAGATCCAAGATTATCTATGCTTTATGTGTGTTTTAGATGAATTGCATGTTGAGTTTTGCCTTTAATTTGAGATATTTGTGTCATAAGAATGATCCACATTTAGATCTAGAGCTTATATGTTTGATTTATGATGTTTGAGATGCAAAGATGTTAGATCTCCAAGTGTTAGAAATTTTCAGCATGATGTTTGTTAAATTGATTTAGAACAGAAGGTAAAACCCCTATCAAATGAACTCCGATTGACTTGAACTTTTAACATGTTGTAGATCTTGTTGTCTAGTATAACATAACATATCCAAAAATCAGAGTTTTTCTTGGAGCCAAACTCCCTCTATACGCATAACTGTCCACTGCCCTTGTAAAACTGGACAGTTTCATTTCATCAACTATTATCTCCTTGATTTTTCGTGATATTCATGTTTTTCCTTTTAGAATCATAAAGTAGACATCTCCAGGTTTCCATAGGTATAAAGAAGCCGATTTTGCATCAAGAGATGCATCCTATATGAATTTTCTTGAGAAGCGGTTGTGCAGAAATTTCCAGAAATTTTTCCAGAAAATCATGCATTGTGCAATCTGCCCAAAAAACGTATTTTGCTTAATTTAAATATCTCCAAAATACTTTTTACCACTTGAAAGTAGTAATTTGGTCAGTTTAGGATGTTAGTTCAAAAGGAAAAATCGACCGAAGGTCGTTTGCTATTTTTACGAAGCCCGATTGAGTTTTTGTGTGATAAAATAATTTCTAGAAATTATTTCTATTATTTTTACTATATAAAAGCGTTTTTTCATAAAATAATATATACATATATTTTCCTAAGACCAGTATATAAATTATAAATTATTAATTTATAAATGAGTTTTAATAAATTCAATGCTTATTTTCTAAGTAAATGAAGATGGACGTTTTTAATTATTTTTATTAATGGACTTGCATATTGGATTGGACCAGTAGAATTTAAAGTGTTGGGCCAAATTTATTAATTGATTAAATGCGTTAAATCTAAGCCATATGCCGTGTTTGGTTATGTGTGCTCTTTTTGTCCAAGTGGGATCCATTAAATTGTTTGGGCTTGTTAAGTGGGCCTACGGGCCATATGTGACTTATGTGTTTAATTAATTTGACTAAGTTAAATTAGTCAAGGGTCTTTGACCTATTGATAATTAATTAAATTAATTAAAGTTAAATACCTAAGTAATTGATAATGTGATATTTATATGATGCATGTCATATGAACAATGTGTATGTATAAGTATGAAGGCAATTAAAAGAGTTATATCAATAGCTAAGATTTGAGACACAAACACTCATTGGGTAGCTAGCTCTCAAGTAAGTAATACCTGTAAGTGCTGTTAGTAGCCCTGTTAGTGTCTACCGGTACCTGATCTACGAGCTAAGCCGCAGATGTTCTCTCCTCTTTCGTCTAAAAGCGGTGCATTTAGCATCCTTGAAAGGCATAGGAAGATGCACTTGGGCTGGGGGGGAAGGAGAGTGGGTAAGCGGGCTCTTTCCACCAGATTACTTTGAATTCCACTATCTATATGATGCCATATGTGCTTAATTGCTTAAGTTTATATTTGTTAAAGCAAGACATGATTAAAGATATGAGATGTATGCATGTGTTAATTGCATAAGTATAATATGAATAATTTACAGGATGAATAATGTGATATGCATACTTATATGAATCTCGATGAAGCATGACATGGCATATCATGGCACGACATGATTTTCAAAATCAAGTTTTGCATAGCGATTCAATATGCATGTTTTCAATAAAGGATCATTAATCCAATCTTTAAAGATAAAACCTCAAGGTAATGTCTTGATGAACTTTTCAGTTCCAAAGATAAAGACCGGGAATAGGTTGACCTTTACGTTAATATGATAATTAATCTTGTCTAGTATAGATACCTAAGTATATAGATTGTCTTGTAGGAGACACCAAGTATTAGGGACGCAAGAGGATACTCCACATAGGACAAGGACAAGAGATGGGTTCCTATTTTCAAACTGTGGGTTATAAGCCCCACGGAGGTAACATTTCGGGTTAATAAGCCCTAACTGCTTTCTATGAAAAAGTGATATGCATGCTAAAATGTTTTATGCTCTCTACTCGTGTTTACCATTATGAATGGGCTTTATTGCCAATGTTATTACGATCGGTCTTGGGACCCGATCACTCCAAGGTAGTGCGCACAAGGTTCTTATGACGGTTCGAAGAGTGGGAGTGGCTCCCCACTCGAAGAATCGGGGGAAGGTAACACAATAGGTGAGTTAAGTGCCGACAAAGTTATGATAAAAATGTTTTCACATATGCATGGGATAAAATGTTTTCTTTTCAAGTATCTCCTTTGTATATGAATGTGAGCATGCCATATCTTTCCAAAGTTTTCATAAAACGTTTTCAAAAAGGGGTACGGATCTTATTGAGTACCAAAGTACTCAGCCCAAAAATATTTTCTTTTCAAAATAGGTTAAGTGACGGACGAGGTGGAGATGTGTTGGGATGACGATCATTCGGATCGTCATCTCCCCTTTCATTAAAATGTATGGTTGTATGTTTAATCCAAGTACTACCTCCTCGACGCCTATCTTTCTTCACGCTTTGACTAAACCGATCGCGGTTAGTCTCAATCAACACTTCCGCAATGCGGCGCCAAAGTCCTCATACTTTGACTCCAAGGCGATCAAGCTAGGGTAATGAAGACAAGTTGACGAAGCTCCCTCGAGTTCTTTGAACCCAAGCCTTTTGTAGCTGTAACTTTTGAAAAGTCAACTTGTAAGGTCAACGATTTATTGTACGGTTCCCGGTAACAGTCCGGCTATCCGCATAGGCCAGGTAGCGGGCTGTTACAAGTTTATTCTCAATAATGAAAATTACTGTTTAATCTAAGAGCACAATACTAGCCATTATTTATTTTATCTTTTATATTACAGGGTGGTACTAACTTAGAACCGTCATGTAGAGGGCCCGACTTCGATCAAAATCGTACGGTAAACAAGCCGATTCCGATGAAAACCGTGGTGAATGGATCAGTTCTGATACAGAACCGTGGGGTTAGAAGGGTCAATTCCTAACCGATAGTTCAAGTGATTTTTTTTTTAATTTTATATTGAATTCATAATGTAGAATTTGGGTCACCTTGACATTCTTCAAAATTCCTTTTCTTCTCTAAATCAATGTGAGATAGAGGATATTTTCTATCAGAACGATCCACCCCATTATCCTACATCGATTTTGAAAAGAATTTATGGAATAATATTATAGGGGTTAAAGACGAGAACGTATTACTTTCTAATTAAATTTGGATTAAAACCATAATTGACGAGACAATTTCGACCTAAAACCGTGACGGTTGGCGAGCCGATTCCAAATGACAGTTTAACTTTTTTTTTTAATTATGTTAAATATTTTCAGTGATTTTACAAAAGAATCCACTGATTTTGAAAACTTACATTACACCTCTAAATTTTCAAATTTTCTGAATTTAAAATCAATATGTATCATATTTATATTCAATATTATATATTACATGGAAATAAAATCTTAATAAGATCAAATCTTCAAAATCAATATCTATCATATTTTAATATTTTATATATATTGTATTAATCTAAGTATCCAAATCCCAGCTTGATCAAGATCGAGTCTTAATTTAATTAATTTAACGTCTTTTTTCTTTCTTTTACTTTTCTTTATTGTTTATACTATATTACAACTTATTTTCTTATTACTTTTTAACATATTTCAAATTATTTTATTAATTATTCCACAATATATTTTTAATTGTAATTCTAATTCTAATCACAATATTTATCACTTTCATACAAATCACAATATACTAATTGAGCAAGACACAAATTTTATTTACGTATTCTTTATGTAATTATTATCATAAAGAAATAACTACACACAATTAAATCTACGCCACAATTATTTTGTATACATTATCATCATTATCATTATTATATCATCATTTATCTAAAATTCTTCAAATCCCTCAATTCATATTTATCTAAATTCTAAAAAAATTTATTAACTTTTTATGAAGAGAAGGAGACAAGAGAATGAACGGATAGTGAGAGAGAGAGTAGAGATATAAATAGAAAATAATATTACAGGTTAAAGATGAGAACGTATTACTTTCTAATTAAATTTGAATTAAAACCATGTTCGACAGGACAATTCTGAACTGAAACCGTGACGGTTGACGGGCCGATTCCAAATGACAGTTTAATTTTTTTTGTTAATTATGTTAAATATTTTCAGTGATTTTACAAAAGAATCCACTGATTTTGAAAACTTACATTACACCTCTAAATTTTCAAATTTTCTGAATGTAAAATCAATATGTATCATATTTATATTCAATATTATATATTACATGGAAATAAAATCTTAATAAGATCAAATCTTCAAAATCAATATCTATCGTATTTTAATATTTTATATATATTGAATTAATCTAAGTATCCAAATCCCAGCTTGATCAAGATCGAGTCTTATTTTAATTAATTTAACGTCCTTTTTCTTTCTTTTACTTTTCTTTATTGTTTATACTATATTACAACTTATTTTCTTATTACTTTTTATCACATTCCAAATTATTTTATTAATTATTCCACAATATATTTGTAATTGTAATTGTAATTCTAATCACAATATTTATCACTTTCATACAAATCACAATATACTAATTGAGCAAGACACAAATTTTATTTACGTATTCTTTATGCATTTATTATCATAAAGAAATAACTACACACAATTAAATCTACGCCACAATTATTTTGTATACATTATCATCATTATCGTTATTATATCATCATTTATCTAAAATTCCTCAAATCCCTCAATTCATATTTATCTAAATTCTAAAAAAATTTATTAACTTTTTATGAAGAGAAAGAGATAATAGAATGAACGGATAGTGAGAGAAGAGTAGAGATATAAATAGCAAATAATATTATATGGGTTAAAGATGAGAACGTATTACTTTCTAATTAAATTTGAATTAAAACCATGTTCGACAGGACAATTCCGAACTGAAACCGTGACGGTTCACGGGCCGATTCCAAATGACGGTTTAACTTTTTTTTTAATTATTTTAAATATTTTCAGTGATTTTACAAACAAATCCAACAATTTTGAAAACTTACATTACACTTAAAAAGAAAATAGATAAAAAAAAATTATATAAGAACCCAAATATATTGGGTTTAATAATTTTTATTAGATAATTAATATCCGTCGAAAATGTGATACGCTAGTTATTATACTTCAAAAATAACATGAGTTAAGAGTTTATTTCCAGTAGAAATATATGTAAAATTAATTTATTTTGAAAAGGAGCAATCTCATCGTGTCAAATTATTGACGGGTCAAAATTTATCAAATTGATCCCATATATTTGCATGCCAACACAAACTTTCATCCAATCCATCACTAGAATGAAAAAACGCCACTGGATTTCATAAAACATTACAATTGTTTTTACAACATGGATCTGCATCTTGGTCTGTGGCATGTCACGATCTTATACAAGTTTTTGTATTAAAATAAATAATTTTAAATCGTCCAAAATTACACTAAACTGTACATTGAATGGCTTTTAGCTTAAAAAACAAGGTTTTTCAGAATCTGCAAACACTATATAATTAAAGCCATTATTAGCACATATGCCACAAAATATTCTTTTACTTTGAGTTAGTATCTTAAAGTCATAAAGAAAAAGAGCACGAGTTTGTCTACCACAGTAAATTAGTAAATTAAGATGATATTATTTAATGATCTCTATAATTAGGCATGATAAATTAAGCAATTTTAGCTGGTAATGCTAAAACAATATGCCCCGTGATGTTGCAAGTGACAGCTAAACCCACCACTAACATTTCAAACTTCCAACTCTTGCTAAAATTAATCATTCAATTATTGCTAATATCAAATTCATCAACCCTAATTTACAGCCAATTAAACAAATCTCAACTATTATTACAAACATTACAATACCAGATTAAATGTTCACTTAGATTCTTTTACCTCTACATTTTCTTTTCATCTCGATGTCCCAAGTCAACAATTAACTTGTGTACCTCTGGCCTATATATTTTGCCTTTTTCATACTGAAGAACTTTCAACCCCTCTACTCAGATAGATAGGAGAATCAAACACATAGGGTATATTTTCTTTTATCCTTATAAACAGAGACCCACAAAGTTTATACATGTTTGGTACAGAATAATAATATATTTATCCCAATTCTAAAGGGGCACAAATTTTATCTTTTCTTCATTTTGCATGAAATTGATAGATAAAAAAAAATAATGTGGTATAAAATTATCACTTTATTTTTTGGTATAAAATTATACTTGTACAAGCGAAAATGGAGTGGATGAAATATAATACCTCTTACCTGGAATTTTTATTATACAAAAGCAAATAATAAGCTATAAATAATATTATCCCTTATTATCACTCGTTATAAACCAAAGTGAACACAATCATATAATTGGGAGAAAAATCAACTTAATAAGGAAGGAAGGTTAGGTATGTCAAATACCAGAATCTAGTTAGTGGTTATACACTCACAACTGACGAGCCAGATCTTTTATTATATACTCCTATATATATCATTGTGCAAAATCTCATAATATGAGATCTACATATGATCGATTTACCATTACCGGGAAGTTTCATAAGATGATGCAATAGAGGATTGGACATGCACATTATAAGTTATTCATGCTATATACCTGTTATCGACAGCCGCAGTCCCCATGGGAATCCCGTCTGTCTTCAGCATAGCCTGCATTGAAAAAAAGCAATCACCCAGATTTAAAACGTTAATTGGGGTGTACCGGACAATGTAATTTAATTGAATCAAAAACCGATGCTAGAGTTAGGCTATATTTTGAAAAAAATCTCCAAGATATATACAATAGTTTGATGAACAAACTAAAGATGTTGCACTACAACTCGTCGTTCCCACTACGATATTATTATCTTGATTAGGTGTATCTAACTCGTCAAATCTAGCTAGGGGTCTAACTATAGTGCACTCTAAAGCGCTAATTGCAACGTGCACATGCTTAATTAGTGATGATGGATTCTATATATGCACAGTCTTGAATCAAACACCTTATAAAAATCACGGTTATTGTTACCATTCCTTCCCTCAATTTAATTTACTACAAGAAAGGGGTCGATTACCGAAGGAAAACATGGTCAGTAATTCATCAAATGCCGTCGGTAATAACATTACCGACGGCAAAATCCCGCAGTTGAACTAGTCTTCAGTGATGACATTACCGACGGCAAACTTGACCGTCGGTAAAGGTGGTAGGCGATTAGTGGGCTTCTTGCCGGATAATTATCGGCAGAAATACCGGCGGCGTCGGTAAAGGTGGTCGGCGATTCGTGGGCTTTTTGCCTGATAATTACTGGTAGAAATACCGACGGTGACTGACGGTCAGGCTGCTTTCGGTGATTTCCCCGATGACTGAAGCGTAATCATCGACGGCGTTGCCGTCGATAATTACCAAGGGCAAAAGTCCCGTTGGTAATTTAATTAATTTTTTTATTTTTATTTAATTTTTTATTTTTTAGTACCTATGTCACGATTCAAATGCACAACCCATAATATAACAAATCAAACACCAGATACACCAAATCACAATTTTACCAAATCAATAATAATATATAAAAACAAATGCAAAATACGAGTGCAATATTATTCCAAAGTATTCAATATATACAGTAGATGTACGGAGTATATAAACAAGTACCGGACAAGGCGAAGAACCTAATCAAGTAGGGGGAGGACGAGGAGGTAGCTGAGCTAACTGTATAAACTGCTCGAACGTAGTCATCCGCTGCTCGATGGCTTCACTTGCTGCTCGTTTGGCAGCCCTGTCCTCTTCAGCCTTTTGCAACCGCTCCTCCAACGTGGAGATCTGGGTCTCGTACATCTCCTTCATCATCGCTGAAGTGCCAGTAGACCCCCTACTGATCTGGCTCACATCTGCACTTCCAGTGCCGTACCGTTGTGACCTCTTGGGATGTACAATCTCCAACTAGATCTCGTTCAGGTCCTCTCGTCCTGTCTCAACAACAATGCGATGAATTTCCGCCTAATTCATACATAACAATGCATAAATACATTTGAATATATATTACTAATATTTGAATAAACTTAAATACTTACATCAAGTTTCATCCTTCTGTGTCGCATAACTGTCATCCTCCATTGTGTGGATTCGGAATAAAGTGTCATAGTTCAAGGCAGTCAGCGGGCGTCCACTCTGCAAGCTCTGTTAATGTATATATAGAAGATAAATAAATTATTATTTGTGATATATAATTTATTAATATATATATATATATATATATATATATATATATATATTACTTATGAACTAAATTGATAATTACTAACCAAATTCTGCTGCAGGATACAAGTGGACTGAGACCCTGCAACGTGCTTGTTGATCCCTGCACCCGGTCCATCGGGCTCAGACAGGTGGTTTTGGTTGTGTCGCTGGGAAACCCTCTGAACATCCTCCTGTAGCCACTACGCCTGAAGGACAGTCCAGAACTTCTCAGTCATGCCGTCGAGTCTGGCCATCGTCTGCCCCACAACATTCTTCAGCTTGAGTTTTTTCTTGAAGTCGCTCAAGGTGTCACTGTACCTAGTACGTGCCTTGGCCTCCCATATCTTCTTCACCTCCACTTCATCCTCAGGCTCCCAACAATATTCTTTCTGTTGAAAATAAATGATTAAATTAATATATAAAATTTGAACAATAATAATTATTAATTTTATTTGTACTAAAAATTTGATCACCCCAAATTCTTCCTAGTATGCTTCCTTCACAGCTTATGGAGTCAACTTCCAACTGTACCCTCTGAGTGAGGAATCCTCTTAAAAGCTTCCAGGGGATTGTTTGAGATGCCCGGTGTCTCCATCAACTCACTAATAATAATAATAATAATAATAATAATAATAATAATAATAATAATAATAATAATAATAATAATAATAATAATAATAATAATAGTTCCATTTAACGAAGCACAAATAGAGTAAAGGGTGGCATCCTTTATAAGCTGTTACCATGTCTCTGTCACATTATTATTATTACGCAAAAACTTGCGTACATACCGTTGCACACGTTAGATGGGTCGGTTTGACCCGCGCGATCTGTTTTTTTTTTTTTTCACTATACGCTATATATATATAAATGTTATCGGCCAAAATAAATATGCAGGCTGCTAGCCCAGCGGTAAAACACCACCTGCTACTGAAGTGACATGAGTTTGAATCCCATATCTGAGAAATTCTTGTGTGGGTGTACAATATGTACACCCACTACTCACATATTAGTATTTTAATAATATAAATTATAATATTAAAATAATATTATGTGAGTGGTGTGTGTACTACATGTACACCCACCCAAGAATTTCTCCCCATATCTAGCTAAAAAGCTGCTTTCCGTGTTCCTCCTCTTTTTTGGTTTCATTTTTCTTTGTTTTTTGTTTGCAATAAAAGATTTATTGAGACACTTTAAATATCCTAATAACAATGTAATAGTATCATTATATTATGTGTCATATTATCTGTTTTGTTAATTTTTTTCATTTTTTCAATTTTTTAAAAATTATTCCAATAATATTTGTTAATACAATGAATATTTTCTTTTTACTTTTTAATTTTTTCTTCCTCTCTTTTTTTAAAAGTAATAATTACTTTTTAATACGACAATAATTACTTGACCAAATAACAAGTACATGTTGACGTGAACAAAAAAAATATTGTCATGAATAAAAGTAATATTTTTAAACATTAGTTTTTTTATATCCATGATTATTTTTCATTAGGATAATAATTATTTGGCCAAACAACTAAAAGTATACGTTGTCGTGAACAAAAATAAACATTGTTATGAAGAAAAGTAATATCTTTGAAACATTGCTTTTCTTCATATCAATAATTACTTTTCAATACAACAATAATTACTTAATCAAATAACCAAAAGTACATGTTCATGTGAACAAAAGTAAACATTGTAGTGAAGAAAAGTAATAGTTTTGAAACATTAGCTTTCTTCATGACAATGATTACTTTTCATTACGACAATAATTACTTTACTAAATAACTAAAAGTATAAATTGTCGTGAACAAAAATAAACATTTTCGTGAAGAAAATATTTTTGAAACATTACCTTTCTTAATATCAATAATTACTTTTCACTACGATAATAATTACTTTACCAAATAACTAAAAGTACATGTTGTCATGAACAAAAGTAAACATTGTCGTGAAGAGAAGTAACATTTTTGTAACATAACTTTTCTTTATATCAATAATTATTTTTCTTACAACAATAATTACTTGACCAAATAACTAAAAGTACAAGTTGTCGTGAACAAAAATAAACATTTTCGTGAAGAAAAGTAATATTTTGAAACATTACCTTACTTTATATTAATAATTACTTCATTACGACAATAATTACTTGACCAAGTAACTAAAAGTACACGTTCTCGTGAACAAAAATAAACATTTGTCACAACCCCAAATCCCGAGGACGGCAAAGCCGGGGTGCGATTGGGGATTGGATTAAAGAAGCGGGGAAGAAAGGGGATGAAAGAATAAACATACATAAAGGACAGCATAATTTCTATGAACAAGACCTCATTAATTAAAGAAAGAGTTGATCTTGAAAGATCACTACACAAAGTACTCAAAAGCATCTAAGTTATTTTACAGAAACTTAAACCAAAAAAAGTGATTTACATCATAACATAAAAGCGTCTAGAGTTTAGCAGCGGAATTGTGAACTACATACTAAAGTCTTCCCTATCTCTATTCAACTCAACCATCACCGCTCCCGTCACTTCAACCTGCACATTTAGAAAACATATGCAGGGCTAAGTACATAAAGCACTTAGTGGGCACTTCACCGAAAACATAATCATAAGTATAGATAATCAGGCATTTCATTTCTGTAGCACATTGGAGTTTTTCAATAAATTTCCCGTGTCTACTAAACATTTTCTTTCTCATTTTCATAACTTAGCTTGATCAAGCATTTTTCATAAATGTTACGTTCAATCTTTACCATTTATTATCACCGCGGCAGGTCATCCCCTCAACAGGGTTCCATACTTCAACGGCTACTGTGTACACTTAACTTTGGAAAGTCCCTTTTGACTAACTCAAAGCCGGTCGTTTAGTTAACCCCTTTTGGCTAACTCATAAGGTACAAGAGAACTCACATAAAACAAATACTTCATGCCATGATTATCACTTTGAAAACACGATTATCAAAGCGATAGAGAAAAGGTTTTCGAGCATTGCTCATTTTGTTTCATATATAAAAGCCCACCTGACTGATTACAGAACTATTAAACGAGCTTCTGTCTCTGGTCTTCCGTTCAATCCTCGGTGCTGACTTCCTCCTTTTATCGTAAATAAACAGACTTAAGCAACTTGAACGCAATCGATAAAAGAAATAGGAAATCGAAACGGTTTTTTAGTCTTTTAGGCATTTGCACTTTACTACTTCCTTTTGATTAACTAATAAACGAGACTTCGATCTCAACTACAAACTGACTCGGCTCACTACTCGACTCTCAGGTCAGTAGGTAAAAAGGTGTCGATAACTTAGAACGACTTAAAAGTTCACAAGGAACGAAGTTGAAAAGGATTCAACTTAGGAAACTAGACTTTGGATACTTACTGCCCAAGTTAGTAAGTTCATACAGAACAGAGTATACTAAAACAGGGGATGAATCTTATACCAAAAGAAAGGTACGGGTGTCTAGTTTACTCTCCAATTTACGGATCTCGATTTCGTTAAGCGAGCTAAAAGTTATGATAGTTTCCGTGAAACGTCGCAAAACAGTCGCGCGAAACCCTAATGCTCGACAAAACTCGACGCACGATTCCCTAGGTTCGATTAATGCTATTCCACTTTTATTTTCAGGAAATTTTCATCCAAAGACAGTCTACATACAGTATCCTTTAATCGGGTTCATATTCTCGACTTTTGATTAACAAACGACGAGCATTTCCTCGTCATTTCCAACTAACCATTTACTATACCAAAACAAACTTCAAATTCTATTTCATTCAACAATTTCTCATTTCTTAACTATAACTCATAATGTCTCGTTTCTCGGATGAAAAAGTTGTTAACTACAATATTGTTCGTCAATCAATAACAATCATTATTATTAAAAGGGATTTCCTTATTCGACTTTTCTACCGACTTTTAAACTCGATTCGTCGTCTCTTATTCAAAATCGAAACTTCTTAGAATTTGTTGAAACTTTACGGACACGATCATTAACTATCAAGATTATCAAAGGTTCGAATCACAGACCTAAAACATTATCTATTCTTGACTTATCGTCGATTGTTCGTCTCTTAACGAAAATTTTACGTTCCCCGTTTTCGTTCAAATTTTACAACAACGATCATCATCTAACGAGCATCACTAATATGCAAATCATATTATCAAAACATTATCGAGCTTCAACTTAACGACGCATTTTCGTCTCTTACATTTTTCAATTTATTTTTAGAAAAATCCCAATTAAATATATAATCATCCTCATACATCGTATATCTCATTTCTATTAATCAATCGAGCATATCATAACATTTACTACACTAAATCATGCATTTTTCATCTCTTATCCTTCAACTTTTATTTTTAGAAAAACCTAAATTAATTCATACAATCAATTAACAACATGTAGATCACTAATCTATCGATCAAACATCAAAGAAATCGAACTACGAAAAACCCCTAAAATTCTAGAAATTTTCGGTAATTAGAGAAAATAAAGGGGAGTGGTTTTTTTCATGATTCGATCCGTAGAACTCGATTCTAAACATACTAGAACATGAATCGAACAAGAATCAACATGCTTCTTAATCTCTTATGGTTCGAAAAAAAATGAAAATGATGGGAAAGGATTTGTGTTCGGTTTATGTCGTAGAAGAAGTTCTCACCTTGCGGAATATGAACTCGGAAATAAATTTAATCGGTAAACGGGAGACTTGTGTTCTTGAGAGAGCTTGGAAGAGATGTCTTAAATGGAGAAATTTGAGAGAGAATGGGAGAGAAAGAGTGAGATGGGGCGGCAATGAAGAGAGGGGAAGAAGAGAGGCGAATGACTCACTACTTACTATACATAAAGGTGAAAATAATATCCAACTAAAGGTGGTGAGTCGTTAAGGGTTGTTTGTTTGCGAAATTTTGACGGAAATATCTCGTTTCCGGACTTTAAATGATGATATAAAAGTCGAGAAATGCTTTCTTGGATAGTTACGAATTCGACGAAATCTAATTCGTCCGTTAGATTGAAAATAAAACACGTACTCGTAAAACCTAATTCGTTTTTCAAAATCCGAGAAAAAGTCGGGATTAGACAGTCTAAAATTCGCCCGGAAAATCATAAAAACTAACTTTCTCCGGTGAACCCGTATCGAAGAAAAAGTGAATGTAAATTCTGATGGATTTTAATTCTGAGTTTTCGGACGAAAAATCTATTGGACGCGAAAACCCCAATACAGTAGTCGTTCGACCGACTTCTGGAATTTATTTTCTGAAACGGATTTCACCGTAAATCTTAGGATAAAAAATCCTTAACTTAGGCGTGCAAAGCCTTAATTATTAATTAACTTTTTATTTTAACGACGGATTAAACATCCGGGGTATTACAACATTGTCGTGAAGAAAAGTAATACATATCAATAATTATTTTTCGTTACGATAATAATTACTTGAATTATTTATACGTTTTTATAATTCTTCCAATTATATAAATTAACCAAATAACTAAAAATATAAGTTTTTTGAATAAAAAATTATTAATTCTTGAGGATATTCTATATATATTTTTATTGTGAATAAAATTTGGAAATAGTATGTTCCCATCTTATTTTGTGGTGTAGTGGTTCCGCGTGCATGCAGAGTAGTTATTGTCCCCCCCTTATATGGTGTAAAGGTCTCACCAATATAGTTTTATAACGATTTATTTGATAATATACATATATACCTCATTGTAATTCCTCAAACATAGAAAAATGAGAAAAAATGAAAAGTATAAATAAAAAAAATACTGAAAATAAAAAAATGAAAAAAATAAAAATATTAAAAGAAAACTGAAAATGAAATAATAAAAAAGGAAAAAGAACGAAAATGGAAAAAGGAAAAAGAGAAAAAAATGTAAAATGGAAAATGGAAAAGAAATGCAAAAAATATTCAGCGAATGTGCCCTTTGAGAATAAAAAATGGGACAATCCAGTACACAAACCGGCGCGATACCCACTAGCCTAAGGTGACGAATTTATTAACAAAATACAGTTAAATATTGTTCTTGAATTAAGGCAGCGCTTTTCTTTTCCTTTTTTTTAACTGACACGCGGGTTTGTCTTTTCGAGTCGGGTCGGATCGCACTACCTGTCTAACGTATACACCAGGGTGTGTACAGAAGACCTTCTCTTATTATTACTGTCATTCTTCTGCAATTATAAATTTAATTTCAACTACATACATATATCAATGTAGAGTAACACTCCTATGCATACATCTCTATGGTGCAACAAATCCAGACCCGCCAGAGCCCGACCCGACCCGACAGCGCCCAACCCGACCCAGAAAAATTTGGCCCAGTAAAAATCTGAATTACCGGCTCGCATCCTTCTAAAGAACTATACACAAAATATAATAAATCCTTCACTATTGGCTCAACGGTAATTGCTTCTGACTCTCAACCCCAAGGTAATATGGGATTTAATTAATCGAACTAAGAATTATTAAATAATCTAATATGGGATTTAATTAATCGAACTTGGAATTATTACTTTTTTAGGTAATTAAATTTTAATTCGGCACATTTGTTTATTTTCGTTTTTTTTATCGTTCTTCCGTTCCGTATACATTATTTATTTCATAGAAATAAAAATGTCAAATCATAAACATAAATAAAAGTATATTTTTTTTGGTTAAGTAAATTTTTTATTTCATCAAAGGGTCAAACTTTACAAAGCAACTCAACTACATCCTCTAAATCACAAGAAACAAAATCAACAATAGGCCCCAACATCCCCTAGCTTCGCATGAATTGTGCAAGCTTTTGATCTCTACAACAGCTCAAAGCTACATGAATCTGGCATTCTCTCACTACTTCTCTAGCAAACTTTTGTTTTTGTTGGAATCTACGCATATTTCGCTCTTTCCATATGAAATATATCGCAATTGAAACCAAGACTCTATACATACCTTGAACTCCCGAATTCGATCCACAAATAAAAGTCACCTTTGTCCATTAAAACTATCACTTTTAGTCGTAAATAATACTTTTATTTATTAGTACCCTTTCTTTTATTCGTTAAGACTATCACTTTTACTTAATAAGATTATCATTTTTATTTGTCAATACTATCAATTTTGGAATAATATTGTATACATAATTTATTTCGTAAAAAAAATATCAAAATATAGATGAAAATAGGTGTCATTTTCATCGTAAAGAAAGACTATTAGTTTTATTCATCAAAACTATCACTTTCACTTGTAACGACTATCACTTTTTGAAATAATGTTGTATATATTTTTTATTTTATAAAGAATAAAAATGTCAAATAATAAACGGAAATAAGTGTCCATTATAACTATCACTTTTATTCGTAAACAATATATCACATTTATTTATTAAGACTCTCACTTTTATTCGTTAAGACTCTCACTTTTATTTATTAAGACTATCACTTTTATTCGTCAAATAACTATCACTTTTGTTCATGAAGAATATCACTTTTGAATATATATTATGTATTTCAAGACATAAAAGTAAAAAAATGTCAATTTCATCCATTAAAACTATCACTTTCATTCATGAAAACTATCACTTTTGGAATAATACTAACTCTATCACTTTTATTCGTCAATACTATCACTTTTATTTATTAAGACTATCACTTTTATTAGTCAAATAACTATCACTTTCGTTCATGAAGAATATCACTTTTTGAAATACATTATTTTTTTCAAGACATAAAAGTAAAAACTGTCATTTTGATCCATTAAAACTATCACTTTTATTCATCAAGACTATCATATTCATTCATAAAAACTATCACTTTCAGAATAATTTTAAGACTATCACTTTCGTTCATCAATACTATCAATTTATTTATAAAAACTATCACTTTTACTTAATTAGATTAGAAAGGAAAAAAATATCGCTTTAGTTGTCAAAAATATCATTTTCATTTGTTTAGAGTATCACTAGTAAGAAGTATCACTTTATCTGTTAAAACTATCACTTTGATTCGTCGAGACTATCACTCGGCCAGTAATAAAGTATACACGTCATCGGATCCGTCGAAAACGAAAAATAGAAACAAAAAAACGAGAAATTAGAATGGAAAAAAGTATCGCTTTATCTGTTAAGAGTATCACTTTGATTTGTCGGGACTATCACTCGTGCCATAATAACATATCACACGTCATTGGTTTCGACGAAAATGAAAAATAGAAAACCAAAAACGAAAAAAATAGAATGGAAAAAAAATATCACTTTACTCGTTAAAAATATCACTTTCATTCATTGAGAATATCACTAGTAAATAGTACTCCATCCGTCCCGCTCAATTCGTCTCATTACTGTTAGGCGCGGAGATTAAGGAAAAACTGTTTAGTGTATAAAGTATGTCCACCCACTTCTTTGATATGTATTTTAAATTCAACTAATTACCCACTTCTATGTGTTGTATTGTGGTTGACTATTTTCCACATAAATGGTGTTATTAATTGAAATTACATACGAGCTCATTTTGTGACGATGATTTTTTTTACGAGCCATTTATTTGTATGAACATTTATCTTCAAATTTTATCACTGTTTTGGATTATTTAAAATGAGTCAAGTTGTACAACAGTAAAATTAAAGTTGTACACATGAACAAAAAAACACTCTAAAAATTTGGTGAACCGCCAAAAAGTTTCAGCAATTGGATTTTTTCAATTTCCCTCCAAACATCACAACAAAAAATCTGCTTTTTATAAATAGCAGTAGATACATCATTTCAGCAAAAGCTAAGTCTTCAAAATGGTGAAAAAGGAACTTTCTACAGATCAGAGAAATCAAGTGGTCTAATTTCTACTTTCTAGCAGCCATGGAGGAACACCTCAGAAGGGGAAATTCAAGGCAGCTGCTTCCAACTTTGGCGTGCATAAGAGGACAGTCAGTCGTTACTGGGCTGCAGCAAAAGAACAACAGAGAAGAGGTGAAGTCATACATATTCAAAGCGAAAAGGTAAACTTTCCAAGAGGAAGAAGAGTGCATATTGATTTGGACTTAATTTGCAGTTTACCTGTTCGAAAGAGAGGATCAATAAGGACTTTAGCTATTGGAATAAACGTGAAAAAAACTACAGTAGGGAGATGGGTGAAAGAGGGGCTGCTCAGAGCTCACACTAATGCTATTAAGCCTAATCTAACTGCTCCAAACAAGTTGTTAAGACTTAGGTTTTCTCTTGAAGCTCTAGAACTAGATAGAATTCTGAATACACTAAGGTTTAGGAGCATGCACAATGTGGTTCATATAGACGAGAAGTGGTTTAACATAACAAGAGCAACACAAAGGTACTACATGGCTCCAGGAGAAATAGAACCCCATCGAACATGTAAGAGCAAGAAGTTTATTGAGAAAGTTATGTTTGTGTGTGCTGTGGCTCGACCTATTTTTGCAATAGATGGGATTACATTGTTTGATGGCAAGATAGGAATGTTTCCTCTCACACATAAAGTGCCAGCAAAAAGAGGAAGTAAAAACAGACCAGCAAGGACACTTGAAACTAAGTGTATTGAATCAGTGACTCAAGATGTCATGAGAGATGTGGTAATTAATGAGGTATGTAATGTGGTAGTTCGTAAATGCATGTATTTTGATCTTATATGCTATTGTTCTGATTAAATCTTCTATGCATTACAGCTTTTACCTACAATTATGGATAAATGGCCAGCATTTGCAAGTAAGGTGATTTACATACAACAAGATAATGCTAAGCCTCACATAAAGGATAATGATCCCTTATTTAGAGCTGCAGCCAACCAAAATGGATTCACTTTCCATTTAGTGCAGTAGCCGGCCAACTCACCAGATACTAATGTAAACGATCTTGGGTGGTTCAGAGCAATTCAATCTCTTCAAGTTGAGAATGCGTGTACCACAATAGATCAATTAGTTGATGCAGTGATGTTATCATTTGAAAAGTTAACAACTGAAACATTGAACAAGGTATTCTTATCTCTTCAAGGCTGTATGGTTGAAATAATGAAGGTGAGAGGGGAGAACTCATATAAAGTTCCACATATGGGTAAAGAGGCACAGATCAGAGCTGGTACACTACCATTAAATTTGAATGTTCCAGAAGAGTTGGTTAGAGATTGCCTAAAATATTTGGTTGAAACTGGGAATTTGGAGGGAATAGGAGAGATAATGAACACACTTGGGATTCACACTCTTCAAGAGCAGTAAGAACAAATTGGGAGTACAGATTTTTGTGGCATTAATGCAGGTGCAACTAGCTTTTTTTTTGGTCAGATTCTGTAGTTTTTGGAAAGCTTGGGACTTTTGTGCATATTTGAAAGCTGCAACATGTTTTGTGATTAATGCAAGTTTTTTGTAATGAATGAATGCAAGTTTTTTGTAATGAATGAATCATAGATGCAAATACACACATACACAAACACAGAAACAACCAAATTAACTATCTCCTGACATAACTACACTTAAACACAGTAGGACTCAATTGAAATCTAAAAAACGGTATTTGTTCCTAAACTCCCATTCTTGTTCACAAAAAACAAATTGAGAAACTTAAGAACACATTTTGGAATCAACTTACCAAATTGAGAAATTTATGGCCACAAATTCGAACACATTCTTCCAGCAACTCCGCGCATTCTACCAGCAACTCCGCGGAATCTTTGTCGTCCCATTCTTTGAACTCCATAATTTCGGCTGAATCGAGAACTTGAGGGAATGACCATGAGATCTGCGTAGCCTCCACCGCCGGAGAAAGAGAAACAACCGTGGTTGTCGGCGTGGAGCTCTGCGGCTTGTCGACGTTAGTTGGCACGACCGCTATAAACAGAGAGATCCCTAATGTGTCGCCTTCGTGCAGATCATCAGTGGTCCAGTAGTCTACGCCATAGATCATTCCATCAGGAGCCTCGTGTTCATCTATTGATTGAGAATCAATCTCAGTGGATGGGGTATGAAGAATATTTGGGCGGGTAATAGAAAAATCAGAGTCGGAGGTGATTCCATATAGTTCCGATTTCATGGTGGCTGTGGTTTTTTACTGGTAAAATTAGACGAATTTGCAGGAGAAGAAGAGAGAAAATAGAAGAGAGAAAGAGATGCAGAGAGAGACAGAGTGTGCGAGATAGAGAGTGAGAGAGGGTGTGCGGCTGAGAGGATAGTTAGGGTTATGGGTTCAAATTGGGCCGTTCTTTTTTTAATTAAGGCCCTAAACTTTTGCTAATTATTTCCTTATTAGGGAGGTGACAAAATGAGTGGGACATACATTTATAGTAAGGGAGACAAAATGAGCGGGACGGAGGGAGTATCGCTTTATCCCTTGAGAGTATCACTTTGATTCGTCGAGACTATCACCCGTGCCGTAATAAAGTATACATGTCATCGGATCCGTTGAAAATGAAAAATGGAAAGCAAAAAACGAAAAAAATGGAATGGAAAAAAGTATCACTTTCAAAATTACATGGATACAAATAAAAGTTGAAATTCAAAAAAATTACGAAAGAAAGAATGATAAAGAATAAAAATTGAAAATTAAAGACAACGAGGAAAAAGATAAATAAAAGACTAAAAATCAATTTTATTCTCAGTTTATATATCTTAAATGGTGAATTATTGTCTCATCTTTAACTAAAAATTTTGATACAATATAGTATTATTATTTAATGATATACTATAAAAAAATATGAAAAGAAATGATAATAAAACAATTTGAAAAAGAAAAAAAGAGATAGAAGTAATAAAATATGAAAAGAAATGATAATAAAACAAAACTAAAAACGCAAAGAGAAAGAAGGAACAAAACAAAATATTGATACAATATAGTATTATTATTTAATAACATATATTATAAAAAGTATGAAAAGAAATGATAATAAAACAATTTTAAAAGAAAACGAGATAGAAGTAATAAAATATGAAAAGAACTAATAATAAAACAAAAATGAAAACGCAAAGAGAAAGAGTGAACAAAACAAGTGAGTTGGATGGGATTCACAGGAGTCGAACACGTGACCTTTGAAGTGAAGAAGCGAGCTCCAACCGTCAGGCCAAACAAATGTTAAAGTTTTTAGCACTCCAATTTCATTATACATACATTTTTAATTACAGTTTCTTTATCTGGCCAATGCGCGCATGAAAGACACGCACAGGTCGGAGCGGGTCGAACACAGGTCGGGTCGGACCTGTTGTACCGTGCATTATCTGTACAGAAGTTTTTGTCATCAATGTAAATTATTTTCCGCATTTCTTTGATAGGGGTATTAAAATAAAGAGGTAATTCATCCATATAGCCACTTTGACTAGGTTGACTACAATAGTTGTCAAGGAACTTAATATGGTTAAATTCTAGCCAAAAATGTATTTTTTGGACCAAAATACCCTTACATATCATTTTTTCTCCTTTTCTCCTCATCTCTTTTCCTCTTTCTCTTTCTTCTCTTTTTTCTTCTCTCTCTCAACCGTGTTTCTTCTTCTGCTGCTACTTTCTTCTTCATTTTCTTTTTCTTCTCCTCTTCCTCCTGTCGCCGCCGCCCCTCCTGTCGCCGCCGCCATCGTCCCGTCGTCGCCGCTCTCTCTCTCTCTTCTTCCCGTCGCTGTCGCTCTCTTTCTCTAGATCTGTTATTGCTGCGTCCACTCTACGACTTTCTCTCCCCGCCTTGTCTCCTCCGCCTCATCTCCTCCGCCTCGTCTCCTCCGCCTCATCTCCTCCGCGTGGCTTCCAAAAGTGGCCGCGACGAGCAGCTCGACGGAGAAGAAGAACCAGTTCCCTCTGATTCCGGCGACTACAGAGAAGAAGAAGAAGATGGAAGAAAAGAGAAAAGGGAAGAAAAAGGTAGAAGAAGAAGATCTGCAGATCTGGTTTCGAAACTGAAATTTTTAAGTGTATGTTGTTGCAAATTTTGAAATTCGCAACATAATATACGAATTTTGTATATAGTGTTACGAATTGTGAAATTCGTAACAAACTGTGCATTTTGATTCGTTTACTTGAAGTTACGAAAGTAGAATTTCGTAACATGTTTGTGACAATTGGAACTTTTCGAAATGAAGCATTTTATGTTACTAAATTAGCATTCGTATTGAATAATCTGTTGCTAATTCATATTTTCGTATAACGTTTTTGGAATTTCGGTTATAACATGTTACGAAATTACAATTTCGTAACATGTTTGTGGCTATTTGAAGGTTTCAAAACTGAAATTGTTAAGCATTTGATGTTGCGAATTTTGAAATTCGCAACATAATATTCGAATTTCGTAACATGGAACTGATATGAAATGATAAAATCTTAACAGAAAGTCAAGGCATAGTGATACGAAATGATAAAATCGTAACATGGAATCAAGGTATACAGAAACGAAATGCCAAAATCTTAACACTAAGTCAAGGCATAGTGATACGAAATGCCAAAATCGTAATCTGTTATGTTACGAATTTATTAATTTTGTAATACGAAATCAACGATTGATGATATTGTTGTTACGAATTGTATGAATTCGTAATGTCTTATGTTACGAATGTATGAAATTCGTAATGATACGATTTGTTACGATTTTGTTTTGGTGTTACGACTTGTTTGTTTTCGTAATTGCTTTATCATGTAGCGTGGTGTTACGAAATCATAAATTGGTAATAGAGAAACAAGACACATTTGATTCGAAATATTGAATTCGTAACATAGAATCATGACAAACTGATATGAATTCATAAGATCGTAACATGGAATTATGACAAAGTAATACGAAATCATAAATTCGTAACAGAGAAACAAGACATATTAATATGAAATGTAAAATTCGTAACAGAGAAACAAGATACGAAATGTAAAATTCGTAACATGGAACTGATACGAAATGATAAAATTTTAATAGAAAGTTAAACATAGTGATACAAAATGACAAAATCATAACAGAATATTCAATACGAATACTAATTTCGTAACATAACATGATCCGGTGGTGCTTGGCGGCAAGATTCTTCCGCTTGAATATCCATTCTATCTGTAATAAACAAACAATTAAACCAATTCAGTATTTAAGAACATGTAACATATGTTACGAAATTATAATTTCGTAACTTCAAATAAACATATGAAAATGCAAAGTTAGTTACGAATTTCAATACGAAATTCGTTATTTTGTTGCGAATTGTGAAATTCGCAACATTATATGCTTAAAATTTTTAATTTCAGAACCTTCAAATAGTCTCAAACGTATTGCGAAATCGTAATTTCGTAACATCAAATAAACGAATGAAAATGCACAAGTAGTTACGAATTTCACAATTCACAACACTATTATACGAACTGTGTTACAAATTGTGATTTTCGCAACATTATACACCTAAAAATTTCAAATTCGAAACATTCAAAAAGACTCCAACATGTTGCGAAATTGTAATTTCGTAACTCAAATAAACGAATGAAAAATGCACAGGAAGTTACGAATTTCACAATTCGCTACACTATATACGAAATTCGTATATTTTTGTTGGGAACTGTGAAATTCGCAATATCATATACTTAACAAATAGAGACAAACATGTAACGAAATTGTAATTTCGTAACATGTTATAACCAAAATTTCAGATTCGAAACCTTCAAAAATCCTCAAACATGTTGCGCAACATTTTATGACCGAAATTCTAAAAACGTCTTACGAAAATATAAATTAGCAACAAATTATTCAATACGAAATTCGTATATTTTTGTTGCGAACTGTGAAATTCGCAACACCATAAACTTAACAAATAGACACAAACATGTAACGAAATTGTAATTTCGTAACATGTTATAACCAAAATTCCAAAAACGTGATACGAAAATATGAATTAGCAACAGGTTATTCAATACGAAATTCGTATATTTTGTTGCCAATTGTTAAATTCGCAACATTATATTCTTAAAAATTTTAGTTTCGGAACCTTCAAATAGTCCCAAACGTGTTGCGAAATTAAAATTTCGTAATGTCAAATAAACGAATGAAAATGCACAGGTAGTTACGAATTTCACAATTCGCTACACTATATACGAATTATGTTACGAATTGTGAAATTCGCAACATTATACACCTAAAAATTTCAGATTCGAAACATTCAAAAAGCCTCAAACATGCTGTGAAATTGTAATTCCTAACTTCAAATTAACGATTCAAAATGCACACTTAGTTACGAATTTCACAATTCGTAACACTATATACGAAATTCGTATATGATGTTGCGAATTGTGAAATTCGTAACATGTATTCGAAACATCAAATTGCCATAAACATGTTACGAAATTGTAATTTCGTAACATGCTATTACCAAAATTCCAGCAAACATGTTACGAATTTCAGATCTGGGAAAAATCGTAAAACACCCCAATACATCCAAATCGACCGAAAATCACCCCAAATATACCACGAATCACCATGAATCATATGAACACTTGTAAATCATCAAAAATAAATACAAAAACAACATTATTTCCGGCTAGATCTAGGATTTTTCTAGAGAGAGAAAGATGGAGAAAGAGGAATAAAATCGAGAAAGAGAGTAGGAAAGATCTCGAACCTTAGTTCTCTCGAGAATATTATGAGCTCCATGGTGGCGGATGAGGGCAGCAACAGCGGTTTCATGGTCGCTGGAAACTGATTTGTCGTCGTTGGATGTTTCTTCTTCAACATGGTCGGTTTCTTCTTCACGGTTGGTGGCTTCTTCTTCTTCATCGGAGTTGGTGGGTATTTCACTGTCTGAGGCCATTGATGAAGGCGCGATGGCGGAAGTTTTGGTGGGGGACGACGGCGAAAATCTGTGGAAGAAATGGAGGAGCGAAAATCTGTGGAAGAAAAGTAAGGTTTTCTGGGGAGAGTTTTTTTTAGAGAGAGAAAATTTGAGATGGGAAATGAGGGAAGTGTGGGATGAAATGGATGGCACGGTTTTTTTTTTGTAAAAACTGAAAATAACTTCTACAATGTAGTAAGGATATAATTGTCCCAAAAACACATTTTTGGCTATATTTTTACCATATTATGTTCCTTGACAACTATTGTAATCTAAGGGGGGATTTTGCTATATGGATCCTTCACTCTAAAATAAATCATATGCGAATAACATTAATGTTTATCTGGTTAATTTAACTCATCATTAATTAATACGAGTATTCTAAACGGAAATTCCATAGATAACATTTATTTGTTATTTGGTAGTGATACTAATTTTTATTCTAATACATGAGAAATTATAAATCAAAGACAACATTTAATAATAATAATAATAATAATAATAATACTAATAATAATATGCATAATAATAATAATAATAATAATAATAATAATAATAATAATAATAATATACCCATTTGGCATTCTCCGAAAGAGAAGCCTCCCTCTGTTGCCCTTAGGCCATGCCTTCTTCAGCTCAGCAAGTGTGGGGTGATGGTCCCGATACGAGTTCTGGTGTATGGGGGGGGGGGGGAATACACCAGTTAAGAATTTTAAAAACAACCCCCGAAAAATTATCACAACTGAGTAATACGACTTAGCTGGAATCACAACTGAGTAAGGATACTCAGCTGGAAGTGTAGTGCTGTGCGGAATGTGGTGGAAACAAATAACAACTCGTATAAAATAACTCACGCTTTGATGCAAGGTCGGTCAATAACCAAGTCAGTTGAGAATATAAAAATGCAGTTTGAGTGCTGGTTAGAAGGTCAGTTGGATATGCAAGAAATAACTGAACAGAAAACACAAACACACAAAGATTTACGTGGTTCGGAGAGAACTCCTACGTCCACGGGGAGTTGTGAATCCACACAACTCAGTCCAAGTTCTTTAGGATTGGAACCACAAAGCTTACGCGGGCTTTGCAACCATTGAGATAAGTTTGCAGGTACTTATCAACCTTACAGATAAGTTTACGGTACTTATCAACCTATCTATTCAATTTCGGGAAGAGTAGGATCCTAACAATCCTTTTTAGGGGATGTGTATAAGGGTGGGTTTTTCCAACTACTAGCTCGAACAAAGAAGTGAGCTAGGATCTAAGCTTGAACAATTGAAGACTGAAACTAAGATAAAAAACACCAAGACAAATTCTAACACTCTATGAACCCTCAACTAGTGATGTTCTTAGAGATTGAATGCAGTTTAGCTTGTGTGCAGTTTTTCGTTCTTTCGCTCGTTTAGACTCTTATTGCACTTGTCTTATTGGTGTAATGATGAATGAGGGAAGGCCTCTATTTATAGGCGGAGAGAATCAACTAGCCGTTGGAGGAGCTGTTGATCTCTGTTCTGTGAAAGCGATGGCTTGTCTCTCTTCTCTGCAGACTTTCCCGATTTGGCAACTGTGAACCTATGCTTTCCATCTGAGACAGCCTTGTGTTGGGCTAAATGAGGTAATGACAGAGAGTCAAACCTTCACGTGACTTCCTTATTTAAAATTCAAATTTCAACCTTTGACTGTTGGTTAGTCGGTTGAGTCGTTTGATCTTCATCTGATTGGTCTTCAGCTGATATTCCATCTTATCGATATCTTCATCTGACCTTCTGTCTGAATAGGAACAATTGAACTCTCAGTTGTCTTGAACTTCATGTTGTCGATCTTATCAGTTCGAGTCCTGTAACTGATGTTCCATTTGAACAGATAGCTTGAACACTCAGTTGTCTTTCTTACATCTGATGTTCTGTATCTTGAACTTTCAGTTGTTTCTTACATCTTCCCACTTGAACGCTCAGTTGTATTTCTTACAACTGATGTTCTATCCGAGTAAAGCCTTGTTGCCGTCTTTAGCTGGAGACCTGTAAAGATAAAATCTCAACATTGCTCAAACAACGAGCCTAAATACTAACATTAGGATCTGGCAACATCTACTCGGTTGGAGTCAGTTGGTCTTGGAATCAATCAAAACTTTACTTAAATTTCCCAACAATTTCCCCCTTTTTGATGATGCCAAAACCCTTACTGATCAAACTGATTTAAACCCTACTGACCTATCTAAAATCTCAGCTGAATTTCTAGACAGTCTATAAGATTAAAACATCAAAGGGTTAGCACAGTTATAACATGGTATTGAAATAACTTTGCGATTCAGAGCTTAGACAACTAGAGATTGTACGTCAAGGTGAATCGTATAACTGATGAAAGTTTTCATTACAATTGATGGTTACAACAAAATGCACAAAAATAAAAAATACATCAGTTGCTCAAAAACTTTAACTTAGCTAATACTTTAGCCCATACTTGCCAAAAATTCTAACAAAAATTTCTCTCTTCGCATCCGACTCTTTAGAGATATCAACTCCGTGTTCTTGACAAACTCTTCTTGCTTCAGCTGCTATCTTTTGTCGGTTGGGATTTCTTGAGTCTGGAAGGAATGGAGGAAGGTATGTGACTTTCTGAGGGACGGGGACTGTGTTCATATCCAGTTTCGCATCAATCATTGCTCGCCTGAACTGGCTGAACATGCCCGGATCCCCAGAGTGTAGCTCGGTCAGGGCTTTCTTGAAGGCTCTTCTCAGATTGTCAGTTGAGTACACCTTCCTATAATAGAAATCATTCACAAACTCTTGTTTGAATGATTCCCAATCTTCATTCCACTCAGCTGGCATCCACTTGTCCACATGCCTGAAACGACTTTGAAGTTTAATTTTTCCAGGCAGTCTTTGTTGTTCCAGCCTTGCCTCAGCCTTCACTTGGTGTTTCTCTATTCGTCGTCGGCTGCGGGAGGCAATGTTCTTGTCCAAGTTCTTGGTAACCTTGGCAAGCTCCTCCTTGAACTAGTTGACTCTCGTTGCTTGGCTGGCTGCAAATTTCTTAATCCAGTCAGGATTCATGTAGTCCTTTTATGCAACATCCATAGCCTTAGCAGCAGCAATACACTCTTCGGTTGTAATACCGTCGAGTTCTGCATCAAGCTCGGCTGCAATCTCGGCTATGGAGTTGTAGGATACTCCATACTCCTCTGCCTGTTCAATATCCTTCGCAATTTTATCTTCGCCGACATCGGTTGGCTTTGGAGCGGACTTCTTCTTCAGAGTCTTCTTCGGCTGGGATTTCTTCACCTGAGATTCCTTTTCAGCTGGCATCTCTTCTTCAGCCTGGGTCTCATCTACCCCAATCACATCTTCCCCCTGCATCTCATCTTCCCCCATTTTGGCATCAGCAACAAGGCTTGCGACTGAGCCATCCAGGGAGGTGAGTTGCTGTTCAACTTGTTGGATTCGGTTGAAGAGCTCATCAACCGCGCACTCTACTTCAACCTTCTTCGCCAGTTCAGTGTCAAGGCGCTCTTGCTCGGCTTTCTTCAGTGCAGCGAAGTTTTCATTGACTTCGGTCTGGAAAGCGCGAACTCAGCCCATCTTGACTCGAACCGAGAATCCCATTCTTCATCCTGTGTCTATTGAGATTTGGCCAGGTTGGAGTCTGAAATGGATTTGAAGACGTTCAGTTCGGATTTGATTCCCTGAACGGTTGACTTCAGATCAGAGATGTCTTGGCTGGTGGATATTGAGAATTCTTCCAGCTTCATCTTCATTGCAACATGTTCTTCCTGCAACTGCATGTGCTTCTCATCCTGAGCTTCCATCAACCTCAACTGTTCATCTTGATTGAGATGGAAGTTGGCAAGCATCTCCTTTCTTAGCTGATTAACCCTCTCAGCGATCAGCTCGCATATTTCATCTGTCGAGGGTGCTGGCTGATCAGCTGGAGCGGGTTGTTCAATGGGTGCTGGCTGTTCAACAGTGACCATGGCTTGGCAGTTGGCTAGGTACTGTTTAAGCTCCTCTTCTTCTTCCTTTGCTGCGGCGGCGGCTGCGTCCAGGTCATCGATGAACTCAGCCGACTTGATTAGCATGTTATCAAGGAAGGCGACACAGTCTTGTTCGGCTGTCTTCCTTGTGTCTCTTCCTTCAGCCTTGCTGATGTCCAGACGACGAGTCAGCAGCGCAACCTTGTTGTTGTAGGCAACCTCAAGGTTGGTGTAGTTGAAGTAATCCCTTATGCACGACTCATCTGCCTTCAGCTGGTTCCAGCTGTGTATCCTGATGGTATCTTTCTTCACATACCAGTGACTGAAGATGATGTTGAACTGATACAGTAGCTCGGTTCCAAGCGTGGCAAAAGTGGGCATGTCGCGCGCTTCGGGGAACATCCCGATCAGCTTCTGAAAACAGTAGGCCAACTTGCCTTCATGTTCCAGTGCGACAGCTTGACGTTCAGCTTCGTCGTCAATGGGTGAGGGAGATAGATTTTCGTATGGAATCGGTTCAAGAGTTTCATAAATGTTGGCCAAAGAAGTGGTCTCAACGTTGGCATCGAGCTGGGAGCTCGAAATTTCGGACTGTGTGGGGATGTTGGCTTCAAGAGGTTCCTCAACATTGGCCGAAGAAGCGGTCATAATATTGGCAACGAGCGGAGAGCTTGGAATTTCTGGCTGAGAGTCGGTTGAGAGAGTCTCTTTGGGCGGTACAGCATCAGCTCCTGCCGTGGGGGAGGTTGGAATATCTTCGGTTTCCTCAGATGAAGAAGATGCATTCGAGGGGATGTTCGGCTCGTCTTCTGGGTCGGCTTCCATCCTTTCCATCTCATCTGTTCCACCTGTGCGAGGAACAATCTCGAAGGCATGCTTCAACTGAGTGACTTGACTCAGATGGTGCCGCCTTAGCTGGTGTCTCCTCAGCTGGTTTGGTAACTGACTTCTTGAGGCGAAGCCTCAACTTTTTCTTGGCTGGTTCTTCCTCTTTCTCGTTTTCTGACTCAGCTCTGTGTCGGCGTGCAGCTGTTGATTTTGATTTGCGGCCAGCAGCTGGGGGCAGCTCCTCAGCTGTGTCTTTTTCTTCAGCTGTTTTCACAGCTTCCCTCTTGTCTTTAGGCGTATAAACACTCCTAATCACATCTTGAGCCTTCTTGGCTGTTGGGAACAACATCTGCCTCTTCACAGGGGTCTCCTCACAGTCTTCCCAGACCATGTTCTGATCCTTTGTTGCGAGAAGGATCAGAGCAGAGATTTTGGCTCCGAAGTTGAGAGTTCCCTTAACACTCAACAACTTCTCCCCCGAGTCGGTTGTGGTTTCGGAGATCTTCTGCCTCTCCAGTGTCAACTGGTATTCGAAATAACTAAACTAGTTGATGTCATGTTTGTGCTTGTGCTCCAAAGCAATCAGCTGCTTGAGCTTCGGTCAGCTGATGTCTCCAAAAGCACCACTGTATCCGAAGATGACTTTGGATACAACATCGAACAGAAATCGATGCTCTGGCTTCAACTTCGTTCGCTGCATATTACTCCTCAATTTTTCTGGGGTGATGAGAACACTCTCCAGAAATTGATCGGCTTCTGCATCGGTGATGTTCTCAACAGTGTCTGTGGCCGTCAGGTTCGGAGGGATGATGGAGTGTAGCAACTCAAAAACTGGAATGGGGACGGTGACACCGTGAATCGTTCTGGCAGGAACATCGCGTTGTCGACAAGAGATTTCTGTGACGAGGCCATCTCTGCTGTCGATTGGAGATTGTAGGTTTAAGTAGAATTCCCCGACCTGTCGCCTGAGAAGGTGGGTGGGAAAGAGTGTCGCCCAGTCCAGAAGACCGTTCTTCCTGAGTATATCGGCGAGGGGAGACAACACCGGCGAGTCCAGTGCTTCGTCCGACAGTATCTGCTCAAAATGAATCTTGGAGAGCAGCATATCAAAGGACTCGTCGTATGATGAGGGGACTAGAGAAGGTCCAGAAGATGCCATCTTCTT
Source organism: Schizonepeta tenuifolia (assembly GCA_029490685.1). Classification (NCBI taxonomy): domain Eukaryota; kingdom Viridiplantae; phylum Streptophyta; class Magnoliopsida; order Lamiales; family Lamiaceae; genus Schizonepeta; species Schizonepeta tenuifolia. The sequence continues at coordinate 89,478,208 of CM055955.1, read as the reverse complement.
TCCTTGTGTCGAAGCTTTTGGTGCCATTTAATATTTCTGAGAAGATATATATATAGAGAGAAGGAAACAAGAACTTGCAGAAAATGGTGAGACAAAATTGGAGACGAAAGTGAACAGTTACTGCAGATAAACACAAATGTAGAAGGTAAGAGATCACTTCCTGATTTTCTGCCTTTTATAGGTTATTGGGTCATTTGAAATCGACGGTTAGGGTTGAATGGCGTGAATCTATCAACGGCTGAGATCTCGCGACTCGAGTTCGTCTGTTCCAATGTTGCGGCATACCATCTGCTAACTCGAGTTCGTCTGTTCAGCTGACGTCTGATGTCTTCGGTTGGCGATCCGCATCTGAGATTCCCCCTTCATCTGAGCTTCCCCCTCAGATGGATATCTATCTCTTCACCTCAGCTGGTTCCTCATCTGATGGATCCAACAATCCAAGTAGATCACATAACATCTTGAACCGCGTTTCGGCTAGAGGTTTGGTGAAGATATCAACTCTCTGAATCTCAGTTGGAATTTTCTCCATAGATACATCCTTCTTCTCAATATGATCTCGGATAAAATGATGTCGGATGTCAATGTGCTTCATCCGAGAATGGTGAACAGGATTCAAAGAGATAGCAATGGCACTTGAGCTATCACAATGGATGAGAACTTGTCCAGTTGCGACTTCATAATCTCTCAGCTGTTGCTTGAGCCACAACACTTGCATGCAACAACTACCGGCAGCCATGTACTCTGACTCAGTTGTAGAAGTGGCAACACATGCTTGTTTCTAGGAAAACCATGAAACTAGCTTGCTTCCCATGAACTGACAATGTCCAGATGTGGACTTCCTGTCCAACCGATCTCCGGCTAGATCCGCATCTAAGTATCCGGACAGTTGGATATTGTCGTCAGCTGGGTACCATAACCCAACATTAACAGTGCCCTTCAGATACTTAACGATGTTCTTTGCTGCCAACATGTGTGCTTCCCTCGGCTGAACTTGGAACCGAGCACACACTCCAACCGCGTAAGATATATCTGGCCGACTGGCGGTTAGATATAGCAAAGAACCGATAATCCCTCTATACTTACTGGCATCCACGAGTTTTCCCTCAGATCCGGGTTCAATCTTCCAGTTAGTATTCATCGGGATCCTTGTGGTTTTACTTGACTGCAAACTGAACTTTGCGATGAGCTCCTTTGTATATTTGGACTGATTAATAAAGATCCCTTTGATGACTGCTTCACCTGTAGCCCAAGAAAATAATACATCTCGCCCATCATCGACATCTCGCATTTCTCCTTCATGAAGGTTGAGAATTTCTCGCACAGCTCCTCCGACTTGGAACCGAATATGATGTCATCAACATAGATTTGCACTACAAGTATATCTTCTCCAACTTTAATTATGAACAGTGTTTTGTCAACTGACCCTCGTTTGAACCCCGAGTTCAGAAGAAAACCACATAGAGTGTCATACCAAGCCCTAAGTGCTTGCTTTAATCCATAGATTGCTTTCTTCAACTTATACACTCTTCCATCTCCAGTCTCAAAACCTGGAGGCTGTTCAACATAAACATCTTCCTTAATATCATCGTTGAGGAAGGCACACTTCACATCCATCTGATAAACCTTGAACTTGTGAAATGCGGCATATGCTAGAAATATTCGGATGGCTTCCAACCTTGCAACAGGTGTGAAAGAATCCTCGAAATCAATTCCTTCTTGTTGGCAATATCCCTGAGCTACCAACCTTGCCTTATTCCTCACGATGAATCCAATGGCGTCTTTCTTGTTCTTGAAAATCCACTTTAATCCAATGACTTTGACACCATTTGGTCTTTCTACCAACTCTCATACACAGTTGCGTAGAAATTCATTTAGTTCTTCTTGCATGGCTGTTGTCCAGTGAACACAGTTGAGAGCTTCCACAACATTCTTCGGTTCTGGCACATCAGCTACGAAACATGAAATCATGGCAACATCTCCTGCTTGCTCGAATTCCTCAAGAACTGCCAACTCCTCAGCATATTGGGCGTAAGTGTTGGAATCTTTCTCAGCTGAGTCTGGATTTGCAACTCTGCTTCTAGTACTCACACCTTTGGCTGGATCTCCAATGATATTGTCCTTGGAATGATCTTCATACCATCTCTTGTTGCGTCTTCCTTCTTCTTCCAACAGTAGATGTTCAGTGATCTGAGCTATGGGAGATACTGGGATCTTCTGAACTAGTGATTTATCAGTTGTAGAGTCTGGATCCTCAACATGGATATTATCTCGAACCGGCTCGGTTGGGCTTCAGATGCCGATGCAGTTGGAGTGAAATCAGCTAGAGTTCCCTTTTGAGATGAGCTGGGGTCCTCATATTTATCTTCAGAGGAACAAGGATCATCATCCTCAGTTGCCCATACCAATGGTTCAACTAGATTCTTCTGCCTTAGAACCTGCGATCTAGTGAGAGGTGGTGGAACATGTGGATCAGCTTGTTGTCCTTTAGCCTGTTCCCTGCACTCAAAAGTAGATTCATCAAAACTAACATGAGGTGTTATCTCCACAACACGAGAGCTATTGTTGAAAACTCTATAAACCTTGTTCTGAGCGGCATATCCGAGAAATATGCCTTTCAAAGCCTTGGCGTCAAAAGTTTTCAACTGAATCTTCCCATTGTTGTGAATATAACACTTAGAACCAAAAATGCGAAAATATGAAATATCAGGCTTCCTGCGTCTCCATAGCTCATATGGAGTCTTTCCCAACTGCTTGGTCAGAAGAGACCGGTTCTGGGTGTAGCAGGCTGTGTTGATTGCCTCAGCCCAAAATCTCTTTGTCAGAGCTGAGCTTGTCAACATGGATATAGCCGCATCCTTCAACGTTCGGTTTCTTCGCTCAGCTACTCCGTTCTGTTGTGGAGTACGAGCTGCCGATGTTTGATGAGTAATTCCATTCTTCTCGCAATATTCAATGATAGTTTCATTTAGGAACTCGGTTCCGCGGTCTAATCAGATGGAAATAATTTTCATCTCTTGTTGGTTCGATATCCGATCCATCAGCTTGGGTAGCTCATCTCGGGTTTCACTCTTGTGTCGCATGAAAATGGTCCACGTGTACCTAGAAAAATCATCAGTAACAACAAGTGTATACTCGTTACCATTCATGCTCTTGGGTGTAACAGGCCCGAAGAGATCCATATGGATCAGCTGTAATACTCGGTCGATTGAGGGAATTGTTTTCAACCGAAAGGAGGATCTAGCGAGCTTTCCCAACTGACATGCACTGCAGATATGTGTTGTTGAAAACACTCGGTTTGGAATGCCCTTTGCATGTTCCTGTCTCGCAAGTCGGTTCATTGTCTTGAAATTCAGATGGTTAAGCCTTTTGTGCCACAGCCAGCTCACATCTGAACTGCTCTTCGATAACAGGCAGGTTTCAGGAGGACTACTGTTCCAATCTGCATAGTAGACATTCCCGGTTGGAGATCGATTTTCCAACAATATGACTTGCTTTGTTTCAACATTTTTAACCCTGCAGCCCTGCGCATCAAACTTGACAGAGAAACAATTATCACAGAATTGGCTGATGGAGAGCAAATTATGCTTCAATCCATCAACATATGAAACATTTGAAATAGACACGAGATTGGTTTCAAGGGTACCATAGCCTTTGGTGTGACCTTTTGAGTTGTCACCAAAGGTAACTGATGGTCCTTCCTTCTCCACGAAACTTCCAAGCAAATCCCTCAGATTTGTCATGTGTTTCGAGCATCCACTATCCATCACCCACAGGGTATGTGATGCTTTATTCTTCCTCAGTTGTTCCTCCTGCTCCTGCACAGAGAAACTCGCTTAGGTCCCCAATTTTAGTTGGGTCCTGGAGGGTTAGAACCAGTTCCCCCTTGAACTGTGAGTTGTTTTTCCCTGTATATTCGGATAGATTTATCATTCCAAATTACTTTTCCTTCTCCATCAATTATAACAACACCTCGGTTATGCTTAGGCTTGTTGTTATTGTTGATGTTCTGTTTATTGGGAGGAGATTGATTTCTCCCATTGTGAGCTTTAGGAGGAGAGGCATTTCCCTTATTTTGTTGGCATTTCTGACCCTGTTGGTTTCGCTGATGAGGTCGGATGTCATTTTGGAATCTGTGTGGCTGAGTCTGATTCCATGGTCCTGACTGTCGACGTCTGTTGTTCATGCCATGTTGTTGATTCAGGTTCTGGCATGAATATCTCCAGCTGTTGGAATTGTTCCACATAGGTTGACTCTGATGGAACCTCTGGTTGTTCTGATGATGGAACCGATGTTGATTCTGATGGTTGAATCCTTGTTGGTTCGGTTGATTCCATCCCTTCTGAGGTCGGTTCTGAGGTCGGTTCAGAGGTCGGTTCTGAGGTCGGTTCAGAGGTCGATCCTGAGGTCGGTTCTGATTGTATCTCCGACGTCTCTGATTCTTCTTCTGAGTCCTGGAACATTCCCCCTCGGTTGTTCTCCCAACTGATGGATTCTTCAATTCTCCAACCACAGCTCCCTTTCCTTTGTCAGCTGCAATTTCCTTAGCTGGTTGTGCTTGCTGTGACGTGGAGGTTGGATTAATTTGGGGAGTTGCAGACTCAACCGGATTTGGTTTAGCAACCGGGACATCCACAACCTTAACAAAGGTTGCGGGCGGAATTCCAGAGTCTTTGACCATGTCGTAACCGAGTCCAGACACGTCATCCATTTGTCTTTGATAACTGATGAGATTCTCGATGATTTTGGATGATTGATATAGCTTTATCAGGTTGTCCTTCTCAGTTTGAAGATCCTTGAGGAGGACAGCTATATGCTCGGTTTGTGCATCTGACTTCTTCAACAGCTGATCGATCTGTGCCTCTTGCTTGTTCAACTGCTCTTGCTACTCCTTGATCTGCTCCTTCAACTCCTCATCGGTTGGAGCTTTAGTCAGGTTGACCTCATACATATGATTTTTGAGATTATCAATCTCTTCGATTTGACTTTTAATCAGATCGTCCTTTTCGGTTAAGGATTCTTCAAGTCTGGCAAACTGTTCTTGAAGATTCTTAAATTCAACCGATTGCTGATGCATTTCCTCATTGAGTTCTAAGAAATCACCCCAAGAGGGTTCCAACTCTTCCTCTACTGTTTCCTGCATGTTAGTAGCAATAGAAGAATTTAAATTAACTGAACTAGAATGTACCTCAGCATCATCCTGGTCAGTTCCAAGTGCCATGAGACATTGATCCTGTCCGATAGCATTGTTGGTGGAAGTCAGCTTGTCCTCATCTTCGGTGTCACTGAAGATGTCCATGTCATCAGTTGCTTCTTCTGCAACCATGGCCTTGTTCTTTGCATTTTGCTTGGCCCTCAACGCTTCTCTATCTTTCTTCGAAAGATCTGGACAATCAGCTTTAAAATGTCCCTTTTTGCCGCATTCAAAGCAACTGTTGGTTACAGGCTTTGCGTTTTCTCGAGTTCGGTTGGATTTGTAGAATTGCTTGTATTTTTCGAACCGAGTATCCATGTCAGCTAGCTTCTTTGACAGCGCAGCTATACTCTGTTGCAGCTCTTCTCTGCTTGGCTCCTTCGAAGCTGTGTCCGCAGATCTTGTTGCTCTTGATGTTCGCGGCTTAGAATAGTCAGCTCGAAGTGCTACTGTCTCTGTTCCTGAACCAACATCCTCATGTCGACTCGTCTGTACCGAGGACTGAGTTGATCTTCGTCGGTTCACCTTGTACTCATTTTCTTTCAAGATTGGGAACAGTCTGTCAGTTCCCATTTCTCCAAGATCAGCTCGGCTTTCATGAATGTTGGTGAAGGTGTCCCACTCAGCTGGTAGAGCTTGTAATACTTTGAGGTTGATTTCTCTCAAAGTATATTTTTCTCGTCGGATGGACTGATATCCATGAACCGTAGCTCCAACTGATCAATGGTTTCATCAACTCTTAGACAGAAGTTGTCAAAATCTTGACAAGCATGGGAGAACTTGTTCTCCTTGGTTTCATCACTCCCTTTGCTAAGAGATGCCAAAATATCCCACATCTCCTTAGCTGTGTTGCACTCTTCTATCCAAGGAAGATAGTCTTGTCCAACTGTGGACATGATAGTGCTTTGAGCCCAGATATCCAGCTGGCTCACTTTCGCTTCCTCAGGAGTGAAGTCTTCTGGCTTTTTCTCAACCATCACCTCAATTGCATCCCCATCATTGGGATTTGTAGGAGTGCGAGTAACTTTTTCCATGATGGTGATTGGTCCGGATGAAATCACTTGTTGCATTCGATGATGCTTGGACAGCAGAATCTTCTTCATCCGAGTCTTCCAGGATGTATAATTCACAACCGAGAACATGACAACAATCTTGTCTTTAACATCCATCTGCACACAATAAACAGACAACAGATGCAAGCAGATATGCACTAGCGTGAAAAAGATCTATTCAGTTGGCCACTGAAGTAAAACACCTCGATTCACACCTCGTGAAACAGAGACAACAGTCTTTTAAACCACTGCTCTGATACCAATTGATGGTCCCGATACGAGTTCTGGTGTATGGGGGGGGAGGGAATACACCAGTTAAAAATTTTAAAAACAACCCCCGAAAAATTATCACAATTGAGTAATACGACTCAGCTGGAATCACAACTGAGTAAGGATACTCAGCTGGAAGTGTAGTGCTGTGCGGAATGTGGTGGAAACAAATAACAACTCGTATAAAATAACTCACGCTTTGATGCAAGGTCGGTCAATAACCAAGTCAGTTGAGAATGTAAAAATGCAGTTTGAGTGCTGGTTAGAAGGTCAGTTGGATATGCAAGAAATAACTGAACAAAAAACACAAACACACAAAGATTTACGTGGTTCGGAGAGAACTCCTACGTCCACGGGGAGTTGTGAGTCCACACAACTCAGTCCAAGTTCTTTAGGATTGGAACCACAAAGCTTACGCGGGCTTTGCAACCGTTGAGATAAGTTTGCGGGTACTTATCAACCTTACAGATAAGTTTACGGTTACTTATCAACCTATCTACTCAATTTCAGGAAGAGTAGGATCCTAACAATCCTTTTTAGGGGATGTGTATAAGGGTGGGTTTTTCCAACTACTAGCTCGAACAAAGAAGTGAGCTAGGATCTAAGCTTGAACAATTGAAGACTGAAACTAAGATAAAAAACATCAAGACAAATTCTAACACTCTATGAACCCTCAACTAGTGATGTTCTTATAGATTGAATGCAGTTTAGCTTGTGTGCAGTTTTTCGTTCTTTCGCTCGTTTAGACTCTTATCGCACTTGTCTTATTGGTGTAATGATGAATGAGTGAAGGCCTCTATTTATAGGCAGAGAGAATTAACTAGCCGTTGGAGGAGCTGTTGATCTTCATTCTGTGAAAGCAATGGCTTGTCTCTCATCTCTGCAGACTTTCCCGATTTGGCAACTATGAACCTCTGCTTTCCATCTGAGACAGCCTTCTGTTGGGCCAAATGAGGTAATAACAGAGAGTCAAACCTTCACGTGACTTCCTTATTTGAAATTCAAATTTCAACCTTTGACTCTCAACCTTGGTTAGTCGGTTGAGTCGTTTGATCTTCATCTGATTGGTCTTCAGTTGATGTTCCATCTGATCGATATCTTCATCTGACCTTCTGTCTGAATAGAAACAGTTGAACTCTCAGCTGTCTTGAACTTCATGTTGTCGATCTTATCAGCTCGAGTCCTGCAACTGATTTGAACATATGGCTTGAACACTCAGTTGTCTTTCTTACATCTGATGTTCTGTATCTTGAACTCTCGGTTGTTTCTTACATCTTCCCACTTGAACGCTCAGTTTTATTTCTTACAACTGATGTTCTATCCGAGTAAAGCCTTGTTGCCGTCTTTAGCTGGAGACCTGTAAAGATAAAATCTCAACATTGCTCAAACAACGAGCCTAAATACTAACATTAGGATCTGGTAACATCTACTCGGTTGGGGTCAGTTGGTTTTGGAATCAATCAAAACTTTACTTAAATTTCCCAACATGGGGCCTCTGGGCCTTTTTGGCCATGAAGAGGAACCCTCCGGAGGAGTCTCAGAAACGTGGGGTGAACTAGAGGGAGTAGCATCTAGCCGAGTCGCCTCGGACTTCTGCTGTGAAGAAGGAGGAGTCTGCTGTGAAGAGAAACGGAAACCTCTACGAGTCGACATTTTACCCGTTTAAAAAAAAAATCACATAAGCTTAGACCCATCTGTATAAGCTATTTGATTTATCGCATACTTAAGGAAACCCTCAAGTCTAATTTCAAATACAAAACGATCACTATATCTCGCGTACATCCACTGACGATTACTCATTCTTGTAATTTCTAATTGAAAAAAGAAAGAACGCCAGTCATAAATTACTTTAATTAGACGAAATTTTCACAGCATAACCCCACTATCCTAACTACCAAGTGCTCGACTCTACATGCTATGTTAACCATAATGGTTCTAATTTACTAAGTCTACCCGGCCCCCAATTATTTAAGCAATACAATAAAAAATACAATAATTAATCAAATTAAAAACAATCATTTGTTCGGAGAAGATCCTTAAGAAGAAATCAATTTCTATCCCAAAGGGAGAAGATCCTTAAGAAATTGATTAAATCTATCCCACAATATAGCATATATGTAATAATTTATCCTCAACACATACTAGCATATTTCAACATTTATCGACATGCATAATTCAAAACAACAATAATAAACCATTCAACCATTGATAACTAGTAGAAAAAATATACAAGTCTCATCTCCTAATCAATGATAACTCCCTATCTCTAATTATCTCATCTACATGAATTACTACTCGTATTAACTCTTCTAGTATACATGTCATTCCACAAAACAACAATATACACACTCAAGAATATGCATTTCTTCAATGAATTATCCATACAACAATATCCATACAACAATATGCATTTCTTCAAAATCAATGAATCAAATACAACAATAAGCATGAAAAAGATCAAATGAGAGAAATAGCGTACACTGGTGGTCGGTAGCGGAAAGCAGCATCGACAGCGGCGGCGACAGACCATACGGTGGTGGTTGGCAGCAGAGAGAGTGGCGAGAGAGCTGCAGGTCAGAGAGAGAGAGAGAGACAATGAGTCAGAGAAAGAAAGAGAGACTGATATGAGAGAGAGAGAGAGAGAGAGAGAGAGAGAGAGAGAGAGAGAGATAGACGACCTGGAGCGCAGTGGTGGCTGGACTGAAATGGGAGAGAGAGAGAGAGAGCGGGTCAGAGAGAGAGAGTAGGTTTGAGAGAGAGGCAAAAGAAAAGGGCTACACACTTACCACGCGGTGGCGAGGTGTGGTGGTGGCGCGTTAGTGGCGCGGTGTTGGCGGCCTGAAATGGGAGAGAGAGAAAGAGAGAATAGGTCAGAGAGAGAGTGGTTTGAGAGAGAGGCGAAAGAGAGGGATAGAAACTTATCAACGCGGTGGCGAGGCAGAGCGGGACGACGACGGCGGAGGAGCAGCGGCGGAGGAGGAGTGGCGACAATGGAAGATTACGGTAGAAAAGCCCCAATTTGATATTCAGACTTACCGAAGAAAGCCGCCATCGGTAATATCCGATCCGTATGAATTACTGACGGAAACCCAGCCCTCGGTAATTAACGAGGGCACCCGCCATCGGTAATATTATATTGAAATTAAATAAATTTTTATTCATAGTTTACCGAGGGCATCTGCCATCGGTAATTTGCCGAGGGAAGTTGTCCTCAGTAATGTCGTTGGTGATTTTAGCGGGAATAATCCTGCCAAATTGTCGTCGGTAATTTTATCAAATCCGACATGTCTTTCTTGCCGCGGGTAATTTGTTGGTAATTACCGAGGGGAGGATTTCCGTCTGTAATTTTCTCGGTATTTAGCTGTTTATTGTAGTGATTCCAGTCTCTTTCCATTCCTCTACTTGAACTAAACAAGCACTAAACTACTTACCTTCAAACAGTTTTAGCAGTACTCTAGCATTTCGTTGAAAGATGTTCAGAAGTTTTTCTTCTAGGGTATTATTGTAGGAAACAATAGGGAGAATATTTTGATGCCTTTACTTTCCACATCTTCCTGACTTTCTCATTGTAAGGCCAAACTCTATAGAAGAGACTTTTAGTTTTTTCAATCTCTTAACTAACAGCACAAATGACGCTATTTTGAAGGTGCACAGAAATGACCCGACTTCTGAAGGTTAGCTAATCCTTCTAGAAGGTCCTCCAGCTTGAACCGTTCCTCCTCCTGAACAAAAAACATGAAGCTCACTTCCTCCACATCTTTAGTCGGAGAAGATCTTGAAGGAGATTGACGAGCAAACTTCTTCAAGAGTTATTCTTCGTTTCGAAGGATCTTAATCATAGCATAAAAGCTCCCTAAAAGAAGATCTCATCAAATTCCAAGTGTGAAAAAACTCCATACTTGCCATTGCAAACTATATTGATTTATGATGCCCCGCCTCTTGCTTGGCCCTGTTATCTCTTCTTCTTCCTTTGGCGCAAGGAAATATTTTTTTTTAAAGAAATTTAGAAGATCGTGAAAGCTACATTGACTACAAAAAAGCCTAGCACTGTTAGGAACCGGGTACTTCCAGGTGTATAAAAATAAATATTCGGAATTTTTATTGAAAAACTTAAATAACGAACAAAATCAACAAGTATTACAACGAAACTGAAGTAACAAGTTAAGGATAACCAGAGATCGTCCGAAGTTAGAGCTTCTACCTGCAAGACGAGAATACGCCCCGGTAGTGTTCACGGAAAGACGGCTCATCCCCAAAGGTTAAAATGATCTTATCGTCTCAGTTGTAGTAGCATCACAAACAAAATCGAGCACTTGCAAACTGGACTAAAATGAAGACTGAACTGAAGGTGATATGCTTATGCTTTAGAAGAGAGAAGATGCAGAATACTTTGTCTTTTTTTTTTTTTTTTTGCGATTAACTAAAGCTCCTTATATAGGCTGCTCCGGTCATGTGGAGGGTCTCGTCACCATAATCACAGCCATGAAGGCTGGGTGGTTTAAGACGCCTAAAGGGCTCAGTCGGATGAAGAGCCTTGGCTGTTACAGAAGGCCAAGAGTCATGGGCTGAACGATGGGCTTCGAGTTATAGGCTGTACAAAAGGTAAAATGGGCTTGCAAAGTTGGTCCAAAAAGATAAGGCCCAAATACCATTTGTCACGATCCAAGTCCTGGACCGTGGGCCCAAGCCCGAGCCCGTCCCGTACTGGATAGACAGCGGCGGCATCATCGTCGCCGATCGATCGATCGACGGTGGTGCGTGCACGTGTGTGTATGCACTCGAGTGCACCTATACACACAAACTCAACAAGTTATTAAGTCTATTTAGACAAAGACTTAAATACAAGTCAAAACATCCATATATAACCGATGTGGGACAATTAACATTTATATAAATATAACATGTTATTTTCTACTCTAACATCCAACCTTTAGCATATAATATCTCACTTACCGAAATTCGGTTTAGAGATATTAAATATGCCATATTCATCTACTCATGACGTAGATTAAAATCCAATAAATATTTTAATTAATTAAAATATTTAATTACAATATTTACCCTTAATTAATGGCTAAAACTAAACTATTTCCAATAATCCCCCACATGAGTGAGAATGTCAATGCAAAATGAATGCAAATGCAAAGTTCAGTCCTCAATAGACAATATTGCATTTGGCTAGGTGGCTTGTGACCTTGAACCTATCCATAGTCAACATCATCTTATACCGGTGGCATAGTGGTCATGAAAACCTTGAACTAGTCCTCCGTGGTGTATATCGAGACAATAATATTGACACAGTATCATCTCAATTCCGTCTGTTCTAACATTTTGTGTCCTTTTCGGCCTTGGACACCCCTTTGGATTCATAAGTGTATCAATTGAAGCGACCCTCACTTCACACTTATATAGGTTATTCTTATTTTCAAGTATCCTACTATATTTGACCTCTTTAAGGTATCCAAAAATCAATAATAATCATAAGACTTAACCTCACCACATGTAGGGATGAACAAACCTGGACTGCACCCTCTAAAGTGACTCGGACCGACGGGTTTGGATTCTGTCGGTCCGGTCCACAAGAGAAGAATAGTCCGAGTCGGTCCAAAATTTTAGGGCCGAACAGCTACCGGGTCGGTCCGGGTCATAATCCACTTGAACCCAACCCGGACCGCATAGATATGATATGATATGATATGATATATATATATATATATATATATATATACATATATATAGTGTTTTACACCTCAAATTTGCCCTAAACTCATTCTCAGCCGCCACTCCCCCAGCCACACTCCACTCCAGCCAGCTTGAGCAGCCACCAGCGTTGCCGCATTCATCACCTGTTGTGTTCCTCTTCTGGTAAGCTTTCTTATATTGACATAGTATCATCTCAATTCCGTCTGTTCTAACATTTTGTATCTTTTTCAGCCTTCGACACCCCTTTGGATTCATAAGTGTATCAATTGAAGCGACCCTCACTTCACACTTACGGGTTTGGATTCGGTCGGTCCGGTCCACAAGAGAAGAATGGTCCAAGTCGGTCCAAAATTTTAGGACCGAACAGCTACCGGGTCGGTCCACGTCATATACCCGCTTGAACCTGACCCGGACCACATAGATATGATATATATATATATATATATATATATATATATATAGTGTTTTACACCTCAAATTTTCCCTAAACTCATTCGCAGCCGCCACTCCCCCAGCCACACCCCACTCCAGCCAGCCTGAGCAGCCACCGGCGTTGCCGCATTCATCACCTGCTATGTTCCTCTTCTGCCGGGCTCGTCTCAGTCCACCGTCTTATTTCCTCCGCTTCTGGTAAGCTTTCTTATCTTTCTTTCTATCTCTCGATCAAACTCTATTGTCTCTCTCTGTAGCTCTCTCTTTCTCACTATCCCTCTCTCTTACTTCGTCTCTCTTTGAGTATGTATTTCGTTCAAGTAGCTCTCTGTAGCTCTGTTTTGATATCCAATTAGCATTATTATACCATTCAAGTACAACAGGCTCTCTTGAATAATGAATCGTAAAGTTTTGAGTATTTTTCAAATAACCCAGTACGCGCTCTAGGCCCCTCCAATGTTCTTTACTTGGATTAGCGCTGTAGCTACTCAACTTATGAACCGAGCATGCTATACCAGGACGAGTACAGTTTGACAAATACATCAAACTCCCAATGATCTTAGCATATTCATATTGACCCACAGGTTCACCCTTATGCTCATTTAGATGAACATTCAGTTCCCAAGGAGTTTTAGCAATGAGTCTATCAAAAGCATTGAACCTCCTTAACACTTTTTCAACATAATGAGATTGCGTCAAAGCAATTCCATTGGGAGTTCTAGAATCTTAATTCCAAGAATAACATCAGCTAAACCCATATCTTTCATGCTAAAGTTTTTACTTAGCATCCTCTTTGTTTCACCAATTACACGAGAGTTGCTACCCATTATCAACATGTCATCTACATAAAGACAAACGATAACGTAATCGTCACCCATTTTTATAATGTAAACGCACATGTCACTCTCGTTGATCTTGAAACCATTTGACAACATCACTTCGTCAAATTTCAAGTGTCATCGCAGAGGCGCTTATTTTAATCCATATAAAGACCGTTGTAGTTTGCATACCATGTGTTCTTTCCTAGGTACTACAAACCCTTCTGGTTGCTTCATATAGATTTCATCATCTAGCTCCCCATACAAGAATGCAGTCTTAACATCCATTTGATGAATGTCGAGATTGCGCAAAGCAGCAATAGCGAGAAGCACCCTAATAGAGGTAAGCCTTGTCACGGGCGAGTAGGTATCAAAGAAATCATAACCAGTCTTTTACCTAAAGCCTTGAACCACAAGTCGGGCCATATATTTATCAATAGTATCGTCAAACTTGTACTTCTTCTTTAGGATCCAGTTGCATCCTAAAGCCTTACAACCTGGTAGTAGTTCAACTAACATCCAAGTATGATTCAACATAATAGACTCAATCTCAATGTCTATTGCCTCTTTCCACAAAGCCGCATCCAGACCAGATAAGGCTTCTGTTGGGAAAATTAGTACAGGTTTTGGTTTATCCTAAAACTCAACTGACCTCAACCGAGTAGATGGAGCCATGAGTATGAACTTAGCTAGAGCTCACTGTTTGAGCGTAGGGATTTTGTCTTTACAGTATCAAGCAGAAGAAGTCAGCCAGATTGAGAAGGCAGTTGGACTGTCAAGACCACAACTCAACTAACTCCATGATTGATCGATGCAGTTGGTGCATGTTGAAGAAGTCGAAGTCAGACGTCGCAAAGTCAGAAGAGAAGACTTAGAAGACGTTGAAGAAGGAAGAGTTGAATTTTGAATTCAAATCTACTCAGAAGTACAAGACAACCTGTAACTTTCCATAAATAGACCGACCATGGAGACGCGCCAAAAGCAATGGTTGCAGTTACAATTTTAGGAAAGATTGCTGTAGAGTAGGTGGAGTGACATATCTTTTGGCAGAGATCAAACGACTCTTTCCAATGGCTAATTGATCTCCCTCTATATAAATAAAGGTCTTCCCATTGCGAAAATAAGAGAGCATACACGTGCAAAGAAGCAGACGTCAAATTCGAGAAGAATCTCTCTCACCAAGCAAGAGCAACTGAGCTGAAGAACTAGTTGAAGTAGAGTGTCTGGTCCTCCTCCCGTTCTTCCCATTTAGCCTCTTAGAATCATCATTCTTTGATCTAGTCTAGATTTGTAGGTTCTTGCATAGATTCTAAGTAGACTCTCTTTTGCAGATTGAGTCTCTAAGCCTTAGGAAGAAGCCTTCACTATTTTCAGTGTAGAAGGCTTCATAGTTGAAAAAACTACCCAACCCCACTGTTTAGGTCCCTTAGAACCCGCAATCTAAGCCCCATACATTACTCTTGCCCATAAAAGAGTTGTAGGTTGTACACTTATCCGCAAAAGTATTGTAAGGTCTTGTTCGAACCCGTAATCGAACTGGCTAGGTTTTTTGATGCCTGTAAACCAATCACAACATTTGATAAGCACGCGTAAGCTTATCTAGTGGATTACTTCCCCAAAAATAAAGTCATGGACATAGGAGGTTAATCTCTGAACCACGTAAAAATATTATGTTCATTTATTTCCAGTATTTACATTCAATTTACTAACCAACTGACCTTTCATACAAAACTGTGTTTGCTAAAATTGGACTAAGTATTTTGGGAACTTGACCTTCCCCTTTCAAAGATTTCAGTTTAAGTAACGAGCTTTCATTCCACCAACTTCCGCATTACTTAACTCTTTGAAACCTCAGTTCAGAGTACATAGCTGATCCTCAGACAAAGAAGTCAGATGTGCCGCTGACTGTGTGATCAGCTCTGCCTGAACTCCTTAGTTGTCGAGCCAACTTAATTGAAAAGGTTTTGAAGTTAAAAAAATTGCTACTGGTGTATTCCCCCTCCCTCATACACCAGTCACTCCTTACCGGGACCATCAAGTGTTATCAGAGTCATAGTTCAAAAGATTGCTGACTCTAGTTCACGAGGTGTGAGTCGAGATTTTTTAGTGGTCAACTGAACAGATCTTTTAAAATCCTCTTATTGCATTCTATTGCATATTTGCGTATTTGTCTTTGTTGGTGTGCAGGAACCATGAACTCGACGTTGCTAGGAAGCTTACTGAAGTTCAGTGTGGATGACTACTCCACATGGCGCTGACCGTCAGACATCACATGATGTGGGAGACCATTCAGAATGGTCCCATCCATGTGACTCAGTCAGTCACAAATCCCTACACCACTCTAGGAGATGGAACCCTGACCACGAAGCTTGAGCTGAAGGATCATGAGGGATACACCAAGGAAGAAAGAGACGTAGCTCATCTCAATTACATTGCAAAAACTGTCATCTCGTCCACCGTCGGCAAAGCCTACCTACCAAAGATCATCTCTTGCAATACGACCGAGGAGATATGGGAAGCCTTAGCTTCTCTCTATGAAGGATCTGACTAGATCAAGGAGAACAAGTTCACCTTAGCTTGTCAGAAGTACGAGAACTTCTCTCATCTTGCCAACGAGTCCATCGACAAAATGGAGCTGAGATTTACAGAGATCGTGATGAACATTGAGAGTATTAGGAAAGGGAAATACTCTTAGCGTGAGATGAACCTAAAAGTTCTCTCCGTACTTGGCAAAGATTGGCAAGTCTATAGAGTTGTCCATCAGAATCAGAGTGACCTCAGTTCGATGAAGACTGAGAAGCTATTATCCATGCTCAAGGCGAATGAGTATGATATCCTCTGACTGAAGTAAGTCAAACTTCAGAAGCCAGAACAGTCCGAGCAAACCTCAGCAACCAAACCAGTAGCGCTTCGAGCTGACTGAGGAAGATCAAAGTTCACCAGACCCTCCCGACCCGCTGACTCGTCAGCTAGGGATCGACCGAACCAGTCCGAACTTCAGAAAAAGGGTCGAAGAAATGACCAAGCAGCTTAAAGAGATGAATGCCAAGTTTGAAAAATACAAAAGAGGATACAAGAGCAGGCAGAGCTCTTCTGACACACCCTCTAAATCTCAAGGTGATCGATGCTTTGAATGCGGAAAACTAGGACACTTCAATGCTAACTATCCTGGCCTCTCCAAAAAGGATCGAGATGTCCTTCGTGTAAAGGCTAAGGAGAAGTCCAAGGCCATGATCGTTGAGGAAGATGTTGATAACACCGACGTATACACAGACTCCGAATGAGAAGAAGCTGACTCTCCTACGAATTTTGAAGGACATGACAAGTGTCTTATGGCACTGCCAGAAGAGTCTACTGGTGAGGTAAACTCTTCTCTCTATCCATCTCACATTATTCATGTAGCTAACCAATGTGTAGGATAACTTGACGAAGATATAAATCTGTCACAGGATGAGATAGAACAACTAAGCAGAATGTGTGATGATCAAGCTGCTCAATGCAAGATACTTTAGGCAGAGTTCGATGTGATGAACAATGAACTGATCATGAAAGATCAAGAGATAGAAAGGCTCATGGAGGAAAACAGGAAGCTCCATAAAGAAATTGCTCAGTCGACGAACAGTTAGGTCATCAATCTGACCAATATGACAAGGACACAAGCTGAATACATCTCTCAGTTGCAATTGGAACTCAAACATGCAAATGAGAAGATAGTGTCCCTTCATGCCTTGAGCACAGCTCTAGAGAACATGATTAGCAATTAAAGACCTCCCAATTGTGTATAAGGTCTTGGGTATAACCCGGAGACGGACACTGGATGTCAGCCAGGACAGTTTGTCAAAGCGACATAGCCCCCGACTGAGACACCTTAAGTTCAACCTGACTCAGTCAAAGTCACAGTTCCAGAGGCTCTAGTCATTCCTCAGATTATTGAGACTCATGTGAATGATAAGGGCAAGAAGGTTCAAGTTGAATAACCTAAGAAGGATGAAGCTGGTATTTCAAAGGATGCTGAGAAGTCATCAAGGAAGTCTAGATCCCGAGGTCATGAAGCGAGGGGGAATAGACAAGAAGGACCTTCACAGCCAAAGAAAAATTAGCCCAGGCGTAGGCCACACAACTAAGCTCAGCATTAGCCAAAAAGGCATCCGAACTGGGACAATCCGAACTTCTACCACTAAACATACCCAGTTCAACACCAATACCAACAAGCATATCAAGGACATGGAAACTTCAACGATCAGTATCATGGTCCGGGTTATCCATAGTACGGATATGCATTAGGAGCTAGACAGTTTGGGTCCCCTCCCAGACAGTTCTATTCACGAAGAAATTGACCAAGTCAGCCAGGTCAAAATCAAATAAAGACAAAGATATCCACCAAAGAACTGGATAGCTCACGCACCAAGGCCCACTCAGTCATCTGGCTACGTGGATAAAGAAGGAAAAGTGATTCAAACTGATCACACAGTTCCGGTCTTCAAGGAAACTCATATCACTAACCAGCCAGGACCCAACTAACTATGGGTACCTAAAGTTCTTCTTGTGTTTTGCAGGACCAGGATTAATTGAGGAAAAGAAAGACTGTGAAGTCAGTGTGGGTCATGGACAACAAATGCTCCAAGCACATGACTCATCACAAGGGTCTTCTCAAAGACATCAGGTTTCGAGAGTGATTGGTAGTTACCTTTGGTGACAACTCGCAGGGCAAAACCAAAGGGATTGGTACATTCAAAACTAATTCAGTTACAATTAAAAATATTTCCTTGGTCGATGGATTGAAGCATAATTTGCTCTCCATAGGCCAATTCTATGATAATGGGTTTATAGTGAATTTTGATGCACATGCAGGGTGAAAAATGTAAGACCAAGTAAATTCTCCTATATAGTAAACGATCTTCTTCAAGTGGTGTATATTACATAGACTGGTCGAGTAGTCCTCCAAATTCTTGCTTAGTGTCCAAGAGCAGCTCAAAGACAAGCTGGCTTTGGCACAAAAGGCTTAACTACCTCAACTTCAAACCATGAACAAGTTAGCTTGCCAACAACACGCAGATGGAATACCAGACTTGAAGTTCAGTCCGACGCATCTCTGCAGTGCATGTCAGCTAGGAAAGTTGGCTAGAGCATTATTCTGTCTCAAGACGACGCCATCCACGGATCGAGTTCTACAATTGATCCACATGGATCTTTCGGTCTGGTCACCCCCAAGAGCTTAAGCGGAAATGAGTACACCCTCGTAGTTACTGATGACTACTCAAGGTACACATGGGTGATCTTCATGGCACACAAAAATGAGACGAGGGAAGAATTGCCGAAACTGATGGACATAATTGCAAATCAACAAGGAAAATCCAGAGTCTCCATTAGATCTTATCACGGAACTGAGTTGCTCAATGAATCCATCATTGAGTATTATGAAAAGAACGGCATAACTCACCAGACCTCAGCAGCTAGGACTCCACAATATTCAGTGTAGGCAAGTAAAGAAAGTTTGACCATTCAGCCAACTCAAACGAGATCTCAGGGTCAATGGTTGAAGAACTTGGTAGAGCTTCTCATTTGGTCAACCGAAGACGGAGAAGTCTACTCCTCAGAAAATGAGATAGAAGACCAAGTCTCAAATCAAGGGGGAACTCCTGAGCCATCTTGTCAAGTATCATCTCCAACTGATACTCAAACTGTGCCTGTAGAGGATCAATAACCCAGTCTAAGACCTGCCAACTCCCCAGTTCATTCTCCTTCACCAAATGAGAATAGAACTACACTAGAAGTTCAACCATCAAATCCAACTCGTCCAGCCTCTCCAAGATGCCAAGACTACTCCATATCCCTGCTTAAAGCTGCTAAAAGAGCAAGGGGGAACAAGAGATGGTTTGAAGACCATGTGAGAGATATAGTGATATGAAATCTTGAAGCTGGTGTCCAAACCAGTAGATCAGCAAGAAGTTGATGCCTTACCTCAGTCCCAGGCTCAGTCTTATCAGTCAGAAGAGCCAGTTGATGAAGAACCAACTATGCTTGCACAATATGCAACCGAACATGAAATGCTCGAGAAATTTGAGTAAGCTGGAGATGTAGCCATGATATCATGCTACGTAGCTGATGTTCCAGAACTTAAAGATATCTTGGAAGCATTAGGTTATATCAATTGGACTCAGGTCATGTAAGACGAATTGAACTAGGCCTGCTTATTCGGTTACCCGATCAGTAACCGAACTGAAAATTCGGTTAACCGGAACCAAAAAGCGTGAAAATGGTACCCGCTAACTGACCCGAAGCGTTAGTCGATTACCCGATAACCGACCGGTTCAGTTACGCGGGTACCCGACTAACCGAACATATACCCAATCTCTTTAAAAATTGGTTAATCGGGTAATTATTTGGGTAATTACACGAGTAACCGATAATAATAACCGATTTTGAAAAAAAAATACGAAATATAGCCTCTATTTTTCTATTATAACCTATAATTTCCAACCCAATGACCCATGAATCAATTCAAACCAGCAACAACATGCAATGCAAATTAATTCAAGACTTCAACAACAACAAGCCAACAACAACAACAGTCAACAAGAAACATGCCAACAACAAAGTAACAAAGACAAACAAATAGTCAGTAATTCAAATCACCATCAAACAATGAAACAAATTAATAAACAAGTTTCAATTTCCAAATAGTCTTCAAGGCTTTAAGAAATCAAGCTGCACTCATCTGCCCACTCGCCTCCGCCTGTCTCGCCTCCGCCTGTCTCGCCTCTTTTTGGCCTCCCATTCCAAGTGAGTTCAACACTGTAACAATTAACAAACAAACAAATAAACAAATAACAATTAGTTAATTTAGTTTAGTTAGTAACATAATTGGAATTCAATGCTTAAGAAATAAGAATTTATTAAATACTCACCAGTTTCAAACTCTTTCTCTAGTTGGGTTTCAGGAACACCCTCTTCATCTTTAAGAAATGTGTCAACGTGACTTGCTTTCAACCAATCTTCACAACATATAAGAGCCTCAACCATGTTGGGAGTCAACGAGCTTCTAAACTGGGACAGAACACGACCTCCCGTGCTAAATACACATTCAGAAGCCACACTAGAAACGGGAATTGCCAAGACGTTCCTAGCTATCTCACTTAGCACGGGGAAGCGTGGTCCGTGTTTTTTCCACCAGTCAAGAACATTGAATGAAGCAATCTCTTCTTGAGTCATCACATATTGTTTCTCTATAAAATAGAGAGTGATCTCTGAGGCATCAGCAAAAGCATCGGGTTGTTCATCAGTAACTACAAGTAGAGTACTGTATCGACTACCTCTACCTCGACGATCTGCTTATCCCATTGTAGATGCATTGGCTCTTGAATCGGGAATAAGTGGCACAACAGTCTTCTCTTTCTTATAAAACTCGAACAACTCATTCAACGAGTTTTTCACTTCACAGACTAATTGGACAACCCTCTTGTCTCCATACACCCCAACCAAAGACATCTCCACATGTTTCAATATCTGCCTCGGATCCAACAATGCAGCCACATAGAATTTTTTTTTCATTTTAGGATTCAACTCGTCTTCCTCCAACTAATACTTACCAAGTTTGTCCCTCATCTTCTCTGCCATTTTTTTTTACCTCTTCATCTGGATTCAACTCCAACTCATAAATAAGGTCGAAGATGTTGCACATTTCTTTGAAGAAATGGTGCGATGTGACATATGAGGTGCCGGAGACAAGAACGGTAAGATCATTAAACTTTTCAAGATATTCCATCATCATCTTCACCTTTGCCCAATCAGCATCTTCAGGAACTCCGATAGGCTGATTTTTGTACATCTTCTCCTTGAGATCATCGGCAAAGTCATCGTGAACCCTTGCAAAGTACCTAATGGCAGAGGCATATGGCATGGCAGCCTCCAATATCAAGTATGTTGAGTTTCATCTTGTCGGCACGTCTAAGCAAAGAAACTTGAAAGTCCCAACATCAAGTTTACAGGCCTCCATTGTTTTCTTGAATACTTCAATCCTGGCTGGTGAACCCCTAATCCACTTGCATGCTTCTCTAACTCGTCTCATAGACGAGCCAATCTCCTCTAATCCATCATGGACAACCAAATTTAGATTATGTGCAACACAACGCACATGAAGAAACTTCCCACCAGCTACACTCGAGTTCCAACTATCAATAATAGGCTTCATGTATCGAATGCATACATCATTTACCGATGCATTGTCCATTGTGCAGCAAAGCAACCTCTTCAACCCCCACTCCTCTAGTGATGATATAATAGAAGCACCAAAATCATCCCCTTTGTGGCTGCAAAACTTTCGAAAGGAGATGATCTTCTTGTGCAAGACCCAATCTTTGTCGATGCAATGTGCTGTAACACAAATAAAATTTGTGTTATTAATAGAAGTCCAGCAATTTATGGTGATCGAGACTCTCCCCATGCCCTCTTTCTGAAAGAAGCTCTTCACAACATTTTTCTTCTCCAAAAACATCTTCACACAATCTACTCGAATTGTGTGTCTACTAGGGATTTGGAATTGAGGACATAGACGATGTATGTATCTTCTGAATCCTTCTTGCTCCACAAACCTGAAAGAAAACTCATCAAGAATAATCATCTCAACCAACGCAATTCTGCACTCAAGTTGGTTGAAACTCAATGTTGTCAACATCCCCGTCCCTGTTCCATCTGTGCTTTCTTGAAAGTTAAGCACGGTTTGTTTCAATTTTGCTTTGTTCTTATTTTCCTGACACTTCTCATAATGTTTCCACATTGTTGTGGTGCCATTTTTTTATGTATCAGCTGCAATCATCGTTCCACAAGTCTTGCATTTGGCCTTATCTTTCTTTATAGGAGGTTCTCCTATCTCAACAGTAACAGGATCAAATTTTGTCCACATATCAGATGTACGAGTTGATTTTCGTCTTCTCCCTTCTTCGGTTTCGGCCCCAGAAACTGCCCTCTTACGCTTAGAGGCGCGGCTGCCCCTCAGAGGCCTCTTAGATTGCTGCTGTTGCTCGATCTCTTCTTCCCCTTCTTCCTCTTCTATATCGTCTAAATCTATTCTCTCATGATTGGGTCAATTCTCTTCCTCATCATCAGTGACTACAAGCTTACTATTACTAGCTTGTGTTTCAGATTGAGATGTAGGTTGTTCGCTTTTATTCATCTCAGCCATCTACAATTAAGAAGAGTACAAGAATCAAAATAAGTAACAAATTATCAACATTTCAGCATCATTTCATTTCAGCAAAAATTAGCAACAATTAAATGACTTTTCAACAAAATTCATATCAACTTCCATTAAGGCAAAAATCAAATCATGCGTGATCCGTGAAGCTGATCAAATTATTAATTATTATTGTTAATTGTATTTATATTAGTATCTAATAAAATTATATTAAAATATCCAAACGTGACAAACATATCACTGATTTGTCCAAGGCCAGATCACTGCAGTTGATGTCACAGCTAATAGCCCCTAAGAGAAACATTATTACATACATAGCATGTCATAATCTCCACAAATTCAAACAAAATAATACATAGATCAAGCTCAAGACCAAGACTAAGACACCATACACACTAATTTGTAAATTATTACAACTCCATTTTTACGAGGTGAAAGAATAGTCTTTTCCACACACACACACACTAATTTGCTGCCAGTTATCTCTATATTATTACAGCGCCATTTTACTTTGTGAAAGAACAGTTTTTCACACACACTAAAAAGCTATTATTCCAGATATGCTCAGCTCTATGATATGGGTTACTTCTTAAAAGGTGATAAATCAATTATACTTGTAATACCCCGAGCTTTCATAAGTCCTCAAGTGCATTCTAAATGAGTTGATATGCTTAATTATCAAGTTTTGAGTGATAAAATTTTTCTAAGGAAAAAGAAAATTTGTGAAAAGACTTAAATGCCCCTATGTGCTTTAACGTGAACTTATGTGTTTAAATTACTCGAATTGAGGATGTGATGCATTGATTGAGTTTATTTATATGAGTTTGAGCATGAGTATGAATTTCAGAGAATTTCGATAATTTTTACTTTTGAGTGCATAGTAACGATAACCGAGAAAATGCTATTCACCGACGAACTTAGAATTTGACCTAATTAGAGTCTTTTGAATCTAGAATTAATTCTAAGGCCCCTAAGATATGTTAGAAGCTTATCCGAGATCACATGAGAGAGTTATAAAAATTTAATCCTTAACGGATTAATTAGCCGACTAATTTTTAGGTTTTCTTCGTTACTTGGAATTTTCACCTAAAAATTAGATAATCGGAATCCTTGATTTATTTAATGGGATATGAGATAGGTTTGAGATGTTTCTAGTGTCGGAAACGAGAGGAGGAGAGATTAGAGCCGCTTTCAGTATAAATGAAATAATACGGACTTTTTATTCGGAAAACTTTCTCAACCGGGTAAAATTTTATCTGTCAGGAAGAATCTCTCTCCCTCTCTCTCCCACCACCGACATCACTCTCCTCTCTCTCCCTAATCCCTCTCTAGCTACCCTATTTTTCAAAACCTATGGAGAATAATAATTATGATTATTCTTTTCTTAACATTATACATTTCATTTCATCATTTATCATCACTCATTTCATCTCACTCTCTTAAACTCTACTCTCTCTCTCAAGCTCTCTCTCTCTCGATAACTCTCAAGAAGGGAAGAAAGAAAAATCCTCTCATCTCTCTCCCCTCTCTACCGAAAACACACACACACAACACACACAAGAGATTTCTCCATTGAAGCATCTAATCTTGAAGCTTCAAGCCTTCAAGATCAAGAGATTTCCATCATCATCTACCTAGTTATTTCATACTCTAAAGAGAAAGGTAATAATCCTTCAAATTCTTGAGCTTGAAATCAAAACAATCATCCCTCTATTTTTTCTATAATTTTCGGGAAACATGCCCTAGTATGGGTGATTAATTTTTGTTTCATTTTTCTTGAGGATTAAGGTGGTTTCAACCATGGAAATTCCAAGCCAAGAGTTTGAGCCCTAATTTTGTTCATCTCCGAACCAAGAGATTCAAGAGAGAAGCTCCGATTTAATTATTTTGAAGTAGGTTTATTTATTTGATTTCTTGTATATTTGTAATCTCCCTAAATCTCTAAAGAAAAACATACATGCATGATTTAATTTATGCTTAGGCAAAAACTAGGGATTTAATATAAGATTCGATGTGAGATTCGAGTGAAGAAATCGATAGGAAATCGAGCCTAGGAATTTATCCTTGATTAAAAGAAGAAAGAAAAATAATCTCCTAATAATTTTATAAAAACCGAAAATTAAGATAAAAATAAGGAAAATTTGATTTTCTTGTGGGTTTGATAATTTGATGTTTGATATGTGTTTATGAGTATATTTTGATTGAGATTTATGTGCATGAAAAATTGAGAAAATACATGCCTAAAAATATGTGTGTGCCGTGTATATTGAAGAATGGAGGAGTATTTTTATTTGATTATTTTGTTGATGATTTGATGATATAATGAGCATGAGATGATTATGAGTATATGATGATTTAATCTCCTATGATGTTGTTATGAAGAAAATTGAAATATATATGCATGTTTAGAAGAAAAATAATTTTTATGATATTTTGATGTTTATGATGTTGTGATGATTTTTAATAGTGTGATGCTTAAGAGCATGTTATGTGAAAATTTGAATATTAGATGTTAGTAGGATTTATGAGATAAAAAGAATGAAATTTTAAACATAAAAAGAGGTAGAAATCGAAAAAGATGAGAAAGGATACCTAGTATGTGTTCTAGGTGTTCTTGGTGAAAACATGAATTTTTGAAGATTTGAATGAATGCCTAGTGTGTGTTCTAGGTGTTCTTGGTGTTTTATTTGAAGATTTAAAGATCATTAAAATTAATTCTAAAAGAAATTAATTATTAAAATAATAAAATATTCAAGATATTTGTTGGAATAAAATTAAAGAGAAAATAAAAGAGAAAAATCAATTAATGAGTGATAAGTCTTAAATTAGAAAATAATAAAGGAATGTAATTCCTTTATTAAATAATTAAAGATTAAGAGAGAAAGTTAATCGAGTTAAATAAATCGAGACTAGAGAAATTGATAATCGAGAAATAAATAACGAAGAATTAGAAGTCCTAATAATTGAGAAATAGAAGACGGGATAGAATTAAAGAAATAGAGTTATAAATCGAGTATGAAATCTGAGTCGAGAAATTGAGAATTAAGTCGTTTGAATAAACAAGAAGTAATGAGAATAATAAATAATAATAGAATTTAATATAAGTAATCAACGATAAGCTTTAAACCGGGTATGAGTTTAATTATCCGAATGATATTAAATTAATCGAGAAGTTTGAAGTTTAAAAATAAGTTAGAGCAAAATAACTAAAATAAGAATAATAGAATATGAGAATAATAAGTTGAGTCGAGCTTAGAAAATAAATAAAGAAATAAGTCGAGTAAGAGAAACTATGAGATTAAGAGTCGAGTAAGAATTTATTTGAGCGAATTAAAGTAATTAATTGAGAAAGGTTATAAAAAGAGAATAAGATTTAATAAGAGTTATTTTGAGAATCGAGTTTATAAATGATAATTGTTTGAGTAATTGTTTATATTATGACGAGTAATGATTATTTCGTGATAATCGAGTTTGGTTTTCAAATCGTTTAAATTAAAAAGGAGCTGAGGAAATTGCCGAGTTTTGAATGTTAAATGAAAAATAAAAGTTATCGAATAATAGTTTAAGAATCGAGTTTTGAGTCAAAGATAAGAGTCGAGCCATAAATAGAAAATGAATTTTTATTTCAATATGTGTTTAATTAAAAGAAAAAGAGAAATAACAATAGAAGCATAAGTAATAATACGTATGCGAATACAAATAAGTAATTGAGAAAAGACGACGTCTTTGGAAATAAGTGTCGTATATTGAGTTAGGAGATATTAAATGATTATTTGAGTTTTAATCTAAGAAAACTTTTATTATTTGATTTAATGTCTTTTTCTAAACTAGAGTCGAGTAATAACGCGTGATTGTTAATGTAACTTGAAGTGTGAATCGAGTTTGAGATAATACGTTTATTTAGATTCCAACTTGAGTTATAATGATTGATTGAAATTCTATGTTGAATTAAATTCGTTTGAGTAGACTTATGTGATTAAACATGTTAAATATGCTTAACTGAATCTACATGCTTGAGTAAAACATCTATGCTTTGATATTAATAGAATGATCATTCAAATTGTTGAGAATGCGTGCTCATGACGTGAATAATGTCCGTATAATCAAGTATTTAATTGAGAATGTGAGTAAGGATTCAAGTATCAAAGTTTAGTCAATTAACGTTTCTTTAATTAATGAGAAATGCCAAGCATTAGTAAGTAGCGAACATGATTTAGAAACGAGAATACTAGATGCAGTAATTAGTAACCGAGTAGAGTAAGAACTAAGGACGAGAAAGTCGAGAATCGAGATTGTCTTAGAAAAGATAAAAATAGAAAGAGACGAGTCAAGTAAAAGTCCTTCAGTTGAAACGAACGTCTACTTTACGTCTTAAGCTTCGTGTCTTACTTCTTTTATCGATGTCAAAATATAAAGGACCGAGCGGGACGGAGAATAAGAGAGGACGAAGAAAGAGTAAACCGCCTAGCTAATCGACGGAAGTAAGGTGGGCTTTTCTAAAACCAAAACTATCGATGAATGCTATTATGATAACTGAGTATTATTATGTGAGTTTTAAAGTTTAATTGACTTGCCGTTTTTACTTGAGTTTTTGGTATGTGTTATCATCTGCTTGTTGAGATATTATTGTCCTGTGAAAGGTAGGAAACCCACGTGTGGAATATGAATTGTTTGAGGTGACTGTGAGCCTTGCTTCGGTTGGGCCGATCACAGTATTTGAGAAGGAGGCCTACTTCTCGGCACAGTGAGAGTGAAATATGGTAGATGATACATACTGCTTGAGTATATATATATATATATATATATATATATATATATATATATTGTTTGACTGCGCAGTCTATTCGAAAAGAAAATGATTTTGCATTCACAAGTAAAATTGTTTTCACTGCATTAATACTTGTGATGCTACGACAAGGCAAGTTCAATTGATATAGCTCTAAGAGCAAAGTTTCAAAAGTTTTTGGCATGTGTTCACTGAGTACGAAGTACTCAGTCCTGCATGTATTTCTAAACGTGCAGGTTAGCGGGATGCGGATGGAGAGGACAACTTGGTGGTGTGATGTGGTGTGGTGTGATATATGTTTTGTTGATCGAGTCGAAAGTTAGACTGGCAATTGCATGTCTTCATACGTGTAGTTGTTGGGATTGAGTCGAGAATTCCGCTGCAATTGCAATGCTTTTGTTATTGAAGTCTTTTGGATATTATACTCTGATACATGTTCTCATTCCGAGCAATGTGCTCGATATTAATTTCTGTTTTGATGAATCTCGTTCTCATTGACTTGAAATACTTGTTCCCATTCGAACTTGATATGTAAATTATTCGTGCTCGTTGGTTGATTCGATTTACCCTTGAAAGCATGACTTGAATGTCACAGTTTTCCGTTGATATTCCCTTGTTTCCCTGAGCATGTTTCCCCTATTTGAGTTGAGTGATGGATGGTTTAGTAGTGTTAGTATTTTCATACGTCGCACCTCGAGAGTCGGGGTGTGACAGGTTGGTATCAGAGCAGGTCTGTTCTGCTCTGAAGTCTAATTTTCTTGATGAGTCGAGTCTAGATTTATTTCCTAGACTTATTTGAGTCAGTAATACACCAAGCAATCCCCCATCTCATCCAGCAACCAGGTAGGCTTTATTTTCCTAAAGCTTTTTAAGTTTAAAATGATGATTGAGCTATTAAATTTTGAGTTAATGAGTTATTGAATTTGAGATTCTGAATTTTTGAGTATTTGAGTTATGAAGTTATTTATTATTTGCGCTCGTCTAGAGATAAAAGCTTGTTAAGTTGATTGAATAACTAGTTTGCTCTAGAATGTCTTCCCTAATGCGTTTTTGTATGGAAAATCGAAAAGGATGAAACGTTTGTGCAAGAGGTTACGTGAAATGGAATTGCTCGATACCCTGAACGATAGTACCCTTATCGAAAGCGAAAATGAGTATGTGGCGGTTGGAAATTCTAGCATGCTTGATTAATTGTTTAAGTGTGCTTAATTCGTTTAAATTGCGTATATGATGGACGACCAAGAGTGGATGCAGGAATACCTGCACGTGAGAAAAATGCACCGCGAGTCTATTGCGGAATTCCTAGCGAGATACTACAAAATTTGGGAGAAGGTCTAGTATATGGACGTCAGACCAGTGGATGGAATGATCCATCTCATTCAGGCTTTTCCTCGAGAGTGGCGAGATTGGGCAGCGTCCCTTGTTCACCGATTCTTAGGATATCGACATCTTGATGGTACTCTTTACGGTGATGTCAATGCGTTCATCTCCACGATCTCCAGACAGTATATGTAGTACGGTGAACCTCCTCCAGAGCCTTATGATGACGACCTCCCTACAATGCCAAATGGTATTGTTTGTAGTCCCCCTCATATTCTCCAAGATGGCCCAGTTCCTCCCCGTGACCCTACACCTCCTCGAGTTGAGCCGGAACCCCGAGCAGCTTATCAGGACTATCCATATGTGAATGGTGTACTCCCTCTTCGAGCCCATGATCCTTTTTCCACATCCAGCTCGTCAGCTCTGCAGCCAAACGGTTATCATGATCCCAATGGAATCCTATCACCTTTGGATGACCAGTTTGCCGAGTACATGCGTCGTAATCGCACTCCCTCGCTGATTCAGCCCATAGCCGAGCCTTCTAGGCCAGCCCATACCGATGATGGCAACAACGATGAGTACGACGAGGAGCAAACAGCTGAGGCGACCGTGGGCAGTGGTTATATCCAATCCCTGCCAAACGATTACTTTTCAAATCCATATACGTTTGCCCCTACTCCTGTCGTGTCAGACACTGAAGAATATGAACCCCAGTTTGGTGCCTCTGCCGATGTAGCATCATACCTTCGTCGTAGTGAAGATCGCCCCTTGACACCCCCGTGGGTTGAGCATGAATTGGAGCAAACCAACTATATCCCCAGGACTATGAGGAAGAAGTAAGGGCAGCCGAGTTAGTGCAGTTTAACGTCAACAACGACGGCGTCGAGGCAGAGGAGCTAGAAGAGAAAGAAGATCTCGAAGAGGATCCCGAGGAAGAGGAGAACCCAGAAGATGGAAATGCCGATGAAGAGCACTATGATGATCATGGTCCGAGTGAGGATGATTCTAACGTTTAGAATCAGTTCAAGCAAGTTGTGGAAATTCGAGAAGTGTTTATTGTTTATCATTTATCGTCTTTAAATTTTCTCATGATAGGCACGTCATCGACACTTAGCTCTTGGTTTTCATCTTTGTTCAAGTAAACTAGATACACCTCTGTATCTTTCTTCCTCATCAACCTCTGAGCTTTCATAGCTGAAATTATCGGTATGCTCTTTCTTACCCTCTTCTCAACTCCAAAAACTACGGTCGGCTCTTCTCCTGGAGGTTGAAACGAAATTTATCTCAGATCGCATCGAATCGTCGGAAAATTCTCGGTTAACCAATCCATTCCTAGGATTATATCTATGGGCTGATGACTGACGGGCTGACCAGCGGCGAAGCAAAGAGGAAGACAAATGAGAAGAGAGCAGGCAGACTGGCAGAGCCGAAGAGCGAGAGCGAAAGACGTCAGACGAAAGAGTGAGAGTCGAGAGCGAGAGCGAGAGACGAGAGAGGAGTCGAGAGCGGCTGACTTGAGAGAGTGATTTTAGGGTTATTATAATAATAAGTAGATATAATATATTAATATATATATATATATATAAAATTTACCGGTTATTTTGGGTACCCAACCGGTTATCGGTTATCGGTTATTAACCGGTAACCGAAAATATGTAGAGGAGGTAATCGAAACCACCTCCAAAACTGTTAAAACCGGTTATCGGGTACCCGACCCGAGTCGGTTAACACCGGTATTGGTTACTAACCGAATAACCGGATCTGAATAAGCAGCCCTAGATTGAACAAGTTCCTCAGAAACTGCATTTGGTAACTTGTAGAAAGACCTCCAGGAGTAAAGGTGATTGGTTTGAAATGGATATTCAAGAACAAGAAGGACGCCGTTGGATACACTGTTATAAACAACACTAGATTGGTAGCTTAAGGATACTACCAACAAGAAGGAATAGATTTTGAAGACTCATTCGCTCCAGTTGCTCGTCTCGAAGCAATTAGGATATTTCTAGCTTATGCCGCTTACCACAAATTCAAAGTTTATCAAATGGATGTCAAGTGTGCATTTCTGAACGGCGATATTAAAGAAGATTTCTTTGTGGCACAACCTCCTGGTTTCATAACTGGTGATGGTAGAGTCTACAAATTAAAGAAGGTCATATATGGACTGAAATAGGCTCCACGTGCCTGGTATGATACTCTATGTGGCTTTCTCCTAGAGTTCGGATTCATCTGAGGCTCAGTCGACAAAACCCTCTTCACCATCAAAGTTGGAGAAGACATCCTGGTGATGTAAATTTACATCGACGACATCATTTTTGGATCCAAATCCGAAGCTCTTTGCGAAAGGTTCTCCCAACTCATTAAGGAAAAGTTCGAGATGTCTATGATGGAGATGAACTATTTCCTTGGGCTGCAAGTCAAGCAGTCGCCCGAAGGAATCTTCATCAATCAGTCCAATTATACGAATGAGTTGATTACTAAGTTCGGATTGGAATCCAGTAGAACCACGAAGATCCAAATGTACACAAATTGAAAGATCAAGCCTGGCACAAAAGGAAACCAGTTGATGCAAAGAAGTATAGAGGAATCATCGGTTCGTTGCTATACCTAACTGCTAGTCGACCAGACATCTCCTGCACAGTTGGAGTATGTGCAAGATTCCAAGTTGAACCTAGGGAAGCTCACATGCGAGCAGCGAAGAATATCATCAAGCACCTGAAAGGTACAATTCACATGGGACTGTGGTACCCAACTGATGATAATATTGAACTGACCTGCTACTCAGATGCAGATCTAGCTGGAGATAGAGTTGATAGGAAATTAACTTCAGGATACTGTCCGTTCATGGGAAGGAAGTTGATGTCTTGGTTCTTAAAGAAGCAGGTGTGTGTCACCACTTCAACAACGGAATCGAAGTGCATGGCAGCAGATAGTTGGTGCATATAAATTCTCTGGCTCAAGTAGTAGCTCAGAGATTATGAAGTGGAGACCGGACAAGTTCCCATCAGCTGCGACAGCTCGAGTGCTATAGCAATCACAGTAAACCCAGTTCATCACTCCAGAACGAAGCACATCGACATCAGGCATCACTTCATACGTGATCATGTCGAAAACAAGGATGTCACTGTTGAAAAAATTCACACCGACGTTTAGCAAGCTAACATCTTCACAAAGCCTTTGGTGGAGACATAATTCGAGAACATGCCTCCCCACTTTGCAAAGCGGTCCTCTTCACCTGCCAGCCCTGAATCAGTATATCAATTGGTTCAACAAGAACGTTATGTTCATGGCTACATGAGACGTAGATGCATCAAAGTACAACTGATGAAGTGGATAATTCGTGCATTCAACCACCTAATACAAATCCTTGAGATCTCCATCCAGTTGCAGATCAGACATGGGAGACCTCAAGATTTTCCCCTTATTCCAGACAAGGATTCCAGAGGTTACCTTCGTTTTAACCTCTTCGAGTATCGATGGAGGAAAGTCAGCAACCCCATGTCATGTGACAGGTCAACTGTAACCTATGTATTAGGAGTCCTCATCGGACCCAGGCGTTCCGTCCTGAGACAGCTTCGTGCAAGGCCTTCTTTATTCACAAACTTATCTCAATCGACCTTCCCTTGACCAGAGCTGCAGCAGCGACAAATGCAGATGCACCAAGAGTCGCAAATGTAGATGTAGATCTTGCTAAAGTTTTGCTCATGACTTGAGTTGGTGATGAAGATGGGTGCGATTTCTACTTTCTTGCAAATTTAACCCGGAATGCCTCTTGCGAAGCTTTTCCTTCATCTTTCTTTTTGTTGATGCCAAAAAGGGGGAAGAAGTAGAAACAGAAAACTTCATAGGTCAGTTGCACAAATTACTCCAGTTTGGTGCGACCTTAGCTAACCTCAAAGCAGGAATGAAGAAATAAAGGATGAAGAAGAAAAGGCTGATGGGAAGTCAGTTGCCTCGCCCTGTTGCTTGAGGTAGGTATTTAGTTGAGCCGAGAAGAATACCTTCAACTGACGTCAACCGCCAGCTGCCAGCCTTGATGAAGACCAACCTTGAAGAAGATCTGAAGATGAAGATCAAGAGGAAGACCTAGTGTAGAGTATTCAGTTGTACTGTGTTTTCTTTCAACTCAGTTGTAAAAGTACTCAGTTGCAATTGTACTCTCCCGACTTGTTATCAATAATAATAAGTTGTGGTCTTTAAAAAGTCTGAATCATTAACTTTGCTTGATTACTACCATCGTGGTCCAAGTTCAAAGTTAACTTATATATTTGTCTTGTGCTAACCCTGTGTTTTTTATAGACTAGAACTCAGTTTATTTGTAAGTTAGATGTTGTCAGTTTTGGGTTTTGGCTTCGTCAAAAAGGGGAAAATTGTTGGAAAGTTAGTAAAGATTTTGATTTATCCCAAAATCCAACTGACTTGAACAGAGTAAATGAAGCCATCAATTTGAATTTAGCTAGAGCTCACTGTTTGAACGTAGGGATTTTGTCTTTACAAGATCAAGCAGAAGAAGTCAGGCAGACTGAGAAGGCAGTTGGTCAGTCAAGACAACTCAACTGACTTGATGACTGATCCATGCAGTTGGTGCATGTTGAAGAAGTTGTGTCGAAGTCAGACATCGCAAAGTCAGAAGAGAAGACTTAGAAGACGTTGAAGAAGGAATAGTTGAATTTTAAATTCAAATCTACTTAGAAGTACAAGATAACCTGTAACTTTCCATAAATGGACCGACCATGGAGACGGCCCATAAGCAATGGTTGCAGCTACCATTTTAGGAAAGATTACTGTGGAGTAGACAGAGTTAAATACCTTTTGGCAGAGATCAAATGGCTCTTTCCAACGGCTAATTGATCTCCCTCTCTATAAATAGAGGTCTCCCCATTGCGAGAAGAAGAGAGCATATACGCGCAAAGAAGCAGACATCTAATTCAAGCAGAATCTCTCTCGCCAAGCAAGGGCAGTTGAGCTGAAGAACTAGTTGAAGTAGAGTGTCTGGTCCTCCTCCTGTTCTTCCCATCTAGCCTCTCAGAATACTCATTCTTTGATCGAGTCTAGATTTGTAGATTCTTGCATAGAATCTAAGCAGACACTCTCTTGCAGATTAAGTCTCTAAGCCTTTGGAAGAAGCCTCCACTATTTTCAGTGTAGAAGGCTTCATAGTTGGAAAAATCACCCAATCCTACCCTTTAGGTCCCTTAGAATCCATAATCTAAGCCCCAAACATTACTCTTGCCTGTAAAAGAGTTGTAGGTTGTATTGTTGCCCGCAAATGTGTTGTAAGGTCTTGTTCAACCCCGTAATCGAACTGGTTAGGTTATTTTGTGCTCGTAAACCAAGCACAATGTTTGATAAGCACGCGTAAGCTTATCTAGTGGATTACTTCCCCGAAAAAGAAGTCGTGGACATAGGAGGTCAATCTCCAAATCATGTAAAAATATTGTATTCATTAATTTCCTGATCAATTTACAAACTAACTGACCTTGCACACAAAATTGTGTTTGCTAAAAATTACACTAAGTATTTTGGGAACTTGACCTTCCCCTTTCAAAGCTTTCAGTTTAAGTAACGAGCTTTAATTCTACCAACTTCCGCATTGCTTAACTCTTTGAAACCTCAGTTCAGAGCACCCACCTGACCCTCAGTCAAAGAAGTCTGCTGTGATCAGCTCTGACTAAACTCCATAGTTGTCGAGCCAACTTAATTGAAAAGGTTTTAAAGTTGAAAAAATCACTACTAGTGTATTCCCCCCTCCCCCATACACCAGTCATTTGTTACCATGACCATTAGCTTCTTTTACGGATATCGGTTCACCGTTTAACATTAAAATGGTGTAGTCATGTCCATAAATCTTTACTTTCCATACTCTAGTACCACGTCTAGGTTCTACATCTACAGGTGTAGACCTAAGTCGCTTAATATTCGGTGGTCCAAAGAACACCGGATTGGAACTCGAAGCTTCGTTTTCATCTATGGGTTTAGAACTCATTGGCTCATCTACAAGTTTAGAACTTGTTGTTTCATCCAAAACTCTCTAGCTAGAGTTAGGGTCAATCTTATCTTTATTAGGATAGATATTCTCAAATAACACAACATTCCTTGATTCCATCGTTTTACCCACATGAATATCAGGTATCTTCGATTTGTGTACTAAAAACTGATAAGCGCTGCTGTTAAGTGCATAACCAATAAAGATACAATTTAGAGTTTTAGGTCCAATTGTAACTTGTTTTGGTAAAGACACTTCTAACTTAGCTAAACACCCCCACACTTTGAAGTATTTATACAAAGGTTTACTTTCTTTCCAAAGCTCATTGGGAGTCACGTCCTTCCCTTTGAATGGAATTTTGTTCAAGATATAGTTAGCTATTACAACAGCTTCCCCCCACATGTTTTGGGAACTAATCAACAAGACATTCATCATCCCTTTAAGAATACGATTTTTTACGTTCAACAACATCATTTGATTGTGGTGAATAAGGTGCGGTCGTTTGATGGATTATACCACTTTCATAGCATAATTCAGCAAACTGAGCAACATACTCTCCACCTCTATCACTTCGAACCATCTTGATTTGGCAACGAAGTTGTTTTTTGCTTCATTCTTGAAGTTTCTAAAAGCTTCAATAGCCTTTATTTCTTAACAAGTAAAGGTCATAGTATCTTGTGCAATCATCAATAAAAGTAAT
Source organism: Schizonepeta tenuifolia (assembly GCA_029490685.1). NCBI lineage: Eukaryota > Viridiplantae > Streptophyta > Magnoliopsida > Lamiales > Lamiaceae > Schizonepeta > Schizonepeta tenuifolia. Next base: position 89,442,760 of record CM055955.1, on the reverse strand, counting down.
AAAATACCTTTTACCACCTATAGTTTACACAAACTTCAAATCACATACGTCGGTGCGAATTAGTTCTAGAGGTTTAGTGCTTCGTTCAACCGATTTAAACGGTAACTTAGCCATTTTAGCTTCTACGCAGACTTCACACTTGTCTATTTTAGATAAATCAATCTTTAAAAAGTCAATGATAGCTAATCTTTTTATAGTATTTAGATTTACGTGACCAAGTCTACAATACCATAAATCAGAACCCTCAAGCAAGTAAGCGGAAGTAGTAGCTTTATTATTAGCAACTACTTTTGGAGGTTACAAGTACGAACGCTAAGTTTGAACATGTCCTTGACAACATGACATTGCCCGAGATTCTTGCCAAACTTGCGTATTATTACAAAATCGCTACGAAGGTTGACCTTGCTCTTTCCCTTGTTCTTCTTCAATTAATAGCAGTTCTTCACCATATAGCCAAGCTTATCATAGTTGTAGCACATTCCAGTGAATTTGGTCGGAGGTGTCACTTCTTTTTCCTTGCCTTTGGTAGGACGAAGATGCTTTATAGAATGTCCGCCCTTATATTTGGCCAGATTAGCCTTAGCCTCTGTCGGAGCCTTGGCCCTCAAGTCTTGGTCACGGACTTGAGCTTCAGGTTGGAGCTAAGCAACCAAAGTTTCAAGGGTCATCTCCTTTCGCTTATGCTTAAGGTATCCCTTGAATTCCTTCCAACTAGGTGGCAGCTTATCAACCAAGACCGCCACAGTATACGCCTCGGGCAGAGGCATCCCCTCGAAATGAACATCATGTACAAGAGTTTGGAACTCTTGCACTTGGGGCATCATACGACGAGTATCCACCATTTGGAATTCGATGAGCCTCGTCACAACAAACTTCTTCGTGCTAGCAGGGTTAACACGGTATTTCAACTCAAGAGCATCCCAAATTTCTTTGGCAGTCTCTTTGATATTGAACACATTGAACATGCCATCATCTAGCCCGTTTAGCAATATATTCCGACACAGATAGTCAGAATGCACCCAAGTATCGTAGTTAATACAAACTTGAACATTTTCTCATCCTCAACAGGGACAGGAGGACTGTCTTCATGCAAGAAGCTCGCAAGCCCCATTGTGGTGATGTAGAACATCGTCTTTTATGACCATCTTTTGAAGTTAGAGCTCGAGAAAATATGAGGTTTCTCGGCAATTGGCATGAGCCAGGCAGAAGGCTGGATAGGAGCCATAGTTGAGCTCGAAGAGCCGATGTTACCTGATTAAGTGAAATGAGTGGTGGCAGAACCAATGCTTGGATTTGTAGATATTTTCCAGCACAGGTGTAAGATTCAACTTCAGTTTGAGAAACACACGAACAAGTAACTTTCGGTTATTCTCGTCTTTTAATTGTTAGGAATCGAGTACTTGCACGTGTATAACAATGAATATTCAGAACTTTTATTGAAGAACTTGAATAACGAACAGAATTAACAAGTATTACAACGAAACTGAAGTAACAAGTTTAGGATAACCAGAGATCGTCAGAAGCTAGAGCTTATACCCACAAGACGAGAATACGCCCCGATAGTGCTCACGGAAAGGCAGCTCGTCCCCAAAAGTTAAAATGATCTTATCGTCTCGGCTTTAGTAACACCACAAACAAAATCGAGCACCGACGAACTGGATTGGAATGAAGACTGAACTAAAGATGATATGTTTATGCTTTAGAAAAGAAAAGATGCATAATGTTTTTTTTTTTTTTTTTTTTTTTTTTGCAATGAACTAAAGCTCCTTATATAGGCTGCTATAGTCATGTGGAGGGTCTCGTTGACATAATCACAGCTATGAAGGCTTGGCAGTTTCAAATGTCCAAAGGGCTCAGTCGGATGAAAAGCCTTGGTTATTACAAAAGGCCAAGAGTCATGGGCTAAACGATGGGCTTCTAGTTATAGCTTGAACAAAAGGTAAAATGGGCTTGCGAAGTTGGTCCAAAAAGATAAGGTCCAAACACCAATTGTCAAGATCCAAGTCCTGGGCCGCGAGCCCTAGCCCATCCCTACCCGGACGGACGGAGGCGGCGGCGACATCGATCGATCGACAAGTTAATGTAGACAAAGGCTTAAATACAAGTCAAAATATCCACATATAACTGATGTGGGACAACTAACATTTACATAAATATAACATGTTAGTTTCTACTCCAACATCCAACCTTTAGCATACAATATCTCACTCACCGGAAATCGGTTTAGAGATATTAAAAGGAGAAAAATTTATAATACCCAATTCCAAAGTGGTAAAATTTAAAATACCCATGGTGCTTGAAATCAATTTGTTATACCCCTTGGGCCCACTAACTACAAAGTTGCTTCCTTTGTCGGCTGACACAATCAATTTGAATTGACTTGTGTTTTTTGTTTGTTTGTTGTCAAATCGACCCAAATTTTGAGGCCACTTTATGACCTAGTTATTGACCTCCCCCCCCACACACACACACGCTCCCCTCATCTTGCCATAAATATAATTCACCCCTCCTCAAATCCCGCCCACTCCTTCATCTCGCCGAGTTCATCTCTCACTTTCACTCTTCTCTCACAAATTCCGCTCCACACAACTCATACCTAACAAAATAATTTTCGGCGGTGGCGGATTGTTATTCTTCGCAACATGGCAAATTATGGAGATGTCAATGAGTATTATATGAATTTCAGTATATAAAATTCATGCATTTGAATTTTAATGTGAGATTTTCATATGTTACTTGTAAACATTATGTAGGAGCAATTTATGTAAAATCCCGCTCGACCCTATTTTTATGAATATCCCGCTCGAGCGGGATTTGCCTTTACGAGCGGGAAGTAGATTAGACTACACAAATTTTTGTTTAATTGTTATACATGGTGAATCCCGCTCGAGAAAACCCTAAGAAATAGTACATCCCGCTCGAGCGTGATGTTCCATAACTGAGCGGAAAATTATTAATTCTCTCTATTAATTAATTATAATTGTGAATAACCTGCCCTAGATCCCTAATTTGCTTAATTGTTGAAGCTTGAATTTAGTGGTGATTAATGGATACTAATAACTTGAAATTTGGTAATGTTGAATTTTTATAATGTGGAATTCGATCATTATTTTTTCGTTTAATTTATATATGTCATTCTAAATCCCACTCGATAAAGTCATTGTGGCCTAAATCTCGCTCGAGCGGGATATAGCTTCTTCGAGCGAAATTTTGTTATTTAACTAATTAAATTTTTTTGTATGATTTGTGCATTATATCCCGCTCGAGTTGGTGATGTTTGGCTTGATATCCCGCTCGAGCGTGATGAGCGGGAAATAGTTTATTCAAGTTAAATACTGTCTATAGTGTGATTTTAATATTTATTTTTTAATTGCAATTTTTATCCTTTCAGGTTATGTTCAACTCTGCTTTTCAAACTTGAGACCGGGGTTCCAGCTTTCTTCTTCTTCTTTAATTTATTTTTATTTTTTTATTTTGTTTTTGTCCTTTTTTTTTTTATTTTTCATTAAAGTTCGAAGTCTTTAACAAATTGTATAGTATAATAATTGTGGAATTGATGTTGTTATTTTGTGAAATTGTGAAATTGTTATAATGAAGTGCAGTTGTTTTACTACTTTATTGAATCAGAAAATAACCCGGTGAGGGACCCACTCATTCTCTGGCTCACCGGCGGCCCCGGTTGCTCTGTCTTTTCCTGCATCGTCTATGAAATCGGTAAACTTTTATGTGTGTGTGTTTGTGTGTCTGTGGAAGTTATTGCTTATGGAGATACCGTCGTTCCAGTTGATGCGTGCGCTGCTGTGGCGGGGGATCACGCGCCCGTGAAAGCTGCCGGTTGTAGAAACGACGACGTTTAGAATGGCGGTGAACTGCCAACACCGATTGGAGCTGAAGCTGGACCCACTGTACTTCAGGAAGCGATGCAGAGCATTCTGGCATCGGCAATGGCGGGAGAGGTGGAGAAATGGAATCGTGCGGTGGTGTGGTGCGATCGACAAGGGTGGCGATGCCAAGCAATAATCGGCGTCGGGCTGGAGGTAGAAGAAAGAGAAAAGGGAGTGAAGAAGATGAAGAAGTAGAGAAGTAGTTTTGTTTTTTTGTTGTTTAGTATGGGTTAGTGTTCAACCTATATAAATAATAGACAAAAACTTGGGTGCATATTCTCTACCGTGCAACACCCGACCCATTTGACCCAACCCGCCCCGTTTGACCCGGGTTTGACCCGGTCAAACCCCCTTTGACCCGGTCAAACCCCCCTTTAACCAGTTTTTTTTTTCCAGTTTTTTTTTGTTTGCCGATTATCCTTATTTTAGTAATCGGAGCGAAGGCGGAACCGTAAAATTGGAGCCGAAGGCTCCGTCACAAAAAAAAAAAAAAATCTGGAAAAATAAATTATAAAAAAATAAAAAACTGAAAAATTACTGTAGCGCGTGAGACCCACGCGCGCGTGGATCTCACGCGCCAGGTCGGACAGGGCGGGGCGGGCGGGTCGGGCGGATTGTTGCATGGTACAAGTCTCCACAAGAGACTTACTCTAAATAATATTGGGGTCACCCCACCAAACCAGCCTTTGGTATAGTAATTAATAACATATATAAAAGAATTGAAAAGAAAATTTGAACTGTGTGTATATGCAATATAGTGAGAAATTGAGAATTAATCATAACAAAAATTAATTACGTAAAGTTGGGGGCCATGCAAAGATATACAACTTGTCATTAGCGGGAATTGATCACAGGTGCAACGGTTAAAAAACAAACGCTAACCCACTGAACTACAACACAACACATTAAAATATTTCAAATAACATATTTTTGGGCCCGGGGCGCAGGCCCGTCCATCCTCAGGGCGGGACATTTGATGGTGTCCAGCCGTGCATATGCTTCATTGCCTTAATCGCCGCACACATGTAAATTAATTTCTTTGTCCATTAATGTTATTTCACTTAATTTTGTATGATCCTTTTTATTTAAAATCCAACTCCGGTAGAGTTAACTATCTAGCTGGCTGAAAAGTAATACGGTTCTGAATCTTTTCATCTCTTTCCTTTCTCCTCTCACTAGTCTAAATTTCCAGATTTGCAGAAGATGTTTATCTCCATCAACTCCGTCGCCACAACCGGCATCGGCCGTCTTAAAATTAATAAGCAAAATTGCCTTCGACAATGGCGGTCACAAGAAGAGATCTCTAGAGGTTTCCCCACCAAATTTTTCGTCTATATATCGTTTTGATTGAGCTTCAGCCCCCATCGTTGCACCGCTGCATAAGGTTTTCGAAAGATTTTGAAAGATTATTTTTAGAAATTTCTAAGGCGCGATAATAGTAATCATTTATCCATATTCATATGATCTATTTTATTGAATCATTTGATCCCTTTTTGTTCTTCTTTCTTCCTTCCCGGCAATAGCCTCCCCGCCGTCCTTGTCACTTCTCGTCGCTGCCAACATCAGACCAAACTTCGACCTCGACCTTGATTCCACACACACACATACACACACAGACGCAGACCTCGATACATTTAGGGCTATATAGAAATGGGATCTGGACTTTGGACTGCCATTGCTGGCGATGAGCAACGGTGCTTGGACGAATATGGATGTTGGGTTTTCTTCAAAAGAGCAGATTTTTAGATTTCTGTAAACTTTTCTATCTCATTTAAGTGTTTTTGCAAACATGGTCTTCAATTAAATTCGAATTTCCATCTGTATCAAAAGGAGAAGACAAATCGCGATGATGATGGATATTATCCAAACATTTACAGCGATAGATATATCTGAGGATCTCAGATTTGTTGTTTTAAAATTAAATTCGAACATTTTTTTTTAGATACAAACAAATTCCGAACATTGATGTGTGAAGAAGATGATGCGCTCTATATATGCTTTGAAACAATAGCCATTCCCACATAAGAGAGATGAATTTTATCACTTTGTAAAAAAAAGTGTCCAAGTAGTCTTTTGTCTTATTTTTCGATTTTTATACCTTTATAGAAGGATTTATATTTTTTTTATATCCTTATAGGTATATAAGAAGGTTAACGTTAATTTGAATCAAACACGAAGACTAAACTTCATATATGAATTTCCGGCGAAAAATTTCCGGCGGTCGTTTTCTCCGACGATGGCGGTCTTCTTCTTGTATACATAAGCCAAACTCTCACCTCTTCACCAGCAATTTCTCCTCCGCCGCCGGTCAGCTACTCCATCTCCTTCGGCGCCGTCGTCGGTCATCTTCTCCTTCGTCGTCGGTCGTATTCTTCCGGTGCTGCTCTATCTCCTCCGGCCCTCTATCTCCTCTGCTGGTTAGCTTCTCTGCCGCCGTCGGTCGACTTTTTACAGCGCAACTCCATCTCCATCTCCTCCGCCTTTCCATCCCCTCCATCTCCTCCATATACATCTCCGCCGCCCCTCCATCTCCTCCATCTCCGCCGACGTCGTACATCACCGCCTCCACCCAACACGTTCGCCGCAAACACAGATCTGTTTACATGGACAGCCACCGCCGAACTAGGGTTCCGACGAGCTACTTTTTTTCGACACCGGCGTGGTACCTCTGCATTTTTTTTTCTTGTATGAGATTGTTCTTGTATGTGTGTATGCTTTTGTGTATGAGATCGTTCTTCTATGCATTTTTTTCTTGTATGAGATATGCATTCGTGTATGTTTTTTATATTCGTGTATGATGCATACACGAAAACTAATTTTCATGTATGATTCAAATTTAAAATTTTTGGCGGCGAAAATTTTCGCATATGATGCATACATGAATGTTAGTCTTCGTGTATGATGCATACACGAAGATTAGTTTTCATGTATAATGCATACATGAAGTTAGGCTTCGTGTATGATTCAATTTTTTGCCGGAATTTTTTGCCTGAAAACTTTCGCTGGAATTTTTTAGCCGGAAATTTTTGGCCGGAAATTTTCGCCGGAAATTGATACAAGAAACTAGTTTTCGTGTATGATTCAAATTAAAGTTAGCCTTATTATATACTCATTAAGGGTATTTATGTCATTTCATAAACTAAAAGGCTATTCTACAACTTTTAAAATGTGAGTGACATTTTAACATTTTTTGCTAGAAAAAAGGCTATTTAACACGATTACCTCTATATTAAAACTAGTGTGTAGCGGCATCACTTAACATTATACTCTCTCCGTTCACGAAATGGTTGTCACTTTTGCCATTTAATGTCGTCCACAAAATGGTTGCCACTTCTATTTATAGTAGTTAGGCCCACATAATACATTATATTTAACATTATATTTCTCACTACTTATCTCACATTTATTGTGAGATCCTTGCTCCACACTCATAAAAATACCCACTAATATCCATTACTACCAGCCATTTTCTTAAAATCCGCGTTGTCATTAATGTGGCAACTATTTCGTGGACGGAAGGAGTAATTTATTTGTATATATTTTAATATAATTTACTCCCTCCGTCCACGAATTAAAGTCCTACTTGCCTCTTAAAATCCGTCCACAAATTAAAGTCCTAGTCTGCTTTTTGTACACTTATACCATTCTTTCTCTTCTAAAATTACTACCCTTTGCCACTACTAGAACCACCCAAATTATTTAACCCAACACAATCAACAACTTAATTTTTTTACGAATCTCCTAAACCCAATTATTAGACCCACACTACCAAACTCATTTGCCCCTCCCAACCCACAACCCAACCTAAATCGAGAAAACCCCCCAAATTAAGAAAACCCCATTTGTTTCTCTGCAAATCCTAGACCTCACACTCTCTTCTCCCTTATTTCCTCTCGCCATCACCCTCAGTCTCTCTGATGGATAACTTTCCTCCTCACTTTCTTCCTCTCTCTGCAACCCCCAATGAATGCGATGCTCTCTTCTACGAGGATTTCTCCATCCCAATAGCCACCAATTTCTCCCCAATACCCACATATTCATGGGAGTCTCTATTTGTGGAGATTGATTTGGACGAGATGGTGTCGGAATCAGACCTCACCGGTGAGGAATCTCAACAAGAGATTGTTCGTCTGGGTAAATTTGAGATTGAGGAATCGATGGTGTTGGAAACGCCGTTGACCGTATTGGAATATGAACTAGATTTGAATATGCCCCTTTTCATTCCAAATGTGTGGAAATGCGAAGAAGAACGAATTTGCTATTTGCAGTGCCTAGGAATATTCTTTCCTAGTGTTTTATCTCTGATATAATCAAGTGAATTCGTTCTTATTTCTACTCTCTACCCTTCATATGCATGTGAATTTGGCTAAGGGTGGGCTGGTGATGCTGTTTGTAGATCTGTTTCTATGATTTTTCTTTATGGCTTTGATAATTCTGGGATCTGTACATTTACTTAATGCTTATTATGGCTTTGAGATCTCTGATTTTTATATGGTTATTTGTTGCCTTTGTGGGTTTTGGCTGGTTGTAATACCCCGATCTTTCATGAGTCTTTAAGTTCGTCCTAATTGAGTTTATGAGCTTAAATGTATGCCCTTGGTGATAAAATTTCAAGGAAAATAAATTTTCTTGCAAAATTATCAAAATACCCTTGAAGTCGTTATGCGATTTCTCTTATTTCGGCTATCCGAATTGAATGTGAGATGAATTGAATGAGCATGAGTATGTGAGTTTGAGTTTGAGTTTTGAGGAAATTCATTTTTCAGTGAATAGTAACCGACGACGAGAATTCACTATTCACCGAATGTTCCCGAATTTCGTCAAATTAGTGAATTTTGAATTTAGAATTTATTCTAAGACCATTGGTGCATGTTTGAGAATTTTTTGAGTTTGTTTGAATCGAGTTTGAATTTTATTTATTTGAGGAAACAAATATGAATAGTAACTTTTTACGTTTTCTTCGTTATTTGAAATTTTGATCCGAAACATGGATTACTAGTATCCTTGATTTATATGGTGATGTTAGAGACAAAGTAGAGAGAATTCCGATGTCGAGAAAGAGTCGTGGTGAGTTTTAAATCGTTTGAGAGTTTAATGAGAAATTAGGGTTAACTTGCACCGGATAACTTTTTCTTCCGGAGAAAATTATATTGCGTTTTTAACCATCGGGTGCAATTAAATTTTCAAAGATTCCCTATTACTCTCTCTCAAATGTAACTTGCCGACATCTCACTCTCTCTCATTTTCTCTCTCTCAATTATTTTTTTCTTAATCATTCTCTCTTGAATATCTCTCCAAGATTCTCTCTATTCTCTCTCTCCCACCCATCTCTCTCATCTCTCTCTCGGCTATGAACACACACACACACACACACACACACACTATTTCTCTCTCCTCCATTGAAGCACAAGTTTCAAGCTTTCAATCTCCAAGAAGATCACTTTCGAGTATCCAATGACTTGATCGTTAAGGTATTCGTAATCCTCTCATTCTTGTGATCGATTTGAGATTAGAATTCATCCTCCTTTCTCTCTTTCATTTTCCGGCAGCCTTGTGCCTAAAAAAGGAGCTTGATTTTTAGCTTGTTTAAGGCTTAGAGATGCGAGGATTGAAGCCCTTCGATCGATCAAACTTTCAAGAGTAGTAAGTTCTTTGATTCTTGCTTGATTCAAGTGATTAGAACTCAAAAAATCCTCTTTTTATTTCCCTCTTTTAATCGATCAAAATGATCTTTCCTTCAAGGAAATCGAAGCCACTTTTTCTAGCTTGAATCTTTGATCATTTGAGTGATTTTTATGCAAGAAAATAGGAGATAAAAATCGATTTCCTCACCCTTATAAATCTGTCAAAAATGATGTTTAAGGGTGAAGTTTAGATTTTTGTTTTTGTTTTGAGCATGATCAATATGATTATTGTGTGTTTATGTGTATGAGAATTTAAGGAGAAAATCTAAGATACATATATATATATATATATATATATATATATGTTTATACCGAAATTTTTGAGGAAATTAGGTGTTTTTATGTTAATGATTCAAGCATGATTTGTGTAATGGATTCGTGTTTTTGATTATGATCCAAGAGTTTTGATGTATGAGATTGAATGAGAAAAATGATGAAGATTATATATACATATGGACCGAAAATTTTAATGGAAATTTGAGGTTTTGTTGTTGATGTTCTTGGATAGATTTGAAGATGGAAATTTAGATAAATGATGATAAGAAATAAAGAAAAGTAAGAAAGAAATTAATTGTTATAATTTTCTTAAGAAAAACCAAAAATTTAGTAAGGATGAAGAAGATGATGTTCTTGAGGGAGAAGATGATGTTCTTAGTGTTCTTAAGGATGTTCGTGATGAAAAGATGATATGTGGCTAGATGATACATGATTTGATGGAATAGAAAGTATTGAAATAAAAATAAATATAAAAATGAATTTTTAATGATTTTTAGGAATTTTTAATAATTAAATTCTAAATTAAAAGTGATGATCAAGTTTCATAGTTCTTGATGATTCATATTAGATTTGATGAAAGTGATGAATCGATGATGAAGATCAAGTTAAAACAATTAGAGTTTCTTCTCGAAATTTTTGAATTCGAGTTAAGACGAAAAAGTTGTTGAAAATTGAGATCGTTGATGGAAAATCGAGTTTAAATAATAAAAAATGAGAAATAATGTAAAAAAAATGAAAAATGAGAAAAATAATCGAGTTAATAAAAAGTAATTAGACGTCATTAGAATCTTTTTATCGAGTTAATAAGTTTTTTGAGCAATGGCACGTTTTACGAGAAAAAGACGAAAACTTTGTTTAATAAAGTTAGTTTTGGATTTTTATTAAATAATTAAAGTTAGAAATTATTAAAGGAGAATGGAATTAATTTCATAAAAGTTTAATAATTCATATTTTCTAGAAAATGAGTTGAGTTGAGTTAGTATAATTCAATAACCGAGTCTTGAATGAATAACCGAGTTTATAATTATGATTAAATAACTAATATAATTTCCTAGAATATATTATTATATTTGGAAAATTTTTCTTTTTCCAAATAATTATCGAAGTTGATCGTTTACGTGTTTGTGAACGTTCGATTCTTGATCTGAAAGTTTGTTTGTGAATGATTTGTGATGTTAGAAACCGAGAATTAATTTCATAATTTTCTGAGTTCGAGTTATCCAAATACTGCACGCAACTCATTGGGAAATCTGCCTGCAAGTAACGCTTATCCATTCGAGTTCAACGCGGCATCGAGTTCACGAAGAATGCAACCTGATGGACCCTACAATCCTTTTCCAGCTTTACCCGCCCCAAGCATTGACCTTAATACAACCTACCCCTTAAGTCGAGAAAGGTCCGTTAACAGCTATGTCGAAGAAGCAATGGTAGGAAGAGGCTATCTTCAGCCAATATCAGGAATCCATCTAGGATCGCTGCAAGCCCCTATGGTGAGACCCGAGCAAGGGTATCCACTTGATAATGAAAACGGTAAGGACGTGTCAACCAACCTTCGACTATGTACTGGCAATAACGACGAAACACCTCCTTACAACAACGGTCACAATATTAAGACGCCATCATGAATTACCCCAGTAACCCAAAGGATGATCGAACTTGTGCCGATTAGTTGGCAATCGTGGATGAAAGCAATAAGGAAGATAACTCGAGAGAGAAAGTCCTTAAGAAAATTGTCAATAAAGCTATGGAAAATTCAAACAATCTTTAAAATTCTGACGAACGGATTTAATTTGACGTTTATATGTAAATTAAGACACGTCGCGCGAAGGAGAAGGTAAAACATCGCGAAGATATTAGGAAAATTGTGAATGTAATTATTCCTGCTTCTCGTAAAGTCCTTAAAAGAGGCCACCGTCGGGTGAAATATGAAGTAATCGTAAGTTTAGTCTTGAGTTAATTGTAAGATTTAAGATATAAGCAAGAGTGTTTAAAGGTTGAGAACCGAGGAAATAAAAAAGAAAAGAACCAATCGAGATCAATATTAGAGGATAAGTACAAAATATATTTGCCTTTGAAATAATTGCTTTCAAATAATGGTTGGGACAAATTTTGAGATAATAAATGAGAGTATATTCTAGGAGATAAAGGTTAATGAGAAATAATTAATATCGTCAAAGATAACGAAAATGAGCAAGGTTGTCTTATGATAAGTATTTGAAATAATAAGCATAAAAAGTAAGTAGATGATAAGTAAGAGATAACAACCGGAGTATATTCCAGAATAAGAGAATATGAGAATATGAGAATATGGGAAGATGAAAATAAAGTATACCTAAGTAAGCATGAAGTATTAAAATCGAGTTAAGAAGTTTTTGCAAAAATAAGTAAGTGTTTTATTAGAGAAGAAATATTAAATAGAGACAAGAAGGGGATTGAGTGTTATAGTTGTCTTAAAACCAGAAAATAAAGAATGAAAATGATATCAATATCGTTTCTCCGATTAATTAAAAACTTAAGAGTATGAGCATTAAGTAGAAGAGGTTTATAATAATGATAATTAGTATTTTTGAATAAATGAGAGAATAAGTTTGAGCAAAGAGTAATGATCAGAGTTTTAGAAATGAAAGATTCGTTCATTCCATTAAAGAAGATATTTGGCAGATTAAGAAAATAATTTTGGAAAATATGAAAGCAATCAATAAATTTTTGAGTTGATAATAATTTGATTTCAGTAAGTATTCTTTAATGAAGTTAAATTCTCGAGAAATTCCTTTCGAATCTTTAAAAAGAAATAGTTTGGATTAAATAGTATATTGGTGCAATTGAGAGAGAAGAGATGAAAGAATAAGTGAGGGAGATTAATAGTTGAGTATGACTACATGAAGAACATATTTTATTTTCCCTTAAAAAAAGGTGGATAATCAGAATGGAAGATAATCAAACTATTTGATAAGTTAATCTTTCGCAAGTCCGAGTGAACTAAATTGCACTAAAGTCCTTAATTACGTTCGTAACGCAAGAATGGATATATATAGATGGAAAAAGGATCACATCCTCAATAATTCCTCTATTCTAGAGTTGGATGACGACGATCGCAACGCCTTCATTTTTCCATCCAACAAAAGGAAAAGCAAATTTATAGCAACCATCCGAGAGAAAAGCTACAGTGCAAAAGAAATAGATAGAGTTGAGAGCAAACGAGGAGGAGAAATTCCAAACGTCAAACAAAGTAATGCGCTTTCCCGAAGTAATCACGCTAGAGCTAAAATCCAAAGAAATCTCACAAGCGATAGTTTAATGATGTGTTGAGAACTAATTTGATTAAAAGAGAGTGTATCATAATCGCTTATAAGTGCTTGCGTAATTATCTTTAAGATAAAGACATAAGAGGTAAATTGGAAGCTTAAAAGAAATAAACCATGAGGGAAAAGCCGCGATAATTTTCATAAGTTTTCCTCGAGTTTAAAATCGAAATCAGAAAATCCCGAAATAATCGAGAAGTACATACCAAAGAGTTATCAAGAGCAAAAAGTGAATGAATTTGCGAGTCTGAGTCAAAGAGAAGAATGATAGTAGCCGAGTATGATCGTGAGATTTGTGAGTTAGCTTGTTTCGCCCCGAAAGGGTGAATACGGACGAGAAGGCGTGCGTTTGTTTTGCACTACTTTGAGACGCCATACTCGAATAAATTCTTGCAAGCCAAAGTGGTCTGGCTTCTGCCGAAGTTTTTAGATCGAGCCCTAGACGTGAGTTTGGCTATGCCAACGAGAAGAGAATTGTATTCCTTAGTACCTCCTTAATTTCAAGAACAAGAGACAAAAGCCGCAACCCTCCCTACACGGTTAAATAATAAAGAGAAACAAAAGTAAAGTGGTGGAAATCACCAGAGTAAGAGGATGTGGCATGAAAAGAGATAGCACTAGCCGCAGCAGCTTCTTTGACAAGAGCTGTAACACCCTAATCTAATTAAGACATTAAAATAATATTCAATATTTTAGAGAAATATTTGCAGCGGAAAATATGAGTAAATTTTTTTCCTTGAATAAAGAATAATAATTAACTTAGTTGGAAGAAGACGAAATATTTCATTTAACCAAAAGATGGCGAAAAATCCCACGTACATCTCATGCAACAAGTACGAAAAGAAAAATAAAGTAAATGCAGAATATAAAATTTAAAGTCTTAGGAACCAAAATAAATTCCTATTTATTTTAACTAGTCATTCGACACGTCCATGCCTTCGACTTCAATTACCTGAAAATTTTAAGTTTGGGAATAAGTATACGCGAATATACTTAGTGTGGGTAGTTATACCAGATATTGTCCAATTTAATAAAACAGATGCACGTAGTGAAAATCAAAGTAAAATAATACGCAACAAGGAGTGCGAGCAACTTAATGGACAACTCAACACGGTCCACTCAACACTAAATGTCAACGTACGGGGCGCCAATAAGTAAGAGCAAAGTCAATGGACAACTCAACAGGTCCTGCTCATCAAGTGATATCAAATGTATTGTACGCAAGTGAGAGCAAGTCAATGGACAACTTAACACGGTCCGCTCAACACTTAAAGTCAAATAATCACATACGGCAAAACACATCGTATTAAAAAGGATAAAATAAATCAAAGGTATAAAGTTAAGTAAGATCCCACACCTTAAATTTGAGCACAAACGATCCAAACAAATCAAGTAGCAGACGAGGGTCCTAATTGCGCCGCACTTATTTAAACATAATATTATAAAATTTGAGGGCCAGGTTCTAACTTAAATCGAAATCACAGATTCTGTACTCGTACGAATATTACAATAATATGTGGATTATAACTAAACTTTAAACAAAATAATATATGTATAGAATAAAATATATCTATATATATATATATAATCCATATAACTACTGTGTTTATAAACAATTAGAAACACAAATTTTAGCTATTGTAATCTAACTCCATTCTAATACGATGATGAGTAATATTATAAGTAATTAGGTAATTAAGATTTTTTATTTATTCCTCACACACTTACTTTTACTTAAGCTTATACACAGGCAACATTTATTCATCACTCAACATTAATCTTATTAATTACTAACATATTTTAATGACTATACTACTCCCTCAACTACTTTTCACTTTGCTAAAATAAACCATTCCAAAGTATACGTGTAATAATTAATCTACTTCATTATTCCAAACTCCCTTTTCGACCTCTTTTTCTTTCTCTGGTACTAAATTAAATTCAAAATTTCAAACTACAAAGAATCTCTTCGTAAAATCTTATTAATCAAAACCTGACATTCATCTCTCTCCTTAAAACTGACGCCAACAAAAAAATATTTTATACACATGCATGAAACACCACAGTTACTAAGTGAAATCACCAGCAACGGCCATGATGCCTAAACACTAACTAATTGACGATAAACGGGATTTTCTATCCACAATGCAATGAATTTAGTAAGATTTTCCCCTCTTTGATCCAAGCAGTCAGAAAAATTCACCTTAACTCAACATCAGAGTTATACAGTTCGATTGTTTCCCATTTATACAGTTGTACTATACTTAAATACAAATTTTCATGGCAGCATTTAATTCGATTGAGGTTCAATGAGGTTTAGAACAGTACTATATTATTGGTTGAGTTATGCATGCATGGTTTGGAATTTGTACTTTCATCACCAATGTGTGCCAAAACACACGGTACATATTTATTCACATAATTATACTATCTTTTGACGTTAGTTAATGGTTTAATTTATAATTCTTCTTCCCAGATTACTCTCGACTCACACAGACAACCCCAAAATTTATATTTCACCATCTTTCTTCCTCAACAAATCGATACAACCCGAAAGCAAGATTTACTGATATTATTAACACAGTACTAAGACCCAAATGATTCGGGCTGTGAACATATGAATTTGACTAAACTCCTTATAAAATAAAAGACACAAATGCAGTAACAAAGTTGTAAAAGTTCTGGGTAGAGATCTCACCGAAAATTTTATCCGGTGAATTCTGTTGGGGCTAGTGATGGAAAAACGAAATTGAATTCTTTCCGGAGGTTTGTTGCTGCCGATCGAAAACTTATGCGGAGGAGGAATATTTTGAGAATTTGGTTTCTGGTAGAAGTTTTTTTTTTTTTTTTTGAACGGTGGCTAGGGTATAAAAGAGTGTTAAGAATATCATAGCAATCATAGCCAAAAATAGAGAAACACAATCAAGGGAAATCAAATCATTACATGTTAGGAATATATTTGTTTCCTTATTGGTAGTATATCTTTGTGCTATATATTGGAGTTTAGTGTGTATGAAAAATATACAAGAAAAATAAAAACAGAACTTTTCTTCAATTCTTTCTCTCATGTCGTCCTCTCTTCCGTTCGCTTCTTCCGATTACTATCTTCAAGATGGTATCAGAGCATGCAAATCTTCCGCTTAAAACCTGCAAAACCATTCACAAAATCTACCCAAAACACATAAATCATGTCAGATTCCGAAACTTCAAACACATCAAATACTACCCCGACAAATTTTCCTATGGAATTTGCTGCATAATTTGCAGAATTTCTCAAACAAAACCTCAGAATTTCAGAATCATCATCGGTTCATAAACCCTCAAACCACGACCAACCTGAATCCTTTGGAGAAATTTCCATCAAGGCGAAACTTAATGGGGAAAATTATCCCTTATGGGTTAACCTCATGAAACGAGCAATTGCAGGAAAGGGCTTGACATCTCACATTAATGGAGTTTCAGAACCCCCCGCCATTGACGATCCCGGCTACACAAGATGGGAGCAACGGGATAACTGCGTTTTCAATTGGATGATCAACAATATTGAAACTGGACTTGTGAATGAGGTATCACAGTACGCAACTGCCGCCGATCTATGGGAAGGATTGGCAATCACTTATGGAAGTGGATCGGATCCATTCCAAATCTACGATCTGCACCGGCAAGCTATAACAATCAAACAAGAATCTATGACACTAGAAGGATTGTGGACCAAGATGCAGGACTTATGGATTTCGATTGATACCCGAGATCCAAGTCCGACAGAAATAGAGGGATACCAGAAAAGGGAAGAGCGCCATCGCCTCTATCAATTTCTAAGTGCATTGGATGACAGATATGCAAATATCAAGAGGGAGATTATGGACAAGGATCCATTACCAACTGTTCGAAGAGCCTACGGACTGGTACGAAGGCAGGCCACAAACGAGGGCATCCTCAAGCCCTCGGAATCTCCGACTAGAGGAATTGGGTCCGGACTCGCCGTGGTCAACCACAGCCGACCACCACCACCAAGCCGACCGCCACCGCCTTCCAATCGACCACCACAGCAAGGAAATCAAAACTGGAACAACAGAAAGAGCAAACTCGTGTGTACACATTGTGGAGGTAAAAAGCATACAAAAGAGGGGTGTTTCTTACTCATCGGATTTCCCGAGTGGTGGGACGAAATGAAGAAATCAAGAGCTGCCTCGAGGAATCGGAATCAACCATGGTATCTGGCTGGACAGGCGACGATAGCAGTCAGCGGCGGCTGCCGGAGCGACGACTGGTGGGCCATGGATCCCAAATGGACAGGTGCTAGCAGGGACGTGGTCAGGCGGTGAAACTCGAGCCGCCAACGCTGGGACAGGCAGTGAGACACGAGCCGCCTACGCTGGAACACCGGCGGGCAACGTCGGACCACCACCGCCACAGACGCGCATCAACGAGGAGAGAGGAGGAGGAGCTCTGGCGGCTAGGGTTCACGATGGAGGTAATGAGGGGTTATGCCTTTTAAACCCCTCACTCACTTATATATCTTGTTCTTTCTCGGCCTCAGCATTATCCTCTATTAATTCTGACATACCCAATAAAGACTACTATTGGATTTTTGATTGTGGAGCAACATATACTATGTCCTTTGATGCCTCAGATTTTATGGAGATTTTTCCAACCCGGAAAAAATATATTAGAGTTGCTAGTGGCAATTTAGCATCTGTGGAAGGAGCTGGAACTATTAAATTATCCTCGGAATTATGCCTGCCAAACTGCTTATATATCCCGTCTTTATCTCATAAATTGGTGTCTGTTAGTCAATTAACAAGAGAATTACATTGTAACTTACTAATGCAGCCCGGCTTCTGCATTGTACAGGATACGAGGACGGGGAAGATAGTTGGGCGTGGCACTGAACATCGAGGACTCTACTATGTGGATGGGATAACTCAAAAGGGTGCTGCGATGCTGACTCAAGGACCGACAGAGGACCAGACTTGGCTTTGGCATCGACGGTTAGGACACCCATCCATAGGATATCTACGGTTAATTTATCCAAACCTTGTTACTTCACACCCTTTGAACTGTGAAACCTGTTATTTGGCCAAAAGCCATCGTCACTCATTCAAACTCAATAATACTCGTGTGAGTTCAGTTTTTTCTTTACTTCACTCTGATGTTTGGGGTCCGGTTCCGGTTACTAGTGACAATGGGTTTAGATATTTTTTGCTATTTGTTGATGACTGTTCTAGAATGACGTGGGTATACTTCTTGAAATCAAAAGGGGAAGTTTTTGAAAAATTTACCCATTTATATAATCTAGTACAAACACAATACAAAAAATCTATTCAAATCCTTAGATATGATAATGGAGGGGAGTATGTTAATTCCAAGATGCAAAACTTCTTCACTGAAAAGGGTCTTATCCACCAAACATCCTGTCCATACACACCTAAACAAAATGGGGTAGCTGAATGAAAGAATAGGATCATTTTAGAGATAACCAGAGCCCTCATCATCGACTCCCAAGTCCCCACTTCTTACTGGCCTGAAGCTGTAGCTACATCTGTTTACCTCCTGAATCGGCTGCTAACTCACATCCTAAACTTAAAACCACCTCTTGAGTTCCTAGCTGCTCACTTTGACATACCCTCATCTCTCACACTTGAACCCAGAGTATTTGGATGCACCGTGTATGTTCATATCCCTAAACACAATCGTACAAAATTCTCACCAAATGCTGTTAAGTGTGTTTTCTTGGGGTATGGTAAAAATCAGAAGGGGTATAGATGTTATGACCCTGTGACTAATCACCTTCATACTACCTTAAACTGTGACTTTGTTGAAACCGAATATTTCTTCCACCAACAAGGGAGTCAGGGGGAGAAAATAGTGATCGAACAACTCTCCATCCTCTACCTCTTCATCCAGGGGCAATTACCTTAGTGCCATTGCCAAGTTCTGTGCCAGACGTTGGTCCAACAGAGAAGGTTAGTACACCCGCCGAGATACCTACAACACAGTTGCAGTACGAGATGTCCAGCGACTCCCCACTGTCAACCCCATCCTCTTCCAGTACTGAGGTAAGTAATCTTAATAGTTCTCAAGTTAATACTAACATTGAGAAAACTAGGGGTGGAGACTTTGATACAGATACTAGAGGGGATACGAGTAAAGATAATGGACATACTGAGTCAGCAGGTGCTACAGATCAGTACACATTGCCTCCATGTAGTACAAGGGGAAAACCACCCAAGCGATACTCCCCAGACTGGCAAGGACGGAAGACTAGGTACTCAATTGTCAACCTTGTTTAGGGACAATTCACAGAAATGGCACGGGCCTTTGAAGCAGCTCTGTATGAAGAGGAAGATGTACCCCAGATGGCAGAAGAGGCAAAAAGACATAAACATTGGAGGGAGGCGATGAAGAAAGAAATGGATGCCCTAATTAAGAATGAGACGTGGGAAAGGTGTGTGCTGCCAGAAGGAAAGAGGCCAATAGGCTGCAGATGGGTATTCACAATAAAAAGGCGATCAAATGGTTCAATCGAGAGGTACAAAGCTAGATTGGTTGCAGAAGGATACACTCAGACCTACGGGATAGACTATGAAGAAACATTCTCTCCAGTGGCCAAGATGAGCACAGTAAGAACACTTCTTTCAGTAGCAGCATGCAAGGATTGGCCTTTACATCAGTTGGACGTAACTAATGCCTTCCTACATGGAGAATTGGAGAAAAATGCAGAAATATATATGGAAGTTCCTCCAGGTTATTCCGAAGAGTTCGAGGCAGGACAAGTGTGCAGACTAAAGAAGACACTCTATGGATTGAAGCAATCACCCAGAGTTTGGTTCGGGAGATTCTGTCAAGCTATGTCAAAAAATGGCTATAAACAGAGTAACTCTGATCATACATTGTTCATGAAAATGAGAGAAGGGAAGGTGACATGTTTGATCATTTATGTTGATGACATGATTATCACAAGGGATGATGTCGAGGAGATAGAAAGACTGAAGGAGAACTTGTTCCAGAAATTCGAAATGAAAGACCTTGGATCTATGAAATACTTTCTTGGAATTGAGATTTTAAGGTCTAAGAAGGAAATTTTTCTGAGACAAAGGAAGTATATCCTTGACCTACTTGCAGAAACTGGGCTACTTGAGTGTAAGCCAGCAGAAACACCGATTGTGACCAATCATGGATTGACCATTGTTGAAGGAGCTGACTTGACAAATCAAGGAAAATACCAGCGTCTAGTTGGGAAACTCATCTATCTCTCCCATACACGGCCTGACATTTGGGAAACTCATCTATCTCTCCCATACACGGCCTGACATCGCGTATGCAGTTGGAATAGTAAGTCAGTTTATGCATAAACCTCAGAAGGAGCATATGGAGGCAGCTTTGAGAATTGTCCGATACCTGAAAGGAACCAGTGAGTATGGGATTTTGTTCAGGAAACAAGAAGATTTGGAAGTTGACGGGTATACAGATGCAGATTGGGCTAGTAACCCAAATGATCGGAAATCTACTGCCAGATATTTCACCTTCGTTGGAGGAAACCTGGTCACATGGAGGAGCAAAAAACAAAAGGTAGTAGCCCTATCAAGCGCGGAGGTAGAATTCAGAGGAGTTAAAAATGGGATAACTGAAATCCTATGGCTTCGGAGATTGCTCACAGAAATCGGCTTTCCTCCAAAAAGGGGAAGTCGGCTTTTTTGTGACAACAAAGCTGCAATCAGTATATCTGGAAATCCCGTACAACACGATAGGACCAAACACGTGGAGGTCGATCGACACTTCATCAAAGAGAAGCTTGATAGTGGGATCATTGAACTTCCCTTCATACGATCGGAAGAACAGGTGGCTGACATATTAACGAAGGCCGTCAACATAAAAATCTTCAAAGAAGTTCTGGTCAAGTTAAGTATCGAAAATACCGTTGCTTAACTTGAGGGGGAGTGTTAAGAATATCATAGCAATCATAGCCAAAAATAGAGAAACACAATCAAGGGAAATCAAATCATTACATGTTAGGAATATATTTGTTTCCTTATTGGTAGTATATCTTTGTGCTATATATTGGAGTTTAGTGTGTATGAAAAATATACAAGAAAAATAAAAACAGAACTTTTCTTCAATTCTTTCTCTCATGTCGTCCTCTCTTCCGTTCGCTTCTTCCGATTACTATCTTCAAGAAAGAGTTGGAAACGAATTTGAAATCGTGTGGCGTGATAACTCCTTAGCAGAATTATCGGTATTCTAGCTCATCTATTGGCAGATTTTCCCAATCCTAATTGTTATCTACGTAAGTTCTCTCTCATACTGCTACTCAATTCACAAATGGGCTAAAAAAATTAGTGCTCATAATAATAACAATAGTAAGTTTATAGCCCAACGTAAAACTCCAATATTTTAAAGAAAATTAGCTACTTGAGTCCATATTACTATTCTTCGTACAACAATTAGCAAAGAGAAAGAAAAAAAAAATTGAATAACTAAATAAAATAATTATAGGCCAATGATATTATAAAATCAACACTACGTTTTTAACTATGGCGCAACTACGGACTCCCTCAAGTCCAAAATTAAATTATTCGAGCTTATAAAAGTTGAAACATTTCATATCATAGAAGCAAATAATAAGCTATATAAAATAAATTAAGCTTATTAAAAAAAATGTGGGATGTTACAAGTGCAACCACGCCAAAAGAGAAATATTGTGATAAACCAGAGAGTTGGATACAAGGACCAGGGAAAAACCTTATGAGTATGATTAAGCGACGAGATGTGCCAAGTTGATATTGGTACATCACACTTGTTTTCAGCAAGTGTTTACGTAGATACCCTTGGCCTAGTTAGAAAAGAGTCGAATCGGGAGTTTAGAGCGTCGACCCCTTTGGGTAGGACTGCGATAATTTTGCGCGTTCGCTCGAATTTTTAGTTTGAATTTAGAATTCGTAAGTTATCCGCTAAGTCCTTGAATCAGATTCAATTATGGGACATGGATAATTTAGTATAAATAAATCAAAAATTTCGCGACGTTTAGATGTGATTAGTGGTAGATTTTGTTATAACCCAGAAGAAAAGAGCTAACCAAAGTTCATAGTATTGAGAAGAGAAATGAGAAGAGATTGTCGATTATTCCGGCTATATATTAAAAAAAATGATGAAGAGAAAGGATATATTTGTGTATCAGAATAAAGATAAGGAGCAAGAGTTAAGTATCGATGATGTAGCAGTAGTTAGAAAGTAAGAAGATGTTTTTTGAGAAGTAATACTAAAATTCCACTCGATAGGCGATAAAAGTACACGATTGATTTAGAGATAAATCAGCCTATGGCATCAAAGGAGTTTCGAGAGTGAAAGGTTCCATCATAAGGGACGTTGAATTTAAATTCCTTCAACTGAGTGCAGCCCCGCGTGAAGCGCCAACTATGTGATGAAGACAAAAGACTGTAGTCTGAAGATGCGTAAGGATTGCCAAGAACTTATCGAGATCCCGCTCAAGAACAAGTACCCTCTATGACGAATAGATGACCTAAAGGAGTCAGTATTTTCTCCAAGATCAAGTTATGATCTGGTTATCATCAATTGAAAAATAAGCGAGAAGATATTACAAGGACTATTCTAGTTCAAGATGCAAACAACATCAAAACTGTTTGGATTGACAAATGCTCTAGTAGCATACATAGATTTAATTAATCAAGTCTCCCATGATTATTTGGACAAGTTAAAAACCGTATTCAAAGTTAATTGTCACAGCCCAAATCCCGAGGGACGGCAAAGCCGGGGTGCGACCAGGGGTTGGATTAAAGAAGCGGGGAAGAAGGGGGAATAATAAATAAACAGACAAAGATTAAACGACAACTAATATCTATGAACAGATTTTTATTGAAAGGAAGAGAGTCGACCTTGAAGGATCACTCGACAAGTCGTTCAAAAAGGAACTAAGTTCATTGTACGGGACTTAGTCAACAAGATATACATAGATATGAAATAGATTTGCAGCGGAAAGCGTAAAGCTTGATACAAGTTCTTCTTTCTAACTACAACTCTTTACTCAACCTCCGCCGCTCCCGTCACTCAACCTGCACATTTTAGAAATAACATGCAGGGCTAAGTATAAACATACTTAGTGGGCACGTTGCCGAAAACATATCATAAGTATAGATTAATCAGGCATCTTATAAATAGCGCATCGGGGTTTTTTATCAAATGCCAGTGCCTATTAAACATTTTTTTCACTTTTCACAATATAGCTTGCAAGCATTTTTCTGACAGATGTTACGTTCGATTTGCCCAACATTCCTCACCGTGGCTGGCTACCCCTCAACAGGGTACCACACACACCGGCTACCGTGTACACTAACTCTGGGAAGTCCCCCTTGTATACTAACTCAGAGTATGATCGATTTAGTTAGCCCCATTGTATCTAACTCATAATTTCTGGAAAACAGTCGGCTAACTCAGAATGGCACAAATGAACTCACATAAAACAAATATTTTCAGGCCTTGATAATCATTTTAAAACACAGTTATAAAGCGATAAGTAAACATTTTCGAGCATCGCTCATTTTATTTCGTTTATAGAAAAGCCCACCTCAATTGTTTACAGAACAGACATTAACCTTCTATCTTCCATCCTGTCTTCAACTTCGACTTCCTTCTTTTATCGCAAATATTCAAACTTTAGTAATCGATCAAGACGATTAAAGAAAAGAAATTGAATTCGTTTTAGACTTTTAGGCCTTTACACTTAACTACATTCTTTTGATTATCAAAGAAACGAGACTCGATCAATTCTCGTTTATAAACTGACCCGGCTCATTACTCGACACTTAGTTCAGTAGATAATGGATGTCGATAACTTATAACGACTTAAAAGTTCACAAGGAACGAAGTTGAAAAGGATTCAACTTAAGAAATTAAGTTTTGGAAACTTTCTGCACAACGCAGTGGATCTGGAGTTCGCACAGAACAGAGAACTTTAGAACAGGGGATGAAATTTATATAAAAGAAAGCTACGGATGTCTCGTTTACTTTTCAATTTACGGATCTCGATTTCGTTAAGCGAGCTAAAAGTTATGACAGTTTCCGTGTAACGTCGCAAAACAGTCCGCGCGAAACCCTAATGCTCGATAAAACTCGACGCACGATTCCCTAGGTTCGATCAATGCTATTCCACTTTTACTTTTACGAAATTTTCATCTCAATGCAGTCTACATGCATGTCCCTTAATTGGGTATACATTCACGTCTTTTGATTAAACAAACGACGAGCATTTCCTCGTCATTTTAAACTAACCAATTACTAAACCAAATCAAATTCCAATTTCTATTTCATTCTTCGACTTCTTAGTTCATAACTAATACTCAAATCATCTCGTATCTCGGATGAAAATGTTGTCAACTACAATATTGTTCGTTAAACGACAACAATCATTAATATTAAATTGGTTTTCCTTATTCGACTTTTCTATCGGCATTTAATCTCGTTTCTTCGTCTCTTAGAGAAATTCCAATCTTTTTAGAATTCGTTCAAATTTTACGGTTACGATCATTAACTAGCAAGATTATCATAGGTTCGAATCACAAACCTAAATCATTATCTAAACTCGACTTATCGACAATTCTTCGTCTCTTAGCGAAAATCCGACGTTCTCCGATTTTGTTCAAATTTTACAACATCGGTCGTTATCTATCAAGAATCACTAATATGCAAACCATATACTCAAGACATTAACGAGTTTCAACTTATCGACGAGTTTCCGTCTCTTACGTTTTTCATTTTATTTTTAGAAAAATCTCAATAAATTATATATTAATCCTCAAACATCCTACATACCATTTCTATTATCCATTCATGCATATCATATCATCTTCTACATTAAATCATCTATTCTTCATCTCTTATACTTTTATTTTTATTTTTAGAAAATTCTAATTTAATTCATGTGATCATCTAACATCACATAGAACGCAATTTCATGAATCAATCCTCAAGAAAATCGAACTAACAAAAACCCCTAGAACTTAATAAAATTTCGGTAATTATAAAATAAAGGAGGGAGGGGGGATGATTTCTTCATGATTCGATCCATAAAATCTATTCCTAAGCATACTATAACATGAATTAATCAAAGAATCATCATCCTATTTCACCTCTAGACTTTCGAAAAAAAAGAAGTTGATGGAATCGAGTTTTTGTTCGGTTCATAACGTAGAAGAAATGCCTACCTTTTCGAATATGAACTCGGAAATGAAATCGATCGGTAGATGGATGACTTGTTGCTCTTGGGAAAGCTTGGAGGAGACTCTTTAATGGAGGATTTGAGAGAGAAAAATGAGAGAGAATGAGGGACGGGGGGGGGGGGGGGGGGGGGGGGTGGGGGGGGGTGGGCGGTAATGAGGGAGTGAGGGAGAGAGGATGACTAAGGCTCTACTATTACATAAAGTAGAAAATATCCAAAGGTGATGACTCACCTAGGGAATGGCGGTTTGGGTGGGTTTAATTTAACCGAAATATCTCGTTTCCGGGTCTAGAATGACGATATAAAAGTCGAGAAATAAATTCTTAGTCGGTTACGTATTCGACGAAATCTAATTCGACCGTTAGATTAGAAATAAATCACATACTCGGAAAACCTAATTCGTTTTTCAAAATCCGAGAATAAGTCGGGATAAGACAGTCTAAAATTTGCCCGGAAAAATCATAAAAACTGACTTTCTCCGGTGAACTTGTATCGAAGAAAAAGTGAATGTAAATTCTGACGGTTTTTCAATCTGAGTTTTCAGACGAAAAATCTATCGGACGCGAAAACCCTAATACAGTAGTCATTCGACTGACTTCTGGAATTCATTTTCAGAAACGGATTTCACCGTCAGTCTTAAAATCGAAAATCTTTAACTTAGGCGTGCAAAGCCTTAATTATTAATTAACTTTTTATTTTAATGATGGAATAATTATCCGGGGTATTACATCCTACCCCTCTAACAAGAAATTTCGTCCCGAAATTTGCATATCTTCTTTAAGCTATTCGGGGTACTTCTTTCTCATCTCTTCTTCGAGTTCTCACGTGGCTTTTTCTTGCCCGTGGTGACTTCATGTCACTCTTACTACTCGTACTGACTTGCTTCTTAACTCTTACACTTTTTGATCCAAGATCGATTGCGGCCTTTCTTCATAACTTATCCTACTCAAGAACAACGTCTTGCTGGAGGATTACATGTTTAAGATCGAACACGTACTTTCTCAAACGAGATACGCAAATATAATAAACATTCCATAGACTTGGCAACACGGCCAATCCATACACATTAAAACTATCTTTTTTTTATATCTAATAATCACATAAATCTTTGTCTAAGCTTATACTTGACATGAAATTAATGATTCTTTTCAACGGAGAAATCTTAAGAAAACATTATCTCCATTTTCGAATTTAAGTTCTGATCGGCGTATATCATATAAAACTTTTGTCTTCTCTAAAATCCTTTCATTCTTACTCAAAACTGTCAAATGATCTCGATCATTTTACTGACCGTATCTGGTCCTAGGTTCTTTCTTTCACCTACCTTATTACAATAAGGTAGTATTCTTAACCTCTTCCTATACAAGGCCTTGTAAAGCGCAATACTTATCATAGTCTGATAACTATGGTCGTACGCATATTCAATTAATGGCAAAAGCTTTTTTCAATTCTCATTTAGATCCAATACTACCATTCTTAGCATATCAACGCGTATCTAAATCGTCTTCTCGGATTGTCCATCCATCTGGGGGTGAAAAGCGGTACTAAAGTTTTAGTTCGGTACCTAACTTTTCTGCATAATGATTCAAAATCTCGATGTGAATTTGGCATCTCTATAGAACGTTACACTTCCATATTAGAATACTTAATAGTCGCAACATTCCTTGCGGTTATTGGCGTAAAACTTTCACTTGTTAACAAGCCCAAAACATCTTTCTACAAACGAGGCAACGTCTCGTTTCAAACCGTTCCACCAGAAATTCTTTCTCAAATCTAGATACATCTTCGTACTCTCTGGGTATGTTGTTTATGGCGTATCGTGAACCTCACTCAATATATCGTTCTTCAATTCGTTATTATTAGGGATATAAGGTTTACCTTTAAATAAAATCGTATTATCTGGTACTTCGAAATAACCGTCTGGTTTATCCGTTCTTATCCTCAGTCGAAGCTTCTCAATCGACTCGTCCTTTCTCTGCGCACTTAAAATTTTTTCTCGTAAGTCTGGTGTAGCTACGAGTGCTACTATGTGGTTTGTTATTGTTTCAGGTGCATCGAGCACTTCTAAGTCCATTTCCTCAAATTCTCGTACAAGAGCTTCTTCCTCGATAAGAAGACACCCTAACTTGGTTGGAGTCTTGCGACTCAGCGCGTCGGCTACAATGTTTACTTTTCCTGGATGATAGTTGATTCCGCAATCATAATCCTTTACTAGTTCGAGCCATCGTCTTTGTCTCATGTTCAATTCCTTTTTCTCGAAAAAGTACTTTAAACTTTTATGGTCCGTAAAAATCTCAACCCTAACACCATAGAGATGGTCTCTTCAAATCTTCAGCGCATACACAACGGCTGCTAGTTCTAAGTCATGGGTTGGATACTCAACTTCATGAGGTCGAAGTTGTCGTGAAGCATAAGCTATCACCTTTCCATCTTGCATTAATACACAACCTAATTCGTTCTTCGAAGCATCTGTACAGACCACGTATTCCTTATTCTCTTCTGGCAAAGCCAACAATGGTGCTGTGGTTAACTTCTCCTTGAGTGTCTAACAACTTTTCTTGCATTCGTTCGTCCATCTGAACTTATTTTCCTTCCAAAGTAGTTGCGTCATAGGTCTAGCAATCGTAGAGAATCCTTCGATGAATCTTCTGTAATAACCGGCTAAAACTAAGAAACTCCTCATTTCGTTCAGACTTGTTAGCAATTTCCAATCGCGTACTGCCTCTACCTTGGCAGCATCTACCTTGATGCCTTCTGCTGATACTTTGTGTCCAAGGAACATTACTTCCTTCAGCCAAAACTCGCACTTACTGAACTTGGCGTAAAGCTTCTCAGCTCTAAGCGTTTCTAAAACTATTCTCAAGTGTTCCTTGTGTTCTTCCTCATTGTTGGAGTAAATGAGAATGTCGTCAATGAATACTAAGACGAATTTATCTAAGTACAGGTGGAAAATTCTATTAATGAAATCCATGAATACTGCAGGAGCGTTAGTCAAACCAAATGGCATAACTAGAAATTCGTAATGGCCATACCTGGTTCGGAAAGCAGTCTTAGGTATGTCCTCGGGTTTAATTTTCAATTGGTGATACCCGGATCTTAAGTCTATCTTTGAAAAGACTCTTGCGCCCTTAAGCTGATCAACAAGGTCTTCTATCCTTGGCAAATGATACTTATTCTTAAGGGTGATCTTATTTAGCTCTCGATAGTCTATGCACATCCTTGTAGAACCATCCTTCTTTCTTACGAACAAAATAGGTGCTCCCCAAGGTGAAACGCTCGGTCTAATGAATCCAAGGTCTAACAACTCTTGCAGCTGGATCTTAAGCTCTTCTAACTCTTTCGGTGCATGCTCCATATAGAATGGCGTAGTTAATAATCAATCCATCCCCTGGATTTTATCTATGTCAAACATTTTTATTACGTTCCGATTGCTTACTATGATCTTAAAAAGACCCTAAGTTAAATTCTTTTGTTCGAGAAAAACTAAGGAAGTGACGATAATTTCTCCTAAGGCGTGGTTATTCTTATTTTATGATTAGCGTACTCTAGTCCTACTCTTATAGTGTCGACAGGCACTAGAAATAACGAATGTAAAGTTCTGGTATGAGGCAGAATAATGACAAGGTAATCAAGAAGTTCGTCCTATACCTGCCAATTTTTCCTTGCCCTTATTGCGCGCATCTTGTTCAATTGCGAATGCCCTAACATTCTGATGCTGTTGGGCGTACCGTTGAAACTGCTGCTGCGGCTGAGCCTGAATCGCCCTTAAAGGTTGAGGTTGTCCATACTGATTTTGTCCTGCCGCTTGCGACGGTTTTGGGCATTCCCTCCTAAAGTGCCCCTTCTGCCCACAATTGAAGCAACTTCCAGAGTTTGCTTGACAATTCCCGAAGTGTACCCTATTACACTTGGGACAGGCGGGAATGGTAGCCCTTCCTTGGCTATTCCCTCCTTTGTTGTTCCTTTGTTGCCCTTGTGGCTGACCCTACTGATTATTCCCTTTCCATGGTCCTGTTTGATTATTTCCTTGTCATGGCTTCTTGCCATATTTGTTATTCGGGTTAGGCTGCTGATAGCCTTGCTGGTTTCCA
The DNA here is from genome assembly GCA_029490685.1 of Schizonepeta tenuifolia. Lineage (NCBI taxonomy): Eukaryota > Viridiplantae > Streptophyta > Magnoliopsida > Lamiales > Lamiaceae > Schizonepeta > Schizonepeta tenuifolia. Next base: position 89,413,291 of record CM055955.1, on the reverse strand, counting down.
TTCCTCGGGTTCCTTTGATTATTGGAGTGCTGATAGTAGCCACTGTTGTTTCCTCCTTCCCATTTTCGTTTTCCCTGGTAGTTATTATTGTTGTTATTGTAATAGCCTCGATTCTGGGTTGGGGCTGGTGTGGGTGTTATAGCTTTCCTTTCATCAGGCACTACGGCCTCCATCTCTAGGGCTCGCCCTAGTACCTCGGTGTAGCTCAGTCCTCCATGACTAGCCAATGCTATTCCATACTCATGCTTAAGTCCCCCACGGAACTTCTTTGCTATCTTTTCTTCGGTATCCACTTGAGCAGGTGCATACCTTGACAATTCATAGAACTTGGCGTCGTACTCGGTGACTGTCATCTTTCCTTGTTTTAAATTATAGAACTCAGCCTCCTTCTGAGCTCTATAGATCTTAGGTACGTACTTATCGTACAATGCTTTCTTAAATTCTTCCCATGTAAAACGAGCCAGATGCTCCGCAGGTATAACTTTCTGCCTAACCTCCCACTAGTAGGCAGCTGGTCCGGAAAGCTGGAATGCTACACACGACAAACACTCCTCATCAGTACATCTGAGGAGTTTAAAGATTTTCTCTATAGTTCGCACCCAAAGCTCAGCATCGCTTGGGTTACCGGTTCCTTTAAACACAGGTGGGTTTCGTTTGAGGAATAAGTCCTCAATATCACAACGGGGTGGTGGTGAAGATGGTGATGGTGGTGGAGGGGTTTCATGATATTCCTGTTCCCTTTCTCTTTCAACTCGAGCTTGACGTCTACCACGTCCCCTGGGTCTACCAGGTCCTCTTCGGTTTACTACTCTTGGCGGCATTTCGAAACTATCGAAAACAGAAATTCTTATTAGCACTTTTGCTTTTAATCATTTACTTACTTACTTAACTTTTTTTTTCTGACTTAGACAAGTTCACGGAAAAGAAATAATTAACAATTCTGATATTAGCTCTTTTAACTTTTTAACTTCCCAAGTTAAACAAGTTTATTTAACTAAACACGATTCGGGGAAACTTTCACAAAATTAAAGCCCACTCACGGGGTCATATATATATATATATATACATGTCAAAAAGAGTACTGGGTTTGCCTCCAACGAGGACTTACACAAAACTAGACTTCAACGAGTCTAAGCTAGGCTAACTGCCTATCTATGTATAGGATGCACTAACATACTGCATTTTCTGTACCTACTAGAAGTACTAGAACGGAAACGATCCATAAAACTTTGTATCCGCATAGAGTACTACAAAAGAAGTCTACTAATCCGGCTATGCACAAGGCAGGGAAAAATTACTACTACGCGTCTAAGACGCTCTGCTTAACAAACGGCGGTCGAGTCAGTGTTGCCCTCTACGGCCTGAAAATCCTCGGAGTCCTCCTCCGGGTCCTTCTCAGGGTCCTCCTCTGAATCTGAATCAAAGACAAGCTGAAGTGCCCCGTCAACCCTCAAGGTAGTGTCGTCCAAAAGTACAAGTGGTGGTGGCGCAGATATCTCTGAAACGGTCCTCTCGGAGTCTGAAACCAAGTAGTCAAAACTGGTCTCTATTGTCCTCTTCTTCGGAGGCAGCAGGTGTTCGGGAGGTGAACTAGATTCGTATTCCTCTGTAGAACGGACCATGGATGGTCCTGCCTCAAACTCTCCTCGGACCCTCGCCAACTCTGCACAGATCTCCTCAAGTGGTCTACATGGGAATAAAAATTCTATCATAGTAGCAAGCTCCGTGCCAATCTCCAGGTATCCTGTTTCTGGAACTAACTCTTCACTGGGTGCAAGGACTAGTGACAACTCTAACAGTGCGGCCATCTCTGGATTCACGTCCAAAAGTTCTGGCTCTGGCTCTGGAAAATGATGGTAGGGGTGGTGCTCATGAATGGGAACTGACACTATGAATCTGCTCTGAAAGAAACGCTCGTGTATGGCAAGAGCGGATCCTGAGAAATCTCCTATCGGCTCAGTGTCATCGCCGAACAGTGCAAGGAAGTACCAAGACACATCATGTGCCCATCCGTGCCACTCATCTGGTAGTCGAACAATCAAGTCTGCTATAGCCTGATGCTCTGTAATACTGTGTCGGGCTGCACGGTAAAGTGCGGAGAAGTTACTAACTATTTGTCCAATGTCATCACTCGGGCCTACCTTGTAACACCCTAATCTAATTAAGGCATTAAAATAATATTTAAAATAACATTCAATATTTTAGAGAAATATTTGCAGTGGAAAATATGAGTAAATTTTTTTCCTTGAATAAAGAGTAATAATTAACTTAGTTGGAAGAAGACGAAATATTTTATTTAACCAAAAGATGGCAAAAATCCCAATAAACCGCATGCAACAAGTACAGAAAGAAATAAAGTAAATGTAGAAATAGAACCCTAAAGTCTTAGGAAAATAAAATAAAATTTCTATTTATTTTGACTCGTCATCCGACACGTCCACGCCTCCGACTTCAATTACCTGAAAATTTTAAGTTTGGGGATAAGTATACGCGAATATACTTAGTGTGGGCAGTTATACCAAATATTGTCCAATTTAATAAAACAGATGCACGTAGTGAAAATTAAAGTCAAGTAATACGCAACAAGGAGTGAGAGCAACTTAATGGACAACTCAACAAGGTCCACTCAACACTAAATGTCAACGTACAATGCGTCAATAAGTAAGAGCAAAGTCAATGGACAACTCAACAGGTCCTGCTCGACAAATGATATCAAAAGTATTGAACGCAAGTGAGAGCAAGTCAATGGACAACTTAACACGGTCCGCTCAACACTTAGAGTCAAATAATCACATACGGCAAATCGCATCGTATTAAAAAGGACAAAAAAAGTCAACGGTATAAAGTTAAGTAAGATCCCACACCTTAAATTTGAGCACACACAATCCAAACAAATCAAGTAGCAGACGAGGGTCCTAGTTGCACCGCACCTATTTAAACAAAATATTATAAAATTTGAGGGCCAGGTTCTAACTTAAACCGAAATCACAGATTTTGTACTCGTACGAATATTACATTAATCTGTGGATTATAACCAAACTTTAAACAAAATAATAAATGTACAGAATATATATATATATATAAAATCCATATAACTACTGTGTTTATAAACAATTAGAACCACAAATTTTAACTATTGCAATCTAACTCCATTCTAGTACGATGGTGAGTAATATTATAAGTAATTAGGTAGTTAAGGATTCTTATTTATTCCACACACACTTACTTTTACTTAAGCTTATACACACGCAACATTTATTCACCACTCAACATTAATCTTATTAATTACTAACATATTTTACGGACTATACTACTCCATCAACTACTTTTCACTTTGCTAAAATAAACCATCTGCACATAACCATACTATTAATAGAAACTATATCTCTCTTACTTTTAGCCTCCCCAACCTCTGCCCAGATACAGTAAATTTACAAGCACACATACTATTTTTGGCATTGATTAATTGTTAAATTTACAACTCCTCTTCCATAACCTCTCTCGCTACAACTAGATGACACAAAGTTTGGATTTCACCTTCTTTCTTACACCGTTTACTAATCCATATTATGCACAAAAGAGCGGACGAAGGAGAAAAATGATTTTTACTCAACAAACCCTATAGAGAAAGAAACAACTATCAAATATTGGTTCGAATTCTCACCGCTGAAAAACTATCGACAGAATTCCTTTGAGGCTGAAGTTGAAAGAGATGAAAAATAGTTGTTTCCTGCAAATTTATCTTTGATCAAGAATAAAAATACCATACTTGGGTATTGACATAAGAAAGAATAGAAGGTAGAAAGATGATACCGAAGGCTTGCTACTGTCGATCGGAAACTGATGAAGGAATACAACTTTGAGATATTTTGATTTCGGTGGGAACTTATGAATGTGGTAGCTAAGGTAGGGTATAAAAGAGTTGGAAACTGATAAAGGAAATCGTGAGATGTGATAACTCCTTAGAAGAAATCTCGATATTCATGTTGATCTATTGTCAAATTCTTTTTTTTTTTCATCCTAAATATTATCTACGTAATCCATCTCTTTTACTATTACTAAATTCTCAAAAGGGCTAAAATAATAATAATAATAATAATAATAATAATAATAATAATAATAATAATAATAATAATAATAATAATAAAATCCAACGTTGATTTCCCATATTTAATACAATTAGCTACTTGAGGGGTCGACGCTCTAAACTCCCGATTCGACTCTTTTCTAACTAGGCCAAGGGTATCTACGTAAACACTTGCTGAAAACAAGTGTGATGTACCAATATCAACTTGGCACATCTCGTCGCCTAAATTACTAATCAACGCACCACAATTAGAAAAGAAAAAAAAATAAACATCATCCTTTTGACTTTGGCGCAACTATAGACTCCTTCAAGTCCGAACTAAAATATTCGAGCTAATAAAAGTTGAAATATTTCACATAATAGAAGCAATAATAATCCATATAAGTGATAAAATAAATTTAAAGCCTATTAAAACGCGGGGTGTTACATACCTCGTAGTCACGATACTCATCCAGTATCTCATCTGCCCAAGTACGCTGTGGCGGGGATTGATTCTCCTGAGTCATGTCACTACTAGAAGCCATCCTATAAGGTTTTTAAGAAACACGGATCAGTAACTGGTAGGATAATAACTTATCTTAAGAAAATTCTTAAATTTACAATTAGAATACTCCATTATTCAAAATTGCAATACTTAACCACTTAATCACAACTTATCTTAATCATCTAGCAATTTCAAGAAATTTCACTCAAATAATATATTTAAAAATAAAATTTCAAGATTTTATTTCCATCCTTATTCTTATTATTCTTCTTCTTCCTTATTATTTCCTTATTACTTTCTTACCTTATTTCTTCCTTGAAGAAATCTTCTTAACGATTTCTTTCCATCCTTTCAACTTATCAACTTATTTATTCTTATTCTTCTTATTCTTCTTTATTTTATTTCCTTAAAAGGAAATTCTTACGGCTTTTATTTTCAAAAACAAGTCGACTTCGACGAGTCTGTTGTTCATGTCACTTTACGCAGGTGACATCCGTTTATTCTCTTTGATTCCCTTTATTATGCCCTTTTCGATCTGATCTTTTCTTGGATATTTTGGAACCAATGTTTCTTAGAACGTCTATGTTCTCAAAGAATCGGGAAGGCCTTAGAATTCGTCTAAATTCTCATAAACAAACATCTTGAATAAAGAAATTATAACTCACATAATTTCACATACTTTCACATAGTATAACACTCATGCTTTTACACAGTTCACGTAATATCACAAAGTATAATCTTTATGCTTTAATCAAATCATACTTGGCATACTTAATCTCATCATAAATTCATACTTTAATCAAAATTTTTTCTTAAAAGAAATCATACTCCTGAAATTCTTTCCTTACTTTTCTTTCTTCAGTTGAGTCGACGTAGCGGGAGGTTGAGTTGTCGTCTACACTTTTAAACTTAGTGTTACAACTTAACTTTACTTGAAAGAAGACTCGGGTATAGAGTATATACAAATACTCTATCTTACTACTTGAAAGAAATTCGTATGCAGAGCAGAAACCTGGCTCTGATACCACTCTGTCACAGCCCAAATCCCGAGGGATGGCAAAGCCAGGGTGCGGCCAGGGGTTGGATTAAAGAAGCGGGGAAGAAGGGGGAATAATAAATAAACAGACAAAGATTAAACGACAACTGATATCTATGAACAAATTTTTATTGAAAGGAAGAGAGTCGACCTTGAAGGATTGCTCGACAAGTTGTTCAAAAAGAAACTAAGTTCATTGTACGGGACTTAGTCAAAAAGATATACAAAGATACAAAATAGATTTGCAGCGGAAAACGTAAAGCTTGATAGAAATTCTTCTTCCTAACTACAACTCTTTACTCAACCTCCGCTGCTCCCGTCACTCAACCTGCACATTTTAGAAATAACATGCAGAGCTAAGTATAAACATACCTAGTGGGCACGTTTCGAAAAACATATCATAAGTATAGATTAATCAAGCATCTTATAAACAGCGCATCGGGGATTTTCATCAAATGCCCGTGCCTATTAAACATTTTCTTTCACTTTTCACAATATAGCTTGCAAGCATTTTCTGACAGATGTTACATTCGATTTGCCCAACATTCCTCACCGTGGCTGGCTACCCCTCAACAGGGTACCACACACACCGGCTACCGTGTACACTAACTCTGGGAAGTCCCCCTTGTATACTAACTCAGAGTACGATCGATTTAGTTAGCCCCATTGTATCTAACTCATAATTTCTGGAAAGCAGTCGGCTAACTCAAAATGGCACAAATGAACTCACATAAAACAAATATTTTTATGCCTTGATAATCACTTTAAAACACAGTTATAAAGCGATAAGTAAACATTTTCGAGCATCGCTCATTTTATTTCGTATATAGAAAAGCCCACCTCAATTGTTTACAGAATAAACTTTAACCTTCTGTCTTTCGTCCTGTCTTCAACTCCGACTTCCTTCTTTTATCGCAAATATTCAAACTTTAGTAATCGATCAAGACGATTAAAGAAAAGAAATTGAATTCGTTTTAGACTTTTAGGCCTTTGCACTTAACTACATTCTTTTGATTATCAAAGAAACGAGACTCGATCAATTCTCGTTTATAAACTGACCCGGCTCATTACTTGACACTTAGGTCAGTAGATAATGGATGTCGATAACTTATAAATTACTTAAAAGTTCACTAGGAACGAAGTTGAAAAGGATTCAACTTAAGAAATTAAGTTTTGGAAACTTTCTGCACAAAGCAGTGGATCTGGAGTTCGCACAGAACAGAGCACTTTACAACAGGGCATGAAATTTACCAAAAGAAAGCTACGGATGTCTAGTTTACTCTCCAATTTACGGATCTCGATTTCGTTAAGCGAGCTAAAAGTTATGACAGTTTCCGTGCAACGTCGCAAAACAGTCCGCGTGAAACCCTAATGCTCGATAAAACTCGATGCACGATTCCCTAGGTTCGATCAATGCTATTCCACTTTTACTTTTACGAAATTTTCATCTCAATGCAGTCTACATGCATGTCCCTTAATTGGGTATACATTCACGTCTTTTGATTAAACAAACGACGAGCATTTCCTCGTCATTTTATACTAACCAATTACTAAACCAAATCAAATTCCAATTTCTATTTCATTCTTCGACTTCTTAGTTCATAACTAAAACTCAAATCATCTCGTATCTCGGATGGAAATGTCGTCAACTACAATATTGTTCGTTGAACGACAACAATCATTAATATCAAATTGGTTTTCCTTATTCGACTTTTCTATCGGCATTTAATCTCGTTTCTTCGTCTCTTAGAGAAATTCCAATCTTTTTAGAATTCGTTCAAATTTTACGGTTACGATCATTAACTAGCAAGATTATCATAGGTTCGAATCACAAACCTAAATCATTATCTAAACTCGACTTATCGACAATTCTTCGTCTCTTAGCGAAAATCCGACGTTCTCCGATTTCGTTCAAATTTTACAACATCGATCGTTATCTATCAAGAATCACTAATATGCAAACCATATATTCAAAACATTAACGAGTTTCAACTTATCGACGAGTTTCCGTCTCTTACGTTTTTCATTTTATTTTTAGAAAAATCTCAATAAATTATATATTCATCCTCAAACATCCTACATACCATTTCTATTATCCATTCATGCATATCATATCATCTTCTACATTAAATCATCCATTCTTAATCTCTTATACTTTTATTTTTATTTTTAGAAAATTCTAATTTAATTCATATGATCATCTAACATCACATAGAACACAATTCCATCAATCAATCCTCAAGAAAATCGAACTAACAAAAACCCCTAAAACTCAATAAAATTTTGGTAATTATAAAATAAAGGGGGGGGGGGATGATTTCTTCATGATTCGATCCATAAAATCTATTCCTAAGCATACTATAACATGAATTAATCAAAGAATCATCATCCTATTTCATCTCTAGACTTTCGGAAAAAAAGAAGTTAATGGAATCGAGTTTTTGTTCGGTTCATAACGTAGAAGAAATGCCTATCTTTTCGAATATGAACTCGGAAATGAAATCGATCGGTAGATGGATGACTTGTTGCTCTTGGGAATGCTTGGAGGAGACTCTTTAATGGAGGATTTGAGAGAGAAAAATAAGAGAGAATGAGAGGGGGGGGGGGAGGGGGGGGGGGTGGGCGGTAATGAGGGAGTGAGGGAGACAGGATGACTAAGGCTCTACTATTACATAAAGTAGAAAATATCCAAAGGTGATGACTCACCTAGGGAATGACGGTTTGGGTGGGTTTAATTTAACCGAAATATCTCATTTTGGGGTCTAGAATGACGATATAAAAGTCGAGAAATAAATTCTTAGTCGTTTACGTATTCGACGAAATCTAATTCGGCCGTTAGATTAAAAATAAATCACATACTCGGAAAACCTAATTCGTTTTTCAAAATCCGAGAATAAGTCGGGATAAGATAGTCTAAAATTCGCCCGGAAAAATCATAAAAACTGACTTTTTCTGGTGAACTCGTATCGAAGAAAAAGTGAATGTAAATTCTAATGGTTTTTCAATCTGAGTTTTCGGACGAAAAATCTATCGGATGCGAAAACCCTAATACAGTAGTCGTTCGACTGACTTCTGGAATTTATTTTCAGAAACGGATTTCACCGTCAGTCTTACAATCGAAAATCCTTAACTTAGGCGTGCAAAGCTTATTAATTAACTTTTTATTTTAATGACGGAATAATTATCCGGGGTATTACATTAATGTTCTAGTTATTCGAGAAGTATAGCCGAGTGTGGGAAGCTTTTCAGGATCGCGTTGGAAGAATTGAGAGCTAAGAAGTTGAATACCAAATTCAGCGAGTATGAATTTTGGCTAAAAAGAAATGGAATTCCTAGGACATGATGTGCCGTCCGAAGGAACTAAAGGAACGAAAGTTGATCCAGCAAAATTGCAAGCAATTTAAGAATATAAATCACCAACCTCACCCAAGAAATTACGAATGGTGTAGCATGATGCAACAGGAGATTCATTGTAGAATCCTCCAAGGAAGTAAAGTTAATGATCATGTCACAGCTCCAAATCCCGAGGGACGGCAAAGCCGGGGTGCGACTAGGGGTTGGATTAAAGAAGCGGGGAAGAAGGGGGATAAATGAATAAATCACCTTAACCGACAATAAACAACTGATAACAATGAACTGATTTTATTTAATAAAAGAGAGTCGACCTCGAAGGATCGCTCGACAGAGTTGTTCTCAAAAAGAAACTAAGTTCAAAGGATGAGACTTAGACCAAAAGTTATACATTAACGAGAACTAGCTTGCAGAGGAAAAAACGTAGAACTGAAACACTGATCTTCTTTCCTATAACAACTCTACTCAACCTCCACCGCTTCCGTCACTCAACCTGCACATTTAAAAACATATGCAGGGCTAAGTACATAAAGCACTTAGTGGGCACATTGCCGAAAATATCTCATAAGAGTATAGATTAATCAGGCATCTTTAACAGTAACGCAACGAGGTTTTTCTTCTAAAGGCCCGTGCTTACTAAAGATTTTCTCTTTTCTAAACACTTTGCGCAAAGATTTTTCTATTGTTACATTCATCTTGCCCTTTTCAACGCCGAGGAAGAAGCCTTTTCTTCTTCCGCGCACGTTCCTCACCATGGCTGGCTACCCCTCAACAGAGTACCACACACAACGGCTACCGTGTACACTAACCCTGGAAAGAACCCTTTTGGCTAACACAGAGTCCGATCGATTAGTTAGTAGTCGGCTAACTAATAATTCTGGATAGCAGTAGGCTAACTCAGAAAGGCAACAAGAGAACTCACATAAAAAAAATATTTCATGCTCTGATTATCACTTGGAAAACACAATTATCAAAGCTGTAAATAAAGATTTTCGAGCATCGCTCATTTTGTTTCGTATATAGAAAAGCCCACCTTAGGCGATTACAGAACAACTAAAGCTTCCGTCTTTTGTCTTCCATCCTATCTTCTAAACTCGACTTCCTCCTTTGAACGTAAATAATCAAACTTTAATAAGCGGTCGAGATAGTAAAGGAAAAAGGAAATCGAATTCGTTTTAGACTTTTAAGCCTTTGCACTTAACTACATTCTTTTGATTATCCAAGAAACGAGACTTGTTCAATTCTCGTTTAGAAATTGACTCGGCTCATTACTTGACACTTAGGTCAGTTAATAAAGGGAGTTGATAACTTATAACGACTTAGAAGTTCACAAGGAACGAAGTTAAAAAGGATTCAACTTAAGAAATTAGGCTTTACAAACGTTTCTGCACAAAGCATAGGTTCTGGAGTTCATACAGAACAGATCCCTGCGAAAAAGGGAATGAAATTTATACCAAAAGAAAGCTACGGATGTCTAGTTTATTTTCCAATTTACGGATCTCGATTTCGTTAAGCGAGTAGAAAGTTATGAGAGTTTCCGTAACATATCGCAAAACAGTCCGCGTGAAACCCTAGGTGCTCGTATATCTCGACGCACGACTTCCTAGGTTCGACTAATGTTTTACCACCTTTACTCACGAATTTTCAGTCTCATGACAGTCAACACGCACAATCTTTCATGACGAACTTCTTTATATTTCTCGATTAAAAACACGACGAGCATTTCCTCGTCTTTTTCAACTAATCATTTACTATACCAAATTCCAATTCAAATCAATCTCATTCAACGACTTCTAGTTCATAAACTATAACTTATATCATCTTGTATCTCGGATTGAAATATTGTCAACTACAAACTTGTTCGTTTATCAACGTTAAATACTAATATCTTATTAGTTTCCTTATTTGACTTTTATATCGACATTTAGACTCGTTTCTTCGTCTCTTACCGATATTTCAACTTCTTTAGAAATCGTTCAAATTTTCCGATTACGATCATTAACTAACAATATTAACATATATTCAAATCATAAACCTAAATCATTTTTCAATCTCGACTTATCGACGATTCTTCGTCTCTTAACAAAAATTCGACGTTCTCCGATTTTGTTCAAACTTTCCAATATCGTTCATCATCTATCAAGATTCACTAATACGTAAATCACATACTCAAATTATTAACGAATCTCAACTTATCGTCGGGTTTTCGTCTCTTACGATTTTGATTTTATTTTTAGAAAAATCCAATTAAAATATATAATCATCTACACACTTACTACATATATACCATTTCTATCATCATATTATGCAAATCATATCATATACTACATCAAATCCTCACTTATTTCTCTCTTACATTTTTATTTTTATTTTTAGAAAATTCTAAAATAATTCATGCATTCATCTATCAATACATAGAACAATAATCCACTAATCAATCATCTAAAAAATCGAACTAAACATCAAACCCCTAAATCATCTAATTTTCGGTAATAACAACATTATTAGGAGGATGATTTCTTCTTAAATCCAACCATGGAAATCCAATTCTATGCATCTAATAACATGAATTAAACATAGAATCATCATGCTATCATCCTCAAACTTTTCGAAAAAAATCAAAGTGGAGGGAAGGAAGTTTTGTTCGGTTCAATCTCAAGAGGAAGCTCTTACCTTGTCGATTATGAACTCGGAAATAAGAATGATCGGTAGATGACTATCTTGTGGAGCTTTTGAAAGCTTGAAGAACACTTCAATGGAGGATTGAGAGAGAGAATTGAGAGAAAAGAAAGGGGGGGGGGGGGGGGGGGGGGGGCGGGAGGGGGGCGGCAAACTTGGGAGAGAGAAGAGAGAAATGAGGTGTTAGGATAGAATTATAACATAAAGTAGATAAAAATCTAACTAGGTGAGTCATGCCCATAGGTGGTGGTTTGGATAGGATTTTAAGTCGAAAATATCGCGTTTTACGGGTCTAATACGACGTTTATAAATCGAGAAATTAAAATCCTAGACGGTTACGTTTTTGATGAAATCTAATTCGACCATTAGATTAGAAATAAATCTCTTACTCGGAAAGCATAATTCGTTTTCCGAAATCCGATGAAAAGTCGGGATAAGACAGTCCAAAATTCGCCCGGAAAAATAATAAAAACTGACTTTCTCCGGTGAACTCGTATCGAAGTAAAAGTGAATGTAAAGTCTGACGGTTTTTCGATCTGAGTTTTCGGACGAAATTTCTATCGGACGTGAAAACCCTAATACAATAGTCGTTCAACCGACTTCTGGAATTTATTTTCAGAAACGGATTTTACCGTCAGTCTTAGAATCGAAAATCCTTAACTTAGGCGTGCAAAGCCTTAATTAATAATTAAATTTTTATTTCTCGTCGGAAGAAAATATCTGGGGTATTATAGATCAGTCTACTAAAGAAAGATTCGAAGTCTCGTAGATCGAAAGAGTGCGAGGAAAATTTCTAAGATCTTACACCGAGACTAACCTCCGCTCTAGTGTTAGCCGTTATTAAGAATTGAAAGGACTACAATTGCATTGATGAAAGGATCAGAATGTGTCCTAATGCAAGATGGAAAAGTTATAGCCTCTGCGTGAAGGCAACACAAACCTTGTGAGTAAACGTACCCTAATCATGATTTGGAATTAGCCGCTGTAGCGCATGCGTTAGGGACATGAAGATATCATCTGTGTGAAGGTCCCTGGTTGGTTGTTAGTTGAGACCGCAAGGCAATTCGATTGTTATTTGCGGTTCACAATGGAAAGATCATGTCTTAGAGACGAGAGATCCAAAAATGCTCTACGATCTTTTCGTTGGCAGAAAAGATCCAATCCATAAATATAGAAATGAAACAAAGTTTGTTCCCTTTCGTCAAGTAGGCACACGAATTACTTTGCCTTAGCTGCCCTGTTGAGCTCCGCCTTCGGCTGCTAAGCTATTTCTCCTACGTTATCTTTGCTAACTGTTGTTTGCTTGTACTGCTACCGGCCTTTAGCCCTATAATCTGGACTAATGCGTGGATACCCTATGACCGGCATGTGTTAAGCATATAACTAGCGCATCCGATGAGTAGGAATTTAGTCTCTTACTTTGAAGATAGGTATTATCCTTTGATGATACCAGGGCTGAGGCATAGCACATAAAGATGAAAGTGGGAGCAAAATGAAGATTTAGAAGTTAAGTGTGAATCTCATTAGATCACAAGAGTGTGGAATGTTTCTTCGAGCAGAAGAACATAAGTATGAGACCGATAAGATGACGTGAGCGAGTAAAGGACGATAATCGTAAGATTTCCTAGTACCCCAAAAAAGCCGATGTAGTGGCCGATGTCCTAAGTAGAGAGGAAATCCCGAGCTAGGATTTATCCTTTTGGAAGAGGACGATCTATAGAAGAGTTAGAACAAATGAGAATAGAAGTTGTTTAGCTTCTGTTTTCGAGGGAGCAAGAAATTGCACCTTTTTGGTAGAGATATAGGCATGAGATCTCGAGTTAGATCACCAAGAAAAGATGGTGAGATGGAGAAAGTGAGGCTTAAAATTTGAAAGGAAGGAGTTGAAGAATTTCGAAAAGCGAATGTTAACGCTTTATCGTTCTATAGTAGCATTTGCGTACCTAATGACGAAGAGCTTAGAAAGAAAGTATGAGCAAAGCTCATGATACTCCTTAACTCGAAATTCAGAAAATGCGATGACGAATTAGAATTTGAAGTAATAGTTCAAGTGAGAAGGAGTGAATCACGAAGTTACGATGTTTGTAGAAAGACGTTAATGAATGAGTGAGTGAAGTTTTTGGATAGAAACCTTTACGGTTCGTTGCAACCCTTTTCCAATCCCAAAGTAGAAATGAGATTATTTCGATTTTTGCAATACGTTGCGCGAAGTTCTGAGTTTGATGATGTTAGATCGAGATTCCAAAATTCACTGCGCGTTTTGGAATGATTTTCAAGCAAGAGTCGAGTAAGCGATAGTAAAAGATAAGTCCGAAAGGTTTTCACTTATCTCCCACAGACAGATGTTTAGTCTAAAAGGACTATCCAAATTTCAGAAGATATATCGAGAATAGCTATTCTAGACTAAATGACAAATGAGAGCAAAAGATAAACCCCTTGTCTATTTTGCCTTTAGCAACGAGTTATTCAAAAGCGATTAGGATAAAGTCATTTGAAGCTTTGTTTAGAAGGAAGTGTTGTTCTCCGCTCCACTGAAAGTGAAGTAATCGAGTGAAAGGTTATGAGACCTGAAAGAGTTAGAAAGATGTTAGAATTTGTTTGTCAGATTTGAGAGAAAATAAGTAAAGTTGAGAGTCGATCAAAAGTCGTAAACTGTTAATCGAAGATTAGAGTTAGAATTCACATTTAGAGATAAAAAGTTTCTGAAAATGTTTCCTCCGAGAGAAATCCGCCGTTTAAGCATAAGAGAAAGTTTAAATCGAGGTATATATATATATAGGAAAGAGATCATATGAGAATAAATATTATCCTAAGAAATGAGAACAGATCTCCACCATAGATCTATGGGTGATGGAAGGTCAAGATTTGGCCTAGTCAAAACGGGTCAAACCCGGGTCAATCCGGTCAACTTAGGTCAATCCGTTGACTTTTTCTTTTTCGATTTTTTTTATATAAACTGTTACCCAAGATGCACAACTTCACATATTCGGATGCACCACTCTATATAACTAGATGCACCACTAATTGCATTTAGATGCACAAGATTTTCAGTTTTTTTTTTTCAATTTTTTTAAGGGTCACCCAAGATGCACCACTTCACATATTCTGATGCACCACTTCACATATTCGGATGCACCAGATTTCTAAAATCTGTAAAATAACTGAAAAAAAAAAACTGAAAAAAAATCGGATGCACCACAATGTGTAACCGGATGCGCCACACAGTGTAACTAGATGCACCACATAGTGTAACTAGATGTACAGCGTTTTACGGAAAAAAAAAACGATAACAAAACTAGTGCATCTTAATGCACTTAGTGGTGCATCTCATTATATAGTGTGGTGCATATGAATATATGATGTGGTGCATATGACCTGACTATAAGAAAAAAAAAAGAAAAAAAAGACGAAAAAAAAAACGAAATAAAAAACTTAAAATCTTGTGCATCTTAATGCACTTAGTGGTGCATCCGAATATGTGAAATGGTGCATCCGAGTATGTGAAGTGGTACATGTAAGTTGAACATTAAAAAAAAATCGAAAAAAAAAGTCAATGGGTTGACCCGCTTTGACCGGACTAAATCTTGACCCTCCATATAGATATAATCAATGGTTGATATTAATTCCTAATTCTCACTTTAAGATCCCTTTGCATGGGAATCACTCCATATATATAAATATATATATATATATATATATATATATATATATATATATATATATATATTATACTTTTCAAAATCCTAAGAGAGGATCCGTTTCTTTTCTTATAAGTTAGCATTGCCGCCAAGTTGTGGGAATGAGCATAAAAGTTTTTACGCACCTTATATACGTAAGTTTATCTTCGATACAAAACAAGTAGACCGTCAACAAGACGCAGTTTTCGAGCCAGATTCGAGTCGCGAGAAGAGACCCGAGGAGATTTTGGATTATAAGATCCAGCATTCGAGAGCAAAGTTAATTTCTTTAGTTAGGATCTGGTGGTGACACCATGATCTTTAAGAAGCGACGTGAGATTTAAGAGTTAAGATAAAAATCCAATTTTCTCGAATTAATTTTCCTGCAATAAGCAAATTTCGGGACGAAATTTATTTTAAGGGGGTGAGGATGTAATACCCGATCTTTCATGAGTCTTTAAGTTTGTCCTAATTGAGTTTATGAGCTTAAATGTATGCCCTTGGTGATAAAATTTCAAGGAAAATAAATTTTTTTACAAAAATTACCAAAATACCCTTGAAGTCGTTACACGATTTCTCTTGTTTCGATTATCCAAATTGAATGTGAGATAAATTGATTGAGCATGAGTATGTGAGTTTGAGTTTGAGTTCGAATTTCAGAAAATTCTGAGGAAATTCATTTTTCCGTGAATAGTAACCGACGACGAGAATTAACTATTCACCGACTGTTTCCGAATTTCGTCAAATTAGTGAATTTTGAATCTAGAATTTATTCTAAGACCATTGGTGTATGTTTGAGAATTTTTTGAGTTTGTTTGAATCGAGTTTGAATTTTATTTATTTGAGGAAACAAATATGAATAGTAACTTTTTACGTTTTCTTCGTTATTTGAAATTTTGATCCGAAACTTGGATTACTAGTATCCTTGATTTATATGGTGATGTTAGAGACAAAGTAGAGAGAATTCCGATGTCGAGAAAGAGTCGTGGTGAGTTTTAAATCGTTTGAGAGTTTAATGAGAAATTAGGGTTAACTTGCACCGGATAACTTTTTCTTCCGGAGAAAATTATATTGCGTTTTTAACCATCGGGTGCAATTAAATTTTCAAAGATTCCCTATTACTCTCTCTCAAATGTAACTTGCCGACATCTCACTCTCTCTCATTTTCTCTCTCTCAATTATTTCTTTCTTAATCATTCTCTCTTGAAAATATCTCTCCAAGATTCTCTCTATTCTCTCTCTCCCACCCATCTCTCTCATCTCTCTCTCGGCTATGAACACACACACACACACACACCCACACACTATTTCTCTCTCCTCCATTGAAGCATAAGTTTCAAGCTTTCAATCTCCAAGAAGATCACTTCCGAGCATCCAATGACTTGATCGTTAAGGTATTCGTAATCCTCTCATTCTTGTGATCAATTTGAGATTAGAATTCATCCTCCTTTCTCTCTTTCATTTTCCGGCAGCCTTGTGCCTAAAAAAGGAGCTTGATTTTTAGCTTGTTTAAGGCTTAGAGATGCGAGGATTGAAGCCCTTCGATCGATCAAACTTTCAAGAGTAGTAAGTTCTTTGATTCTTGCTTGATTCAAGTGATTAGAACTCAAAAAATCCTCTTTTTATTTCCCTCTTTTAATCGATCAAAATGATCTTTCCTTCAAGGAAATCGAAGCCACTTTTTCTAGCTTGAATCTTTGATCATTTGAGTGATTTTTATGCAAGAAAATAGGAGATAAAAATCGATTTCCTCACCCTTTTAAATCTATCAAAAATGATGTTTAAGGGTGGAGTTTTGATTTTTGTTTTTGTTTTGAGCATGATCAATATGATTATTGCGTGTTTATGTGTATGAGAATTTAAGGAGAAAATCTAAGATACATATATATATATATATATGTTTATACCGAAATTTTTGAGGAAATTAGGTATTTTTATGTTAATGATTCAAGCATGATTTGAGTGATAGATTTGTGTTTTTGATTATGATCCAAGAATTTTGATGTATGAGATTGAATGAGAAAAATGATGAAGATTATATATATATATATATGGACCGAAAATTTTAATGAAAATTTGAGGTTTTGTTGTTGATGTTCTTGGCTAGATTTAAAGATGGAAATTTTGATTAATGATGATAAGAAATAATGAAAAGGAAGAAAGAAATTAATTGTTATAATTTTCTTAAGAAAAACCAAAAATTTAGTAAGGATGAAGAAGATGATGTTCTTGAGGGAGAAGATGATGTTCTTAGTGTTCTTGAGGATGTTCTTGATGAAAAGATGATATTTTGATGATATGTGGCTAGACGATACATGATTTGATGGAATAGAAAATATTAAAATAAAAAGAAATATAAAAATGATTTTTTAATGATTTTTAGGAATTTTTAATAATTAATTCTAAATTAAAAGTGATGATCAAGTTTCATAGTTCTTGATGATTCATGAAAGCGATGAATCGATGATGAAGATCAAGTTAAAACAATTAAAGTTTCTTCTCGAAATTTTTGAATTCAAGTTAAGACGACGAAGTTGTTGAAAATCGAGATCGTTGATGGAAAATCGAGTTTATATAATAAGAAATGAGAAAAATGTAAAAAAAATGAAAAATAAGAAAAATAATCGAGTTAATAAAAAGTAATTAGACGTCATTAGAATATTTTTATCGAGTTAATAAGTTTTCGAGCAATTGCACGTTTTACGAGAAAAAGATGAAAACTTTATTTAATAAAGTTAGTTTTGGATTTTTATTAAATAATTAAAGTTAGAAATTATTAAAAGAGGATGGAATTAATTTCATAAAAATTTTATAATCTATATTTTCTAGAAACCGAGCTGAGTTGAGTTAGTATAATTCAATAACCTAGTCTTGAATGGATAACCGAGTTTATAATTATGATTAAATAATTAATATAATTTTCTAGAATATATTATTATATTTGGAAAATTTTTCTTTTTCCAAATAATTATCGAAGTCGATCGTTTACGTGTTTGTGAAAGTTCGATTCTTGATCTGAAAGTCTATTTGTGAATGATTTGTGATGTTAGAAATCGAGAATTAATTTCATAATTTTCTGAATTCGTTTAACTCGAGAAATCGAGAAAAATGAGACGTGTGATGTGAATAGTAACTTTCTGTCTTATATGGAATATTTTATTAATAAAATATTAATAATATATTTAGATATTTTTAAAGTCAAGTACTTGAGTTCAGAGTCTGTTGGTTTAGCACTTGAATAGAATCGAGAAGCCGAGAAGGATCGAATTAGATAAGTCGAGATAAGTTGAGAAACCCGAGTCATGTAGAAGTCCTTCAGCCGAGCGTTAGAATTTGTTTATCGTTTCCGAGAAATAGAACTAGTCCTTACAAGACTGTTAACCTTGAAGGAACGAGTGAAGTTCGATAGTAAGAAGCGAGACGAAACGAGGTATTCCGAGCAAAACCACCGGATGACAGGTGGGCTTTCTGAACCAAAACTCAACGATGAATGCGCAATTTATTTTATATATGCGCTTTTATTTAAAGTTAATTGACTTGCCCAAATTTTTATGTTTTGGTATGTAATCCTCTACTTTATATTGAGTTGAATGAGTCCTGTGGACGCACGGGATTAGGTCCTGTTCAAAGCGGGACATTGCATGCATTAGATTAGGTGACCGTGAGCCTTGTTACAGTCTAGCCGGTCGTAAAGTAACTATGAGCCTTGCTTCAGTTGGGCCAGTTATGTAAAGACTGTGAGCTTTGCTTTGATTGGGCTGGTTACGGTGCTCGAGGAGAAGGCCTACTTCTCGACAACACAAGAAGACGAGATACGTAGATGGATTCGTACCCGAGGAAATGACCGGTCGATTTACAAACAAAACGAAAAAGTTTTTAACTGCCACAAGTCGTAAATTCTTTAAATAATTTATCTAACGCTTGTGATGTACTTGCAAGGCAGTTCAATTATATAGCTCTATCGAGCGAGTTTTTAATATATTTTGGCATGTGTTCACTGAGTACGAAGTACTCACGCCCTACATGTTATTTCTAAAACGTGCATGTTAGCTCGAATGAGAAAGGATGCGGTGTGCTTGGGGTGACTCGTTGCGATCCACTTTCTAAATAAATATTTATGCTTGAGGTTATGTGTCTTCACACATATAACCTTGGGATTTTTAGTCAATGATTATATTCCGCTGCAACTCCATCATTTTAAAATAACCTAGCCTTGCATGCTCGGTCCTTAAAATTGTAGATAGTCTATAAGATTAAACATCAAAGGGTTAGCACAGTTATAACATGGTATTGAAATAACTTTGCGATTCAGATCTTGGACAACTGGAAAATTGTACGTCAAGGTGAATCGGATATATGATGAAAGTTTTCATTACAACTGATGTTTACACAGAAATGCATAGAAATCAAATACATCAGTGGCTCAAAAACACTATCTTGGCTAATACTTCAGCCCATACTTGCCGAAAATTTTGACAAAAATTTTCTCTCTTGGCATCTGACTCCTTCGAAATATCTACTCCATGTTCCTGACAGACTTTTCTTGCTTCAACTGCGATCTTCTGTCTGTTAGGATTTCTTGTATCTAGAATGAATGGAGGAAGATAAGTAACCTTCTAAGGGACAGGAACGGTATTCATGTCCAGCTTTGCATCAATCATAGCTCGTCTGAACTGGCTGAACATGCCCGGATCCCCAGAGTGAAGCTCGGTCAGGGCTTCTTTGAATGCTCTTCTTGGATCCTCAGTAGCGAACACCTTCCTGTAATAGAAATCATTCACAAACTCTTGTTTGAATGATTCCCAATCATCATTCCATTCTGCAGGCATCCATTTGTCAACATGCTTGAAGCGTCCTTGGAGCTTGATCTTTCCAGGCAATCTTTGCTGCTTCATCCTTGCTTCAGCCTTCACCTGATGTTTCTCAATGCGTCGTTGGCATCGAGAGGCAATATTTCTATCCAAGTTGTTGGTGACCTTGGCGAGCTCTTCCTCGAACTTGTTCACTCTCGTTAGCTTGGTTGGCTGCAAATTTCTTTATCCATTCTGGATTCATGTAATCCTTCTCTGGAACATCCATAGCCTTAGCAGCAGCAATACACTCTTCGGTTGTAATACCGTCGAGTTCAGCATCGAGCTCGGCTGCAATCTCGGCTATGGAGGTGTAGGAAACTCCATACTCCTTCGCCTGCTCCATGTCCTTAGCCATTTCTTCTCCTCCGACAACAATAGATTTCAGCTGTTGTTTCTTGTCGGTTGGCTTCGGAGCGGACTTCTTTGGAGCTGTCTTCTTCGGTTGGGTCTTCTTCAGCTAAGATTTCTTTGCGGCTGTCATCCCTTCCTTAGCTTGCGTCTCATCTTCCCCGATCTCATCTTCCCCCTTTTTGGCATCAGCAATAAGGCTTGCAACTGAGCCATCCAGAGAAGTGAGTTGTTGTTCAGCCTGCTGGATCTGGTTGAATAGTTCATCTACAGCGCATTCCACATCAACCTTATTCGCCAGTTCATTGTCACGACGCTCTTGGTCAGCTTTCTTCATGGCGGCGAAGGTTTCAGTGACTTCAGTTTGAAAGGCGACGAACTCAGCCCATTTCTGTTCGAACCGGGAATCCCATTCTTTGTCTTGCGTCTCTTGAGATTTTGCAAGATTGGATTCAGAGATGGACTTGAACACGTTCAGGTCTGATTTGATTCCATGAACTGTTGTCTTCAAGTCATTGATGTCTTTGCTGGTGGATGTTGAGAAGTCATCCAGCTTCATCTTGATCGCATCATGCTCTTCCTGCAACTTCTTGTGCTTCTCATCCTGAGCCTCTATCATCCTCAGCTGTTCTTCACGGTTGAGCTGGATGTTGGCTAACATCTCCTTCCTCAGCTGATTGACCCTCTCAGCGATCAGCTCGCATATTTCATCTGAGGAGGGTGCTGGTTGTTCAGCTGGTGCTGGTTGTTCAATTGGTGCTGGCTGTTCAACAGCAACCATGGCTTGGCGATTGGCCAGGTACTGTTGAAGTTCTTCTTCCTCCTGCTTGGGTGCTGCTGCAGCTGCGTCAAGATCATCTATAAAATCAGCATATTTGGTCAGCATGTTGTCAAGGAAAGTGACACAATCTTGTTCTGCTGACC
Organism: Schizonepeta tenuifolia; assembly: GCA_029490685.1. Lineage (NCBI taxonomy): Eukaryota > Viridiplantae > Streptophyta > Magnoliopsida > Lamiales > Lamiaceae > Schizonepeta > Schizonepeta tenuifolia. The sequence continues at coordinate 89,391,852 of CM055955.1, read as the reverse complement.
TCTTGTGTCTCTTCCTTCTGCCTTGTTGACATCCAGACGGCGAGTCAGCAGTGCGATCTTGTTGTTGTACGCAACCTCGAGGTTGGTATAATTGAAGTATTCCCTTATACGCGACTCATCTGCCTTGAGCTGGTTCCAGCTGTGTATCCTGATGGTATCTTCCTTGACATACCAATGACTGAAGATGATGTTGAATTGATACAACAACTCAGTTCCGAGTGTGGCAAAGATGGGCATGTCGCGCGCCTTGGGGAACATTCCAATCAGCTTCTGAAAGCAATAAGCTAACTTGCCTTCATGTTCCATCGCGACAGCTCGACGATCAGCTTCTTCGTCGATGGGGGAGGGAGAGAGATTTTCATAGGGAATTGGTTCAAGGGTTTCCTCAACATTGGCCAAAGAAGTGGTCTCAATGTTGGCATCGAACGGGGAGCTCGGAATTTCTGACTGGGTGGGGATGTTGGCATTGAGAGGTTCCTCAACAATGGCCAAAGAAGTGGTCTCAATGTTGGCATCGAGTGGGGAGCTCGGAATTTTTGACTGAGGATCGGTTGTGAGGACCTGGCTGTGCTGTACGGCATCTGCTCCTGCCGTGGGGGAGGATGGAAGATCTTTGGATTCCTTGGATGAAGAAGTTGCATCCGAGGAGATGTTCGGCTCATCTTCCGGATCAATTTCCATCCCTTCCATCTCATCTTGATGGGGAGACCTCTCCTTCCTAGTTCCACTTTCACAAGGAACAATTTCAAAAGCATCCTTGTCAACTGAGTGACTCGACTCAGATGGTACCTCCTCAGCTGGCACCTCCTCAGCTGGTTTTGCAACTGACTTCTTGATACGAACCCTCAACTTCTTCTTACGCGGCTCCTCCTCTTGATCTTTATCTGACTCATCTCTGAGTCGGCGTGCAGCTGTCGATTTGGAAGAGTGGCCGGCAGCTGGAGGCATCTCCTTAGCTGTATCTTTCTCCTCAGCTGATTTCACAACTTCCTTTTTGTCTTTGGGAGTGTAGACACTCCGAATCACATCAAGAGCTTTCTTGGCTGTTGGGAACAACATCTGCCTCTTGACTGGTGTCTCCTCATTGTCTTCCCACACCATGTTCTGATCCTTTGTGGCGAGAAGGATCAGGGCAGATATTTTAACTCCAAAGTTGAGAGTTCCCTTGACACTCAACAACTTTTCCCCGGAATCATTGATAGATTCTGAGATCTTCTGCTTCTCCATTGTCAACTGGTGTTCGAAGTACTTGAACCAGTTGATGTTGTGCTTGTGCTCCAGAGCTATCAGCTGCTTAAGCTTGGGTTGGCTGATATCTCCAAAGGCTCAGCTGTATCCAAAGATAACCTTGGATACAACATCGAACAGAAGTCGATGCTTGGGTTTCAACTTCGTTCGCTGCATGTTGCTCCTCAATCTTTCTGCTGTAATAAGAGCATTCTCCAGAAATTGATCTACATCTGCATCTGTGATGTTCTCGACGGTGTCCGTGGCGGTCAGATTCGGTGGAATGATGGAGCGTAGCAACTCGGAAACTGGTAGGTGGAAATTGACACGGCGGAGAGTTCGGCCAGGAACGTCGCGCTGTCGACAGGAGATCTCTGAAACAAGGCCTACTCCCTATTCGTGTTGCAGGTTCATGTAGAATTCTCTGACTTGACGCCTGAGCAAGTGGGTGGGAAAGAGCGTCGCCTACTCAAGAAGGCCATTATCCCTGAGAAGATTGGCGAGAGGGGATAACGCCGGTGAGTCCAGAGCTTCTGTTGACAGAATCTGCTCGAAGTGGATTCTGGATATCATCATGTCGTAGGATTCTTCGTAGGACGAAGGAGCAAGAGCTGGTCTTGAAGATGCCATCTTCTTTCCTTGAGATGAAGCTTTCGGTGCCATTATGTGTTCCAGAGAGGTTTATAAATAGAGAGAAAAGAAGAAGAACTTAGCAGAAAATGGTGAGACAGAATCAGAGACGAAGATGAACAGTTGCTCAGATAAACACAAGTATAGAAGGTAAGAAATCACTTCCTGATTTTCCGCCTTTTATAGTTTAGTGGGTCGTTTGATATCGATGGCCAAGATTGAATGGCGCGAATCCATCAACGGCTGAGATCTCACGATTGTTGACTAACTTTGACTGACGTCAAATTTCGAGTTCCAGTACGCGCGAGTGAGAAGGTGAACTGTTTTTATGTCAGCCCAGTCGCACTATAAAGTAAGGCTATTGATGTTCAGCCGTACTTTACATTAAATGCTCTATGATGGCTATTTTAATCTATCTGACATGCTCATGAATGTTTGAATTTATTTCAAACATTCTCATTTAAGACACTAACACCTTCAGCTATAAATGATACCTGCCAGCTGATGTCGGAATCAGCTTTCCAATGTTGTGGCATGCCATCAGCTGACTCGAGTTCGTCTATTCAGTTGACGTCTGATGTCTTCGGATGGCGATCCGCATCTGAGATTCCCCCTTCATCTGAGCTTTCCCCTCAAATGAATATCTATCTTTTCACCTCGGCTGATTCCTCATCTGATGGATCCAACAATCTAAGGAGATCGCATAACATCTTGAATCGTGCTTCGGCTAGAGGTTTGGTGAAGATATCTGCTCTCTGAATCTCAGTTGGAATTTTCTCCACAGAAACATCCTTCTTCTCAATATGATCTCGGATAAAATGATGTCGGATGTCAATGTGCTTCATCCGAGAATGGTGAACAGGATTCAAAGAGATAACAATGGCACTTGAGCTATCACAATGGATGGGAACCTGTCCAGTTGCTACTTCATAATCTCTCAGCTGTTACTTGAGCCACAACACTTGCATGCAAAAACTACCGGCATCCATATACTCTGACTCAATTGTAGAAGTGGCAACACATGCTTGTTTCTTGGAGAACCATGAAACTAGCTTGCTTTCCATGAATTGACAGTGTCCAGATGTGGACTTCCTGTCCAACCGATCTCCGGCTAGATCCGCATCTGAGTATCCGGACAGTTGGATATTGTCGTCAGCTGGGTACCACAACCCAACATTAACAGTACCCTTCAGATACTTAATGATGTTCTTTGTTGCCAACATGCGTGCTTCCCTTGGCTGAACTTGGAATCGAGCACACACTTTAACCGCGTAAGATATATCTGGCCGACTGGCGGTTAGATATAGCAAAGAACCAATAATCCCTCTATACTTACTGGCATCCACGAGTTTTCCCTCAGATCCGGGCTCAATCTTCCAGTTAGTATTCATCGGGATCCTTGTGGTTTTACTTGTCTGCAAACCGAACTTTGCGATGAGCTCCTTTGTATATTTGGACTGATTAATAAAAATCCCTTTTGATGACTGCTTCACTTGTAGCCCAAGAAAATAATTCATCTCACCCATCATTGACATCTCGAATTTCTCCTTCATGAGAGTTGAGAATTTCTCGCACAGCTCCTCCGACTTGGAACTGAATATGATGTCGTCGACATAGATTTGCACAACAAGTATGTCTTCTCCAACTTTTATGGTGAACAGTGTTTTGTCAACTGACCCTCGTTTGAACCCTGAGTTCAGAAGAAAACCACAAAGAGTGTCATACCAAGCCCTAGGTGCTTGCTTCAATCCATAGATTGCTTTCTTCAACTTATACACTCTTCCATCACCAGTCTCAAAACCGGGAGGTTGTTCAACATAAACATCTTCCTTAATATCACCGTTGAGGAAGACACACTTCACATCCATCTGATAAACCTTGAATTTGTGAAATGCGGCATAGGCTAGAAATATTCGGATGGCTTCCAACCTTGCAACAGGCGCGAAAGAATCCTTGAAATCAATTCCTTCTTGTTGGCAATATCCCTGAGCTACCAACCTTGCCTTGTTTCTCACGATGAATCCAATGGCGTCTCTCTTGTTCTTGAAAATCCACTTTAATCCAATGACTTTAACACCATTTGGTCTTTCTACCAACTCCCATACACAGTTGTGTAGAAATTCATTCAGCTCTTCTTGCATGGCTGTTGTCCAATGAACACAGTTGAGAGCTTCCATAACATGCTTCGGCTCTGGCACATCAACTACGAAACATGAAATCATGGCAACATCTCCGACTTGTTCGAACTCCTCAAGAACTGCCAACTCCTCAGCATATTAGGCGAAAGTGCTGGAATCTTTCTCAGCTGAATCTGGATTTGCAACTTTGCTCCTAGTACGCACACCTTTGACTGGATCTCCGATGATGTTGTCCTTGGAATGATCTTCATACCATCTCTTGTTGCGTCTTCCTTTTTCTTCCAACGGTGGTTGTTCCGTGATTTTAACTGATGGGATAACCTGAGCTGTGGGAGATGTTGGGATCTTCAGAACTGGTGATTTATCTGCTGTTGAGTCTGGATTCTCAACATGGATAATATCTCGAACCGGGCTAGGTTGGGCTTCAGATGCTGATGCAGTTGGAGTAACATCAGCTAAAGTTCCCCCTTGAGATGAGCTGGGGTCCTCACTTTCATCTTCAGAGGAACAAGGATCATCATCCTCAGTTGCCCATACCAATGGTTCATCCAGATTCTTCTGCCTTAGAACTTGCGATCTGGTGAGAGCTGGTGGAACATGTGGATCTGCTTGTTGTCCTTTAGCCTGTTCCCTGGACTCAAAAGTAGATTCATCAAAACTAACATGAGGTGTTATCTCCACAACACGAGAACTGTTGTTAAAAACTCTATAAGCCTTGATCCGAGCGGCATATCCGAGAAATATGCCCTTCGAAGCCTTGGCGTCAAAAGTTTTCAACTGAGTCTTCCCATTGTTGTGAATATAACACTTAGAACCAAAAACGCGAAAATATGAAATATCAGGCTTCCTGCGTCTCCATAGTTCATATGGAGTCTTTCCCAACCGCTTGGTCAGAAGAGACCGGTTCTGAGTGTAGCATGTTGTGTTGATTGCCTCAGCCCAAAATCTCTTTGGCAGAGCTGAGCTTATCAACATGGATGTAGCAGCATCCTTCAGCGTTCGGTTTCTTCGCTCGGCTACTCCATTCTGTTGTGGAGTACGAGCAGCCGATGTTTGATGAGTGATTCCGTGCTTCTCACAGTATTCGATGATGGTTTCATTGAGGAACTCGGTTCCACGGTCTGATCGAATAGAAATGATTTTCATCTCTTGTTGGTTAGAGATCCGATCCATTCGCTTGGGTAGCTCATCTCGGGTTTCACTCTTGTGACGCATGAAAATGGTCCACGTGTACCTAGAGAAATCATCAGTAACAACAAGTGTATATTCATTACCATTCATGCTCTTGGGAGTAATAGGCCCAAAGAGATCCATATGGATCAGCTGCAATACTCGGCTGGTTGATGGAATCGTTTTCAACCGAAAGGAGGATCTAGCGAGCTTTCCCAGCTGATAAGCACCGCAAATATGTGTTGTTGAAAACACATGGTTCGGAATTCCCTTTGCATGTTCCTGTCTTGCAAGGCGGTTCATTGTCTTGAAATTCAGATGGTTGAGCCTTTTGTGCCACAGCAAGCTCACATCTGAACTGCTCTTTGATAACAGACAGGTTTCAGTAGGACTACTATTCCAATCTGCATAGTAGACATTCTCGGTTGGGAATCGATTTCCCAACAATATGACTTGCTTTGTTCTGACAGTTTTGACCCTGCAGCCCTGCGCATCAAACTTGACAGAGAAACCATTATCATAGAATTGACTGATAGAGAGCAAGTTATACTTCAATCCATCAACATATGAAACTTTGGGAATAGAGACGAGATTGGTTTCAAGGGTACCGTAGCCTTTGGTGTGACCTTTTGAGTTGTCACCAAAGGTAACAGATGGTCCTTCCTTCTCCACGAAACTTCCAAGCAAATACCTCAAATTTGTCATGTGTTTCGAGCATCCACTGTCCATCACCCACATGGTATGTGATGCTTTATTCTTCCTCAGCTGTTCCTCCTGCTCCTGCACAAAGAAACACGCTTAGGTCCCCAATTTTAGTTGGGTCCTGGAGGGTTAGAACCAGTTCCCCCTTGAACTGTGGGTCGCTTTTCCTTGTAGATTCAGATAGATTTGTCATTCCAAATTATCTTTCCTTCTCCATCAACTATAACAACACCTCGGTCATCTCTGGTTGTTCTGATGATGGAACCGAGGTTGATTTTGATGGTTGAATCCCTGTCGGTTCTGTTGATTCCATCCCTTCTGAGGTCGGTTCTCATTGTGTCTCCTATGTCTCTGGTTCCTCTTCTGAGTCCCTGAACATTCCCCCTCGGTTGTTATCCCAATCGATGGATTCTTCAGTTCTCCAACCATAACTCTTTTTCCTTTCTCAGTTGTTGTTCCCTTAGCAGGTTGTGTTGTAGGTGCTTGCTGTGACGTGGAGGTTGGATTAAGTTGGGGAATTGCAGACTCAACATTATTTGGTTTTGCAACCGTGACATCCACAACCTTGATAAAGGTTGCGGGTGGAATTCCAGTGTCCTTGACCATGTCGTAGCCGAGTCCAGACACGTCATCCATTTGTCTTCAGTAACTGATGAGATTCTCGATGATTTTGGATGATTGATATAGCTTTATCAGGTTGTCCTTCTCAGTTTGTAGATCCTTGAGAAGAACAGCTATATGCTCTGTCTGTGCGTCTGACATCTTCATCAGCTGGTCGATCTGTGCCTCTTGCTTGTTCAACTGCTCATGCTGCTCCTTGATCTGCTCCTTCAACTCCTCATCGGTTGGAGCCTTAGTTTGGTTGGCCTCATTCAGTTGACTTTTCACATCATCAATCTCTTCGATTTGATTTTTGATTAGATCGTCCTTTTCAGTTAAGGATTCTTCAAGTCTGGCAAACTGTTCTTGAAGATTCTTAAACTCAACCGATTGCTGATGCAATTCCTCACTGAGTTCTAGGAAGTCACCCCAAGAGGGTTCCAACTCTTCATCTATTGTTTCCTGCATGTTAGTAACATTGGAAGAATTTAAATTAACTGGACTAGAATGTACCTCAGCATCATCCTGGTCAGTTCCAAATGCCATGAGACATTGATCCTGTCCGATAGCGTTGTTGGTGGAAGTCAGCTCGTCCTCATCTTCGGTGTCGGTGAAGATGTCCATGTCATCAGCTGCTTTTTCTACAACCATGGCCTTGTTCTTTGCATTTTGCTTGGCCCTCAACGCATCTCTATCTTTCTTCGAAAGATCTGGACAATCAACTTTGAAGTGTCCCTCTTTGCCGCATTCAAAGTAATTGTTGGTCACAGGCTTTGAGTTATCTCAAATTCGGTTGGATTTATAGAACCGCTTATATTTTCCGAACCGAGTATCCATGTCAGCTAGCTTCTTTGACAAGGCGGCTATACTCTGTTGTAGCTCCTCTCTGCTTGGCTCCTTCGAAGCTGTATCCGCAGATCTTGTTGCCCTTGATGTTCGCGGCTTGGAATAGTCGGCTCGAAGTGCTACTGTCTTTGTTCCTGAACCAACATCCTCATGTCGACTCGTCTGCATCGAGGACTAAGTTGATCTTCGTCGGTTCACCTTGTACTCGTTTCCTTTCAGAATTGAGAACAGTCTGTCCTTCCCCATCTCTCCAAGATCAGCTCAGCTTTCATGAATGTTGGTGAAGGTGTCCCACTCAGCTGGTAGGGCTTGTAATACTTTAAGATTGATCTCTCTCAAAGTATATTTTCCTCGTCGGATAGACTGAATCCTTCGGATGATATCCATGAACCGAAGCTCCAACTGATCAATGGTTTCATCGACTTTTAGACATAAATTGTAAAAGTCTTGACAAGCATGGGAGAACTTGTTCTCCTTGGTTTCGTCTCTCCCTTCACTAAGAGATGCCAAAATGTCCCACATTTCCTTAGCTGTGTTGCATTCTTCTATCCATGGAAGATAGTTTTGTCCAACTGTGGACATGATAGTGCTCTGAGCCCAGATATCCAGCTGGCTCACTTTTGCTTCCTCAGGAGTAAAATCTTCTGGCTTCTTCTCAACTATCACCTCAGTTGCATCCCCATCATTGGGATTTGTAGGAGTGCGGATGACTTTTTCCATGATGGTGATCGGTCCGGATGTAATCACTTGTTGCATTCGATGATGCTTGGACAGTAGAATCTTCTTCATCCGAGTTTTCTAGGATGTATAGTTCACAACCGAGAACATGACAACAATCTTGTTTTTAACATCCATCTGCACACAACAAACAGACGACAAATGCAAGCAGAAATGCACTAGCGTGAAAAAAATCTATTCAGTTGACCACTGAAGAAAAACACCTCGATTCACACCTCGTGAAACAGAGACAGCGGTCTTTTGAACCACTGCTCTGATACCACTTGATGGTCCCGATACGAGTTCTGGTGTATGGGGGGGGGAGGGAATACACCAGATAGGAATTTTAAAATCAACCCCCAAAAATTACCACAACTGAGTAAAAGGACTCAGCTGGAATCACAACTGAGTAAGAAATCTCAGCTGGAAGAGTGGTGCTGTGCGGAATGTAGTGGAAACAACAATAACTCGTATAAAATAACTCACGCTCAGATGCAATATCGGTCAACAACCAAATCAGTTGGAATGTAAAGATGCAGTTTTGAGTGCTGGTTAGTTGGTCAGTTGGATATGCAAAAAGTAACTGAACTGAAAATACAACACAAAGGAATTACGTGGTTCGGAGAGAACTCCTACGTCCACGGGGAGTTGTGAGTCCACACAACTCAGTCCAAATTCTTTAGGACAGCTACCATAAAGCTTACGCGGGCTTTGCAACCGTACAGATAAGTTTGCGGGTACTTATCAACCTTACAGATAAGTTTGCGAGTAGTTATCAACCTTTCTACTCAATTTCGGGAAGAGCAGGATCCTAACAACCTTTTTAGGGGATGTGAATAAGGGTGGGTTTTCCAACTACTAGCTCTAACAAGGAAGTGAGCTAGGATCTAAGCTTGAACAAATGAAGACTCAAACTAGGATCGAAAACACCAAGACAGATTCTGACTCTCTATGAACTCTCAGCTGGTGATGTTCTTAGAGAATAATTGTAGTTTAGCTTGTGCGCAGTATATCATCGTTCTTTCGCTCGTCTGTCTCTTTTATTGTGTCTTCTGTGTTTACTATCTTGATGAATGAATGAATGCCTCTATTTATAGGCGGTGAGAATCAACTAAACGTTGGAAGAGCCGTTGATCTCTATTCTGTGAAAGAGATAGCTTGTCTCTCATCTCTGCAGATTTTCCTGATTTGGCAACTGTGAACTTCTGCTTTCCTTCTGAGACAACCTTGTGTTGGGCCAAATGAGGTAATGACAGACCGTCAAACCTTCACGTGACTTCCTATTTGAAATTCAAATTTCAACCTTTGTCTTTCAACATTAGTTAGTAGGTTGAGACGTTTGATCTTCATCTGAGTGGTCTTTAGCTGATGTTCCATCTGATTGCTACCTTCATCTGACCTTCTGTCTGAAGAGGAACAGTTGAACCCTCAGCTGCCTTGAACTTCATGTTGTCGATCTATCAGATTGAATCTTGCAACTGATGTTCCATCTGAACAGTTAGCTTGAATGCTCAGTTGTCTTTCTTACATCTGATGTTCAATGCGAGTTTCCATCTGAATTTCTATCCGAGTATAGCCATGTTGCCTTCTTCAGCTGGAGTCCTATAAAGATAAAATCTGACCATTGCTCAAACAGCAAGCCTTAATACTAACTTTAGGAAATGGCAACATCTACTCGGTTGGGGTTAGTTGGTTTTGGAATCAATCAAAACTTTACTAAATTTCCCAACAGATCTGTTTCTCTGATTTTATTTTAGATATATGTGATCCTACATGATAAGAATGTGCTACTGCACTTGATAAATTTTGTGATGAATGCATGATAAGAATCTGATATTGCACTTGTTTGTCTTGAAGATGCCACCACTAGGAATTGATTTGCCTAGTTTGGAGGTTGATTAGGATGATCAAAGTGCCAAAAACAAGTCAATGATGCAAAAGGTATTGCTAAGACATTTTTCCATCTAAAACAACCAATACAAAAGAGTTTACATTGCATTCACATCCAAAAGTGTTTGATCCTGTAAACTAGAGCAAAAATAAGTATCTTTATACCACTACTTTGTGATTCCTACCTGCTGCAATGCCTGAACTACTTCGTCTAGATGACGAATGCATGTTCTTCACTTCCTTGCAAGTTTAGGAACTCTAAACTGTCCCTTACAAGTTTCTCTTCAACTTCAATGCATTCTGACAATTTCCCAAGCCTTGCAAGCCTTTCCTTATTCATGTCAGGGATTTTATAGTTGTTGCCCCCGTGAACTTTCATTATTTCCTGGTAGCATCCTGTAGAGTCAGAAACACATGATTGAGCTTTTCTGCTGGGTACTCTTCATATGCATTTTTGACATCCTAGCTCTTCCACATCTTTGGCTGGAATCTGGTCTTTGAGTGTTTGTATGGCTCTAAAGAAGCCAAGGTCATCGACATTGGTGTCAGGACTATTAACAGGTTGGTAGACAAGATGGATGTTAAATCCATCAGCTCTTGCAACTGCTATAAAGTCTGGATCATCAGGTTTTGTGTGTGGTTTGACATTTTCTTGTTGGATATATATGTGCTTGCTTAAACAAGCTGGCCATTTAGCTTTAAATGTGGCTATCATCTGCATCAATTAAACATGCATAGCTAGGTGATGAATCTAGAAAAGATTCTAATAGCATAAATAAGTGAAAACACTTACCTAGTTGATGAGGCAATCCTTGGTAATTGGTTTTGTGATGGCTGGTATTGGTCTGATTTCCATTGTGCCTTTGGATCTGTTTTTGGAATTCCTTACAACTGGTTCCTCTATTATGAATGGAAAGATGCCAAATTTTCCATCAAACAACATATTTCCATGTGCATCTATTATGGGTCTTGATACTGCACAACTAAACATAATGTTGGGTATGAATCTCTTTGATTTGCATGTCCTATGTGGTTCATTCTCACCTGGAAGCAGGTAGTACCTGTTCTTCAGTTTTGTTATGTAAAACCACTTCTCATCTATGTGAATTGTATTGTACTTCGTCTGGAACTTGATGAATCTACCACACTTATTGAACTAAGCTGACTAAGGCTCCACCTTAGCCTAGACAACTGTTTTGATCTGTGAGAAATGGCTTCACTGCATTGGTATGTGGTTTAAGCTTCTTCTCTTTTACCTGTCATCACCCACAGTGATGATCTTTGTAGCACTGACAACCTTTTCACCTTCTCAACATCTATTTCTCATTTATCTTTGGGCTTATACCCTGGCTTCAATGATTTTAACTGGACAGAAATCCCTGTGCTTGCATTGCTATTGTTGCCTTCCAAATTCACCATACGGTCCTCAAATCTACATGGAAATGCTGCGCAGCTTCATTTTTTGCACCATAATCGAGCTTCATGTTGCTGTTGTGTTGCAGCAGCCATTGGACCATATTATTCTTGACATAATCAGTCATTTTTGGGGCACCATTATCTCTGTAATTTTTTGCTTTTATGTGGTTGAGGAAAAAAGTGAATAGTTAGGGTGTATTTACTGTTGTTTGGAAGGGTTAGGTGTTGTTTAAATTTGCCCCCAAAGATTTTGATCACTTCTATGTACTTTAACATATTGTTTATTGAATGAATGTCTACTTTTGCCTCCAAATTTTTCGCAACAGTAACCTTTGCCTCTAGTTTTTCATTTACTGCTTTTGGCCTCTAATTTTATGTTTTCATTTACTGTTTTGCCTCTTATTTTATGTTCACATATATTGATAAATTCGAATAATGCAAAAAAAAAAAAAATCAGCATCAATCTTAAAATTTGAAAACTGCAACAAAAAAATATATAGTCTCACTTTGTTAAATAAGAAAATAGCAAGATGAATGGACAATAAATGATCTATCTATATTTGTTTAAGTATCCATGCCTTTTTCTAATTAAAGATGAAGAAAAGTAATCACAAGTCATTACCACTACCCTTTTGTCCCACTCAATGCACCTTTATTAGCTTTCTTAGTTTCTGTGCCCAGTACCAAATGAAACTTTAATTGGTGGACGGAGGGAGTATATTTTATATGAACGACAATGTATGCGAGGAAGTGTTACACAACTATCAAATTATAATAGTAAATTGATCAAGTAGGGACATTTTTCGGGTACCTGTACCTGATTTCTATCGAAAATAACCAAATCCATACCATTCCAAAAGCCGAATATAAATTTCTTTATGCGTCCCGTTCCAAACTCGATTAAAATGGGGACTTTACTACCGGCACCCATCCCAAACTTGTAAAAAGAACCCTTCCTAAAAAGAAACTTCCATTCTCGTAACTGTCTCATCCCAAATTCGTAAAAAAAATGAAAAGTAGAATGTAAATATTAATAAAAAATGATTGAAATAATAAAAAAAGTTATAATTAAAATATAAATAAAAAAGAAAATATACTACCATACCCATTTCCATCCAAAAAATGTGTAAAACTTGAACATTACTATGTAAATCATAATTTTAAATAGTAAAAATAACAAAAGAATATAAGTAAAATATGAATATTAAAAAAAGATTACATTAAAACACATGTAACAACCAAATCTAGCATAATATTAATATTGAAATTTTGGATGAAAATAATATATAGAAAATAAATGTATAACAAAATTACAATCTTATTAATAACCATAATTACATTATAGATTTTTTTACCTTATAAATATATAAATGGATTAGGGTAATGGAAAGCTAGGGACAATTATCTTTGATCTAAATTTTGTAACAATTTTTTTTATTTATAATTTATTAAAAGTGTTTATCTACTTACTAAATATAGAATGACTAATCTCTTTCATAGTAATTAATCTTAAATTGAGAAATAATCAATCAATATGCAGTGGAGATTTATATCAAAGTGGTGTTTATTCCATTATTAATAAGTCTCGCACTTATTTTCTATGAGATTTTATGTGATACCACGATTTTTCATTATTAGTGGACTATTATCACGTCAATCATCAAAATTTCGGAAAAGCCTAATATTGAAAATGTACTTTCATGTTATGATTGGAGATTAGTATTGAATGTAAATCAATGACTGTGAAAGACTTTTATTGCTCGACTTTTCCATTGTGCACGTAAGAAATAATTTTTCAATTTTATGTCTATTTTGATAGATAATTGTCTAGAATTTTATCATGAAATGAATCATTCACTATGTTTTAGGTACATAGGGATAACACTGTATACCAAAATGAATTGTTGTTGTCTATTGAATACATAACATGATGTTATTTTTGGAATTGCTAAAACTACATCAAAATTTTCACATTGAATTTTATAATTTTCTTAATGTTTATTATATTGTTGTATTATAATTTACAACTGCATTAAAACTGAATTAAAGCATATTGTCCAAAAATTTGTATGAATATCCAAAATAAATAATACTACTACTTAGAATATATATTTAAGAGTCAACTTTTGATTTAGCCATATTGAATACAAATTTTAGACCACCCTCTTCATAAACACAAATTTTAGCCATTTTTTTAAATTTGGAACAAAAATATCGTTAATGAAGGGTGCGCGGGTTGGGTCAAGGCGCGGGTTGGGTCGGATTCGGGTACAAGGAGTCAGAACTTTTGGCACTAATATGGTCATTAGTGTCAAAGTACCATGTTACTTAGTTTTTTTTGTGCTTTGTGTTGGCACTTTTGACACTAATATGATCATTAGTGTCAAACTATCAAATTACTTAGTATTTTTCTTTGTGCTTTCTGTTGGCACTTTTGACACTAATATGGTGCCAAAGTACCAAATTACTTATTTTTCTTATGCTTTCTGTTGGCACTTTTGGCATTAATATTATCATTATTGTCAAAGTACCAATTACTTATTTTTCTTTTTGTGCTTTCTGTTGGCAATTTTGGCACTAATATTGTCATTAGTGGCAAAGTATCAAATTACTAGTATTTTTTTGTGCTTTCTATTGGTAATTTTGGCAATAATATGGTCATTAGTGTCAAAGTACAAAATTTTCACAATCATTACATTTCGTCACGACAATATCTAATTTTGAACATGACAAGTTATATTGCTCCGATTTTGTAGCTCTGCCTTCGCTCCGATTACTAATATAAGGATAATCGTCAGGTAATAATTTGGATTTTTTCAGCTCGCTTCGAGGCCTTCGGCTCGCCTCGCTCGAATCTTGACCAAAGAAAAAGCGGCAAACAAAAAAAAGGCAAAAAAAATTGGAAATTAAAAGAAAAATCTGGAAAAAATGAATAGAAAAATAGAAAAAAATTCTGAAAAATACAAAAAAAAAAAGAAAAAAAGAAAAAAAAAATTGGAAAAATAGAAAAAGAAAATAAATCTAGAAAATAAAAAAGAAAATAGAAAAAACCTAGGAAAAAAAACAGAAAAAGAAAAGAACCAAAAGTTTGGAAATAAAAAAAAAAAGAAAAAAAAGGTCAAGCAGTGATGGATCCGCAGGGCAAGGGGTAGTTAGTTCCTAAATTCAAAAGAACGACTATAATTTGTGTTTTTGAAGAGGGTGGGCTAAATATTGAGTTTGTTTGCTCATTGTGGCTATATGACTATATATTCTCTATATTGGAAATTCAGAATGGATATCCATACAAATTTTCAATTAATCACTCCAATTTTATACTATCTTCGGTCCCCAAATTTCTTCCTAGTTTTTCTTTTTGGGACGGTCCCCAAATTTTTTTCCTAGCTACTTTTGGACACTACCCCACAACGAATTATTATTTCTTACTCTTACTTTATCGACTTATTTATCTAAAATACCACATATGACCCACCACTATCTCAATTAATTAATACTTCCTCTGTCCACGAATTGGTTGCCACATTGTGGACGGTACGAGTTTTAAGAAAATGGTTGGTAGTAGTAGATAATAGTGGGTATTGTTATGAGTGGAGGAAGGATCCCACAATAAATGTGAGTGAAGTAGTGAGAAATATAAGGTTAAATATAATGTATTATGTGGGCTTACTACTATAAATGAAAGTGAACCATTTCGTGGACGGATTTAAATGGCAAAAATGATAACCATTTCATGGACATATGGAGTATATTACCACCCTCAATGTGGAACCTTTTCTCCACTCACAACAAATTCAATCACTTTTTCTCTACTCACAACTAACTCAACAACCTTTTTCTTAATACCCGTGCCACTTCCTCTTAGGAAGAGACTTGGGGACCGAAGGTAGTACAAACTTTATGAGAAATTGAGTAAAATACAATAGTTTTCCTACATGATGTAACTCGTGAATTTTTTCACACCCTCTCCCCCAACAAACTTTCATTTGTATTCTCCATTTAATTACAATTTTATAATCTTCATTTATTAGATCTATAACCATTTTATTTACATCATGAGAACTTAATTTTTACATATTTTACATAAAATATTACCCGTCGAAATTCGACGGGGGATTGACTTATATAACATGTTAAAAAATATTAGACGTCATATATGATATCATGTGATGCCAATAAATTGAATTTCAACTTTAAACTTTAAAGATTATGCAATCTGACAAACCTGTTAAGAATTTATATACACATACTCGCCCGAAACCCAATTAAAAAGTTATCCACTGTCCGCTCTTGCATGGAACTTATATAAAGTACCCGCTCCATCAACTCGTTCATGGTTGAAACCCATACAATAAACTCGTTTATTATTCGAATCGATTTTTTCATATACTCGTACCCATTACAACTTGTTCTCTATCCGCTATTGTTCGAAACCCCTATAAAATCATCCATTCTACCAACTCATTCATGGTTAAACCCGTATAGTAAACACATTAATTAATCACTTGAATCTGTTTTTCATATATTCATATCAGTTACAACTTGTTCTCTATTCGCTCTTTGTTCGAAACTCATATAAAAGTACCTGCTCTATAAACTCGTTCATGGGTCGAGCCCGTATAGTAAACTCATTAATTACTCGAATTTATTTTTCATATACCTGTACCCGTTAGAACTTGTTCTCGTACAAACTTAAATATTATAAAGCAACCATATATAATATATAGCACAAATATATGACAAAGGACTAGTATTAATATAATTATTACAATATTAAAATGTTTTAGATAAATAATAATGAAAATAAGAATTATTCACTAAGTATGAGAATGTCACAGCCCCAAATCCCGAGGGACGGCAAAGTCGGGATGCGACTAGGGGTTGGATTAAAGAAGCGGGAGAGAAAGGGGAATAAATGAATAAACACACTAACTAACAACAATAAACAAACTAAATACTATGAACTGACTTCATTTAAGAGAGTCGATCTCGAAGGATTGCTCGACATAGATGTTTCAGAGTGAACTCGGTATTAAGTACGAGACTTAACCAAAAGGATTTATACATAAAAAAGAAATAGTTTTGCAGCGGAAAACGTAGAACTTAAACACTGATCTTCTTTCCTATGTACAACTCTACTAAACCTCCGCCGCTTCTGTCATTCAACCTGCACATTTATAAATACATGCAGGGCTAAGTACAAAAGCACTTAGTGGACACATTGCCAAAAATCATATCATAAGAGTATGGATTAATCAGGCATCTCAATAAGTAACGCATCGGGGTTTTTGTCAAAGGCCCGTGCCTACTAAACATTTTTCTTTTCATAAACATAGCTGATCATCATTTTTCTGTTGTTACGTTTAACTTGCCCATTTTAACACCGGGAAAGAGTTAACTTTTGCGCACGTTCCTCACCGTGGCTGGCTACCCCTCAACAGGGTACCACACACACCGGCTACCGTGTACACTAACTCTGGAAAGCAGTCGGCTAACTCAGAGTCCGATCGATTTAGTTAGTAGTCGGCTAACTCATAATTCTAGAAAGCAGTCAGCTAACTCAGAATGGCACAAAGGAACTCACATAAAACAAATCATTTTATGCACTGATAATCACTTTGAAAACACACTTATCAAAGCAGTAGATAAACATTTTCGAGTATCGCTCATTTTATTTGATATATAGAAAAGCCCACCTTAACCGTTTAGAGAACAAACTTTAACCTTCTGTCTTCCGTCCTATCTTCAACTCCGACTTCCTCCTTTTATCGCAAAGAAACAAACTTTAATAATCGATCGAGACGATTAAAGAAAAGACATTCGGATTCGGTTGAGACTTTTAGGCATTTGCACTTTAACTAATTTCTTTTGATTAACAAAGAAACGAGAGTCGAACACATCTCGTTTAGGACTAACTCGGTTCCTTACTTGACATTTGGATTATAACGGAAGTCGATAACTCTTAACGACTTAAAAGTTCTTAAGAAATTAAGTTGAAAAGAATTCAACTTAAGAAAATGAGTTTCCGAAAGTTTCTGCACAAGGCAGTAAGTCTGAAGCTTCTACAGAACAGAATTCTGCGAAACAGGGGATTTTTTGGTACCAAAAGAAAGACACGGATGTCTAGTTTACTGTCCAATTTACGGATCTCGATTTCGTTAAACGAGCTAAAAGTTATGGCCGTTTCCGTGAAGGATCGCAAAACTGCCGAAAAACCCTAATCGCTCGCAAAACTCGACGCACGATTCCCTAGGTTCGATCAATGCTATACAACCTTTATGAATTTTCCATCAATTTACAGTTGACTCTCGTATTTATCTATCGTGAATACTTTCTCATTTCTCGATTAAAACTATGACGATTACTTCTCGTCTTTTCAACAATCACTTATACTTAGAAAATCCAATTCAATTTCAATATTCAACTTCTATTTTCTATTTCATAATCTATATGAAATCTTCATCAACTTCGTTACTACTTATAAATCAACTACGAACTCAAATCATTCACCATATAAAGTCTCGATTCTTTATTTCTTCTTTCACGTATTTACTTACTTTCTTCGATTTTTGAAGTTTTACTAATTCTTTTTCAATCAAATTAGTTTCTATCCTCATCTTACTTAGTAATGATCATCTTAATGCATTAACATCATCATAAACCATTACTTAACTAATCCACGTCATTTATATCGGTCTAAGAACTCGATTTTCCAAAGTTTGTTAGTTAATTCTCAATAAATTTAACAACTAACCTATCATGCTAACAATCACTAATATTCAATTAGTTTTCTCGTTCGATTTTTCTATCGACGATTACGATCGACTCTTCGTCTCTTACGAAAAGTTTGACGTTCTTAGATTTCGTTCAAACTTTCCAATTACCATCATTAACTACATAGATTAACTAATATGCAAACCATCAATCCATATCATCATCAAAACTAATTCTATTGACGATTCTTCGTCTCCAACGATTTTGTTTTTATTTTTAGAAAAATATAAATTAAATCTATGTTAAACTACATGCTTCCTACATCATTAATATCAAATCATATCATCAATATCATAACATTTACTTATTCAAACTCATGCTTCTTCATCTCTTACATTTTTATTTTCATTTTTAGAAAATTCTAAAACAATTCATGCATCAATATACTAATACTTAGAGTGATACTTCATCAACCAATCATCTTAAAACATGAAACTAAAACATCAAACCCTAACCTCTAAAATTTTGGTATTGACAAAATAATAAGGGGGAATGATTTTCACTTGATTCTATCCATGGAAATCTATCTCTAAACATACATAATGAAGTCTTAAACTTAGAACATGATCTTCTTCCTTTCTTACATAATTTCGAAATTTTCAAGATTAAGAGAAAGAGATTTTGTTCGGATAGAAGTGAAGAAGAGGCTTTCACCTTTCCAAATATGAACTCGGATTTGAAATCGATCGGTAGATGAAAAAGTTACGGAACTTGAATACTTGAAGAACTTGATGAACTTTGATGAAGAACTTCTTAAAGATGAAGAACAAGAGAGAGAAGAGAGAGAAGAGAGAGAGGGAGAGAAGAGAGAAAGAAATTATGAGATGTACACTTGATATTTATACTAAAGTAGAAGGATGACTAAGGGAGGGGGGGGAGGTATGTGGCGGTTTGGGAGGGATATTTTTATCTAAAATATCTCGATTACGGGTCTAAATACGGCGTATTGAAATCGATTAATTATTTTCTTAGACGGTTACGTTTCCGGCGAAAACTAATTCGACCATTAGATTGGAAATAAATTACTTAATCGGAAAGGACAAATCATTTTCCGAAATCCGATGAAAAGTCGGGACTTCACAGTCCAAAATTCATCCGGAAAAATAATTAAAACTGATTTTTACTAACTTACTCATATCGCAAAATAAGTGAATGTAAAGTCAGACAGTTTTTTGATCTGAGTTCTCGAACGAAAATTCTATCGGACGCGAAAACCCTAATACAGTAGTCGGTCGAACGACTTTTGGAATTTATTTTCAGAAACGGATTTCACCGTTAGTCTTAGAATTGAAATTCCTTAACTTAGGCGTGCAAAGCCTTAAGTAATTAGAAATTTTTTATTTCTCATCGGAAGAAAATATCTGGGGTATTACATCCTACCCCTCTAACAAAAAATTTCGTCCCGAAATTTGCATACCTTCCTCGAAAAGATAAGGATATCTCTCCTTCATCTTTTCCTCGAGTTTCCACGTGGCTTCTTCTTGCCCGTGGTAATTCTATAACACTTTTTCCAATGGTGTCAACTTATTTCTTAATTCTTGTACCCTTTGATCCAAGATTGATAGCGGTCTTTTTTTTTCATAATTTAAGTCAGACTCAAGAACAACGTCTTGCTATGTGTGTAGGATCGAACACACATACTTTCTCAAATGAGATACACAAAACATAATAAACATTCCATAGACTTGGCAACAAAGCCAATCTATACACATTGGAAACTTTTTTTTTTTTCCAAAATATCAACTAATCATATAAATCTTTGTCGAAGCTTATACTTGACATGAAATCAATCATATTATCCTTAGAAGGATAATCATGAGGAAAGTCTTGTCCTTATTCTCTAAATTTTAAGTCAGATTGACATACATTACTTAAGACTTTCGTCACTTCTAGACTTCCTTCACTTTGGTTCGAAACTGACGAAAGAATTCATCTTTCATTTTACTGAGTGAATCTAGTTCGAGATTCCTTCTTTCATCTACTTCATTATGATAAAGCGATTATCTAAACTTCTTTCTATACAAGGCTTCGTAAGGCGCAATACTTAATATCGTCCTACAACTATTGTTGTAAGCAATTCAATCAACGGCAAAGTATTCTCTCAGCGTGCACTTCGATCTAATACTATCGTTCTCAACATATCTACGAGTATTTGAATTGTTCTCTCGAATTGTCCATCCGTTTGGAGGTGAAAAAGCGGTACTAAATTAAGTCTTGGTACCTAATTCCTTCTGTATAGGAATCCAAAATCTCGAAGTGAATTTGGCATCTCTATCAGACGTTATTGACTTTGGTATTCCATGCGGACGTACAATCTTACGGACATACAATTGTGCTAACTTTTCTAATCCATAGGCAATTGGAATTGGTAGAAAATGAGCTGATTTTGTGAGTTTGTCTATAACTACCGAGATGGCAGTATTTCCTTTTCTAAACTTAGGCAAACCCGTCACAAAATCCATGGCTATATCTTCCCACTTTCACGTTGGAATACTTAATGTTTGCAACATTCCTTGCGGTTGTTGGTATAAAGCTTTCACTTGTTGGTAAGCCAAACATCGTTCTATAAATGAGGTAATATCTTGTTTCAATCCGTTCCACTAGAAATTCTTTCCTAAATTTGGATACATCTTCATACTCCCTGGGTACGCAGTATATGGTGTATCGTGCCTCACTCATGATATCGTTTTTCAATTCATCGTCATCAGGGATACAAAGTCTACATTCAAATACGATCGTATTATCTGGTGCTTCGGAATAACCGTCCGATTTATCCGTTCTTATCCTTAGTCGTAGCTTCTCGATCGACTCATCCTTTCTCTGGGCACTTATGATTCTCTCTCATAAGTCCGGTGTAGCTACTAGTACTATTTGGCTAGTTATTGTCTTAGGTGTATCGAGCACTTAAAAATCCATTATCTCAAATTCTCGTACAAGTGTTTCTTCCTCGATAAAGAGACACCCTAACTTGGTTGGAGTCTTGTGACTCAGCCCATCTGTTACAACATTAGCTTTTCCTGGATGGTAATTGATACCACAATCATAGTCCTTGACTAATTCGAGCCATCTTCTTTGCCTCATATTCAAATCCTTTTGCTCGAAAAAGTACTTCAAATTCCTGTGATCCGTAAAAATCTCAACCCTTACACCATAAAGGTGACGTCTCCAATTTTTTAACGCGTGCACAACGGCTGATAGTTCTAAGTCGTGGGTTGAATACTCAACTTCATGAGGTCGAAGTTGTCGTGAAGCATAAGCTATCTCCTTTCCTTCTTGCATCAAAACACATCATAATCCATTTTTCGATGCGTCGGTATATACTACGTATTCCCTATTTGCTTCTGGAAGAGCTAAGACGGGTGCGGTGGTCAACTTTTCCTTGAGCGTTTTGAAAACTTGTCTCACACTCATCAGTCCACTTATACTTGTTTTCCTTCCAGAGCAGTTGCATTATCGGTCTAGAAATTGTAGAAAATCCCTAAATAAAACGTCTATAATAGCCAGCTAAACCTAACAAACTCCCAATCTTGTTTAGGTTTGGTTGGTGTCTTCCAGTTGCGTACTGCCTCTATCTTGGCAGGGTCCACCTTGATGCCTTCTGCTGATACTATATGTCCAAGAAACATCATTTCTTTCAGCCAAAAACTCACATTTACTGAATTTGGCATAAAGTTTCTCAACTCTAAGCGTTTCTAACATTATTCGCAAATGTTCTTCATGCTCCTTCTCATTTTTGGAGTAAATGAGAATGTCGTCGGTGAAAACTAAGATGAATTGTCCAAGTATGGGTGGAAAATTCTATTTATGAGATCCATGAATGTCACAGCCCCAAATCCCGAGGGACGGCAAAGTCGGGGTGCGACTAAGGGTTGGATTAAAGAAGCGGGGAAGAAGGGGGACGGATAAGAATAAACGAATGAACAGACATTAATAACAAAGTAAGCTACTATGAACAAGACTTCGTTATATAATAAAGGAGTGGATCTCGAAGGATCGCTCGACAAGGATGTTCTTGAAAGAAACTAAGTTAAAGTATGAACTTAGACTCAAAAGAATATATACATCAACACAAAAAGAGTTTAGAGTTTGGCAGCGGAAAAATGTAGAAACTTAGACTCTGATCTTCTTTCCTAAACCATTCTACTCAACATCAACCACCGCCGCTCCTGTCGATCAACCTGCACATTTATAAAACATATGTAGGGCTAAGTACAAAAGACTTAGTGGGCACATTGCCGAAAATATATCATAACTATAGATAAATCAGGCATCTTGACAAATAGCGCATCGGGGTTTTTCAACAAATACCCGAGCCTACTAAACATTTTCTTTCACTTTCATAATATAGCTTGATCAAGCATTTTTCTGATAGATGATACGTTCAACTTGCCCAATTCTGTTTCAACGCCGGGGAAGAGTTAACTTCTTCCGTGCACGTTCTATTCACCGTGGCTGGCTACCCCTCAACACAGTACCACACACACCGGCTACCATGTACACTAACCCTGGAAAGTCCCTTTGGACTAACTCAGAGTTCGATCGACTTAATTGACGAACCAATTCAGAATGGCACAAAAGAACTCACATAAAACAAATATTTTCATGCCCTGATTATCACTTTGAAACACAATTATCAAAGCAATAAATAAAGATTTTCGAGCATCGCTCATTTTATTTGGTATATAGAAATGCCCACGTTACTGATTACAGAACTACTATTCGAGCTTCCGTCTCTAGTCTTCCGTCCTATCCTCGGTGCTGACTTCCTCCTTTTATCATAATAAACAAACTTAAGCAACTTGAACGTAACGATAAAAGAAACAGGAAATCGAAACCGGTTGTAGTCTTTTAGGCTTTTGCACTTTACTACATTCTTTTGATTAACTAATAAACGAGACTTAGATCACTTCTCGTCTACAAATTGACTCGGCTCATTACTTGATACATAGGTCAGTAGATAATGGATGCTGATAACTTATAACGACTTAAAAGTTCACAAGGAACGAAGTTGAAAAGGATTCAACTTAAGAAATTAAGTTTTGGAAACTTTCTGCACAATACAGAGGATCTGGAGTTCGCACAGAACAGAGAACTTAAAAACAGGGGATTTAATTTACACCAAAAGAAAGCCATGGGTGTCTAGTTTACACTCCAATTAACGGATCTTGATTTCATTAAGCGAGCTAAAAGTTATGACAGTTTCCGTGAAACGTCGCAAAACAGTCGCGCGAAACCCTAATGCTCGACAAAACTCGACACACGATTCCCTAGGTTTGATTAATGTTATTCCACTTTTATTTTCAAGAAATTTTCATCTCAATGCAGTCAACATGCAATATCCCTCAATCGGGTTCACATTCACGTCTTTTAATTAAACAAACGACGAGCATTCCCTCGTCTTTTCCAACTAACCAATTACTATACCAAAACAATTTCAAATTCAATTCCTATTTCATTTTCTTTTATCAACTTCTCGTTTCTTAACTATAACTCATAACATCTCGTATCTTGGATGGAAAAATCGTTAACTACAATATCGTTCATCAATCAATAACAATCATTATTATCAAAAAGGTTTTCCTTATTCGACTTTTCTATCGGCTTTTAATCTCGATTCTCCGTCTCTTATCAAAAATCAAATCTTCTTAGAATTCGTTCAAACTTTACGGTTACGATCATTAACTAACAAAATTATCATAGGTTCGAATCACAAACCTAAAACATTATCTATTCTCGACTTATCGTCGATTGCTCGTCTCTTAACAAAATTCCGACGTTCTCCGTTTTCGTTCAAATTTTACAACAATGATCATCATCTATCAAGCATTACTAATATGCAAACCATATTCTCATATCATTAACGAGCTTCAACTTATCGATGGATTTCCGTCTCTTACGTTTTTCAATTTATTTTTAGAAAAATTCCAAATAAATATATATTTATCTACATACATACTACATCTCATTTCCATTAACAAATCATGCATATCTTATCATCTTCTTCATCAAATCCTCACTTGTTCTTCTCTTACATTTTGATTTTTATTTCTAGAAAATTCTAATTTAATTCATGAAGTCAATTAACAACATGTAGAACACTAATTCATCAATCAAACAACAAGAAAATCGAACTAGGAAAAACCCCTAAAATCTATAAAAATTTTGGTAATTAACATTAGGTTAGGAGTGGATGATTTTCTTCGACTTCAATCCATAAAACCTAATTCTAAGCATACTATAACATGAATTAACCATAAGACATCATCCTATTTCATCTCCTATGTTTCGAAAAAATAGAAATGATGGGAAATGATTTGTGTTCGGTTCATAACATAGGAGAAGTTCTCACCTTGCGGAATATGAACTCGGAAATGAAGTTAATCGGTAGACGGGAGACTTGTGAGCTTTAAGAAAGCTTGGATGATGAACTATAATGGAGGAAATTTGAGAGAGAATGGGGAGAGAATGAGAGAGAGATGGCGGCAATGGAGTGGGGAGAGAGAAATGGATCTTTCGACTCCATCCTCTGGTTACGCTTTCATCTGACACCGACCTATTACTGGTACTACTGCCCTTCTATTTACTCTAGGGTTTTCGTACACCAGCTATAATCCGCTCCTTTCTCCTTTGAGTTAGCTCTGAGTTGGACTCATTTCCCTCACTTTGTCCACAGTTGAGACATGACTCATGTATTACTATAGCATAAAGGTGTAAAAATCTAACTATTAAGGTGGTGACTCACTAGGGTGCGTTTGGTTGCGAATTATTTGACGGAAATATCTTGTTTCCGGGTCTCAAACGACGTTATAAAAGTCGAGAAATAATTTTTTAGTTGGTACGTATTCGACGAAATCTAATTCGTCCGTTAGATTAGAAATAAATCACATACTCGGAAAACCTAATTTGTTTGTCAAAATCCTAGAAAAAGTCGGGATAAGACAGTCTAAAATTCGCCCGGAAAAATCATAAAAACTGACTTTCTCCGGTGAACTCGTATCGAAGAAAAAGTGAATGTAAAGTTCGACGGTTTTTCAATCTGAGTTTTTGGACGAAAAATCTATCGGACGCGAAAACCCTAATACAGTAGTCGTTCGACTGACTTCTGGAATTTATTTTCTGAAACGGATTTCACCATCAGTCTTAGAATCGAAAATCCTTAACTTAGGCGTGCAAAGCCTTAATTATTAATTAATTTTTTATTTTAATGACGGAATAAACATCCGGGGTATTACAATGAATACCGCGGGGCGTTAGTCAAACCAAATGGCATAACTAAGAATTCGTAATGGCCATATCTAGTCCGGAATGCAGTTTTAGGTATATTTTCGGGTTTGATTTTCAATTGGTGATATCCGGATCTTAAGTCTATTTTTGAAAATACACCTGTACCTTTAAGCTGATCAAAGAGGTCTTCTATCCTTGGCAAAGGATAATAATTCTTAAGGGTGATCTTATTCAGCTCGTGATAGTCTATGTACATCCTAATAGGACAATCTTTTTTCCTAATGAACAAAACAGGTGCTCCCCATGGTGAAACGCTCGGTCTAATGAAACCAACATCTAACAACTCTTGCAGTTGGATCTTAAGCTCTTCTAATTCTTTCGGGCTATGCTCCATACTAAATGGCGCAGTAAATAGATAATCAATCCATCCCATGGATTATATTTACGTCGAGCACTTTCATTAACACTTTACCTTAAGTGTTCACTTACTTACTAAACCTTTTTCCACTTAAGTAAGTTCACGGAAAAGAAACAGATAATAACTCCAATACTAGTTCTATAAACTTTTTATCTTCTCAAGTTTTAAACAAGAATATTCATCTAAACACGATTAGAAGAAACATTTACGAGATCAAAGCCCATTCACGGGGTCATATATACATATACATCGTACGAGTACTGTTTTGCCTCCAACGAGGACTTATACAAAAACTAGACTATGACTAGTCTGAGTTACGCCCAGTACCTGTCTAGTGACCCTTGCCCTTATTCTGCTAATCCGACCGTTGAAACTATTGTTGTTGTGGATGTAGCTGAGCCTGAATAGCTCTCAAGGGTTGGGGCTGACCATACAGATTTGGTCCCGCAGTTTGCAACGGTTTCGGGCAATCCCTCTTCATGTGCCCTTTTTGTCCGCAGTTAAAGCAAACCCGTGCCTGCCTGACAAACACTGGGATACGTCCCATCACACCTAGGACAGATAGAGAAAATGATCTTTCCTTGGTTATTTCCTTGCCGCTGTCCTGATCGGTTATTCTGAATTGGCTGCTGAAAGCCATGCTGATTTCCAATCTGGTTTCCCTGATTATTGTAGTGCTGATAGTAGCCACTGTTGTTTCCTCCTTCCCATTTCCGTTTCCCCTGATAGTTACTATTATTGTTGTTGTTGAAATATCCTCGATTCTGAGTCTGGTTTGGGGCTGGTGCGATTGTCACGACTTTCCTTTCGTCAGGCACTACTGCCTCCATTTCTAGTGCTCGTCCTAGCACCTCTGTGTAGCTCAGTCCTCCGTGACTGGCTAGTGCCACTCCTAGTTCGTGTCTAAGTCCTCCACGGAATTTCTTTGCTATCTTCTCGTCGGTATCTACCTGCTCGGGTGCATACCTTGACAATTCACAAAAGGTTGCATCATATTCAGTCACTGTCATCTTCCCTTGCTTTAGATTGTAGAATTCTGCTTCCTTCTTTGCTCTATAGATTTTTGGAATGTACTTGTCGTAAAATGCTTCCTTAAACTCATCCCAAGTAAACTGAGCCAGATGCTCTGTCGGAATAACTTTATGCCTAGCTTCCCACCAGAAATCAGCTGGTCCGGTGAGTTAAAACGCAACACACGAAAGATGCTCCTCATTAGTATATCTAAGAAGTTTAAAGATCCTTTCAATGGCTCTTATCCAGAGCTCAGCATCGCTCGAGTTTCCAGATCCATTAAAGACAGGTGGATTTCTTTTGAGGAAAAGATCCTCAATGTCACGACGTTGGGGTGGTGGTGGTGGTGTAGGTGAAGGGGTTTCTTGACGTTGTTGCTCTTCTTCCCTCTCATGATGTCTATAACCTCTTCCAGGTCCTCTAGGTCTACCAGGTCCTCTTCTTCTGTTATTCACTACTCTTGGTGGCATTTTTGAAACTAAAGAAATCAAGAATTTCTCATTAACACTTCGCTTGAGACCATTCACATACTTATTTCCTTCTCAACCTTAACCTTAAGCGTCTAGCAATTTTTAAGAAATACTCAAACACTTATATAAAAGAAAAATTCAATACTTTCCATCCTTTAACTTATTATGCTTGTTGCTTTACTATCATTTCCTTGAAGAAAACTCTTAACGGCTCTTTAATTATTAAAACAAAGTAGAGTTGACTTTGTTCATGTTACTTACACGAAAGTAACATTCGTCTCTTATTTGTTTTTTATTCTCTTTATTCTATCCTTCCCGTTCCGATCGTCTCTCGAATATTTTGGAACCAACGCTTCTTATAACGTCTATGTTCTTAAGAAATCAGGAAAGCCTTAGAAATAGTCTAGATACTCATGCTAACAAATCGTCTCAATCAAAAGAAATTATAACTCACATAATTTCACATAATATCACAAATTATAACTCTTATACTTCAATCAATTTCATACTTGGCACTTTTATTCTCAACTTGCTTGCTTACTCATTCAAAAAAAAAAAAAATCATACTTCTTGAAACTCTTTTGTCACAGCCCCAAATTCCGAGGGACGGCCAAGTCGGGGTGCGACTAGGGGTTGGACTAAAGAGGCGGGGAAGAAAGGGGAATGAATAAGAATAAACGAATAAACAGACATTAATAACAGAATAACTTCTATGAACAAGACTTCATTTAAAAGAAAGAGTTGATCTTGAAGGATCACTCGACAAGATGTTCAAATAGGAGCTGAGACCATTGTACGGGCTTAGACTCAACAGATAGATGTATTAACTTCAAAAAAAGATTGGCAGCGGAAAACGTAAAGCTGGATACAAGTTCTTTATTCTAAATATGACTTCTTAACTCAACATCAACCACCGCCGCTCCCGTCACTCAACCTGCACATTTAAAAACAAACATGCAGGGCTAAGTACATAAAACACTTAGTGGGCACATTGCCGAAAACATATCATACTTAGTATAGATTAGTCATGCATCTTTTCACAAACACTCGTAAGGCTTATACTGCTGTTCACTTAATTCTGGATAACACACTGAAGGTTAACTCAGAATCCGATCGTCTGGTTAGCACTCTGTGGGCTAACTCAGAATCTGTCCCTTTGGATAGCACTCTGTGGGCTATCTCAGAATCTGATCATTTAGTTGGAATCTCTGGATTGCATTCTGTGGGCTAACTCAGAATCCAAAACTCTGGATAGCACTCTGTGGGCTAACTCAGAGAGGCACAAGAGAATTCACAGATAACAATTCATCATGCACTGATAGATACTTTAATACACATTTATCAACAATACATAAACACTTTCGAGCAACGCTCACATAATATTACTTCATAAGTAATGGCATTCATCGGAGTTTTTGGTTTTAGAAAGCCCACCTCGAACAATTACAGAACTATAACACGTGCTTCCGTCTCTGATCTTCCGTCCTGTCTTCTAATCTCGACGTCCTCCTTCTTTGAACGCAAATAGTCACATTTTAGTATTCGGTCGAGACGTTAATAGAAACAGGAAATCGGAATCGGTTAATGACTTTTAGGCCTTTGCACTTCAACTAATCTCTTTTGATTAAAGAAACGAGACTCGAACACTTCTCGTCTAGAACTAAGTCGGTTCCTTACTCGACACTGAGGTCGGTTAAAAATGGAAGTCGATAACTCATAACGACTTAAAAGGTCTTAAGGAATCTAGTTAAGAAGAATTCAACTTGAGAAACTCGGTTCTTAAAATTACTTCACAGATCAGTAAGTCCACCCAGAACAGAGTTTTGCGAAAGAGGAGGTGTATCTTATACCAAAGGAAAGTTACGGATGTCTAGTTTACTCTCCAATTTACGGATCTCAATTTCGTTAAGCGAGCTAAAAGTTATGATAGTTCCGTAACGCATCGCAAAACAGTCCGCGTAGAAACCCTAGTGCTCGATAAACTCGACGCACGACTTTCTAGGTTCGATTAATGTTATTCCACTTTTATTTTCACGAAATTTTCATTTTAAGGCAGTCAACACGTACCATCAAACGTGATGAACTCCTTTTCGTTTCTCGATTAAGAACTCGACGTATATTTCCTCGTCATTTTCAACTATCGATTACTAAATCATTTCATTTCAATTCTATTTCAACTTCTCGTTCACACTTCTCGATTACAACTACAACTTATATCATTTCATCTCGGATGGAAATATCGTTAACTACAATCTCGTTCTCTTATCAATAACAATCATCAATATCAAAATACTTTCCTTGTTCGACTTTTCTATTGACATTTAATCTCGTTTCCTCGTCTCTTATAAAAAAATCCAAACTTCTTAGAATTCATTGAAACTTTACGGTCACGATCATTAACTATCAAGATTATCAAAGGTTCGAATCACAAACCTAAAACATTATCTATTCTCAACTTATCGTCGATGGTTCGTCTCTTACTAAAAATCTTACGTTCTCCGCTTTCGTTCAAATTTTACAACAACGATCATCATCTAACGAGCATCACTAATATGCAAACCATATTATCAAAACATTATCGAGCTTCAACTTAACGACGTGTTTCCGTCTCTTACGTTTTTCGTTTTATTTTTAGAAAAATCCCAATTAAATATATAATCATCCTCATACATCGTATATCTCATTTCTATCAACAAAACATGCATATCATAACATTTACTACACTAAATCATGCATTCTTCCTCTCTTATCTTCCAACTTTTATTTTTAGAAAAATCTATATTAATTCATATAGTTAATTAACAACATGTAGATCATTATTCTATCAATCAACTATCAAAGAAATCAAACTACGAAAAACCCCTAAATCTCTCAATAATTTCGGTATTGGCATAGATCAAAGGGGGATGATTTTCTTCTTGATTCGATCCATAACATCTATTCCTAAGCATACTAGACATGTATTAACATAGGTTCATCATGCTTCTTGATCTTCACTTTTTCGAAAAAAATAAGATTGATGGGAGAAGATTTTTGTTCGGTTCATTACGTAAAAGAAACTCATACCTTGACGAATACGAACTCGGAAGTAAAATTGATCAGTAGATGGATGACTTGTTGAAGCTTGAAAGCTTGAAGAAGATGACTTCAATGGAGGATTTGAGAGAGAAATGAGAGAGAATGGAGATGGGGGGGGGGGGGGGGGGAGGGGGGGGGGGGGGCGGTAATGAGTGTGGGAGAGAGAGAGGTGATGACAAGTTAGATAATATCTCTTTAAAGTAGGTGACTCACAAGGTGATTTACTGACACACACCCGTCGTGTGGTACGATCAAAATACCTGTGTATGCCCCGGACGGACAGTACACGCTCCTATGCCCACTACCGGACTGATTAGTCTTAGCGGTAAGCTACGGTCGATCCCACGGAGAGTGATGAACCACCTTACTCTTTAGTGTATAAATCAAGTTGTCACGGTCTCAATCTGTGTATCTGCACAATAAATTAGACGAAAATCAAATATAAAAAGGGGGTAAGATTTGAGATACGTCATGATCATTGTTGATATGTTAATTCGGTCATGGGCACACTAAAGATCCGTCCATGCTTCATATAAACTCAAGGCGTGGCCCAAAGACAATGGGGCGTTTCAAGAGTTCATACTCCACACTTGGGATGGTTGAATCCCTTGTTGTCATCTTGGTCCAAAGGTCATGCTTCACCCCGGTCACAAGGCCGTGCTTCACTCCTCCTTAGATAGTAGTCATACCCGATCTCTCCAAGTATGACCCTCACCAACCTTCTCTTCCAAACTTCCCATGTCCGCACCTACAGAGTAGACATAACTCGCGGGATATTCATTTCCGGGACCACGTCCAACCGGTCATTGGTATGCCTACGATACGTGAGATGAGTCCTTTGGTCAATAACCATGGCTTGATGCCTCATCACAGTTGATGGGTGATTGTTAGAGAAGCCCAAGACTGAAGAAGGACGCAATATCCCCTTGTCCATTCCTCACCATCTAGATCTACAGCACCATGTCAGGTGCTGCTTAGCTACTCGGTCATAGGCACATCGAACGTTGCTGTTTGTCATGCCCTGCCTTTGCTTGACATGGTACAGCTCCAACCGAACGGAGATCACCCGTTGGGTCAGGACTGCCCATGAGTTCTGCTCCAGCCCCTTCCGGAACTACTGGACTCAACCTATGGCACAAGTGCCTCACGAATATTTCACATATCAACAGTCAATCATTTCCCATACCTAAATCTCACCAAGTAAATTACTCACACATAATTAAATATATAATGATAAGCGAAAGAGAACGCATGAATAAAAAGAAGTACGAAATACTCAAATTAAAAGTACCTAAGGCGACATCCTTGGATTTGTTCTTCACAGTGGAATGTAAATCAAAGCAGATAAAGATTGTTTTGAACAGAAGATAAAAACTAAGAATAAAAGTGTTTTCTTCGGACTAAGAACTGGAGACTGTTCGATTAACCAACATTGTGCCAGCCGCCCTGGCTGGACTTTTATAGTCGTAGTGGCAGCGAGCAAAACCCTAAGCGGGTGGACTGAATTGGCATGATTGGCAATTTCTATGTTGAGCGAGATTCTGAATATCGGTGATTGGCTGGATTGATGATTGGCGATCTCCGATTGATTGGTTTATTTAGGGTAGGGTGATGACCTCCAAATCCTTCCTTCCATAGATGCTTGGCAGATATTGTGTGAATCTTCTTCTACGCGGCTTTCCTTCTCAAGGTCTGGTGATTTACTGACAATTGCTGTAGTGGTCAAACTGGTTGCATGTTTCATGATTTGATTCTTCGTAAGCAAGGCAGCTGCAAGATCTTCTTTGTTGTTGGGTGCATTGCGTTAATACCACGAATGCGAACGATGAACAACAACTTAGCTTCAGGGTTCATATGGAATCCTCCTTTCAACCTCGTCTCTTGCTTCAATTCATCTTCTGCTCTGCATACTTCTTTGCGCAGTCCTTGCAACCAACTGGATTCGCTCCAGTTCTGCTCATTCTGACCACCTTTCCTCTGTTTGACTTGAACTGAGCTTCCTTCTTTCGAACAATAGTTTCCTTCCCCTGTACAGACACTAATGACACAAAAAGACATGAAAAATAGGGCCAAATGGCCCAAAAGTCGAAGACGCACCACTCACTAAGGACCGTTTGGCGCGAAAATATTTGACGGAAATATCTCGTTTCTGGGTTTTAAACAACATTATAAAAATCGAGAATTAAATTCTTAGTCGGTCACATTTCCGGCGAAAACTAATTCGACCATTAGTTCCGGAATAATTTACATAGTCAGAAAGTATATTTCGTTTTCCGAAATCCGATAAAAAGTCGGGACATCACAGTTCAAATTTTATCCGGAAAAATAATAAAAACTTATTTTTACTAACTTACTCGTCTCGCAAAAAGAGTGAATGTAAAATCAGACGGTTTCTCGATTTGAGTTTTCGGGCGAAAATTTTATCGGACGCGAAAACCCTAATACAGTAGTCGTTCAACAGACTTCTGGAATTTATTTTCAGAAACGGATTTCACCGTTAGTCTTAGAATCGAAAATCCTTAACTTAGGCGTGCAAAGCCTTAATTAATTAGAAATTTTTTATTTCTCGACGGAAGAAAATATCTGGGGTATTACATTCTACCCCTCTAACGAAAAATTTCGTCCCGAAATTTGCTTACCTCCTTCGCAAAAGTTTCCACGTAGCTTTCTCTTGCCCGTGGTAATCTTATAACACTTTTACTAATCGTATCGACTTACTTCTTAACTCTCGCACTCTTTGATCCAAGATCGATTGTGGTCTTTCTTCATAACTTATAACTTAATCAAGAACAACGTCTTGCTGGTGGGTCACGTGTTTAGAATTGAACACGTACTTTCTCAAATGAGATACACAAACATAATAAACATTCCATAGACTTGGCGACACGGCCAATCTATACACATTAAAACTATCTTTTCCAAGATATCTAAAAATCGTATAAAGCTTCGTCTAAGCTTATACTGAACGCGAAGAAATAATCACAATAATCGTTAGCAGGAAAATCATGAGGAAAAACTTGTCCTCATTTTCTAAATTTAAGTCTGATCAACATATATCGCTTAAGACTTTCGTCACTTCTAGACTTCCTTCTCTTTAGTTCGAATCTGACGAAAGAATTGATCTAACACTTCACCGAGCGAATCTAGTTCTAGATTTTTCTTTCTTTCATACAAGGCCTCGTAAGGCATAATACTTATCGTAGCCTGATAACTATTAGACTTTGATCTAACACTATCGACCTTAACATATCTTCTGGTACTTGAATCGTTCCCTCGGATTCACCTTAAATTCTTTATCGTAGGTTTGGTATAGCTACTAGTGCTGTTATTTGGTTGGTTATTGTCTCAGATGTATCGATCACCTCTAAATCCATTATCTCTAATTCCTGTACGGTTTCTACGTCTCATATGATTTCTTCATTAACCCTTCGCTTTAGGCCACCCACATACTTATTTTTTTTTCAATCATTACCTTAAGCATCTAGCAATTTCTCAAATTGCAGCCAAACTCTTAACGGTTCTTAGCTTACCTTAACCATCTCATCTTACCTTAATCATCTTAACTTAGACTTCTTAGTTTTTCTTGAAGAAAACTTTTAATTGGTTCTTAATCATTAAAACAAAGTAACAACTCTACTTTGTTCATGTTACTTATACGAAAGTAACATTCGTCTCTTATTTGCTTTGATTCCCTTTATTCTGTTCTTCCCGTTCTGATCATCTCCTGGATATCTTGGAACCATCGTTTCTTAGAATGTCTATGTTCTCAAAGAATCGGGAAGGCCTTAGAATTCATCTATATTCTCATGCCCACAAAATATTTTGAATAAAGAAATTATAACTCACATAATTTCACATACTATAGCATTCATGCTTGAACATAGTTCATGTAATACCACAAAGTATAGCTTTAATACATTAATCACATTCATACTTGCATAGTTTATTCATATCATACTTGCACACTTTATTCACAAATTCTTGCATACTTTATTCACAAATTCTTGCATACTTTAATCAAAATTTCTTCTTAAAAGAAACCATACTTCTGAAAATTCTTTCCTTACTTTTCTTCTTTGGTTGAGTCAACGTAGTGGGAGGTTGAGTTGTTGTCTACACTCTTAAACTTAGTGTTACGACCTAACTTTACTCGGAAGAAGACTTGGGTATAGAGAATACACAAATGCTCTATCTTACTTATTCGAAAGAAACTTGTATGCAGAGCAGAAACGATTGCTCTAATACCACTCTGTGGTATCACTGGAAAAATAACTTACGACCAGAGCAGAACCTGGCTCTGATACCATTCTGTCACAGCCCCAAATCCCAAGGAATGGCCAAGCCGGGGTGCGACTAGGGGTTGGACTAAAGAGGCGGGGAAGAAAGGGGAATGAATAAGAATAAACGAATAAACAGACATTAATAACAGAATAACTTCTATGAACAAGACTTCATTTAAAAGAAAGAGTTGATCTTGAAGGATCACTCGACAAGATGTTCAAATAGGAGTTGAGATCATTGTACGGGTTTAGACCCAACAGATAAATATATTAACTTCAAAAAAAGATTGACAGCGGAAAGCGTAAAGCTGGATACAAGTTCTTTATTCTAAATATGACTTCTTAACTCAACATCAACCACCGCCGCTCCCATCACTCAACCTGCACATTTAAAAACAAACATGCAGGGCTAAGTACATAAAGTACTTAGTGGGCACATTGCCGAAAACATATCATACTTAGTATAGATTAGTCATGCATCTTTTCACAAACACTCGTAAGGCTTATACTGTTGTTCACTTAATTCTGGATAACACACTGAAGGTTAACTCAGAATCCGATCGTCTGGTTAGCACTCTGTGGGCTAACTCAGAATCTGTCCCTCTGGATAGCACTCTGTGGGCTATCTCAGAATCTGATCGTTTAGTTGGAATCTCTGGATAGCACTCTGTGGGCTAACTCAGAATCCAAAACTCTGGATAGCACTCTGTGGGCTAACTTAGAAAGGCACAAGAGAATTCACATATAACAATTCATCATGCACTGATAGATACTTTAATACACATTTATCAACAATACATAAACACTTTCGAGCAACGCTCACATAATATTACTTCATAAGTAATGACATTCATCGGAGTTTTTGGTTTTAGAAAGCCCACCTCGAACAATTACAGAACTATAACACGTGTTTCCGTCTCTAATCTTCCGTCCTGTCTTCTAATCTTAACGTCCTCCTTCTTTGAACACAAATAATCACATTTTAGTATTCGGTCGAGACGTTAAAAGAAACAGGAAATCGGAATCGGTTAATGACTTTTAGGCCTTTGCACTTCAACTAATCTCTTTTGATTAAAGAGACGAGACTCGAACACTTCTCGTCTAGAACTAACTCGGTTCCTTACTCAACACTGAGGTCGGTTAAAAATGGAAGTCGATAACTCATAACGACTTAAAAGGTCTTAAGGAATCAAGTTAAGAAGAATTCAACTTGAGAAACTAGGTTCTTGAAATTACTTCACAGATCAGTAAGTCCACCCAGAACAGAGTTTTGCGAAACAGGAGATGTATCTTATACCAAACGAAAGTTACGGATGTCTAGTTTACTCTCCAATTTACGGATCTCAATTTCGTTAAGCGAGCTAAAAGTTATGACAGTTTCCGTAACGCATCGCAAAACAGTCAGCGTAGAAACCCTAGTGCTCGATAAACTCGACGCACGACTTTCTAAGTTCGATTAATGCTATTCCACTTTTATTTTCACGAAATTTTCATCTTAAGGCAGTCAGCACGTACCATCAAACGTGATGAACTCCTTTTCTTTTCACGATTAAGAACTCGACGTATATTTCCTCGTCATTTTCAACTATCAATTACTAAACCATTTCATTTCAATTCTATTTCAACTTCTCGTTCACACTTCTCGATTACAACTACAACTTATATCATTTCATCTCGGATGGAAATATCGTTAACTACAATCTCGTTCTCTTATCAATAACAATCATCAATATCAAAATACTTTCCTTGTTCGACTTTTCTATCGACACCTAATCTCGTTTCCTAGTCTCTTATAAAAAAATCCAAACTTCTTAGAATTCGTTGAAACTTTACGGTCACGATCATTAACTATCAAGATTATCAAAGGTTCGAATCACAAACCTAAAATATTATCTATTCTCGACTTATCGTCAATGGTTCATCTCTTACTAAAAATCTTACGTTCTCCGGTTTCGTTCAAATTTTACAACAACGATCATCATCTAACGAGCATCACTAATATGCAAACCATATTATCGAAATATTATCGAGCTTCAACTTAATGACGTGTTTCCGTCTCTTACGTTTTTCGTTTTATTCTTAGAAAAATCCCAATTAAATATATATAATCATCCTCATACATCGTATATCTCAACTCTATCAACAAAACATGCATATCATAACATTTACTACACTAAATCATGCATTCTTCCTCTCTTATCTTCCAACTTTTATTTTTAGAAAAATCTATATTAATTCATATAGTTAATTAACAACATGTAGATCATTATTCTATCAATCAACCATCAAAGAAATCGAACTACGAAAAACCCCTAAATCTCTCAATAATTTCGGTATTGGCATAGATCAAAGGGGGATGATTTTCTTCTTGATTCGATCCATAACATCTATTCCTAAGCATACTAGACATGTACTAACATAGGTTCATCATGCTTCTTGATCTTCAGTTTTTCGAAAAAAATAAGATTGATGGGAGAAAATTTTTGTTCGGTTCATTACGTAGAAGAAACTCCTACATTTTTGTTCGGTTCATTACGTAGAAGAACTCCTACCTTGACGAATACCAACTCGGAAGTAAAATTGATCGGTAGATGGATGACTTGTTGAAGCTTGAAAGCTTGAAGAAGTTGACTTCAATGGAGGATTTGAGAGAGAAATGAGAGAGAATGGAGATGGGGGGGGGGGGCGGTAATGAGTGTGGGAGGGAGAGAGGTGATGACAAGTTAGATAATATCTCTTTAAAGTAGGTGACTCACAAGGTGACTCACTAAGGGCCGTTTGGCGCGAAAATATTTGAAAGAAATATCTCGTTTTCGGGTTTTAAACGATATTATAAAAATTGAGAATTAATTTCTTAGTCGGTCACATTTCCGGCGAAAACTAATTCGACCAATAGTTCCGGAATAATTTACATAGTCGGAAAGTATATTTCATTTTCCGAAATTCGATAAAGAGTCGGGACATCACAGTCCAAATTTTATCCGGAAAAATAATAAAAACGGATTTTTACTAACTTACTCGTCTCGCAAAAAGAGTGAATGTAAAATCAGACGATTTCTCGATTTGAGTTTTAGGGCGAAAATTTTATCGGACGCGAAAACTCTAATACAGTAGTCGTTCAACCGACTTCTGGAATTTATTTTCAGAAACGGATTTCACCGTTAGTCTTCGAATCGAAAATCCTTAACTTAGGCGTGCAAAGTCTTAATTAATTAGAAATTTTTTATTTCTCGACGGAAGAAAATATCTGGGGTATTACATCTTTCCTTTATTTCTTTCTTCTGTTGAGTCGACGTAGCGGAAGGTTGTGTTGTCTCCTATACTCTTAAGTTTAGTGACACGACTAGACTTTACTGGAAAGGAGACTTAGGTATATAGCATAAACAAATGCTCTATCTTACTACTGAAAGGAACTTGTATGCAGAGCATAAATGATTGCTCTGATACCACTCTGTCACAGCCCCAAATCCCGAGGTGCGACTAGGGGTTGGATTAAAGATGCGGGGGAGAAAGGGGAATAAATGAATAAACACACTAACTAACAACAATAGACAAACTAAATACTATGAACTGACTTCATTTAATAAAAAGAGAGTCGATCTCGAAGGATTGCTCGACATAGATGTTTCAGAGTGAACTCGGTATTATATCTCGTATCTCTGATGGAAATATCGTCAACTACAATATCGTTCGTCAAACGACAACAATCATTAATATCAAATTGGTTTTCCTTATTTGTGTCACAGCCCCAAATCCCGGGGGACGGCAAAGCCGGGGTGCGACTAGGGGTTGGACTAAAGAGGCGGGGAAGAAGGGGGATGAATAAGAATGAACGCATAAACAGACGTTAATAACAGAATAACTTCTATGAACAAGACTTCATTTAAAAGAAAGAGTTGATCTCGGAGGATCACTCGACAAGTTGTTCAAAAAGGAACTGAGTTCATTGTACATGCTTAGACCCAACAGATAGATATATTAACTTCAAAAATATTGGCAGCGGAAAGCGTAAAGCTGGATACAAGTTCTTTATTCTAAATATGACTTCTTAACTCAACATCAACCACCACCGCTCCCGTCACACAACATGCACATTTAAAAACAAACATGCAGGGCTAAGTACATAAAGCACTTAGTGGGCACATTGCCGAAAACAACTCACAAGAGTATAGATTAATCATGCATCTTTTCATAAACATTCGTAAGACTTATATTGCTGTACACTTAATTCTGGATAACACTGAAGGTTAACTCAGAATCCGATCGTCTGGATAGCACTCTGTGGGCTAACTCAGAATCTGTCCCTCTGGATAGCACTCTGTGGGCTATCTCAGAATCTGATCGTTTAGTTGGAATCTCTGGATAGCACTCTGTGGGCTAACTCAGAATCCAATACTCTGGATAGCACTCTGTGGGCTAACTCAGAGAAGCATAAGAGAATTCACATAAAACAATTCATTATGCACTGATAGTTACTTCAATACATACTTATTAAAGCAACAAGTAAACACTTTCGAGCAACGCTCATTTTATTTTGATAGAAAAGCCCACTTCAATCGTTTACAGAACAAACTTTAACCTTCTGTCTTCCGTCTTGTCTTCTAATCTCGACGTCCTTCACACTTTAGTATTTGGCCGAGACGTTAAAAAGAAAACAGAAATTCGGAATCGGTTTTAGTCTTTTAGACCTTTGCACTTTACTACTTTCTTTTGATTAACGAATAAACGAGACTCGATCAATTCTCGTTTATAAACTGACTTGGCTCATTACTCGACACTTAGATCAGTAGATAAAAGGAAGTCAATAACTCATAATGACTTAGAAGTTCACAAGGAATGAAGTTAAAAGGATTTAACTTAAGAAATCAAGTTTTGGAAATTTCTTCAAAGGTCAGTAAGTTCATACAGAATAGGGTACTTCGAAACAGGGGATGTGCTCTATACCAAAAGAAAGCCACGTGTGTCTAGTTTACTCTCCAATTTATGGATCTCGATTTCGTTAAGCGAGCTAAAAGTTATGACAGTTTCCGTGAAACGTCGCAAAACAGTCGCGCGAAACCCTAATGCTCGACAAATCTCGACGCACGATTCCCTAGGTTCGATCAATACTATTCCACTTTTATTTTCACGAAATTTCCATCTCAATACAGTCTACATGCAGTATCCCTTAATCGGGTTCACATTCACGTCTTTTGATTAAACAAACGACGAGCATAACCTCGTCCTTTTTCCACTAACCATTTACTAAACCAATTCAATTTTCAATTTCTATTTCATTCAACAACTTCTCGTTCATAATCTATAACTCATATTATCTCGTATCTCGGATGGAAATGTCGTCAACTACAAACTCGTTTATCAACCGACAATAATCAATATTAACAAATTGGTTTTCCTTATTTGACTTTTCTATCGGCTTTTAATCTCGTTTCTTCGTCTCTTA
Source organism: Schizonepeta tenuifolia (assembly GCA_029490685.1). Lineage (NCBI taxonomy): Eukaryota > Viridiplantae > Streptophyta > Magnoliopsida > Lamiales > Lamiaceae > Schizonepeta > Schizonepeta tenuifolia. The sequence goes on along the minus strand of CM055955.1, from coordinate 89,351,821 downwards.
ACGAAATTCATATCTTCTTAGATTTTGTTCAAATTCTACTGTTACGATCATCAACTAACAAGATTATCATAGGTTCGAATCACAAACCTAAATGATTACTTATGCTCGACTTATCGACGATTGCTCGTCTCTTAACAAAAATCCTACGTTCTTCGTTTTCGTTCAAATTTTACAACATCGATCATTATCTATCAAGCATCACTAATATGTAAACCATATTCTAAAAACATTATCCAGCTTCAACTTATCGACAGACTTTCATCTCTTACGATTTTCATTTTATTTTTAGAAAAATCTCAATTAATTATATTATCATCCTCCAACATCTTACATACTATTTCTATTATCCATTCATGAATATCATATCATCTACTCATTCAAATCATCACTTGTTCTTCTCTTACACTTTCATTTTTACTTTTAGAAAATTCTAAATTAATTCATGAAGTCATCTAACATCATATAGATCACTAATTCATCAATCAAACATCAAAGAAATCGAGCTACGAAAAACCCCTAAAACTACTAAAAATTTCGGTATTAACAAGATTAAGGGGAGGGATGATTTTCTTCATGATTTGATCCATTAAATCTATCCTTAAGCATACTAGAACATGAAATAAACAAGAATCAGCATGCTTCTTCACCTCCTATGTTTCGAAAAAATTAAATATGATGGAATCAAGCTTTTGTTCGGTTCATATCGTAGAAGAAACTCCTACCTTGCGAAATATGAAGTCGGAAATGAAATCAATCGGTAGACGGGAGACTTGTGAGCTTGAGAAAGCTTGAAGGAGATGTCTTCAATGGAGGAATTTAAGAGAGAAATGAGAGAGAGAGAGAGAGAGAGAGAGAGAGAGAGAGAGAGAGAGATGACTAAGCTTATACTATTCCATAAAGTCATAAAATATCTCCAACAAAGGGAATGACTCGCTAAGGGGTGTTTGGACGTGCCAAAAATGTCGGAAATGTCTCGTTTCCGAGTCTAGAACGATGTTATAAAAGTCGAGAAATAATTTCTTAGATAGTTACGTATTCGATGAAATCTAATTCGACTGTTAGATTAGAAATAAATCACATACTTGGAAAGCATATTTCATTTTTCAAAATCCGAGAAAAAGTCGGGACATCACAGTCCAAATTTTGTCTGGAAAAATAATAAAAACGGATTTTTACTAACTTACTCGTCTCACAAAAAGAGTGAATGTAAAATCAGACGGTTTCTCAATTTAAGTTTTCGGGCGAAAATTTTATTGGACGCGAAAACCCTAATACAATAGTCGTTCAACCGACTTCTGGAATTTATTTTCAGAAACGGATTTCACCGTTAGTCTTAGAATTGAAAATCCTTAACTTAGGCGTGCAAAGCCTTAATTAATTAGAAATTTTTTTATTTCTCGCCGGAAGAAAATATCTGGGGTATTACAATTTGATTTTTCTATCGACGTTAAATCTCGTTTCTTCGTCTCTTACTAAAATTCTAATCTTTTAAGAATTCGTTCAAATTTTACGGTTACGATCATTAACTATCAAGATTAACATAGGTTCGAATCACAAACCTAAATAATTATCTAATCTCAACTTATCGACGATTCTTCGTCTCTTAGCGAAAATCCGACGTTCTCTAATTTCGTTCAAATATTACAACAACGATCATCATCTATCTAGCATCACTAATATGTAAACCATATTCTCAAAATATTAACGAGTCTTGACTTATCGATGGATTTCCGTCTCTTACGGTTTTCATTTTATTTTTAAAAAAATTCCAAATAATTATATCATCATCCTCAAACATCCTACATGCCATTTCTATTAACAAATCATGCAAACTATAACATCTTCTTCATCAAATCATCCATTCTTCATCTCTTACACTTCTACTTTTATTTTTAGAAAATTCTAAATTAATTCATGCATTAATCTATCATCACATAGAACACGATTCCACTAATCAATTATCTAAAAATCGAATCAAACATCAAACCCCCAAATTCTTAAAAATTTCGGTAATGACACATATTCAGGGGGGGGGGGGGGTGATTTCTTCATGATTTCATTCCATAGAATCATTCCTAAGCATATTATAACATGTATTAATCAAAGAATCATCATCTTACTTTATTTCCAAAATTTTCGAAAAAATAAAGTAGATGAAAAAGGACTTTTGTTCGGTTCAATCCCTAGAGGAAGCTCCTACCTTGTCGAATATGGAATCGGATCTAAAATCGATCGGTAGACGGATGACTTGTGAAGCTTGAAAGCTTGAAGAACTCTTGACAATGGAAGAAAAGTGAGAGAGAAGAGATGAGAGGGAAAGTGGCGGTTTTGGTAAGTTTTGGGAGAGAGAAATGATGACTAAGTGTTTAGATAATATCTCTTAAAGTACGATGACTCACAAGATGTGAGTCATGGGGGGGGGGGGGGGGTAATGTGGCGGTTTTAGGATAGGATTTTAGTCTAAAATATCTCGTTTGAAGGAGATGTCTTCAATGGAGGAATTTGAGAGAGAATCTCGTTTGAAGGAGATATCTCGTTTGAAGGAGATATCTCGTTTGAAAATCAATGGAGGAATTTGAGAGAGAGAGATGACTAAGCTTATATTATTCTATAAAGTCATAAAATATCTCCAACAAAGGGAATGACTCGTTAAGGGGCGTTTGGGCGTGCCAAAAATGTCGGAAATGTCTCGTTTCCGAGTCTAGAACGACGTTATAAAAGTCGAGAAATAATTTCTTAGATAGTTACGTATTCGATGAAATCTAATTCGACCGTTAGATTAGAAATAAATCACATACTTGGAAAGCATATTTCATTTTTCAAAATCCGAGAGAAAGTTGGGACATCACAGTCCAAATTTTGTCCGGAAAAATAATAAAAATGGATTTTTACTAACTTACTCGTCTCGCAAAAAGAGTGAATGTAAAATCAGACGGTTTCTCGATTTGAGTTTTCGGGCAAAAATTTTATCGGACGTGAAAACCCTAAGACAGTAGTCGTTCAACCGACTTCTGGAATTTATTTTCAATAATGGATTTCACCGTTAGTCTTAGAATTGAAAATCATTAACTTAGGCGTGCAAAGCCTTAATTAATTAGAAAATTTTTATTTCTCGTCAGAAGAAAATATTTGAGGTATTACATTCTACCCCTCTAACGAAAAATTTCGTCCCGAAATTTGCTTACCTTCTTCGCAAAAGTTCCCAAGTAGCTTTCTCTTGCCCGTGGTAATTCCAAAACACTTTACTAATCGTATCGACTTACTTCTTAACTCTCGCACTTTTCGATCCAAGATCGATTGCGGTCTTTCTTCATAACTTATAACTTAATCAAGAAGAATGTCTTGGAATGAATCGCGCGTTTTAGAATTGAACACGTACTTTCTCATACGAGATACGCAAACATAATAAACATTTCATAGACTTGGCGACACGGCCAATCTATATAACATTGAAACCTATCTTTTTCAAGATATCTACTAATTGTATATAAAGCTTTGTCTAAGCTTATACTGAACGCGAAGAAATAATCACAATAATCCTTAGCAGGAAAATCATGAGGATAATCTTGTCCTCATTTTCTAAATTTAAGTCTGATCGACATATATCGCTTAAGACTTTCGTCACTTCTAGACTTTCTTCTCTTTGGTTTGAATCTGACGAAAGAATTGATCTATCACTTCACCGCGCGAATCTAGTTCTATATTTTTCTCTCTTTCATACAAGGCTTCGTAAGGCATAATACTTATCGTAGCCTGTAAACTATTATACTTTGATCTAACACTATCGTCCTTAACATTTCTTCTAATACTTGAATCGTTCTCTCGGATGTACTTAAATTCTCTCTCGTAAGTCTGGTGTAGCTACTAGTGCTACTATTTGGTTTAATTATTGCCTCAGGTGTATCTAGCACTTCCAAATCCATCATCTAATTTTTTTTTTTGTACAAGTGTTTCTTCTTCGATTAAGAGACACCCTACTTTAGTTGGAGTCTTGCGACTCATCGCGTCTGCTATGACGTTAGCTTTTCCTGGATGGTATTTGATACCACAATCCCAATCCTTCCATTCCATGGATTATATCCATATCAAACATTTTCATTAACACTTTACTTTAAGCGTTCACTTATTTACTAAACCCTTTTTTCCTCACTTAAAAAGTTCACAAAACTGAAACAGGTAATAACTCCGATACTAGTTCTATAAACTTTTTAACTTCCTAAGTTAAACAAGTTCCTTATTAAACAAGTTAGTCGAATATTCTTGTTTAACTAACACGATTAGAAGAATTTTTTCACGAAGTCAAAGCCCACTCACGGGGTCATATAAACATATACGTCGAACGAGTACTGTTTTGCCTCCAACAAGGACTTATACAAAATTAGACTACTACCAGTCTGAGTTACGCCAATTACTTGCCTAGTGACCCTTGCCCTTGTCCTGTACTTCTGGCCCATTCACAAATGTCCATGCATTCTGCTCTTGTTGCTGTTGTGACTGTTGTTGTTGCGGATGTGGCTGAGCTTGATTAGCTCTCAAGGGTTGGGGCTAACCATAATGATTCGATCCTATTGGTTGCAATGGTTTCGGACAATTTCTTCTCACGTGTCCCTTCTGACCACAATTATAACACCCGTCAATATTTGCCAAACATTTACCAAAGTACATTCTGTTACATTTAGGGCAGGTAGGAACAGTGATTCTTCCTTGGTTATTGTCTACCTGTTGTCCCTGCCACTGTCCTTGTTGGTCATTTTCCATCCATTGTCCTGATTGATTATTCTGATTCGGCTGTTGAAAGCCACGCTGATTTCCACCCTGATTTCCTTCTTCCCCTTTCCTTTTTCCTTTAAAGCCGCTGTTATTGTTGTTGGAATGGTCTTGAGTTGGAGCCTGGGTTGGTGCTGGTACGGGCGCTACAATCTTTTGTTCATCCGGCACAACTGCCTCCATGTCTAAAGATCATCCTAGTATGTCTGTATAGCTCAGTCCTCCATGGCTGGCTAATGCCATTCCTAGTTCGTGTCTAAGTCCCCCACGGAACTTCTTGGCTATCTTCTCGTCGGTATCTACCTACTCGGGTGTATACCTTGACAATTCACAAAAGGTTGTGTCACAGCCCCAAATCCCAAGGGACGGTAAAAGCCGGGGTGCGACTGGGATTGGATTAAAGAAGCAGAGAAGAAGGGGACTGACTAATTTAACATACATAAAAGACATCATATATTCAATGAACAAGACTTTACTATTAAAAAAAAAAGAGTTAATCACGAAGGATTACTCGATAGAAAGTACTCGAAAGCATCTAAGTTAAAGATTATAGACTTAAACTACAGTGATTCACCAAATGTACATAACGTCAAAAAGGTCTAGAGTTTTGCAGCGGAAAGTAGGTTATAAGCTAAAGCTTTCCTAACAACTCGACTCAACTTCAACCACCGCCGCTCTCGTCGCTTGAACCTGCACATTTATAAACACATGCATGGCTAAGTACGAAAGTACTTAGTGGGCACAATGCCGAAAACATAATCATAAGTAGAGATAATCTGGCATTTCATAATTTGTAGCACATCGGGGTTTTATTAAAATTAGCCCGTGTCTACTAAAACATTTTCTGACTCATTTTCATAATTTGGCTTGATCAAGCACTTTTTATAGATGTTACGTTCAAATCTTGACCAATTCTCATTCACCGTGGCTGGTTACCCCTCAACAAGATACCACATACACTACAGGCTACAAAGTGCACAAACCTTGGAAAGCATATAGCTAACTCAAAGCCGATCAATAGTTAACAATCCTAGCGGTTAACTCATAAATTCTGGAAAACACGAATGTTAACTCAGATAGGTACAAGAGAACTCACATAAAACATAAAACAGTTCATGCCATAATTATCACTTTGAAAACACGGATATCAAAGCGATAAAGAAAGGTTTTCGAGCATTGCTCGTTTTGTTTCATATATAAAAGCCCACCTCGATGATACAAAACTACTAAACAGGTTCACGTTCTTCTGTTCTTCCGTCCTTTCCTTAGTGCTGGCTTCCTCCTTCATCGTAAAATAATAACACTTTAAATTCGGTCATAAAAGATAATCGAATATGGAAATTCGAATTAGGTTTTAGTCATTTTGATTCTTTAGGCATTTGCACGCTACTAGTTTCTTTTTAATTTAACCGGGAACGAGACTTGAACAAATCTCGTTTAGAACTCGAAAAGGTTTTATACTCGACTCTTAGGTCAGTAGAAAAGATAGTCGTTAACTTATTACAGCTTAAACGATAGAAAGAAACTAAGTTGCGAAGAAAACAACTTAGGAAATCAAATCCTGAAAATTCACTGCGCAATGCAGTAGTTCTGGGGACTTCCCAGAACAGAGGAATTGGAAACAGGGGATAAGCCCTGTACCGTTAGAAAGCTTGGAAAGTCTAGTTTATGCTCCAATTTACGGATCTCAAATCCGATAAACGAGATAAGAGATATTACAGTTTCCGGGAAGGGTCGCAAAACTGCCGCGGCTAACCCTAGTTGCTCGATAGAATCGACGTATGACTTCCTAGGCTCGTTCTATGTTATCGAATCTACATTTTCACGATTTTAGCACTTCAAGGCAGTCAACACGTACTCCCGTACGTAAAGAACTCCTATCCGCCGTTCGTCCAATAGCACGACGTTCTAAACATCGGTTTTCCAACTACCAAGTACTATACCAAAATCAAGTTAACATTTCTCGTTTCTAGTTCTCGATCATAACTACAACTCATTATATAATAATCCGGATGCTCATGTCGTCAACTACAAAGTCGTTCCTTAGTTCATAATAACCATTATTATCTAGTTAAAATCCTTACTCGACTTCTCGATTATTATTTACGTTCACTTGTTTGTCTCTTACAAAATTTCCAAAGTTATCGGAATTCATTCATTTTCTACGACATTAATCATCACCTATCGAGATTCATTATTACATACATCATTACCTCAAATCATTAACCAATTTTAACTTAATTGGGATTCTTTGTCTCTTATATTAACACAAAAATTTTAGAATAAATTCCAAATAATTTCTATAATCAATAATTAACCACTAGATCATTATTTCATCAACAAAACCTTACTAGAATTAAACCACACAAAACCCCTAATTTCCTACTAAACTTCGGTAATAGCATAATAATTTAAGGGGTGATTTTCCCATCAATTAGCTCCATTAATTCATTTATCAACCTACTACAACATCAATTAACCAAAGATCATTACTACTACAACATTAATCAAGAAAATAAAGTGAAACCCTAGCCCTAATTTTCGGTCATCATCAATTACATAGGGGATTTCATTTGTTCTTTCACTAATCCTCAATTAATCATCTCCCAAGCTCAATTATCCAACCAATTGAAGAATCCAAACATCCTACTACAAAGCCCTAAATTTCGGTCCTAGTTAGGTTTTAGGGTTCTTGATTTCTTTAAATTTTAAACATAGAATTCATATCTAATCCATCCTAATTACCTTAATTAAAACTCTAAACATCTCCTACATCATCTATAATTTTTGGTCACTATGAAAAATAATAGAATGAAGATTTCGAATGGATAGATAGGTAGAAGAAAAGATTACCTTGATAATATATGAAGGAAGAAAGAAGATTGATGGATGATTATGAACTTGTGTGAAAATCCTTGTCCAAGCTCCAAGTTTCTTCAATGGAGAAAAGAAAAATGGGAGAGAGAGTTGTGTGTGTGTGTGCCGAAAATGGAGAGGGAGTGGTGAGGATGATGGTGATGACTAATGTATTTAGAATAGTGATACCCTTAGGTGTAAAGTAATTAAATATCTAAGTGGTGAGTCATAACTTATAATACTATATAAGAAATGAAAATCAAGCTAGAGAGAGAGGTGAAGTCGGCAAATAGGGGGAGAAAAGGAGAAAATACGCGTTTTTCCGGCGCGATACGACGTTACGGAAATCGAAAGACGAAAAACGTATCTCGGCACATTATCGTCAAATTCCGATTCTACCATAAATTCCGATATATTTAACTTAATCGGAAAGTAATATTTAAAAACTAATTTCCGACAAAAAAGTCGGGACGTCACAGTCCGAGTTTCGTCCGGAAAATCATAAAAACGAACTTTCTCGGGCGAGTTCGTATCGCGATTTCGTGAATGTAAAAATCAGACGGTTTTCCGTTCTAAGTTCTAGAACTAAAAAGTTTTCGTACGCGATAATCTTAAATACAGTAGTCATCTAACTGACTTCCGTAATTTATTTTCGGAAACGGATTTCACCGTTGGTTTTAGAATTCAAAATCGTAAACTTAGGCGTGCAAAGCCATTTTTATTATTAACTTTAAATTTTTAAGACTGTACGGAATTTCTGGGGTATTACATCCTACCCCCCCTTGCGAAAAATTTCGTCCCGAAATTTGCATACCTTCTGCAAAAAGATGAGGATATCTCTCCTTCATCTTCTCCTCGAGCTCCCACGTGGCTTCTTCTTGCCCGTGGTGGTTCCATAGCACTTTAACGATTGGTATCGATTTGGTTCTTAATTCTTGGACTTTCCTATCCAAAATCGATATCGGCTTCTCTTCGTAGCTTAGGTCAGATTCAAGAACTACGTCTTGCTGACTAATGACGTGTTTAGGGTCATAGACATATTTTCTCAATTGAGAAACGTGAAATACGTTGTGGACACTTCCTAGACTTGGTGGTAAGGCCAATCTATAAGCGACGGGTCCTATCTTCTCGAGGATTTCATAACGTCCTATGAACCTGGATCTTAGTTTACCCTTAACTCTGAATCTAAGGATTCCTCTGGTCGGTGATATCTTAAGGAAAACTTTATCTCTTATTTCAAACTCAAGATTGGTTCGACGATCATCGGCATAAGACTTCTGTCGGCTCTGGGCTTCTCTCATTCTATCTCGTATCTGCCGAACGATCTCAATCATCTCATTTACTGCATCTGGGCCTAGGTTCTTTCTCTCACCTACTTTGTCCCAATAAAGTGGTGATCTACATTTCCTTCCATACAAAGCTTCATACGGTGCCATCCTATCGTGGTCTGATAGCTGTTGTTGTAAGCGAATTAGACTAAGTGTAGGATTTCTTCCCAATTCGCGCCTCGGTCCAATACTACTGTCCTTAACATATCAACTAAAATTTGAATCGTCCTCTCTGACTGTCCATCTGTCTGTGGGTGAAACGCTATATTGAAATTAAGCTCTGTTCCCAACTCTTTTTGCATCGTAATACAAAATCTCGAGGTAAATTTGGCGTCTCTATCTGATATTATGACCTTCGGTACTCCATGCAGACGTACAATCTCTCTAATGTACAACTGAGCTAGTTTCTCTGATCCGTAGGTAGTCTTAATCGGCAACAAATTTGCTGACTTCGTAAGTCTATCGATAATCACCCAAATAGTTGTGTTTCCTCTTCTTGACTTAAGCAAGCCTGTGACAAAGTCCATAGCTATGCCTTCCCATTTCCATTCTGGGACATCCAATGGTTGCAGCAATCCATACGGTCGTCTGTGTAAAGCCTTAACTTGCTGACATGCCAAGCATCTTTCTACAAACGAGGCAACGTCTCGTTTCATTCCATTCCACCAGAAGTTCCTTCTCAAATCTTGATACATTTTTGTACCTCCTGAGCCTCACTCAAGATCTCATTCTTCAGTTTGCTGTCGTCATCAGGAATGCAAATTCTGCCTTAAAAAAGGATCGCATTGTCTGGTGCTTCAGAATATCCATCTGGTTTCTCCGTCCTTATCTTTAGTTGAAGTTTTTCCATCGACTCGTCTTTCCTCTGGGCACTGATGATTCTCTCTCGTAAATTAGGTGTAGCGTCTAATGCGACTTGTTATTGTAGATGGCGTGTCGAGCACTTTGATATCCATTTTCTCGAATTCTCGCACTAAAGTTTCTTCCTCTACAAAAAGGCATCCTAACTTCGTTGGAGCCTTGCGACTCAATGCGTCTGCTTCCACGTTAGCCTTTCCGGGATGGTAGTTGATTCCGCAGTCGTTATCCTTAACTAGTTCGAGCCATCTCCTTTGTCTCATATTCAGTTCTTTCTGCTCGAAAAAGTACTTCAGACTCTTATGATCGGTGAATATCTCAACCCTTACACCATAGAGATGGTGTCTCGAAATCTTTAACGCATGCACCACGGCTGCGAGTTCTAAGTCGTGGGTTGGGTACTCAACTTCGTGAGGTCGAAGTTGTCGTGAAGCATAAGCTATCACCCGTCCATCTTGCATTAAGACATAACCTAATCCATTTTTCGAGGCGTCGGTGTAAACCACATACTCCTTGTTTGCGTCTGGAAGAGCTAATACTGGCGCTGTGGTTAGCTTTTCCTTGAGCATTTGGAAACTCTTCTCGCACTCGTCCGTCCATTTAAATTTGGTTTCCTTCCTGAGTAGTTGTGTCATCGAGCGAGCGATCGTAGAAAATCCCTCAATAAACCTTCTGTAGTAGCCTGCCAAACCTAAGAAACTTCTGATCTCATTCGGACTCGTTGGTGACTTCCAGTTGTGCATTGCCTCTACCTTGGCTGGATCCACTTTGATTCCTTCCGCCGATACTATGTGCCCAAGGAACATTACTTCCTTCAGCCAAAATTCGCATTTACTGAATTTGGCGTAGAGTTTTTCGGCTCTTAAAGTTTCCAACACTATCCGTAGATGTTCTTCGTGCTCCTTTTCATTCTTAGAGTAAACGAGGATGTCATCGATGAACACTAAAATGAATTTGTCCAAGTAAGGGTGAAAACCTCTATTCATAAGATCCATGAATACAGTTGGAGCGATGGTTAAACCAAATGGCATTACTAGAAATTCGTAATGGCCATATCGGGTTCTAAAGGCGGTCTTCGGTACGTCTTCAGGTTTGATCTTCAGCTGATGGTACCCTGACCTTAAATCTATTTTGGAGAAGACTCCTACACCCTTGAGCTGATCGAATAGATCCTCGATCCTTGGAAAAGGATATTTGTTCTTGAGTGTGATCTTGTTCAGTTCTCGATAATCTATGCACATTCTCATCGATCCGTCATTTTTCCTAACAAACAACACGGGTGCTCCCCAAGGTGAGATGCTTGGCCTGATGAAACCAAGGTCTAGCAATTCTTGTAACTGGATTTTGAGCTCTTCTAGTTCTTTCGGTGTCATCCTATATGGGGCTTTAGACTTAGGAGCTGCTCCTGGTTCTAAGTCGATCGTGAAGTCCACATGACGATCTGGTGGCAATCCCGGTAACACTTCTGGAAAGATGTCTTCGTATTCATTTATAACTTTTACGTCTTAGATGGTCTTCTCGGCTCCTGGCTCCCCGACTATGTACACGAGATAAGCTGTGGTTACTTTCTTCTTCATGAGTTTCGTGGCTTGAAGGGCTGATATAATTGGTACGCCTCTACCCATGGAAATTCCGTGGAATTCGGTTGGTTCTTTCCCCGTAGGTTTGAAAATAGATTTTTCTCTCGTTGCAGAGAATCGTGGCATAATTCTCAGACAACCAATCCATTCCTAGGATTATTTCTACGTCCCACATTATCATAACGTTTAAGTTGTTCACCTTAACCTTAAGAGTTCCGATTTCTAGTTCTAGGTTAGAGCAAACATGCGTGGAAGTAGTGATCTCTCCTGAAGGTGTAGCTACTCTCATAGAATGTGCAGGTCTTACATGTCTGATGTCTAAGTTATCGGCACACTAGCTAGCAATGAAAGAATGCGATGTGCCAGTATCAAACAGTATCTTAATAGGGATGTTGTGTAGTTTTCCATACCTGCTAGGTTGCCTTTTCCCTTGTGCTGGCCACCCTGTTTGATAGCGCATGCCCTCGCATTCTGTTCCTGCTGTGCATGCTGCTGGAACTGCTGTTGGTTCATTTGCTGTTGCGGCTGTGCTTGTATGGCTCTGAGAGGTATGACTTGCAGTGGTTTCGAGCAATCTTTCTTCATATGCCCCTTCTGTCCGCAGTTGAAACAGTTGGGGGTGCCTATCTGACAAACTCCGGGATGGGCTCTGTTGCACTTAGGGCAGACAGGAATAGTAACCCTCCCTGGGTTAGTTCCTCCCTGGTTGAAGTTTCGTTGCTGCCCTTGCGGCTGGTTCTGTTGACCGTTGCCCTTCCATGGTGCGTTCTGCTTATTTCCCTGAATAAACAACCCCGACTGGTTGTTTCCCTGCCATGGTCTTTTGTTGCTGTTGTTGTTGTGGTTATTGTTCTGACTAGGCTGCTGATAGCCCTGCTGAATGCCCCTTTTCTGATTACCCTGGTTGTTCTAACTCTGATTGTAGCCTCCGCTACCTCTTCCATTCCACTTCCTCTTTCCCTGATAGTTGCTATTATTGTTGTTATAATAGCCTCGGTTCTAATTCTGTGCTGGGGCTAGTGCAATTGGTACAACTTTCTTCTCGTCAGGCACTACGGCCTCCATTTCCAATGCTCTTCCCAAAATGTCAGTGTAGTTTAGTCCTCCATGACTAGCTAATGCAATCCCTAGTTCATGTCGTAGTCCTTCTTGGAATTTCTTCGATAATTTCTCCTCGGTATCAACCTGAGTCGGCGCATACCTAGACAGCTCGCAAAACTTGGCGTCATACTCTGTCACAGTCAATTTCCCTTTCTTCAAGCTATAGAACTCGGCTTTCTTCTGGGCTCTATACGTCTTGGGTACGTACTTATCAAAGAGTATTTCCTTGAATTCTTCCCACGTGAAACGAGCCAGCTGCTCTGCGGGTATCACCTTCTGCCTTGCTTCTCACCAATAATCTGCCGATCCAGTTAGTTGGAACACGACACATAGCATTCTCTCCTCATCAGTACATCTGAGGAGTTTGAATATCTTCTTTGTAGATCTCACCCATAGCTTAGCATCGCTAGGGCTGCCCGTTCCATTAAACATAGGGGGGTTTCTCTTGAGGAAGAGGTCCTCAATATCCCTACGGGGTGGTGGTGGAGGTGGTGGTGATGGGGATGGTGATGGGGATGGTGATGGGGTATCATTCTATTCGTGCTCTTATTCTCTGTCGTTCTCTGGTTGACGTCCCCCACGTCCTCGAGGCCTTCCAGGTCCTCGACCTCTTCTATTGTTAACGTTTCTTGGCGGCATTTTCTTTGATCTAAAGGAAATTGAAATTCTCATTAGTCCTTTCTGTTAATCACTCTTAGTACTTACTAGCTCGTTTCCAACTTAATTAAGTTCACGAGACGACATATCGAACATAGTTTCGATATTACTTCGTAAGCTTTTAACTTTCAAGTTAGACTTAAGTTTCTCGTCACACGAATTCATTGACATTCTGATTTAATTACACGTTTCATAGGAATTTTTTCTTGTGATTAAAAACCCTCTCATGGGTCATGTATATATATATATACATCAAAAAGAATATTAATTCTGCCTCCAACGAGGACTTATACAAAAAGTTAGACTACTACTAGTCTAAACTAGGTTGACTGCCTACTATTTACCGGGTGCACTAACAAGCTGCATCTCCGTACCTACTAAAAGTACTAGAACGGAAACGATTCATAAAATTTCGTACCCGTTAGAGTACTACAAAAACTAGTTACTGATCCGACTATGTACAGGACAAAAGAACTACTACTACTAACATGCGTCTATGACGCTCTACTCAACAGACTATAGTCGAGTCGGAACTGCCCTCTACGGCCTAAAAACCCTAAGAGTCCTCCTCTGGGTCCTCCTCCGGATCCTCGTCCGGGTCCTCCTCCTTAGACTCTGAACCAAAGACGAGCTGGAGTGCCTCGTCCTCCCTCAGAGTAGAGCCGTCAGAAAGTGTAAGCAGAGGTGGTGACGGTGCCTCTGAAACTATCTCCTCAAGGTCTGAAACAAGGTAGTCCTCACTGAGCTCTACTGCACGCTTCTTGAGGGGAAGAAGGTGCTCTGGAACGGAACCGGACTCAAAAACCTCTCTGGAATGGACCCTGGACGGTCCTGCCTCCATCTGACCTCTGACTATGCCCCACTTCGCACAGCTCTCCTCAAGCGGTGTCAGTGGAGATGGTAGCTCTAACATGGCGGCAAGCTCCGCATCAATCCCTCGGTACTCTGACTCTGCCCGAAACAGTCCTGTCTCTAAAGGTCCTCTGACTCTAACACAAATGTCAGGTATGAACGGTGAAGATAATCCTAACAACGCGGCTGTCTCGGTGTCGATCTCTACGAATCCCGGTCCTGGGATCAACTCCTCGATCTGTGTACTAACTGGCGGTAACTCTGGTGTAACAGCGGGCTCCGCGTCCTCCTCTAATTGCTCTGACTCCGCGTCAGACTCCTCACTCGGTACAAAGTCTGGTGGTATCTCCAACAAGGCGGAAAACTCTGGGTCCAAGTCTAGGTGCTCTAGCTCGGTCTCTGTTGGAAAGTGACTGTAGGGGAGATGCGGCTCAAAAGAAACTGGAAGCATGAATCTGTTGTCAAAGAATCGCCTGTGTATATATAGGGTGAATCCTGTGTAGTTGCCTGTCGGCTCTGTGTCGTCGCCGAAAACCCCAAGAAAGTACCACGCCACGCGGTGCGCCCAACCGCGCCACTCGTCCAGTAAGTGCACAATCAGGTCTGATATCGCCTGACTCTCCGGAATCAAGTGTCGTACTCCAAAATAAACTGACGAGAATTTGCTCACTATCTGCCCCACATCCTCCTCACCGTAATCTGCCTCGAAATCATAATACTCGTCTTGTATCATATCTATTATAGTACGCTCGCACGCAGCCAAGGGCTGGCTCTTCCGAGCAGTAACGCGAGTCCTAGCCATCCTACAAAAGTTTTAAGGAAACACGGATCAGTAACAGGTATGGAAATAACTTATCTCAACGAAATACTTAAATTTCAAAATGAACATTCCTTATTCAATTGTAATATCACCACTTAAAACAACCACTTATCATGACTTCTAACAATTCAAGAAATTGCACTCAAACAATATATATATATATATATATATATAATTAAAAAAAAAAATTCAAGGTCTTATTTCCATTCCTTATCTTACTATGTTCTTACTTCCTTACCTTAATTCTTTATTACTTTCTCAACAACATTTCTTAACGATTCTTACTTATTAAAACAAAGTACGTCTACTTTGTTCATGTTACTTATTCAAAAGTAACATCTATTTACAAAAGAATTTTGTCGTTTACGATTCTTTATACTCGTACTAGTCGTAGTCTTCGTTCAAAGATGAAATATGGAATAAATTCCAAAAGAAATGGAATATAACTTAAAGAATAACTTTCTAGAAACTAAGTTCCAGTTGTCGTTGCTAGAATCGGGCGATCGATGGAAAAAATTAATCAAGCTTCGTGCTCGACTTTCAATAATCTATACGATTTTCTTCATAGAGTTCGATCAAGGCGAACCCTACTGAAACATGATACGAAAAGAAAACGGAATGACGTGACATGAATGATGTCATTAACGTTACTTGCACGTAAGTAACGTTCACTTATTTCATTTCGCTTTGATTTCCTTTATTCTATCTTCGTCGTCTCAATCATATCTTTCTTAATTCGAAGCCGATGCTTCTCAAACGTCTAATCGTTTCCTCCGTTTACTAACAAGATTTACCGAATCATTTTTATTTCATTTTTCTTGTAGGAAATTTTTGTTTGGATTGTTAAAACAAAGTTCGACTTTGCCGAATCTTTATTCATGTCACTTAACGCACGTGACATTTATCAGTAGAAGTCCTTCTCGTGTTGGGGATCTCCTTTCGAAATCATTTCAAAAATAACGTTTCTTAAAAACGTCTAAGTTCTCGAAGAACCAGAAAGACCTTAGGTTTCAAGTCTATGTTCTCATGGAACCGGGAAAAATCCCTAAAATTCAACTATATTCTTGTGTCCGAATATTTTTTAAAAGAAAGAAATTATCGCGCAAATAATTTCACATAAGATAGTACTCGTACTATCACATAATCATTCTTATTTTTGGCACACAACTCATTCTCATTCTCAATTTCATTGAATACTTGTTCATAAATTTCTTATTTAAAAGAAATCACATCATTAAAATTCTTTCCTTTTCCTCGTTGAGTCGACGTAGCGGGAGGTTGAGTTGACATCTACATTCTCAATCTTAGTGTCATAGCCTAGCTCTTATCTTTTACTTGAAAGAAGACTCTGATCTAGAGTATATACAAATACTCTATCCTATGACTCTAAAGAAGACTCGATATAGAGTACGAACGAATACTCTATATTATTACTCGAATGAAGACTTGTATACAAAAACCACTCTGTGGCATTACTAGAAGGAATGACTCATACTAGAAAAGAATGACTCATAACCAAAGCAGGAAACGAACTACTGCTCCGATACCACTCTGTGGTATCACTAAAAAGAATAACTCAGACTAGAAGATTGACTCATAACCAGAGCAGAAAATGAACCTCTACTCTGATACCACTCTGTCACAGCCCCAAATCCCGAGGGACGGCAGAAGCCGAGGTGCGACTGGGATTGGATTAAAGAAGCGGGGAAGAAGGGGACTGACTAATTAAACATACATAAAAGACATCATACATTCAATGAACAAGACATTACTATTAAAAAGGAAGAGTTAATCACGAAGGATTACTCGACAGAAAGTACTCGAAAGCATCTAAGTTAAAGATTACAGACTTAAACTACAGTGATTCACCAAATGTGCATAACGTCAAAAAGGTCTAGAGTTTTGTAGCGGAAAGTAGGTTATAAGCTAAAGCTTTCCTAACAACTCTACTCAACTTCAACCACCGCCGCTCTCGTCGCTTCAACCTGCACATTTATAAACACATGCAGGGCTAAGTACGAAAGTACTTAGTGGGCACGATGCCGAAAACATAATCATAATTAGAGATAATCTGGCATTTCATAATTTGTAGCACATCGGGGTTTTATTAAAATTAGCCCGTGTCTACTAAAACATTTTCTGACTCATTTTCATAATTTTGCTTGATCAAGTACTTTTTATAGATGTTACGTTCAAATCTTGACCAATTCTCATTCACCGTGGCTGGTTACCCCTCAACAAGATACCACATACACTACAGGCTACAAAGTGCACAAACCTTGGAAAGCATATAGCTAACTCAAAGCCGATCGATAGTTAACAATCCTAGCGGTTAACTCATAAATTCTGGAAAACACGAATGTTAACTCAGATAGGTACAAGAGAACTCACATAAAACATAAAACAGTTCATGCCATAATTATCACTTTGAAAACACGGATATCAAAGCGATAAAGAAAGGTTTTCGAGCATTGCTCGTTTTGTTTCATATATAAAAGCCCACCTCGATGATACAGAACTACTAAACAGGTTCCCGTTCTTCTGTTCTTCCGTCCTTTCCTTAGTGCTGGCTTCCTCCTTCATCATAAAATAATCACACTTTAAATTCGGTCGTAAAAGATAATCGAATATGGAAATTTGAATTAGGTTTTAGTCGTTTTGATTCTTTAGGCATTTGCATGCTACTAGTTTCTTTTTAATTTAACCGGGAACGAGACTTGAACAAATCTCATTTAGAACTCGAAAAGGTTTTATACTCGACTCTTAGGTTAGTAGAAAAGATAGTCTTTAACTTATTACGGCTTAAACGATCGAAAGAAACTAAGTTGCGAAGAAAACAACTTACGAAATCAAATCCTCTAAATTCACTGCGCAATGCAGTAGTTCTGGGGACTGCCCAGAAAAGAGGAATTGGAAACAGGGGATAAGCCCTGTACCGTTAGAATGCTTGGAAAGTCTAGTTTACGCTCCAATTTACGGATCTCAAATCCGATAAACGAGCTAAGAGATATTACAGTTTCCGGGAAGGGTCGCAAAACTGCCGCGGCTAACCTTAGTTGCTCGATAGAATCGATGTATGACTTCCTAGGCTCGTTCTATGTTATCGAATCTACATTTTCACGATTTTAGCACTTCAAGGCAGTCAACACGTACTCCCGTACGTGAAGAACTCCTTTCCGCCGTTCGTCCAATAGCACGGCGTTCTAAACATCGGCTTTCCAACTACCAATTACTATACCAAAATCAAGTTAACATTTTGCGTTTCTAGTTCTCGATCATAACTACAACTCATTATATAATAATATGGATGCTCATGTCGTCAACTACAAAGTCGTTCCTTAGTTCATAATAAGCATTATTATCTAGTTAAAATCCTTACTCGACTTCTCGATTATTATTTACGTTCACTTGTTCGTCTCTTACAAAATTTCCGAAGTTATCAGAATTCATTCATTTTCTACGACATTAATCATCACCTATCGAGATTCATTATTACATACATCATTACCTCAAATCATTAACCAATTTCAACTTAATTGGGATTCTTTGTCTCTTATATTAACACAAAAATTTTAGAATAAATTCCAAATAATTTCTATAATCAATAATTAACCACTAGATCATTATTTCATCAACAAAACCTTACTAGAATTAAACCACACAAAACCCCTAATTTCCTACTAAATTTCGGTAATAGCATAATAATTTAAGGGGTGATTTTCCCATCAATTAGCTCCATTAATTCATTTATCAACCTACTACAACATCAATTAACCAAAGATCATTACTACTACAACATTAATCAAGAAAATCAAGTGAAACCCTAGCCCTAATTTTCGGTCATCATCAATTACATAGGGGATTTCATTTGTTCTTTCACTAATCCTCAATTAATCATCTCCCAAGCTCAATTATCCAACCAATTGAAGAATCCAAACATCCTACTACAAAGCCCTAAATTTCGGTCCTAGTTAGGTTTTAGGGTTCTTGATTTCTTTAAATTTTAACCATAGAATTCATATCTAATCCATCCTAATTACCTTAATTAAAACTCAAAACATCTCCTACATCATCTATAATTTTCGGTCACTATGAAAAATAATAGAATGAAGATTTCGAATGGATAGATAGGTAGAAGAGAATATTACCTTCATAATTTATGAAGGAAGAAAGAAGATTGATGGATGATTATGAACTTGTGTGAAAATCCTTGTCCAAGCTCCAAGTTTCTTCAATGGAGAAAAGAAAAATGGGAGAGAGAGTTGTGTGTGTGTGTACCGAAAATGGAGAGGGAGTGGTGAGGATGATGGTGATGACTAATGTATTTAGAATAGTGATACCCTTAGGTGTAAAGTAATTAAATATCTAAGTGGTGAGTCATAACTTATAATACTATATAAGAAATGAAAATCAAGCTAGAGAGAGAGGTGAAGTCGGCAAAGAGGGGGAGAAAAGGAGAAAATATGCGTTTTTCCGGCGCAATACGACGTTACGGAAATCGAAAGACGAAAAACGTATCTCGGCACATTATCGTCAAATTCCGATTCTACCATAAATTCCGATATATTTAACTTAATCGGAAAGTAATATTTAAAAACTAATTTCCGACAAAAACTCGGGACGTCACAGTCCGAGTTTCGTCCGGAAAATCATAAAAACGAACTTTCTTGGGCGAGTTCGTATCGCAATTTCGTGAATGTAAAAATCAGACGGTTTTCCTTTCTGAGTTCTAGAACTAAAAAGTTTTCGTACGGGTTAATCTTAAATACAGTAGTCATCTAACTGACTTCTGTAATTTATTTTCGGAAATGGATTTCACCGTTGGTTTTAGAATTCAAAATCGTAAACTTAGGCGTGCAAAGTCATTTTTATTATTAACTTTAAATTTTTAAGACTGTACGGAATTTCTGGGGTATTACAGGTTGCATCGTATTCAGTCACTGTCATTTTCCCTTGTTTCAGACTGTAGAACTCTGCTTCCTTCTTTGCTCTATAGGTTTTAGGGATGTACTTGTCGTAAAATGCTTCCTTAAACTCATCCCAAGTAAACTGAGCCAAATGCTCTGTCGGAATAACCTTCTGCCTAGCTTCCCACCAGAAATCAGCTGGTCTGGTGAGTTGAAACGCAACACACAAAAGACGCTCCTCGTCAGTACATCTGAGAAGTTTAAAAATTCTTTTTGTAGCTCTTACCCAAAGCTCAGCATCGCTCGGGTTTCCTGATCCATTAAAGACAGGTGAATTTCTTTTGAGGAACAGATCCTCTATGTCACGACGTAGTGGTGGTGGAGGTGGAGGGGTTTCCTGACGTCCTTGATCTTTCTCCCTCTCATGTTGTCTATGACCTCTTCCCGGTCCTCTAGGCCTACCGAGTCCCCTTCTTCTGTCATTCGCAACTCTTGGTGGCTTTTGAAACTAAAGGAATCAAGAATTCTCATCAACTCCATGCTTTAAGCACTCACCCATTCAATAAGGAATTAACTTATCTTAATCATCTTAGCAATTTCTCAAATTGCAACCAAACTCTTAACGGTTCTTAGCTTACCATAACCATCTCATCTTACCTTAATCATCTTAACTTAGACATCTTAGTTTTTCTTGAAGAAAACTTTTAATTGGTTCTTAATCATTAAAACAAAGTAACGACTCTATTTTGTTCACGTTACTTATACGAAAGTAACATTCGTCTCTTATTCGCTTTGATTCCCTTTATTCTGTTCTTTCCGTTCGGATCATCTCTTGGATATCTTGGAACCATCGTTTCTTAGAACGTCTATGTTCTCAAAGAATCGGGAAGGCCTTAGAATTCGTCTAAATTCTCACGCCCACAAAACATTTTGAATAAAGAAATTATAACTCACATAATTTCACATACTATAGCATTCATGCTTTCACATAGTTCATGTGATACCACAAAGTATAGCTTTTATACTTTAATCACATTCATACTTGTATACTTTATTCATATAATACTTGCATACTTTATTCACATATTCTTTCATACTTTATTCACAAACTCTTGCATACTTTAATCAAACTTTCTTCTTAAAAGAAATCATACTTCTGAAATTCTTTCCATACTTTTCTTCTTTGGTTGAGTCGACGTAGCGGGAGGTTGAGTTGTCGTCTACACTCTTAAACTTAGTGTTACGACCTAACTTTTACTTTGAAAGAAGACTTAGGTGTAGAGTATATACAAATACTCCATCTTACTACTCAAAAGAAATTTGTATGCAGAGCAGAAACGATTGCTCTAATACCACTCTGTCACAACCCCAAATCCCGAGGGACGGCCAAGCCGGGGTGCGACTAGGGATTGGATTAAAGAGGCGGGGAAGAAGGGAGAATGAATGAATAAATGAATAAATTAACATCTATAACCGAGATAAAAATACTATGAACTGATTCTTATTAGACAAAAGAGAGTCAATCTCGAAAGATCGCTCGACAAAGTTGTGATCAGAGAAGACTAGGTTTAAAGTATGAACAACTTAAACCGAAAAGATTTGTCACAGCCCCAAATCCCGAGGGACGGCAGAAGCCGGGGTGCGACTGGGGTTGGATTAAAGAAGCAGGGAAGAAGGGGGCTAAATGACTAAACATACATGAAAAAGCATCAATAAACCATGAACAAGACTTGAATATAGATAAGGAAGAGTTAATCCCTAAGGATTTCTCGACAAAAGTACAATAAAGAAGCTAAGTTCATATTTACAGACTTAGACTACAGAGTATTGTTCAAAAGTACATCTCAAAAAGAAATTCAGAGTTTGGCAGCGGAAGGGTTCTAACGAAGCATCCTACCCTTTAACTCAACATCAACCGTCGCCGCTCACCGTCGCTTCAACCTGTACATTTAGAAAACAATGCAGGGCTAAGTACAAACGTACTTAGTGGGCACGATGCCGAAATCATAATCATAAATATAGATAAATATGGCATTTCATAAGCGTAGCACATCGGAGTTTTATTGAAAGAATCCGTGTCTACTAAACATTTTCTGATTTTTTCTCATAAATCACTCGCGCGAGCATTTTCTGACTAATGTTACGTTCAATCTTGACCAATTCTAATTCACCGTGGCTGGTACCCCTCAACAGGATATCACATACACCACAGGTTACAAAGTGCACTAACTCTGGAAAGCACTTAGCAGCTAACTCAGAGCCGATCGTTAGTTAATCTAGTTAGACTAACTCTAAATCTGGAAAACACGAATGTTGACTCAGATAGGTACAAGAGAACTCACATAAAACATAAAATAGTTCATGCCATAATATCACTTTGAAAACACAGATATCAAAGCGATAAAGAAAGATTTTCCGAGCATTGCTCGTTTTATTTTGTATATAAAAGCCCACCTTGATTTACAGAACTTAAAGCAAAAGCTTTCAACTTTGGATCTTCCGTCCTTTCTCTACAGTTGGCTTCCTCCTTCATCGTAAAATAAACATACTTAAAAACGGGTCGTAAAAGATAATAGATTAAAGAGAATCGAAGAAAGTTTTAGTTGTTTCATTCTTTAGGCATTTGCACGCTTACTAGATTCGTTTTACTTAAACGGGAAACGAGACTCGTACCAATCTCATTTAGAACTCGGAAGATCTCATACTCGACTCTCGGGTCAGTAGAGAAGGTAGTCGATATCTTAATACGACTTTAAAGATTAAAAGAAACTAAGTTGGAAAGAATCAACTTAGGCGATTTACGTTTTAGTTCCTTGAACGATTTATGAAATTTCTCGTTTATTACTTCTTTAATGAAAGGATAAGAGATGAGATCTCGATTGATTTTCATCACTCAAGGTCCTGTACTTGACTCTAGGGTCAGTAGGGAGATATTCGTTAGATAAAACGGCTTAAACGATCGAAAGAAACTAAGTTGTGAATTAAACAACTTAGAAAACAAGAAACTGAATTTTTACTGCGCAGTCCAGTAACTCTGGAGGCTGTCCAGAACAGAGGGTTTGGAAACAGGGAATGAGCCCTGTACCACTGGAAAGATTGGTATGTCTAGTTCGCGCTCCAATTTACGGATCACAAATCCGATAAACGAGCTGGAAATTATTACAGTTTCCGGCGAGGGTCGCAAAACTGCCGTGAAAACCCTAATTGCTTGATAGGTTCGACGTATAACGTCTTAGGTTCGTTCTAAGCTCTCGTATTCAATTTTTTTAGAAACTGGACTCTCAAGGCAGTCATCACGTACTTCTGTACGTGACGAACTCCTTCTCAAAACTCGCTCAAAAGCACGACGTTCTAAATGTCGGATTTCAACTAACAATTACTAAACCAACAAAAATTCCAAACGCGTTCTAGTTCTCGACTATAACTATAGCCCATATTATATCAACTCGAAAGCTTATGATGTCAACTAGAAAGTAGTTCTAAATTCCATCATAAACAATAATATCAAAATAGAATTCCCATCTGACTTCTCGATTATTAGTTACGACTAAAGGTTCGTCTCTTACGCGTTTTTCAAAGGTTGTCGGATTCTATTCAAATTTTACGACGTTAAACTACGTCTAACGTGAATCACTTTTATGCATGAAAACATATCATAACATCATTATAACTCAACTTATAAGGTGATCTTTATCTCTTATGTTTCATTAAACATTTTTAGAAAATTCTCAATTAAATTCTATAATCAATTAACATTATTTGCAACATAATTCAACCAACAATTTATCACTTAAATCAAACATGTGGAAACCCCTAATTACTTTAGAATTTTCGGTTTTCATGTAGATGTTAAGGGGGTGGTTTTCTTCCCCAATTAACTATATTTACTTACTAATCAACATCTTATATCATCAATTAATCAATTGCAAAACAATTACCAACTAACATGCATAAACCCCTAAATTCAACTCAAACCCTAATTGGAATTTCACAAACACATAGGAATTTTGATTCCTTTTCATTCTAATCACTAATTAAACATCTATTAAACAAGAATCAACCATCAAATGAAGAAAATTAAAAATCCTACTAACATGCCTAAATTTTCGGTATTAACATAGGTATTAGGGTTCTTGGTTTTGATCAATTTTAAACCCTATTTAATCTATCTAACACATCCAATTTATTATTCCAAAATCAATTCATCCATTTCAATACCTTAATTTTCGATCAAAGAAGGAAAAATAAAAGAAGAAGAAGATGGTTGGATAGAATTGTGGAGGAGAGAATTACCTTGAGAATTAAAGAAAGATGTATGGAGTTTGAATGGAAGGATTGTGACTTGTGTTCTTCTTCAAGCTCTTGGAGATGTCTTCAATGGTGGATGATGAAGTGAAGAAGATGAAGAATGGGGAGAGTGCAGCCGAGAGAGAGAGAGAAGTGGGAGGAAAATAGGTTGTTTTGATTGTTTAAGACATTTGATATGATGAAAGGTTTGAAAATGTGAAAAGTGAAGGACAAGGTGTCATTTAATTAGATATTGTCAACATGCATGTTCCCCACTAAATTAATTAAAAAAAAATAAAAAAAAGAAGAAAAAGTCGGATGCATGCAGAATTTTTAGGAGGGATACGGGTTTTTCTGGCGCGATCCGACGTTACGGAAATCGAACGACGAAAAACGTTGCTCGGTACAAAATCGTCGCGATTCGATTTGACCTAAAAATTCTAACATATGAAACTTAATTGGAAAATAAATTTACAAAATTTATTTTGACAAAAGCTCGGGACGACACAGTCCGAGTTTCGTCCGGAAAAACATAAAAAAACGAACTTTCTCGGGCGTGTTCGTATCGTGATTGCGTGAAAGTAAAAATCGGACGGTTTTCCGTTCTGAGTTTACGAACTAAAAACTTTTCGTACGCGCTAACCCTAAATACAGTAGTCATCTAGCTGACTTCTGTAATTTATTTTCAGAAACGGATTCGACCGTTAGTCTTAGAATTCAAAAATTGTAAACTTAGGCGTGCAAAGCCATTTATTTAATTAACTTTAAAATTTTAAGAACATAAGGAATTTATGGGGCATTACATCCTACCCCCCTTACGAAAAATTTCGTCCCGAAATTTGCTTACCTTCTGTAAAAAGATGAGGATACCGCTCCTTCATCTTCTCCTCGAGTTCCCACGTGGCTTCTTCTTGCCCGTGATGGTTCCATAGCACTTTAACTATTGGTATCGATTTGGTTCTTAATTCTTGAACTTTTCTATCTAAGATCGATATCGGCTTTTCTTCATAACTTAGGTCAGATTCAAGAACTACATCTTGCTGACTAATGACGTTCTTAGGATCATAAACATATTTTCTCAACTGAGAAACGTGAAAAACGTTATGAACGCTTCCTAGGCTTGGCGGTAAGGCCAATCTATAAGCGACGGATCCTATTCTCTCGAGGATTTCATAAGGTCCTATAAACCTGGGTCTTAGCTTACCCTTAACTCCGAACCTAAGGATTCCTTTGGTCGGGGATATCTTAAGAAAAACTTTATCTCCTATTTCGAACTCAAGGTTGGTTCGACGATCGTCGGCATACGACTTCTGTCGGCTCTGGGCCTCTTTCATTCTATCTCGAATCTGTCGAACTATCTCAATCATCTCATTGATCGTATCTGGGCCTAGGTTCTTTCTCTCACCTACTTCGTCCCAATAAAGCGGTGATCTACACTTTCTCCCATACAAAGCCTCAAACGGTGCCATTCCTATTGTGGCCTGATAGCTGTTGTTGTAGGCGAATTCGACTAAGTGTAGAATTTCTTGCCAATTCGCACCTCGGTCCAAAACCACTGTTCTTAACATATCGACCAAAATCTGAATCGTTCTCTCTGACTGTCCATCTGTCTGTGGGTGAAAAGCTGTACTGAAATTAAGCTCTGTTCCCAACTCTTTCTGCATCGTAATCCAAAATCTCGAGGTAAACTTAGCATCTCTGTCTGATATTATGACCTTCGGTATTCCATGCAGACGTACAATCTCTCTGACATACAACTGAGCTAGTCTCTCTGATTCATATGTAGTCTTAATCGGTAAGAAGTGAGCTGACTTTGTAAGTCTATCTATTATCACCCAAATTGCTGTGTTTCCTCTTCTCGACTTAAGCAAGCCTGTGACAAAGTCCATAGCTATGCCTTCCCATTTCCAATCTGGGACATCCAACGGTTGTAGTAATCCATACGGTCGTCGGTGTAAAGCCTTAACTTGCTGACATGCTAGGCATCTTTCTATAAACGAGGCAACGTCTCGTTTCATTCCGTTCCACCAAAAGTTTCTTCTCAAATCTTGGTACATTTTTGTACTTCCTGGATGTGTTGTGTAAGGCGTATCATGAGCCTCACTCAAGATTTCGTTCTTCACATCGCTGTCGTTGTCGGGAATACAAATCCTGCCTTCATAAAGTATTGCATCGTCTGGAGCCTCAGAATATCCTTCCGGCTTATCTGTCCTTATCCTTACTCGTAACTTTTCCATTGACTCATCTTTTCTTTGAGCACTGATGATCCTTTCTCTCAAATCTGGTGTAGCTTCTAATGCTGCTATTTGACTTGTTATCATTGCTGGCGTGTCAAGCACTCTGATATCCATCTTTTCGAATTCTCGTACTAAAGTTTCTTCTTCTACGAAAAGACATCCTAACTTCGTTGGAGCCTTGCGACTCAATGCGTCTGCTACCACATTAGCCTTTCCTGGATGGTAGTTAATTCCACAGTCATAATCTTTGACTAATTCGAGCCATCATCTTTGTCTCATGTTCAGTTCTTTTTGCTCGAAAAAGTATTTCAGGCTCTTGTGATCGGTGAATATCTCAACTCTTACACCATAGAGATGGTGTCTCCAAATCTTTAGCGCATGCACTACAGCTGCAAGTTCTAAATCGTGGGTTGGGTACTCAACTTCGTGAGGTCGAAGTTGTCGTGAAGCATAAGCTATTACTCGTCCGTCTTGCATCAAGACACAACCTAATCCATTTTTCGATGCGTAAGTATACACCACATATTCTTTATTCGTGTCTGGAAGTGCTAGTACTGGCGCTGTAGTTAACTTTTCCTTAAGAGTTTGAAAACTCTTCTCGCACTCATCTGTCCACTTAAACTTGGTATCCTTCCTGAGTAGCTGCGTCATCGAGCGAGCGATTGTAGAAAATCCTTCGATAAACCTTCTGTAATAACCAGCTAATCCCAAGAAACTTGTGATCTCATTCTGACTTGTTGGTGCCTTCCAGTTGTGCACTGCTTCTACTTTGGCTGGATCCACCTTGATTCCTTCTGTCGATACTATGTGTCCAAGGAACATTACTTCCTTTAGCCAGAATTCCCATTTACTAAATTTAGCGTAGAGTTTCTCAGCTCTTAGTGTTTCCAACACTATCCGTAGATGTTCCTCGTGTTCCGTCTCATTCTTAGAGTAAATGAGGATATCGTCAATGAATACTAGAACAAATTTGTCCAAGTAGGGGTGGAAGACTCTGTTCATAAGGTCCATGAATACGGCTGGAGCGTTGGTCAAACCAAATGGCATCACTAAAAATTCGTAATGGCCATATCGAGTTCTAAAAGCGGTCTTCGGTACATCCTCAGGTTTGATCTTGAGCTGATGATACCCTGACCTTAAATCTATCTTGGAGAAGACTCCAGCACCTTTAAGCTGATCGAACAGTCCTCGATCCTTGGCAAAGGATATTTGTTCTTGAGAGTGATCTTGTTCAGTTCTCGGTAATCGATGCACATTCTCATCGATCCGTCCTTTTTTCTAACGAAAAGCACGTTGCTCCCCAAGGTGAAACGCTTGGCCTGATAAAACCAAGGTCTAGTAATTCCTGTAACTGGATTTTGAGCTCTTCCAGTTCCTTCGGTGCCATTCTGTAAGGGGCTTTAGACTTAGGAGCTGCTCCTGGTTCTAAATCGATCGTGAAGTCCACATGACGATCTGGTGGCAATCCCGGTAGCACTTCCGGAAAAACATCTTTATATTCATTCACAACTTTTACGTCCCGAATGGTCTTCTCGGCTCCTGGTTCTCCAACTAGGTACACAAGATAGGCTGTAGTACCTTTCTTTTTTATGAGTTTCGTGGCTTGAAGGGCCGATATGATTGGTACGCCTCTACCCATTGAAATTCCGTGGAATTCGGTCGGTTCTTTATCCGGTGGCTGAAAAGAAAATTTTCTCTCGTTGCAGAGAATCGTGGCGTAATTCTCTGACAACCAATCCATTCCTAGGATTATATCTACGTCCCACATTATCATAACATTTAGGTTGTTCTCTATAACCTTATGAGTTCCGATTTCTAGTTCTAGGTTAGAGCAAACATGCGTGGAAGTAGTGATCTCTCATGAAGGTGTGGCTACTCTCATAGATTGTGCAGCTCTTACAGGTCTGATGTCTAAGTTATCGGCACATGAGCCAGCAATGAAAGAATGCGATGCGCCAGTATCAAATAGTATCTTAATGGGGGTGTTGTGGAGTTTTCCCATACCTGCTAGATTGCCTTTTCCTTTGCGCTGACCCGCTTTGTTTGATAGCGCATGCCCTCGCATTCTGTTGCTGCTGTGCATGCTGCTGAAACTGTTGCTGGTTCATAGGCGGCTGCTGCGGCTGTGCTTGGATGGCTCGGAGAGGTACTGCTTGAAGCGGTTTAGGGCAGTCCTTTTTCATGTGCCCCTTCTGTCCATAATTGAAACAGTTGGGGGTACATATTTGGCAAACCCCAGGATGGTAACCCTCCCTGGGTTATTCGCTCCCTGGTTAAAATTTCTCTGTTGCCCTTGCGACTGGTTTAACTGATTATTGCCCTTCCATGGCGAGTTCTGCCTGTTCCCCTGAATGAACAACCCCGATTGGTTGTTTCCCTGCCACGGCCTCTTGCCATTGTTGTTGTTGTTGTTGTTGTTGTTGTTGTTGTTCCCCTGAATGAACAACCCCGATTGGTTAAAACAGTTGTTGTTGTTGTTGGCAGGCTGCTGATAGCCCCTTTTCTGTCCTCACTGATTGTTGTAACCCTGACTGTAGCCTCCGCTACCTCCTCCGTTCCATTTTCTCTTCCCTTGGTAGTTGCTACTGTTGTTGTTGTAGTAGCCTCGATTTTGACTCTGCGCTGGTGCTGACGCAGTTGGTACAATCTTTTTCTCGTCAGGCACGACGGCCTCCATTTCCAGTGCTCTTCCCAGTATGTCTGAATAACCTAGTCCTCCATGACTAGCCAAAGCGATTCCCAATTCAAGACGTAAACCTCCCTGAAATTTCTTTGATAACTTCTCTTCAGTATCGGCCAATGTCGGCGCATACCTCATTAACTCGCAGAACTTGACGTCATATTCTGTCACAGTCAGCTTTCCCTGCTTCAGATTATAAAATTCGGCCTCTTTCTATGCCCTATACGGCTTGGGGCCGTACTTGTCAAAGAAAATCTCCTTAAATTCTTCCCACGAAAAACGAGCCAGATGCTCAGCAGGTATCACCTTCTGTCTTGCTTCCCACCAGTAATCTGCCGATCCCGTCAGTTGGAATGCGACACACAGCATTCTCTCCTCATCAGTGCATCTGAGGAGCTTGAAAATTTTCTCGGTCGACCTCACCCGTAGCTCAGCATCGCTAGGGCTTCTAGTTCCATTAAACATTTGAGGGTTCCTTTTGAGGAAAAGATCCTCAATATCTCTACGGGGCGGTGGTGGAGGTGGTGATGATGGTGACGGGGGTGGAGATGGGGATGGAGTGATATTCCGCTCATATTCCTGTTCTTGGTTATTTTCTGGCTGACGTCTACCACGTCCTCTCGGCCTTCCAGGTCTTCGACCTCTCCTGTTGTTAACATTTCTCGGCGGCATTTTCTTTAGTCTAGAGAAAAATTGAAAATTCTCATTAGTTTCCTTCTGTTAATTACACTTAGCACTTACTAGCTCGTTCTCAACTTAATCAAATTCATGGAACAACATATCAAACATAGCTTTGATATTATTTCATTAATCTTTTAACTTTTGAGTTAAACTCATTTCCTCGTTACACGAGTTCATTTAACATTCTGATTTTTTTTTTATTACTTGATTCATAAGAGATTTTACTTAATTAAAAACCCTCTTTACGGGTCATATATATATACATCCAAAAAGAATATTACTTTTGCTTCTAACGAGGACTTATACAAAAGGGTTAGACTATTATTAGTCTAAACTAGGCTGACTACCTACTATTTAGCGGGTGCACTAACAAGCTGCACTCCGTATCTACTAGAGTACTAGAACGGAAACGATTCATAAAAATTTTGTATCCGCTAGAGTACTACAAAAATTAACTAGTTACTGATCCGACTCTATACAAGACAAAGAGCTACCACTACTACTGATATTTACCCATATCTATAAAGCACTACCTAACTAAACTGCGGTAGAGTCCAAAAATTACCCCGAAGTCTGCAAAATCCTAACAACCCTCCCCTGGGTCCTCCTCAGGGTCCTCCTCCGGGTCCTCCTCCGGATCCTCCTCCGGATCCTCCTCCGGGTCCTCCTCTGGATCTTCCTCCGAATCCTCCTCCTCGGACTCCGAACCAAAAACCAGCTCGAGTGCCTGGTCCACCCTCAGAGTAGAACCGTCGTCAAGTGTAAGTAGGGTGGGTGAGGGTGCCTCAGAAACAGTCTCCTCCAAGTCGGAGACCAAGTCGTCCTCTCTGACCTCTCTCGCACGCTTCTTCAGGGGAAGAAGGTGCTCGGGAACTGAACCTGAACCCGTCTCAAACTCCTCCCTAGAACGGACCCTGGACGGTCCTGCCCCCATCTACTCTCGGACTACTCCCCACCTCGTGCAGATCTCCTCGAGTGGCGTAAGTGGAGAAGGCAGCTCTAACATAGCGGCGAGCTCCGCGTCGATCTCTCGGTGGTCTGGTCCCTCTCTGTACAGTCTCGTCTCCAACGGTCCCCTGATCCTAACACAAACGTCAGGCACAAACGGTGAAGACAACCCCAACAGCGCGGCTGTCTCAGCGTCAACCTTTACAAAACTCGGGCCTGGGATCAACTCCTCAATCTGCTGTCCAACCGGTGGTGACTCTGGTGTAACTACCGTCTCCTCGTCCTCCTCTGGCTGCTCTAACTCAGCCTCAGACTCCTCCTCCAGTACACCGTCTGGTGGCAACTCTAACAAGGCTAAGTACTCCGGGTCTAAGTCAAGCTCCTCAAGCTCCGTCTCGGCTGGAAAGTGACTGTAGGGGATGTGTGGCTCTAATGGAAGGGGAAGCATAAACCTGCTCTCAAAGAAACGCCTGTGCACACACAGGGCGAATCCGGCGTAGTTGCCGGTTGGCTCCGTGTCATCGCCGAAAATCCCCAAGAAGTACCAAGCTGCACGGTGCGCCCATCCGCGCCGCTCGTCCGGTAGGTGTACGATCAAATCTAGTATCGCCTGGCTCTCCCTGATCAGATGGCGCACAGGGTAGTAGGCTGAAGAAAAATTACTAACAATCTGTCCCACATCCTCTTCTCCATAGTCTACCTCGAACTCGTAGTACTCATCCTGCAACATATCAACTATGGTGCGCTCGCACGAGGCTAAAGGTTGACTCTTCCGAGCCGTAACACGAGTCCTAGCCATCCTACAAAAGTTTTAAGGTAACACGGATCAGTAACAGGTAGGAAAAGAAAATAACTTATCTTAACGAAAACATAAATTACAAAATGAATATCCCTTATTCAATTGTAACATCAACACTTAAGTCAACCACTTATTAAGACTTCTAGCAATTCAAGAAATTGCACTCAACAATATATATATATATATTTATATACATAAAATTAAAGATTTTATTTTCATTTTTTTTATTTCACCATATTATTACTCATTTCAATTCTTCTATTTCTTTTATTTCTTAACTCATTAACTCTTAATGACTTTCACTTAAGTTCCACGTCTACGTTCTTATTGAACCGAAAAAATTCCTTAAAATCTGACTATATTCTCGTATCCGCATAATTTTTCATAAAAAGGGAAATCATTGCGCAAACATTTTCACATAAGATAGTACTTGTACTATCGCATAATCATGTAAGTATAAAAATTATACTTTTGTAAAATTCTCATTTTTAAGACACAACTCATTCTCGTCTTCAAATTTTTATTGAATACTTGCTCATAAATTCCTTATTTAAAAGAAATCTCATTATAAAATTCTTTCATTTTTCCTCGTTGAGTCGACGTAGCGGGCGGTTGAGTTGACTTCTACGTTCTCAATCTTAGCATCATAGTCTAACTCTTATCTCATACTTGGAAAGACGACTCTAATCCAGAGTATACACAAATATCATGTCTCATGACTTGAAAGAAGACTCGATATAGAGTACAAACTAATACTCTATATTATTTCTCGGAGAAAGACTTGTATACAAATACCACTTTATGATATTACTTAAAGAAATGACTCGTACTTGAAAGAATGACTCACACTAACTCATACTAGAAGATTGACTCAGAAGCAGAGCAGAAAACGAATACTGCTCTGATACCACTCTGTCGCAGCCCCAAATCCCGAGGGACAGCAGAAGCCGGGGTGCGACTGGGGTTGAATTAAAGAAGCGGGGAAGAAGGGGGCTAAATGACTAAACATACATGAAAAAGCATCGATAAACCATGAACAAGACTTGAATATAGATAAGGAAGAGTTAATCCCTAAGGATTTCTCGACAAAAGTACAATAAAGAAGCTAAGTTCATATTTACAGACTTAGACTACAGAGTATTGTTCAAAAGTACATCTCAAAAAGAAATTCAGAGTTTGGCAGCGGAAGGGTTCTAACTAAGCATCCTACCCTTTAACTCAACATCAACCGTCGCCGCTCACCGTCGCTTCAACCTGCACATTTAGAAAACAATGCAGGGCTAAGTACAAACGTACTTAGTGGGCACGATGCCGAAATCATAATATAGATAAATATGGCATTTCATAAGCGTAGCACATCGGAGTTTTATTGAAAGAATCCGTGTCTACTAAACATTTTCTGACTTTTTCTCATAAATCACTCGCGCGAGCATTTTCTGACTAATGTTACGTTCAATCTTGACCAATTCTAATTCACCGTGGCTGGTACCCCTCAACAGGATATCACATACACCACAGGTTACAAAGTGCACTAACTCTGGAAAGCACTTAGCAGCTAACTCAGAGCCGATCGTTAGTTAATCTAGTTAGACTAACTCTAAATCTGGAAAATACGAATGTTGACTCAGATAGGTACAAGAGAACTCACATAAAACATAAAACAGTTCATGCCATAATATCACTTTGAAAACACAGATATCAAAGCGATAAAGAAAGATTTTCCGAGCATTGCTCGTTTTATTTTGTATATAAAAGCCCACCTTGATTTACAGAACTTAAAGCAAAAGCTTCCAACTTTGGATCTTCCGTCCTTTCTCTACAGTTGGCTTCCTCCTTCATCGTAAAATAAACATACTTAAAAACGGGTCGTAAAAGATAATCGATTAAAGAGAATCGAAGAAAGTTTTAGTTGTTTCATTCTCTAGGCATTTGCACGCTTACTAGATTCGTTTTACTTAAACGGGGAACGAGACTCGTACCAATCTCGTTTAGAACTCGGAAGATCTCATACTCGACTCTCGGGTCAGTAGAGAAGGTAGTCGATATCTTAATACGACTTTAAAGATTAAAAGAAACTAAGTTGGAAAGAATCAACTTAGGCGATTTACGTTTTAGTTCCTTGAACGATTTATGAAATTTCTCGTTTATTACTTATTTAATGAAAGGATAAGAGATGAGATCTCAATTTATTTTCATCACACAAGGTCCTGTACTTGACTCTAGGGTCAGTAGGGAGATATTCGTTAGATAAAACGGCTTAAACGATCGAAAGAAATTAAGTTGTGAATTAAACTCGTGCAACTTACATTATACTCACCCGGTAGGTCTAGTTTGTAAGCATTATCATTCACTCGTGCAATGACTTGAAATGGTCCATCTCCTCTTGGTTGCAACTTGGACTTCCTTTTGGATGGAAACCTCTCCTTTCTCAAGTGTAGCCAAACCCAATCTCCCGGCTCAAAGATGACTTGCTTTCGGCCCTTGTTTGCTTGCTTGATGTATTGCTCCGTCCTCTTCTCAATGTTTTGCTTCACCTTCTCATGCAACTTTTTCACCATTTTTGCCTTAGCTTTACCATCAAGACTAGCTCGTTCCTCAATTGGAATTGGAATAAGATCAAGTGGACTCAATGGATTAAAGCCATAAACAACTCCAAATGGAGAAAAGTTAGTAGCAGAATGAACACTTCGATTATAAGCAAATTCAGCAAAAGGTAAGCAATCCTCCCAACTTTTCAAGTTCCTTTGAATCAATGTTCGAAGCAATTGAGATAAAGTCCTATTAACTACTTCGGTTTGTCCATCGGTTTGGGGATGACAAGTAGTAGAAAACAGAAGTTTAGTTCCCAATTTATTCCATAACACACGCCAAAAATGACTCAAAAACTTCACATCTCGATCACTAACAATGCTTCTTGGAATTCCATGCAAACGCACAATTTCTTTAAAGAACAAATCAGCAATATGAGTAGCATCATCACTCTTATGACATGGTATGAAATGTGCCATTTTTGAAAATCTATCAACAACAACAAATACGGAATCCTTACCCCTACTTGTTCTAGGCAAACCCAAAACAAAGTCCATAGAAATGTCCTCCCAATGTGCATTAGGAATAGGTAAAGGTGTATACAAACCATGTGGATGTGATTTGGATTTAGCTTGCATGCAAGTTATACATCTACCACAAATTCTTTCAACATCAACACGCATTTTAGGCCAATAAAAATGTTCATGCAAAACATCCAAAGTCTTATGAACTCCAAAATGCCCCATTAACCCACCATCATGAGCTTCACGAACAAGCAACTCACGCATGGAACACTTAGGAATGCACAACTTAGACTCTCTAAACAAGTAGCCCTCATGCCTATAAAACTTATCAAATGCAGCATGCTCACAAGCTAGATATATCGAAGCAAAATCAGAATCATTAGTATACATCTCCTTAATTGACTCAAAACCAAGAAGTTTAGAACTCAAAGTAGAGATTAAAGAATACCTCTGAGACAACGCATCAGCCACAATATTCTCCTTGCCCTTCTTATACTTGATCACATAAGGAAATGATTCAATGAATTCCACCCACTTAACATGCCTCTTGCTAAGCTTTCCTTGACCTTTAAGGTATTTGAGAGATTCATGATCCGTGTGATCAACGAACTCTTTAGGCCACAAGTAATGCTGCCACGTTTCAAAAGCTCTCATCAAAGCATACAACTCCTTGTCGTAGGTTGGATAATTCAATTGAGCGCCCTTCAACTTCTCGCTAAAGTAAGCAATTGGCTTTCCATCCTGCAACAAAATAGTTCCTACACCCACTCCGGATGCATCACATTCAAGCTTAAAAGTTTTATCGAATAGGCAATGCAAGAATAGGAGCACTAGTTAGTTTCTCTTTAAGAAGATTAAAAGCATGTTCTTGTTTCTCTCCCCAATGAAAACCAACATCTTTTTTCACAATCTCATTCAAAGGTGCAACAATTGTGCTAAAATCTTTAACAAACCTCCTATAAAAACTTGCAAGACCATGAAAACTTCTTACTTGAGCAATGTTTTGAGGAGTTGGCCACTGTAAGATAGCTTGCACTTTTTCCCTCTCCATTTCAATCCCATTAGCACTTACAACAAAACCAAGAAAAACAACTTTATCCATGCAAAAAGAACACTTTTTAAGATTAGCATACAATGATTCATTTCTTAAGGTGTCTAAAACAGCACGCACGTGGTCAAGATGTTCATCCACATTTTTGCTATAGATCAAAATATCATCAAAGTAAACAACCACAAATTTCCCAATGAAACTTCGCAAAACATGATGCATCAATCTCATGAAAGTACTAGGTGCATTAGTTAAACCCAAAGGCATTACTAACCACTCATAAAGACCATACTTTGTTTTAAAAGCAGTTTTCCACTCATCTCCTTCTCGAATTCGAATTTGATGATAACCACTTTTCAAATCAATCTTAGTAAACACAACAGCCCCATGCAACTCATCAAGCATATCGTCTAACCTAGGAATAGGATAGCGATACTTTACCGTGATCTTATTGATTGCTCGACAATCGGTGCACATCCTCCATGTCCATCTTTCTTGGATACAACGATCACCGGTACGGCACATGGACTCATGCTCTCACGAACTCTTCCCTTCTCCATCAAGTCTTCCACTTGCCTTTGGATCTCCCTAGTCTCTTCCGGATTAGCTCTATAGGCTGGTCGGTTTGGAAGCACAGCTCCGGGCACAAAATTAATTTGATGTTCAATACCTCTTAACGGAGGTAAACCACTTGGCTCCTCTTCTGGGAAAACGTCTTCAAATTCCTGCAAAAGAGACACAAAGGTACTAGGCAAAGATGGGGTTAATTCGTTAGTGCTAAAAAAAGACTCTTTGTACACCAAGATCAACACACTCTCTTCTTCAACTATTGCTCTCTTCATCTCTTTTGCTCTCACAAAGAAGTTTTGTTTTTCCTTTCCCTCTCGTGTATTCTCTCCACTATTTTTTTCTCTCATATGTGTATCAACTCCCTCACTTTTCTTTCCCTCATTCTCTCTAGCTCTCCTCATTTGAGACATCTTTATTTGGTCCTCATGAACTTGTTGTGGAGTCAATGGCACAAGCATGACAGATTTGTTATTGTGCTTGAAGGTATAACGATTTTGAAAACCGTCATGAATCACCCTCCGATCGAATTGCCAAGGCCTGCCCAAGAGAATGTGACTAGCATGCATTGGTACCACATCATAAAGAACATCATTCTTATAGTTGCCAATGGAAAACGAAATTAGAACTTGTTTAGTCACACAAATTTCACCACATTCATTCAACCATTGAAGCTTGTATGGTTGAGGATGCTTTTGGTTTGCTAACTTCATCTTGTCCACCATATCTGAACTTGCAACGTTAGTACAACTCCCACCATCAATAATCATCATGCAAACTTTACCTTGGACCAAACACCTTGTGTGAAAGATGTTCTCCCTTTGTTGATCATCACCTTTGACTTGCACATTAAGAGCTCTTCGAACCACAAATAGCTCTCCGTGTTCCGGTGTGATCTCTTCAGGCTGTTCATCTCCACCATCATCTTCATGTTCACTTTCCGATTCTAGCTCCCCATTAGACTTTACAACCATCACCCTTTTGTTTGGACATTCAGATGCAATGTGTCCAATTCCATGACAGCGAAAACATTTGACATCTCTAGTTCTAGTAGTATTGGGAGTAGAAGTAGACGTACCTTTGCCTTTATCAACTTCATTGAAAGGTTTTGACATCTGATTTTGAGGGTTTGAAGCAGCCCCAAATGTCGGTTTCGAAGATGTCCACTCCTTCGGCTTTGAAGATTGAGAACTCGTTGGGAAATTCTTTTGGAAGGTTCCCTTCTTCTTCAATTGCCGCTCCACCTTCATGGCCATATGAACCATATCTTCAAGCTCCACATAGTGTTGAAGATCAACGACGTTCGCAATCTCCCTATTCAGCCCGCATAGAAATCGAGCCATTGTTGCTTCTCTATGTTCTTCAACATTTGCCCTTATCATGGCAATCTCCATCTCTTTGTAGAACTCATCAACAAATTTAGTACCTTGACTCAAACTTTGTAATTTTTGATACAATGTAATGAGAAGGAACAAATCTCTTACGCATTATGGACTTCATTTCATCCCAAGTGGAAATTGGTCTCTCTCCATTGCGTCTTATATTTGTTGTCAATTGATCCCACCAAACTAGAGCATAGTCGGTGAATTCAATTACAGCAAGTTTGACCTTCTTCTCCTCGGAGTAGTTGTGACACTCAAAGATGAGTTCCACCTTCCGCTCCCACTCCAAATAGGCCTCGGGATCACTCCTTCCTTGGAAAGCAGGAATTTTCAACTTGATGCTTCCCAAGTCACGATCAACTTTATTTTGATGCTTCCTTCTACCATTATGCCTTGGAGCTCGATGCATGGATTCTGCTTCCTCTTCTTCTTCACTCTCCCTTTCATCATGATTTCTTTGTTGTCCTTGTAGCTCCAAATTCTCCAAGCGATCTGGTACGCTCTCCAAAATAGTGTTAAATCTAGCAAATTGTTGTTGCATAGCTTGCAGTGTAAATTCATTTGGATTTTGATTGATATTATCGCCCATGTCCTCACAATTCACTCGTGTATCACACAAAAAGTAAAAAAAAAAGTAAAATAAAAAGAAACCTCACCAAACACTCGTGTATCACTCGTAGGCTTTTACCTCCCCTCAAATAAACTCACCATTCAATGCCTTTTACCACTCAATTCTCACTTGTAGGAATTCAAATGAACTAGAACAAATCAAGATTAGAACAAGAGATGTAGCAATCACCACACTTCAGCCCTTATGGAACAATTCAAATGATTTTCGTTTTTTTTTTGTATTTTTTTTAAACTGATTTTTTTTCCCTTTTTCTTTTTCTTTCTTTTTCCTTTCTTTCTTTTTTTTTTTTTTTTTGCAGCAAAAAAGACACAAGGATGGATACAATATAGAGAAGATGTAGAATTGAAGAGCAAAGGTTCAGATCAATACCAGATTGCTCTGATACCAAATGATACGGACGGAGGACCCGTTGGATAAAAGATCCAAGAACCCTTCGTATAAGAGGTAGGCAGCGGTCTCCCTAGATCGAGAATCCAGTTTGATCACCTCCTAGAGCAAAGAAAACCTCGACCCGTTGGCTATATAATCAGCCAAGAACCTCGGTATGGTTGAAGATGTAGAGAAGACACAAGGATGGATACAATATAGAGAAGATGTAGAATTGAAGAGCAAAGGTTCAGATCAATACCAGATTGCTCTGATACCAAATGATACGGACGGAGGACCCGTTGGATAAAAAATCCAAGAACCCTTCGTATAAGAGGTAGGCAGCGGTCTCCCTAGATCGAGAATCCAGTTTGATCACCTCCTAGAGCGAAGAAAACCTCGACCCGTTGGCTATATAATCAGCCAAGAACCTCGGTATGGTTGAACACCACAAGACTTTGCTCACTAGTCTTGATAAGTTCGGAACAAGTGAAAACTCTACAAGAGAGAAATTCAACTCACAAAGGCAAAGCCAATTTTCGTTTATAACTCAAGGTGTATATGTTATTTGATTACAAAGGATATCAAGCCTATTTATAGGCTAGAAAAGGACTCTTCGTAGCCTACCAATAATGATAGTACTTATGATACTAATTAAACTCATAAATAGACTTATTTAACACTCATTACATCACTTATTAAGTACCTATGACCCTTGGACTCAAAAGTCACTTATTTAAGTCATAATAAAGAAACTAACATGACTCTTTATTTGCCCTCTTGAACATGCACGAAAATATGCATCTTTATTCCTCATCTTGGGCCTCCAAATCTGATTTGTAAATAGCCCATTCTTCAAGTTGGATTCAGCCCACCGACTTTTATAAGATTCACCATTTGGCCCAACGTAGATTGCTCTTGGACTTGGGCTTTCATTTCAGCTATAATCAACACCATGGCCTCCTTTATCTTCTTAGCTCTAACTCTTGTAACCGGCCCACCATGAATGATCAAGGGATCTCTATTGTTGTCGTTGGTTAACTTGGATGCAGCCCCATCATGAAACCTAAGAACTTTCTGGTTCTTTGAGAATTTAGACGTTTTTAAGAAAGTTATTTCAAATGATTTCGAAAGGAGATCCACAACACGAGAAGGACTTCTATTGATAAATGTCACATGCGTATAATGACATGAATAAAGACTCGGCAAAGTCGATTTTTGTTTTAAAACCCGATAAGAATTTCCTTCGAGGGAAATGAAATAATTAATGATAAAATAAAGTAAATGTGTACGAAAGGAATGAAAGAAACATATAGACGTGTGAGAAAAACATGACTCCAATTTATCCGAGAAAAGGTTGAAACAAGGAGGATAGATTGAAATAAACGGAAGAGCCGAATGTTACCTTTGTTGTAAGGGCATGAACAAAGTCTCTTGGAGATGAGTTTGTTTTACTTATTAGGAGCCGTTCAAGTATTCGATTAGCTTAAAATTTGTATCTTCCTCGAGAAGATTGAGTATTCCGAGCTAAATTGGAAAGTTTCCAAAAATTTCTTTTTAAGAAGTAGTTGTGTGTGCAATTCGAGAAATTGCTGCTCGATTTAGGAAAGTAAATTCTGTATGAAGTGATCGATAGAGCGAGACAGAAGTTCCATGTGATTGAGAGACTGTTATGTGGACTTGATCAACCCACATAATAAGAAACTCAGTAATATGGGTCTTATGCCCCGCTAGTAAAACCTTTTTAGTATGGTATAAGTGGTTTAAAGAGACGAATGTTACTTACATATAAGTAACATGTAACGACGTCGTTCCTTTTCTTTTCGTTTCATTTTTGTAGTGTTCGCCTTGTTTGAACTTTGCGAAGAGAATTGTTTTACTATTAGGAGTCAAGCGCGAAGCTTGATTAAATTTCTAACGACCGCTCGATTTTAGCGTTGACGACTAGAACTTGTTCTAAAAAGTTATTCTTAGGATATATTCCATTTCTCCTTTGGGAATTTGTATTTTTATACTTCGTCCTTGAACGAAGAATACGACACGTATGAGTATTATGAGTAGTAAACGACAAAGCCTTTTGTAAATGAATGTTACTTTTGCATAAGTAACATGAACAAAGTATACGTGCTTTGTTTTAATAAATGAGAATCGATAAGAAATTTTTCCTTGAGAAAGAGATAAGGATTAATGAAAAAAAATAAGGAATTAAAGTAAGAAATTAAAAGAATGAGATAAGAAATGGGAATAAAATCTTGAAATTTTATTTCTATATATTGTGAGTACGAGAGCAATTTTCTGTGAAATTGCTAGATATTTAAGATAAGTTTGTTAGATTAAGTGTGGTGATATTACAATTGAATAAGGAATATTCATTTTGTAATCTAAGATTTTCCGTAAGATAAGATGTCATCTCACCGTTACTGATCTGTGTTTCTTAAAAACTTTGTAGGATGACTTCCAGTAGTGACACGGCTTCGGAGAGTCAGTCCCCGCCACAGCGTACTTGGGCAGATCAGTTATTGGATAGGTATGGAGATTTTGAGGCAAACCCGAGACACGACGTAGGACAGAGGATTAGTTACTTTTCGTCAGTTTATTATCCAGTCCGGCTTACTATTCCAGAGAGTCAGGCTATACTTGACTTGGTTAGTCGTCTACCAGAGGAATGGCGTGGTTGGGCACACGACACGGCATGGTATTACCTTGGGATGTTTGACGACGATATAGAGCCGACAGGTGATTATAATGGATTCGCTTTGGAGGTACACAAGCGTTTCTTCGAGATCAGACACATAGCAGCATATCCTGTTCAGGCGCATCCTCCCTACACTCACTTTCCGGCAGATTCAGAGTCAGAGCATGATGAGATAGGTCCAGAGGTGATAGCACAGTTGGAGATCCCTTCAGTGATGGTACCTAGTGTGGACACAGGGGAGTTAGTTGCAGAGACAGCAGATGACCTAGGGTTACCCGCTCCTTTTCAGCATGAGCCTTCCATGAGAATTCAAGGACCATTTTAGTCAGGTCCAGAGTATTTAGACACAGACGTAGAGCTTGCCGCCCTCCTACAGTTTCCATCATCTTACAGACCCCTTGACGAGATTTGCTCGATGTTGACTAGAGTCAGGACAGAGTTTGAGGCAGGACCATCCAGGGTCCATTCCAGAGAGGATTACGAGTCCTGTTCACTTCCCGACCGCCTGCTGCCTCTGAAGAAGCGGGCATCAGTGACCTGCTGGGACTACTTGGCTTCAAATTCAGAGATGACAGTTTCAGATGTGCCTGCTGGGACTACTTGGCTCCAGTTTACTTTCGGTTCAGAATCAGATGAGGAGGATCCGGATGAGGATCCGAAAGAGGACACCGAAGAGGATCCGGACGAGAACCCGGACGAGGACCCCGAGGAGGATTAGGCCATAGTGGGCAGTGGTGACTTGACCGCAGTTTGTTAAGCAAGGCGTCAGAGAAGCATAGTAGTATAGTAGCCTTTTGTTGTACATAGTCGGATCAGTAACTAGATAGTTTTGTAGTACTCCAACGGATACAAAATTTTATGAATCGTTTCCGTTCTAGTACTTCCAGTAGTACAGTACAGTAACTAGGCAGTTAGCCTAGCTTAGACTCGTTGTAGTCTGGTTTTGTATAAGTCCTTGTTGAAGGCAAAACTAACATATTCTTTTGATGTATATAATATACATGACCCATGAGAGGGTTTTAGTCACAAGAAAGTTTCTTATGAATAGTATAACTAAATCAGAATATCAAACGAAACTCGTGTAACGAGAGTTTAATTTAACCATTGGAGGTTAAAAGTTGAAAGAAATAGAGTCGAAGTTATTTTATTATTCTCGTTTATGTGAAAGTATTAAGTGGGAAAAGAAAAGGGTTAGTGAGAAAATGAAGATTTAAAAGCAAGTACTAATAAGAAAAAATTTGTATCTTACAGTTTTAAAAATGTCGCTGAGAGCTGTAAACGATCGAAGAGGACCTGAAAATCCTAGAGGACCTGATAGAGGTCAAGAACAACGTATAAGCGAGGAAAGGCAAAAACACCCAGCAACCTTTTCACTTCCCCTATCTCCGCAACGTCATAGCATTGAGGATTTATTCTTCGGAAGTAAACCACCATATTTCGATGGATCTGGTAATCCGAATGAGGCCAAGCAATGGATACGTTCTATAGAGAGAATCTTTGAGCCGATTGGACTTAGTGATGAGGAGCGTCTAGCATGCGCTGGGTATCAGCTAACCGGACCAGCTAAATATTGGTGGAAGACTAGACAGAGACTTATGCCGGTAGAACAAGCGGCTCTAACCACCTGGAATGGTTTTAAGGAGGCGTATTATGAAAAGTATGTATCCGATCAAGTCGAGACTGAGGAGGAATTAGCCAGGAAGCTTCAGGGAGAACTTAAGTATAAACTGAGAATAGCAGTAGCCAGACAGGAGGGATTGAGTTATGCTGAACTACTAGAACGAATTCGAGAAATAGAGGCAGTAGTGCCTAATAAGGAAAAGATGGTAAGGTCCACACCAGCACCAAACCAGACCATAACCCAAAATCTTCCCAATAATAAGGTTAACCATAAGGGTAAAAGGAAATGGGAAGGAAGTAGCAGCGAGTGTTACCAGTGCCACAACAATCAAGGGAAACAGAAAAGGGCTAGGCAAGGTTTCCACCAGCCAAGAAAAGGAAGTAACTATGGAAAGAAAGCAGGGCAAAGAAATAACCCACAAAGGAATAAACAATCAGGACAGGACAAGAGTAACAATCCATTAGGTCAGCTGCAAGGGCAGCAAGAGAACAGAAATCAGGGAGGAAACCACACAGTAAGGGTTAACATTCATGTTTGCTCCAAATGTAATAAATCGCACTCTGGCATATGTCAGGTAGGCACTGACAACTGTTTCAACTGTAGACATAAGGGACATATTAGGAGAAATTGCCCGGAACCACTGACGGCAAATGGAACCAACCAGCATGATCAGCTCCCAACTCCAAAAGGTACTCAAGAAAAGATCCCTTCTCCAGCTTGCCCTAAGTGTGGTAAGAAACACCCCGGGAAATCTGGTGTTTGTTACAATTGTTTGCGTAAGGGACACGTTAAGAGGAATTGCCCAGAACTGAGGCAAGCGGCAAAACAGAAACAGGGAGTTTCTGCGTATGCTGGAAGTGATAAGGAGCATGAGGGTGTATGTCTAGCGAACATGGATAGATGCTTTAACTGTGGAATGTTGGGGCATATGAGTAATGACTGCCCAATGCTGTTTCAAATGATAGTACCATTTCAATACGGCCAGCCTCAACCACTGATTACAACTCAACTTCAGTCACAGACACAACTGCTACAACCACAACAGAATGCAGGAGCTTACATGATTAGGCAGGAGGGGCATAGTGAAGGAAAGGAAGATTTGGCAGGTATGGGACGAACCTTATAAATTACCCTGTCATAAATTATTGACCCAAACTAGAACTTTCTACCAGTTTACTAGTACCTTTTTGACCCTATAGGGCTAAGACTAGAACGCTCTAATCATAAAATAGGAACAACTGCGTTTCACGGAATGTTGATGGTCTTAGAGAATTGATCCCTTAGTTTTGTTAAGCATAGAATCTAATCTAGTGTCTTTTAGGATTATAACAAACAATTGGACATTAATATGAGGTTCGATATATATATATAATCTTAGGAATAGATTAGTTGTTTGAGAATTACCACGATTCTCGACAACGAGAGAAAAATCTCTTTTAAAAAAAACCCCGAGTAGAGAACCTACAGAATTATATGAAATATCTGGTTTACTACCAGATTGTTGTGTAGGTTTCACGATCGACTTAGAACTACGAGCAGCTCCCAAATTAAAGGCCTTATGTAGAAAGGTATCAAAGGAGTTAGAGGAGCTTAAGATCCAATTGCAAGAGTTGTTAGATGACGATTTTCTTTAGACAAACGTTTTCACCATGGAAAACATTTGTGATGTTCATCATCAAAGAAAGATGATTCTGTGAGATTGTATATAGGCTGTCAAAGGTTAAATAAGATAACCCTTAAAAATAAATATTCTTTTATGAGAATATAAGACCCGTGATAAGCTTAAAAAGAAAACAAATGCAATTGTGAGGATAGACTTAAGGTCTAAGCATCATTAGTTAAAGGATAAACTGGTGATATACCCAAAATTCTCTTTCAAACCAGATAAAACCATTACAAATGCTTAGTTATGCCGTTAGTTGGCTAGTGCTCCGTAGTATTCATGAACCACGTGAATAGAATTTTCCACCTAGACTTAGAAAAGAATTCATTTTAGTATTTATCGATGACAATTTTAGTTACCCCAAGAATGAAGATGAACACGAAGAACACTTGCGAATAGTACTAGAACGCATAGAGTCGGGAGTTAGATGCCAAATTTAGTAAGAGCAAGCTCGAATGGAGAAATAATGTT
This sequence comes from Schizonepeta tenuifolia, assembly GCA_029490685.1. Taxonomy (NCBI): domain Eukaryota; kingdom Viridiplantae; phylum Streptophyta; class Magnoliopsida; order Lamiales; family Lamiaceae; genus Schizonepeta; species Schizonepeta tenuifolia. Next base: position 89,306,966 of record CM055955.1, on the reverse strand, counting down.
TCTTGGATATACATTGTCGACAGAAGATGTTAAGATAGATTCCTGCTAAGGTAGAGGCAGTACTCAAATGAAAAATCGCTTACCAGTCTGAATGAAATAAGAAGTTCCCAGGCTGGATAGTTAAAATAGAGGTTTCCATTAAGGAATTCCCTATGATTACTAAGACTTATGGCGCAACTACATAGAAGGAAAAGAATAAATATACAGACAATTGTGGAATAGGAACGCAGACGTTCTAGGAAAAGTTGATCATTACCGAAGGTTCAGCCCTCCCAGAAACGACAAGGAATACGAGGTAGATACCAATGCTACAAAGAATAGGTTAGGGTGGTATAAATGCAAAATGAGAAAGTGATAGCTTACGCTTCACGACACGTTAACCCCAGGAAATTGAGTATCCAACCTACAACTTAGAACTTGCAGCCGTAGAGCTTGCATTGAAAATTTGGACACACCATCTATATGGTGCAAGGGATGAGATCTTCACAAGTCATAAGAATTTGGAGCGTGTATTCGAGCAAAGGAATTAACATAAGACAAAGGAGATGGCTTGAACTAGTAAGATATTACGTTTGTGAAAATAATTACCATCTAGGTAAAGTTAAGGGTAAGAATAGACACGCTGAGTCGTAAGACTCCAACTAAGTTTAGGTATCTTTTCGTCGGAAAAGAAACGCTTATACGAGGATTCGAGAAGATGGATATAGAAAAATGCATGATGCATCAGCATCGATCGCAGGGCAAATAGCGGCACGAGTAGCTATACTAAATTGCAAGAAAGATTATAAGTATCTAGAGAAAGGACGAGTCAATGGATAAGCCTCGACTAAGGATAAGAATGGATAAACCAGACAGCGACTCTGAAGCAATGAGTTTTATGATAGAAATTTAAGAGTAGTATAATTCCGATGACAACAAATTTAAGAATTAAGAAAAGGATTTTCAGTGGAATAGAGTGAAACGAGACGTTGTTTCGTTGATAGAAAGATGTTTAGTTTATAAGTAGGAGAAAGCTTTTCACTGATAACTATACGAGTTGTTACAACCATTAGCTATTCCAGAATGGAAATGGAAGGTTATAGTTACGGTTTTATGACAACGGGATTTTTTTTGAAAGACACAAGGCAGAAGAGTTAGATAGTAAACTTACCGCTTCTCACCTCCAGTTGAATGGACAGTCCGAGAAAACGATTCAGATGCTCGTTGATGTGCTAAGAATGATAATGTTAGCCGCAGAGCGTAATGGAAGAACACTTAGCCAACAACCGAATTGTTATAACGATAATTATTAAACTACGATAGGTATTACGCCTTATGAGACTTTGAAGAAGAAGAAGTTTTAGATAGCTGCCTTATTGTTATAAGGTAGGTGAAAGAAAGAACTTAGGACCAGATACGGTCAGTGAAATGATCGAGATCATACGATAGATTCGAGTCAGAATAAACGAGTTTAAAGAAGACAAAAGTCTTAAGTATATACGACAATTCGAACTTAATAATCGAGAAGGAAAATAAAAGCTCCTTAAGATTTCTCCATTTATGAGAAACCTTAGTTTCGTGTCAAGTTCAGAATTCGATAAAGATTTATATAATTAGCAAATGACTTGGAAAAGATAGTTTCTAATACGAATAGTTATGGCTTTACCGCCAAATTTATGAAATACTTATTTTAAGTATATCTCATTCCGAGAAAGTAATATATATTCGTTTTTTATATACGAGGTTCTATCACCAAGAAAGTAATTTATGAAATACTTATCTTAAGTTATTAGGAAGGATTGAAAACGATCTTGGATCGAAAAGCGCAAAAGTTAAGAGCAAGTCGAGACGATTAGTAATAGCGTTATAAGATCATTACAGGCAAGAGGAAGCCATGTGAGAATTTTGGAAAAGAGTTGAGTAAGAAGTACTTCAAGCAGTTAATGAGGATAAGCAAATTTCGGGACGAAATTTTTCGCAAGGGGGGTAGGATGTAATGCCCTGGAAATTCCTTACGATCTCAAAAATTTAAAGTTAATAAAATAAATGGCTTTGCACGCCTAAGTTTACGATTTTGAATTCTAAGACTAACAGTCGAATCCGTTTCCGAAAATAAATTACGGAAGTCAGCTAGACGACTACTGTATTTAGGTTTAGCGTGTACGAAAAGTTTTTAGTTCGTGAACTCAGAACGGAAAACCGTTTGATTTTTACATTCACGAAATCGCGATACGAACTCGCCCGAGAAAGTTCGTTTTTATGATTTTTCGGACGAAACTCGGACTGTGTCGTCCCGAGTTTTTGTCAGATTAAATTTTATAAATATTATTTTCCGATTAAGTTTAGTACGTTAGAATTTTTGGGCGAATCGGATTGTGACGATTTTGTGCCGAGCTACGTTTTTCATCGTTCGATTTCCGTAATGTTGTATTGCGTCGGAAAAGCGCATATTTTACCTCCCTTCCCTCTTATGACCGACCTCACCCCTCTTATTTAGCTAGATATTTGATTTTTATATAGTTTAAACTTTACACCTAATGCTATACTATTCATACTTTACACATATTACCTTATAACATATCTAATACTCAAATTAAATCATATCTCTCCCTCCTTTCCTCCCCATTTCGGCAGCACCTCTCTCTCTCTCTTTCCCATCTTCATCTTTTTCTCCATTGTTGAAGAAGCTTCAAGTTCTTGAAGAAGGAAATCACACAAGTCATCATCCAACCATCAAAACCTATTACTTCCTTTATTAATCCTCAAGGTATTCATCTCCTCCATGTTTCTATCCAATTGGATTCCTCTTCTTTTTATTTTTCTTCTTGGATCGAGAATTGGGGAAAGATGAAATAGGTGTTTTGATCTTCGATTAGTGAAATTAGTCGTGATTGGATATGAATTCTAGGGTTAAAATTGATTGAAAACCAAGAACCCTAACTCTTTGAGATTACCGAAATTTTAGGGCTTTTTGTAGGATTTTTGGAATTCTTCAATTGATGTTAAAATCATGCTTAGGAAGTGTTTAATTAGTGATTAGAACCAAGAGAAATCGAAAGCCCTTTGTTTGATTGAAACCGATTTAGGGTTTAGGGTTTAGGGTTTGAAATTGGGGATTTTGCTTTTTAATGTGTAATTGGATTTCATTTGATCAATTGATGTTATAATAGGATGATTAAGAGTTAAATGTTGTTAATTGATGAAGAAAAACACCCTCTTAACCTATGTGTTAATACCGAAAATAAGTAGAAAATTAGGGGTTTTCATGTAGTTGATTTAGTTGATGATTTGTTGATGAAATAATGTTGTTAATAGTATTAGATGTTGTTATGAATTTATTTAGAATTTTCTAAAAATAAATTGTGAGTCGTAAGAGACAAAGAATCCCATTTAAGTTGAGTTTAAGTAATGATATGAGGTGATGATGTATATAATAATGAATCCCGTTAGATGATGATCGATGTCGTAAAATTTGAATGAATTCCGATAACTTTGGAAATTCCTTAAGAGACGAACAAGTGGACGTAATTAATAATCGAGAAGTCGAGTAAATATTATAACTTGATAATAATGTTTATAATGGACTAGGGTACGACTTTGTAGTTGACGACATGAGCTTTCGAATTATTATAATATGAGTTATAGTGATAGTCGAGAACTAGAACGAGAAATTGTTAACTTGATTTTTGGTTTAGTACTTGTTAGTTGAAGGCCGATGTTTAGAACGTCGTGCTATTGGACGAGTTTTGAAAAGGAGTTCATCACGTACGGGGGTACGTGTTGACTGCCTTGAGAGTCAAGTTTCATAAGAAATCGAATACGAGAACTTAGAACGAACCTAAGAAGTTATACGTCGATTCTATCGAGTAACAAGGGTTAGCGCGGCAGTTTTGCGACCCTTGCCGGAAACTGTAATATCTTTTAGCTCGTTTATCGGATTTGCAATCCGTAAATTGGAGCGTAAACTAGAAATCCCAAACTTTCAAACGCTACAGGGCTCATCCCCTGTTTCCAGATTCCCTGTTCTGGGCAGTTCCCAGAGTTACTGTAATGCGCAGTGAAATTTCAGTTTTCATTCTTCTAAGTTGTTTCGTTCGCAACTTAGTTTCTTTCGATCGTTTAAGCCGTAATAACTAACGACTATCTTCCTACTGACTCTAGAGTCAAGAAAGGAGCCTTGAGTTCTAACCGAGACGAGTTGGTACCTCTTATCTGTTCAAGTAAAGAAATCTAGTTAAGCGTGAAAATGCATAAATCATCTAAAGAATTAAAACTTATTTTTCTAAGTTGATTTCCTTTCCAACTTAGTTCCTTATGATCTTTTAAGTCGTATTGAGCTATCGACTACTCTCTCTACTGACCTAAGAGTCGAGTATGAGACCTTTTTAGTTCTAAACGGGATTTGTACGAGTCTAGATCTCGTTTAAGTAAAATGAAACTTGTAGCGTGCAAATCCCTAAAGAAATAATCCGACTAAAAACCTAATTCGAATTTCCATATTCGATTATCTTTACGACCGAATTTAAAGTGATATTATTTTACGATGAAGGAGGAAGCCAACAGTAAGGAAAGGACGGAAGATCAGGAGATCGGAAGCTAGTACTTAGTTCTGTAAATGCTAAGGTGGGCTTTTATCTATATCAAATAAAATGTGGGTTTTTCCACAACTCGAAAGTATTAATTATCGCTTTGATAATTGTGTTTTCAAAGTGATAATCTTAGCATAAACTGTTTCAACTATTTTATGTGAGTTCTCTTGTACCTATCTGAGTTAACCTTCGGGTTTACCAGATTTCTGAGTTAACCTTCGGGTTTTCCAGACTTTTAGAGTTAATCTAACTAGGCTAACTAACGATCGGCTCTGAGTTAGCTGCTAAGTGCTTTCCAGAGTTAGGTCACTTTGTAACCTGTGGTGTATGTGGTATCCTGTTGAGGGGTAACCAGCCACGGTGAATTAGCTTTGGTCAAGATTGAACATAACATACTCTAAAAATGTTTGCGCAAGCTGCTTTATACAAATCAGTCAGAAAATGTTTAGTAGGCACGGGCCTTTTCAACAAAACCCCGATGCGCTACGGTTATAAAATGCCAGATTATTTATACTTATGATTATGATTTCGGCATCATGCCCACTAAGTACTTTTGTACTTAGCCCTGCATTGTTTTCTAAATGTGCAGATTGAAGCGACGTGAGTGGCAGTGGTTGAAGTTGGGTTGAGAAGTTAGGAAGCTTTAGTTATGACTCTTCCGCTGCAAAACTCTAGAATCTTTTTGAGAATATGTGTATTGAACAAAACACTATAGTATAAGTCTGTAATCGTGAACTTAGATACCTTTGTGTACTTTTGTCGAGTAATCACTCGTGATTAACTCTTTCTTTATTATATTCCAGTCTTGTTCATTGAATGTTTGATGTCGTTTATGTATGTTTAGTCAGTTAGCCCCCTTCTTCCCCGCTTCTTTAATCCAACCCCAGTCGCCCCCCAGCTTCTGCCATCCCTCGGGATTTGGGGCTGTGACACTCTCTCTTCTCCCCCACCGCAATTCTCACATAATCGATAAACCACCATGAAGTGCCACCATCCCGATTCCCCCAACTTTCATGCCACTTGGGTTCCGATGCCGACTCAGACTGTGGTACGGATAATGTCGTGCCGGAAACGGAATTCTCCGATGAAAATGATGCAGCGGTGGCGGAAACCCTAGATCTATACCAGATCTACTGTGCTGCGAAGATGAAGGGTGAAATCGATGATGTGCCCGAATCGGAATTGCCCCTTGAGTTTGAATTTAAATCCGAAACCCTGGATGAAAATCTTCCAAATCAGGTGGATTTTCTTTAACCTGGGGGATGGCTGGTGATGCCTTATGTGTTGTGTTCTGATTTTTTATTGCGTGAGGGATGGCTGGTGATGCCTTATTTGTATGATGGCTTCTGCTTCTCCTTCTGATTTTTGCTCGTGATTTTCATTGGGTGAAATCTGATCTGGTTCTGATTTTTGCTGGTTATTTTATAGATTCATGCGATCCCTGTCTGTTTTGCCTTTATTGATGGCCTATGATAATGGTTTTTGCTCGAAAAGTCTAAGATTGATGCAAATGATGACTGAAGATGTATGTTCTTGTCTGAAAATGGTGATGATGCCTATGATGTATGTTCTTGTCTGAAAATGGTGATGATGATGCCTGAATTCTCTGAAACTGATGCCTATGATCTGTGAAATGTCTCAAAATTTGCCAAAAATGATGCCTATGCTGCCTTAATTCTCTGAAAATGATGCAAATGAACTAATACATTCCTGAAATGTAGTTGCTGATTCCTCTAACCTGAGGGAAATGATGCTAATGTTGCCTTTAAACTAAGGGAAATTCTGCCTTTGTTCTTGCTAATGCTTGTTGGGTGATTGGATATGGAATGTTGATAAGTTCATATACTACTCTTGATCAAAGATCCATGCAAATGATGCATTTGTGTGTGCTGATGCAGTTGTGTGTGCTGATGCTTTTTGTGTCATTGCATATGTGAAATGTATGATAAGGACAAATACTACTCTTGATCAAAGATCTATGCAGATGATGCATTTGTGTGTGCTGATGCAGTTGTGTGTGCTGATGCTTTTTGTGTCATTGCATATGTGAAATGTGTGATAAGGACACATACTACTCTTGATCAAAGATCTATGTAGATGATGCATTTGTGTGTGCTGATGCATTTGTGTGTGCTGATGTAGTTGTGTGTGCTGATGGTTTTTGTGTCATTGCATATGTGAAATGTGTGATAAGGTCAGATACTACTCTTGATCAATGTACATTGCAGAAGGTGCAAAAATAAACCATAGGTCAATACTACATCAAAATGATAAGTTTACATTCCAAACAACTGCAAAACAAAAACTATGATGTTGTTTGTCCCTGTAAACTACCTGACTTCAGTCTTCTAAACCCACTTCTTCGAATGCCTTTGAGATAAATCTAGATTGTAGAATCTGTCTTCTACATTGCCATGTGTGTTTAAAAATGCTAAGCTTTCTCTGACAAGCTTTCATCCACCTCAATGCAATCTGGCAAGACCCCTTGCCTTTGCATACTCTCTTTTCCCATATGAGGTATCTTGTAGTTATTGCGTCCTTGCACCTTCATAATCTCATGATAACATCTTTGTAATGTTAGGATAATGTTGTTTAACTTCTCTGATGGATAATTCTTGTATGCTTCTTGCACATTATGCAGTGATTCATCAACATTATTTGCTTGTTTATGATCTTTGAGTGATTGTATGCTTCTAAAGAAGCCAAGGTCATTCACATTTGTGTCTGGACTGTTGGCAGGTTAGTTGATGAGTTGGATGTGAAATCCATCTACTCTTGCTATTGGTTAAAATTCTGGATCACTGTCCACAATATGAGGTTAGGCATTGTCTTGTTGGATGTAGATATGTTTGCCTAGAATATGAACTGGCCACTTGGCTTTAATTGCTGGCACCATCTGCATGATTGTGTGTTGTGATAAGTCAGATACTACTCTTGATCCCTTGTTGATGTTCAGATGCTTTGCTTGTTCTTATGCATAAGCAAACTGATGCAATTTGTGTGTGCTGATGCTTTTAGTGATAAAATGCAGTTGTTAGATGCATATTTGATTGTTAAGTCAGATGCTATGCTTGTCCTTAGTCATAGGCATATGATGCAAATGTGTGTGCTGATGCCTTTTGTGTGAAATCTAATCTGCTTTCACCCCTTGACTGATTCTGTGATGCAGTTTGATGGTTATTTGGTTGTTCTGTGATCTAAAATATGTTAAGTCAGATGCTATGCTTGTCCTTAGTCATAGGCATATGATGTAAATATGTGTGTTGATGCCTTCTTAGTGAAATCTGATATGCTTTCACCCCTTGATTGATACTGTGATGCAAATGCTATGCTTCTTCTTATGTATAGACAAATGATACAATTTCATGAGCAATTTGAAATATATGGAAAATTTAGTACCTCCATGAGTAGTTGATTTTTCATAATTGGCCTTGTAACTGCATGCATTGCTTTGGTTTCCATGGTGCCTTTTTCTCTGTTCATTGAATTCCTTATTGCTGGAACCTCTGTGATAAATGGGAAAAATCCCAAATTTACCATCAAAAATAACAATTCCATCTTGTTCTATTATTGGCCTTGCAATAGCACAATTGAACATTATTTTGCTGATGAACCTCTTTGACTTGCATGCCCTATGTGGCTCTATCTCACCTGCACAAAGGTAGTATCTATCCTTTGTTTTGGAAAGGTAAAACAACTTCTCATCTACATGCACTGTGTTGTGCATTTTCTGAAATTTGATCTTCCCACCCTCAATGATGCTTCCAAGCTGAGAGAGGCTCCAATTTAATCTACACAACTGATTTTCGGGAGTAAGGAAAGATTTTATGGCATTAGTATGTGCCTAGAGCTCCTTCTCCTTGTACCATGTATGAACCAAAGTCTTACTCACTCCCAAATTTTCTACCATTAGCCTCAGTGATGTCCTCTGTAGAACTGAGAGGTTTTTGACCTTTTCTTCATCGAATGGCTTAGTTTTCTTGTGTGCTGACCCCTTTTTCTGGATTGAATATTTACAGGAATTCCAAGAGCCTGTTGAGATTTGGCCCGAGTCCAAACATTCCAAATAGTCTTCAAACTGACCTGAAATGTCTCTGCCGTTGTTGTCTTGGCTCTGTGCTTTAATTTGCCACTAGTGCTGCGTTCAAGTAGCCATTGAGCAATGGTGTTTTGCTCATGTGATGTGAGATCTTTTTTTATCCCATTTTGCTGTACAATTTTTCTGATTTGGATGGTCTGAAAATGATGCAAAAACTGCATGTTTGGCATTATTTATAGGGGTTTTAGTTGGATACTTTAGTTTGAATTTTCCCTCCTTTGTATTTTGATCACATCATTGTGTATATTCAGCATTGTTTAATGAAAAGTAATGTAGTTTTGGCTCCAAAAATTTGGTTTTTGCCTCCAATACTTAATGTTTTTAGCTTCTGCTTCTTTCAATCATTCAAGCAGCAGGTTTTTTTTTTTTTTTTAATTCTTGCTTATAATTTCTGGAAATAAACAGTGCAACAAGAAAAAATGGTGCCTATTGAAAATAATGAGTACCAGTAACAATGACAAAATCAAAAAAGCATTCACACTATAAATGGAATAATCGAAAAAGACTCAAATGTCACTGTATGCAAAAAAAAAAATGAAAAAAAGAAGGCAGAAAAAACTGTTTTTTCGAAAAAAAAACTGTAAAGAAAAAAAAAATGCGTAACATAAAGTTAAGTTTATTCCGTCAACTAAAAATGAAAAAATGCGCAAGACAATACATTTTATTCATCCACTAAAAGTACCTTTTGTTAATCACAAATTTACAAACTAAATGCATAAATTACCACTACCCCTCAAATACACATTTATTCCTTCTCTCACCTACTTTTTCAGTTTTCTTAAAACCCTTGCACACTACCAAATGGGAACAATTAAAAAGGATGGAGGGAGTACTTGTATAGGCACACTTGTAAGTTTTTCTGTCTTATGAAACCATGATATTTTTGTACATGAACTTTTTACGTGTACCATTTTTTTTATCTGTCACTTTTTATTTATTTAAAGTAGATAGCTCATGGCTGATAAGAGGTGTAAGCATGGTCTGAAAGCTATTGTTAATACTTCATGGTCTGATGAGGACCCTACACGGCGGAATTTCAGTTGTCCCAACGCTGAGGTATATGTAGTCTGTTTTCTTTGTTATATGGTATTATTTTTTTAAGAAATTTCACCCACAATCTGAGATAAAAATGTCTGATATTACTATTTTCCAAATTTTACATAAAGATGTTTGTTCCTTTTGTGATTAGATTGATTCAAATATTACGGAAACTCAACGTCAATATATCAAAGAGCTTCGTATTGCTAGGGATATACATCAAGGGCAGCTCGTTCAGCTTAAGGAAGAGCATCGTAAGCTCAAATCAACTGAAAATGCTGCATCGAGCATTGATGTGCAGTACCGTAAGGAGATTAATGATCTTCACCATAGGCTTCAAGCCATGGAGCTTGAGTGTCGTGTTGTCATACAACTCTCAATCAGATATAAAAATAAATTACCAAATAGTGTGAGTTTATTATTTATAGAAATCGTTCCTGAAAAACTTTATCATAAAATATCTTCTAGTTTATAAGCATTTCATGTTTGGTTCTTTACATAAGAGATAGTATTATAAATTTAATAAACATTCATTTTGTTTCTCTTTGTGTCATTTTTACGTACACCAGTTCATTAGTCATACATGAATATAAAATCTATATAATTCTGAATTCTATACATGATCGATGGAATGAAGAGGCAAAGGCAGTCGAGCTTCATCATGCATTGTGGATTCAGTCATACTACTCCACCATTTATCAGATATTCGTCTGAGGTGATGGTTATTAGCAATCCAAATCATTAGTTGAGGAGTTGATACCTGCGGAGGATATAGTCGTAGAGAGAGTCGCAACAGTTAGTGAAGATGTTTTTTGTTCGTTGATAATGTACTATATAATGTGCATTTCTGCATCTACAATTGTACATAAAGGGTAACAATAATAATACATCATTCTTTAAAAAAAATTATTGGGTATATTAACACATTGATTTTCAAACAGGGATCTTCGAAGATTGCACAAAGGAAGATGCATATTTATGTTTTCTACTAAAAAAATTAAAGAATTTATAAAGGCACAAATACATTTTGGAATAGAAATTCATTAATTGACTGATATGACTATTGCTTTGAGAAAATCACCCAAACTAGCACTTTTTTCATATTTTTTTTTGAAATTTAGCACTCCTTATAATTATTTTAAATTTTAGCACTTTCTCTATTTTTTACCATCACATACAATTTGTATTTCTCATCTTATCCTCACCTTCTTATTTTATCTTTAACCTTTTATCTGCTGCTTCTTTCTCTATTCTTCTCGCTTTTCAAACTTTCACTTCCGACTATTTGGAGGAATTATTATGGTAAACTTTTTCACTCTTCCTTCAATTTCATCTTATCTTCACCTTTTCTTTTTTATCTCTTACCTCTTACCAACTTATTCTCTTTCTATTCTACTATGTCTTCTTTAAGGTCTTACATTTCGGCGTGAAATCTTTGTTTTTGGAGCAATATTTCCGGTAAACACTTCTCGCTCTTTCTTCAATTTCGTAGTCTCCTTGACCCTATGCTTATTTTCTTCTGTTTTTAACTCCATTCGTCATTCTTAATTCCTTTTGCCATTTTTACTTATTTCGTCATCTCTTACATTTTGTGTTTTCGATATTTTATGTTTTGGATATGAGTATATATTGGTTTATTAGATCTTCGTTTATGTATTTTTTTCACTGTTTTAGTTAATGTTGTTTTTTGAGTTGCTTACTCCATTTGTCTTTCATTTTTTTGGCTGAAGCATTATTCTAGTTCATATGTGTCGATGTTTTGGTTCCACTGTTAAATTTTGTCCCTTGTAATGGTGTAAATATGTATTTTTCGTTACTATACCTTGGATATTACCTATTTGTGCTGTAACAAAATGTCCCTTATTTTTTTTTGTACAATCTTATTGTTTATCTATCTTTATTGTTTATCTATCTTTGTAACAAAATGTAATTATTTTAGATAGTTGTATCTAAATTTTGTATAAGTTAATAGGCACTTGTATAGGCACACTTCTAAGTTTTTTTGTCTTATAAAACCATGATTTTTTTGGTACTTGAACTTTTTATTTGTACCATTTTTTTATTCAAAGCATATAGCTCATGGCTGATAAGAGGTGTAAGCATGGTCTGAAAGCTGTTGTTAATACTTCATGGTCATATGAGGATCCGTCACAGCGGTATTTCAGTTATCCCAACGCTGAGGTATATGTAGTCTGTTTTCTTTGTTATCTGGTATTATTTTTTGAAGAAATTTCACCCATAATCTGAGATAAAAATTTCTGATTTATGTCTATTTTCCAAATTTTACAGAAAGATGTTTGTTCGTTTTGTGATTGGATTGATCCAAATATTACAGAAACTGAACGTCAATATATCAAATAGCTTCGTATTGCTAGGGATATGTATGAAGGGTAGCTAGTTCAGCTTAAGGAAGAGCATCATAAGCTCCAATTAACTGAAAATGTTACATCGAGCATTGATGTGCAGTACCGTAAGGAGATTGATGATCTTCACCACAGGCTTCAAGCCATGGAGCTTGAGTGTCGTGGCGTTATACAACTCTCAATAAGATATCAAAATAAATTGCCAAATAGTGCGAGTTTATTATTTATAGATATCATTCCTAAAAAACTTTATCATAAAATTTGTTCTAGTTTATAAGCATTTCGTGTTTGGTTCTTTACAAAAGAGATAGTATTATAAATTAAATAATCATTCATTTTGTTTCCCTTTATGTTATTTTACGTACATCAGTTCATTAGTCATACATGAATATAAAATCTATATAATTATTAACAAGTGTTCTATACATGATCGATGGAATGAAGAGGCAAAGGCACTCGAGCTTCATCATGCATTGTGGATTTGGTTATACTACTCCACAATTTATCAGATCTTCGTCCGAGGTGATGGTTATTAGCAATCCAAATCATCAGTTGAGAAGTTGATACCTGCGGAGGATCTACACGTAGAGAAAGTCGTAGCAGTAAATGAAGATATTTCCGGTTCGTTGATGATGTATCATATAATGTGTATTTCTGCATCTAAAATTGTACATAAAGTGTAACAATACTTTAAAAAAAATTATTGGGTATAATAACACATTGATTTTCAAAAATGGGTCTTCGAAGATTGCACAAAGGAAGATGCATATTTATGTTTTCTACAAAAAAAATTACAGAATTTATAAAGGCACAAATACATTTTGAAATAGAAATTCATTAATTGACTGATATGACTATTGCTTTGAGAAAATCCCCCAAACTAGCAGTTTTTTGTTAGTTTTTTAAAATTTAGCACTTTCTCACTTTTTTACCCTCACATACTGTAATACCCCGATCCTTTATAAGTCGTTAAGTTCGTCTTAAATAAGTTTACGTGCCTTAATTATGTGCCTTTGTATAAAAATTTCCGGGAAAAGAATTTTTCTCTTGAAATTACTAAAATGCCATTGAATGACTATATGTGATTTTTATCGTTTCGGTTATCCAAATCGATTGTGTGACGAATTGATTGAGTGTCACAGCCCCAAATCCCGAGGGACGGCAGAAGCCGGGGTGCGACTGGGGTTGGATTAAAGAAGCGGGGAAGAAGGAGGCTAATTGACTAAACATACATGAAAAACATCGATAAACCATGAACAAGACTTGAATATAAATAAGAAAGAGTTAATCCCTAAGGATTACTCGACAAAAGTACAATAAAGAAGCTAAGTTCATATTTACAGACTTAGACTACTGAGTATTGTTCAAAAAGTACATTTCAGAAAGAAATTCAGAGTTTGGCAGCGGAAGGGTTCTAACTAAGCATCCTATCCTTTAACTCAACATCAATCGTCGCCGCTCACTGTCGCTTCAACCTGCACATTTAGAAAACAATGTTTGGCTAAGTACAAACGTACTTAGTGGGCACGATGCCAAAATCATAATCATAAATATAGATAAATATGGCATTTCATAAGCGTAGCTCAACGGAGTTTTATTGAAAGAATCCGTGTCTACTAAACATTTTCTGACTTTTTCTCATAAATCACTCGCGCGAGCATTTTCTGACCAATGTTACGTTCAATCTTGACCAATTCTAATTCACCGTGGCTGGTACCCCTCAACAGGATATCACATACACCACAGGTTACAAAGTGCACTAACTCTGGAAAGCACTTAGAAGCTAACTCAGAGCCGATCGTTAGTTAATCTAATTAGACTAACTCTAAATCTGGAAAACACGAATGTTGACTCAGATAGGTACAAGAGAACTCACATAAAACATAAAACAGTTCATGCCATAATATCACTTTGAAAACACAGATATCAAAGCGATAAAGAAAGATTTTCCGAGCATTGCTCGTTTTATTTTGTATATAAAAGCCCACCTTGATTTACAGAACTTAAAGCAAAAGCTTCCAACTTTGGATCTTCCGTCCTTTCTCTACAGTTGGCTTCCTCCTTCATCGTAAAATAAACATACTTAAAAACGGGTCGTAAAACATAATCGATTAAAGAGAATTGAAGTAAGTTTTAGTTGTTTCATTCTTTAGGCATTTGCACGCTTATTAGATTCGTTTTACTTAAACGGGAAACGAGACTCGTACCAATCTCGTTTAGAACTCGGAAGATCTCATACTCGACTCTCGGGTCAGTAGAGAAGGCAGTCGATATCTTAATATGACTTTAAAGATTATAAGAAACTAAGTTGGAAAGAATCAACTTAGGCAATTTACGTTTTAGTTCATTAAACGATTTATGAAATTTCTCGTTTATTACTTCTTTAACAAAAGGATAAGAGATAAGATCTCAACTGGTTTTCATCACTCAAGGTCCTGTATTTGACTCTAGGGTCAGTAGGGAGATATTCGATAGATAAAACGGTTTAAACGATCGAAAGAAACTAAGTTGCGAACTAAACAACTTAGAGAACAAGAAACTGAATTTTCACTGCGCAGTCCAGTAACTCTGGAGGCTGTCTAGAACAGAGGATTTGGAAACAGGGGATGAGCCCTGTACCACTGGAACGATTGGGATGTCTAGTTCGCACACCAATTTATGGATTACAAATCCGATAAACGAGCTGGAAGTTATTACAGTTTCCGGCGAGAGTCGCAAAACTGCCGTGCAAACCCTAATTGCTTGATAGGTTCGACGTATAACGTCTTAGGTTCGTTCTAAACTCTCGTATTCAATTTTTTTAGAAACTGGACTCTCAAGGCAGTCATCACGTACTTCCGTACGTGACAAACTCCTTCTCAAAACTCGCTCAAAAGCACGACGTTCTAACGTCGGATTTCAACTAACAATTACTAAACCAACAAAAAATTCAAAACGCGTTCTAGTTCTCGACTATAACCACAGCCCATATTATATCAACTCGAAAGCTTATGACGTCAACTAGAAAGTTGTTCTAAATTCCATCATAAACAATAATATCAAAATAGAATTTTCATCCGACTTCTCGATTATTAGTTACGACTAAATGTTCGTCTCTTACGCGATTTTTCAAAGTTGTTGGATTCCGTTCAAATTTTACGACGTTAAACTACGTCTAACGTGAATCACTTTCATGCATGCAAACATATCATAACATCATTATAACTCAACTTATAAGGTGATCTTTATCTCTTATGTTTCATTAAACATTTTTAGAAAATTCTCAATTAAATTCTATAATCAATTAACATTATTTGCAACATAATTCAACCAACAATTCATCACTTAAATCAAACATGTGGAAACCCCTAATTACTCTATAATTTTCGGTTTTCATATAGATATTAAGGGGGTAATTTTCTTCCCCAATTAACTACATTTATTTACTAATCAACCTCTTTTATCATCAATTAATCAATTGCAAAACAATTACCAACTAACATGTATAAAATCCCTAAATTCAACTCAAACCCTAATTGAAATTTCACAAACACATAGGGCTTTTGATTCCTTTTCATTCTAATCACTAATTAAACATCTATTTAACAAGAATCAATCATCAAATGAAGAAAATTAAAAATCCTACTAACATGCCTAAATTTTCGGTATTAATATAGGTATTAGGGTTCTTATTTTTGTTCCATTTTAATCCCTAATTATCCTATCTAATACATCTAATGTCATTATTCTAAGATCAAAATATCCATTCCAATACTCAAATTTTCGATCAAGAATGAAAAAAGAAAAAAAAAATCCAATTGGATAGAATTATAGAGAAGGGAATTACCTTAAGAATTAAAGAAAGATGTATGGAGTTTGATTGGAAGGATTGTGACTTGTGTTGTCACGCCCTGACTCTCGGGGTGCGACTTACGAACAACAACAAACCTAAACAACTAACAACTAACTCAAATAAAGGGAACATGCTCGGGGAAAACAAAGGCGGAATATAAGGCAATCGAATTTGGTTTTCAAAAGCATAAAGAATAATAACCGAGCATCTTAACTTCACTTTGAACGGGAATTCAAACAAGTAAATCATGCTGATGGGAAGGGAATTCCAACAAAAAAAGGAATCATACGAATATATACCTCAATGTAAGGGTTCATGTTCAACAACAACCAAGTTACGAGCCCATCGCTCGGGATTACAAGATAAAGGGGTTACGAATTCAACAAGCATTCAAAGTCTTCGAGCACAACGCTCGGAATCAAAAACATGAATATTAGAGTACTGACATCAACAGACATTAAATCAAAAAGATTGCAGCGGAAATTAGCATCAACTCCCAACACTTGCACGTATGAAGACGTACAAATGCCAGTCCGAAATTCTACCAAACTTAACCAACAAAACCAAACCACACCACCAAGTATCCACGCCATCGCCATCCAGTCAACCTGCATGTTTAGAAACACACGCAGGGCTGAGTACTTCGTACTCAGTGAACACAAGCCAAAACATTTGAATAAAGATGCTTCTTAAAGCTATATCAATTGAACTTGCCTTGCCAAACATCACAAGTATATAAGCAGTTTTGGAAACGGTTTTACTTGTGCATGCCAAAACATTTTTATTTAAAACGGATTGCGCAGTCAAATAACATAATATAATAGCATGTATCATCTATCACAAATAACATCATGTGCCGAGAAGTAGGCCTCCTTCTCAAACACTGTGACCGGCCTAACCGAAGCAAGGCTCACAGTCACCTGAACATATACCACACGTGGGTTCCTGCTTTCACAGGATAATCACATCTTCATAGATGATAACACATACTAACTTCAATAAAATGGCAAGTCAATCACATTTGAAAAACATATCATAATATTCAAATAGCATACTAATTTTCATCGATAGTTTTGGTTCAGAAAAGCCCACCTGACTTCCGAAGAACTAGCTAGGTGGTCTAGGGCTATTTGTCCTCGCTTAACGATCCGTCCGACTCGATCCTTTATAGGTCGACATCGATAGATAAGATATATGAAAGACGGACTCAAAGGCGTTGGACTTAACTGACGGACTTCTATTTGAGTCGTCGCTCTCTTCGTTCTAACTTTTCTAAAAGATCTTACGTTCTCGTCTTTATTTCATTAACTCTATTCGAAAAGGTTAACTCTACTACTTCACATCGTATACTTTTCTCGTTCTAATTAATAACTTCATTATTACAAATTATTACTCGAGCTTTCTTTCAAAGACTTTAGTTCATTTTTAAACTAACAATCAATCATCTATCATACAAATTCAATCATATTTCACATTATAATATTATCATGCATTTAAACACTTATTCAAACATATAAAAAAATCATATAAATCAAACACACTTCAAGGCACATTAACATGCATTCCATTTTGACCTTAAAATCTAACTCGATTATGCAATTCTTTTTATGAAGGCTTAAACTATTAATTCTATCTTTCTTATTTATATAGACAACGCTTCGTTCTACATCTGCTATCTTATAAGGTATTTTATAACTCTTATTTATTTAACAAAAATTCTCTTAGTTTTTAATAAACTCTTTTGAAATTATAATTTCTTGTTCAATTTTAACTTGATTCTCATTTCTTAACTCGAATATTATTCCGTTAATTATTATCTCGGTTTATCTTTTCTTCGCTTGGTTGGAAATAACGTACTCAATTAATTATTTAATTAATCTTCTATTAACTTATCATTCGACATCTTATTTTATTCTCATTTTCTCGGTCAACTTATACGAGTATCTATCTTAACTCGTCTAGCATCTTTTCTTTACTCAAATTAACTTCCTTTTTACTTCTTATCGATTAATTCTTATTAAACTCGGTTTTCTCTATTTTGTTTATTTATTTAATAATTTCTTCTTTATTTATTTTAAACCTTTAAGCTATTTCTTACTTAATAATTTCTTTATCTTTTGATAAACATTTTTATGAATTAACTTACTTTATTATAAAAGATCTTTTTGTTGTATTTTTAGTAAAATTTCAAGTCTTTAAATTTTAATACAAGGTATTTAATTAATAAATCTTTTCATACATCTTTTCATCTTTTATTTAATTAAAAGCTTTTCAATTTTAAGTATTTTTATCAAAACTTCTATCTTTATTCTATATTCAAACTATCATTCATACATATATTGAAATACTTAAACATCCAATTATTTTTATTATTTCTACACTTAATTTCTTTCAAAAATTTAACATGCAATCTCATTTTCTTCACTTAAACATATGTATGATTATACTAACATAACATACAATCATCTCATTGATCAAAACATCACTCAATACATCAACAAAATCAACAAAATAATTTCTCCATTTTCTTCAAAAACACACGGCACTTATGCCTATTTCTATGTAATTTGTTTCTCAATTTTTCATGCATATAATCTCATTACTAACATGATAAAAATAACAATTCAAGCATCAAAATAACAATAACTCAAAAATTCATATTTTTCCTATTTTTCTTCTATTTTTCGGCATTTATTAAATTTTTAGGGTTTTAGTTTCTTTTTCTTCTCTTAATTCATCGATTAACATCTAGTGCTCGATTCTCCTAACGAATTCTTCTCACTCGATTAGCACATGCATATCCTAAGTTTGCCTAAACATAAATTAAATAACATGCATGCATAGATCTTTCCTTTAGGACTTATAGACATACATTTTACAACTAATCAAATGAAATCATACTTAAATAAATGGAAATTCTTCTCTTGGCTCTTGGGATTGAAATGGATGGAAATGGTAGCTTCAAAGCTTGGATCTTGAAAAGAAGAAGGATGTCTTCTTGAATCCTCAAAGAAAAAGAAAGAATATAGGATTAATCATCCATAGGTTTTAGGAATCAAAATAAAGAAAAATGTTGGAAAATTCTTGAATTCAACTTCAAGAACTTGGAAATTTGTACCTTTCTTTGAAAATATGGATGGAATGGATCGAGGATGGTGTTCTTTACTTCATTTCCATGGAGGATAAGCTTGAATCCATGGTTGCATGTGAAGAAAAATCAAAGTGTGTGTGTAGAGAGGGAGTGCCGAGAGTAGAGAGAGTTTGAGAGGGTTTGAGAGAGTTTTTCTTTTGTTTTGTGAGAGAGAGTTTTCGATGGAGAGAGAGAGATGGAATGTTATGAATGAGTTGCTGCATTCCTCTCTTGTCTTAGATGAACAAAATTGAAATCCAATAAAGAGAAAAAGTATACTCGGTTAATTAGACGCTCTCTTAAAGGGATAAAAACTCGGGGTATCACATGTGTTCTTCTTCAAGCTCTTGGAGATGTCTTCAATGGTGGATGATGAAGTGAAGAAGATGAAGAATGGAGGAGTGCAGCCGATTGAGAGAGAGAAGTGGGAGGAAAATGGTTTTGTTTAAATGTTAAAAATACTTGATATGATGAAATGGTTGAAAGGATGAAAAGTAAAGATTATGTGTCATTTAATTAGACATTGTCTACATGCATGTCTTCCACTTAATTAATTAAAAAAAAAAAAAAAAAGTCAGCTGCATGCAGATTTTTTTGGAGGGATATGCTTTTTTCCGGCGCGATCCGACGTTACGGAAATCGAACGACGAAAAACGTTGCTCCGTACAAAATCGTCGCGATTCGATTTGACCTAAAATTCTAACGTACGGAACTTAATCGGAAAATAAATTTACAAAATTTATTTTGACAAAAACTCGGGACGACACAGTCCGAGTTTCGTCTGGAAAACATAAAAACGAACTTTCTCGGGCGTGTTTGTATCGCGATTTCGTGAATGTAAAAATCAGACGGTTTTCCATTCTGAGTTTACGAACTAAAAACTTTTCGTACGTGCTAACCCTAAATACAGTAGTCATCTAGCTGACTTCTGTAATTTATTTTCAGAAATGGATTCGACCGTTAGCCTTAGAATTCAAAAATTGTAAACTTAGGCGTGCAAAGCCATTTATTTGGTTAACTTTAAATTTTAAGAACGTAAGGAATTTACGGGGCATTACATTGAGTATGATTATTTGAGTATGAGTATAAGTTTGAATTTCGGAGAATTCTGAGAAGTTTCGTTTTTGGATGAATAGTAACTTTTCTCGAGTAATCACTATTCATTGAACTTTTCCGAATTTCATCTAAGTTGTGTCTTTTGAGTCTAAAAGTTATTCTAAAAGCTTTTGGATAAGTTTGAGAGTCGTTAGATATTGTCCGAGAGAAAATTTAGTGAAGGACTAGAAAACCCTAATATAAATAGTGAATTCCGACTTTTCTTCGTTTCTAGGAATTTTAAACTGAAAACTTGATTTCTGGATTCCTTGATTTATTTGGTGAAGTTTGACATGAAGTAGAGAGAATTTCGATGTCGAGAAAGAGTTGTGGTGAGTTTCAAATCGTTTGAGAGTTTAATGAGAAATTAGGGATAGATTGCACCAGATAACTTTTTCTTCCGGAGAAAATTATATCGCGTTTTTGACTATTGGGTGCGACTAAAACTAGACTAAAACCTATCCTACTCTCATTAAACCTAACTCTTTCTCACGCTCCCCCCTCTCTCTCTTAATCATCTCTCTTTCTCCACTCTCTCTCCCTCTCTCCACTGACCTCCCTCCCTCTCTCTCTTCTCTCCCCCTCTCGGTAACAACACACACACACACACAAAAACCACCATTGTTGAGCAACCTTCAAGCTCCAAAGATGAAGATAACTTAGCTCCGGATCATCTATCGACTAATCCATTAAGGTATTTGAGATTCTCTTGTCGTAATAATCAATCTAAGACTAGGTTTCATCCATTTCTTTTCCTCTTGAAAATCTGCAGCTTTGCCTAAGGAGATGGAGCTCGACTTTTGCTTGTGTAGATCGTAGAGTTGCGTGGATTGAAGCTTTTGATCGATCAAACCTTTGAGTCTAAGTAAGTTCTTTGATTCTTGTTTGATTCTTGTTTGATTCTAGCAAGAAATCCCCTCTTTTACTCCCTTTTCTGTCACAGCCCCAAATCCCGAGGGACGGCAGAAGCCGGGGTGCGACTGGGGTTGGATTAAAGAAGCGGGGAAGAAGGGGGCTAACTGACTAAGCATACATGAAAAGGCATCGACAAAACATAAACTAGAAATGAATATAAATAAGAAAGAGTTAATCCCTAAGGATTACTCGACAAAAGTACAAACAGAAACTAAGTTCATATTACAGACTTAGACTACAAAGTATTGTTCAAAAGTACATCTCAAAAAGAAATACAGAGATTGGCAGCGGAAGGGTTCTAACTAAGCATCCTATCCTTTAACTCAACATCAACCGTCGCCGCTCACCGTCGCTTCAACCTGCACATTTAGAAAACAATGCAGGGCTAAGTACAAACGTACTTAGTGGGCACGATGCCGACTCGTACTCCTCTCTAGAACGGACCCTGGACGGTCCTGCCTCCATCTACTGTCGGACTACTCCCCACTTTGCGCAGATCTCCTCAAGTGGCGTAAGTGGAGAAGGCAACTCTAACATAGCGGCGAACTCCGCATCGATCTGTCGGTAGTCTCGGTAGTCTGGCCCCTCTCTGTACAGTCTCGTCTCCAATGGTCCCCTGACCCTAACACAAACGTCTGGCACAAACGGTGAAGAGAACCCCAACACTGCGGCTGTCTCAGCGTCAACCTCTACAAAACCCGGGCCTGGGATCAACTCCTCAATCTGCTGTGCAGCCGGTGGTGACTCTGGTGGAACTACCGTCTCTTCGTCCTCCTCTGGCTGCTCTAACTCAGCCTCAGGCTCCTCCTCTAGTACGCCGTCTGGTGGCAACTCTAACAATTCTAAAAACTCCGGGTCTAAGTCCAGCTCCTCAAGCTCCGTCTCGGCTGGAAAGTGACTGTAGGGGATGTGTGGCTCTAAAGGAAGGGGAAGCATATATCTGCTCTAAAGGAAACGCCTGTGCACACACAGGGCGAATCCAGCATAGTTGCTGGTCAGCTCCGTGTCGTCGCCAAAAATCCCCAAAAAGTACCAAGCTGCACGGTGTGCCCATCCGCGCCACTCGTCCGGTAAGTGCACAATCAAATCTAGTATCACCTGGCTCTCCTTGATCAGATGTCTCACTGGGTAGTAGGCTGAAGAAAAATTACTCACAATCTGTCCCACATCCTCTTCTCCGTAGTCTACCTCAAACTCATAGTACTCATCTTGCAACATGTCAACTATGGTACGCTCGCACGAGGCCAAAGGCTGGCTCTTCCGAGCCGTAACACGAGTCCTAGCCATCCTACAAAAGTTTTAAGGTAACACGGATCAGTAACAGGTAGGAAAAGAAAATAACTTATCTTAACGAAAACATAAATTACAAAATGAATATCCCTTATTCAATTGTAACATCGACACTTAAGTCAACCACTTATTAAGACTTCTAGCAATTCAAGAAATTGCACTCAACAACAACATATACATATATATATATATATATACGTAAAAGATTTTATTTTTATTCTTTTTATTTCACCATATTATCATTCATTTTAATTCTTCTATTTCTTTTATTTCTTAACTCACTAACTCTTAACGATTTTTACTTATTAAAACAAAGTATATTTACTTCGTTCATGCTACTTATTCAAAAAGTAACATCCATTTTCAAAAGAATTTGTCGTTTACGACTCTTAATACTCGTACTAATTGTAGTCGTCGCTCAAGACAAAAATATGGAATTTAATTCCATAAAAAGAAAAAGAAATATAACTTAAGTTGTCGTCTCGTTCATATCTTTCTTAATTCGAAGCCAAAAGCTTCTCGAACGTCTACTCGCTCTCTTCTTTTACTAACACGATTTATTGAATTATTTTTATTTATTCTATTTCTTTTCCCTGTTAGGAAATTCTTAGATGACAAGTTCGACTTTGCCGAATCTTTATTCATGTCACTAAACGCACGTGACATTCATCAGAGGAAGTCCTTCTCGCGTTAGGGATCTCCTTTCAAAATCATTTTAAAACAACGTTTCTTAAAAACGTCTAAGTCCTTGAAGAACCAAAAAGTTCTTAAGTTCCACGTCTATGTTCTCATTGAACCGGGAAAATTTCCTAAAATACGACTATATTCTCGTATCCGCATACTTTTTTCATAAAAGAAAAGAAATTATTGCGCACATATTTTCACATAAGATAGTACTTGTACTATCGCATAATCATGTAAGTATAAAAATTATACTTCTATAAAATTTTCATTTTTAAAACACAACTCATTCTCGTCTTCAAAATTTTTATTGAATACTTGCTCATAAATTTTCTTACTTAAAATAAATCTCATTATAAAATTCTTTCACTTTTCCTCGTTGAGTCGACGTAGCGACAAAGAAAGATTTTCCGAGCATTGCTCGTTTTATTTGTATATAAAAGCCCACCTTGATTTACAGAACTTTAAGCAAAAACTTCCAACTTCGGATCTTCTGTCCTTTCTCTACCGTTGGCTTCCTCCTTCATCGTAAAAAAAAACATACTTAAAAACGGGTCGTAAAGATAATCGATTAAAGAGAATCGAAGAAAGGTTTTAGTTGTTTCATTCTTTAGGCATTTGCACGCTTACTATATTCGTTTTACTTAAACGGGAAACGAGACTCGTACCAATCTCGTTTAGAACTTGAAAGATCTCATACTCGACTCTCGGGTCAGTAGAAAAGGTAGTCGATATCTTAATACGACTTTAAAGATTAAAAGAAACTAAGTTGAAAAGAATCAACTTAGGTGATTTACGTTTTAGATCATTTCACGACTTATGAAAATTTCTCGTCTATTACTTCTTTAATGAAAGGATAAGATATAAGATCTCGACTGGTTTTCATCACTCAAGGTCCTGTACTTGACTCTAGGGTCAGTAGGGAGATGTTCGTTAGATAAAACGGCTTAAACGATCGAAAGAAAGTAAGTTGTGAACTAAACAACTTAGAAAACAAGAAACTGAAATTTTACTGCACAGTCCAATAACTCTGGAGGCTGTCCAGAACAGAGGATTTGAAAACAGGAGGTGAGCACTGTACCATTAGAAAGCTTAGGAAGTCTAGTTCGCGCTCCAATTTACGGATCACAAATTCGATAAACGAGCTGGAAGTTATTACAGTTTCCGGCAAGGGTCGCAAAACTGTCGCGAAAACCCTAATTGCTTGATAGGTTTGACGTATAACGTCTTAAGTTCGTTTTAAGTTCTCGTATTCATTTTTTTAGAAACTGGATTCTCAAGGCAGTTATCACGTACTTCCGTACGTGACGAACTCCTTCTCAAAACTCACTCAAAAGCACGACGTTCTAACGTCGGATTTCAACTAACAAGTACTAAACCAACAAAAACTTCAAACACGTTCTAGTTCTCGATTATAACTATAACTCATATTAGATCAACTCGAAAGCTTATGATGTCAACTAGAAAGATGTTCTAAATTTCATCATAAACAATAATATCAACTTAGAATTCCCATCCGACTTCTCGATTATTAGTTACAACTAGATGTTTGTCTCTTACGCGATTTTTCAACGTTGTCGGATTTCATTCAAATTTTACGACGTTAAACTACGTCTAACGTGAAACGTTTTCATGCATGCAAACATCTCATAACATTATTATAACTCAGTTTATATGGTGATCTTTATCTCTTATATTTCATTAACCATTTTTAGAAAATTCTCAATTAAATTCTATAATCAATTAACATGGTTTGCAACTTAAATCAACTAACAAATCATCACTTATATCAAACATGTGTAAACCCCTAATTACTCTATAAATTTCTGGTTTTATATAAATGTTAAGGGGATGATTTTCTTCTCCAATTAACAACATATATTCACTAATCAACCTATTATAACAACCATTAATCAATTGCAATTCCACTATCAATTAACATACAAAAATCCCTAATTTCAGCTCAAATTCTAATTGAAATTTCACAAACACACATAGGGCTTTTGATCCCTTTTCATTCTAATTATTAATTAAACATCTACTAAGCATGAATCAATCATCAAAAGAAGAAAAACAAAAATCCTACCATTTTCCCAAAAAATTCTGCATTCACATAGGTTTTAGGATTCTTGGTTTTGATCAATTTTAATCTCCAATTATCCTATCTAATACATCTAATTTCATTAATCCAAGATCAAATCATCTAAATCATAGCTCAAAATTTTCAATCAAGAAGAAAAGAAAAAGAAAAGAAATTCAAATGGATAGAAATGTGGAGGATAGAAATACCTTAAGAAATAAAGAAGAACTTAAGAGGTTGAATGGATGGATTGATGGCTTGTATGATTTCTTCTTGTTCTTGGAGAAGGCTTCAATGGAGAATGGAGAAGTGGAGAAGATGAAGTTTGAGGGAGAGAGATAGAGAGATAGAGAGGAAATTTGGTTTTGTCTAAGTGTTGTTATGATGATAGGTTTGAAAGACATGAAAAGTAAGGTTTAGGTGTCATGTAATTAACAAGGTCAACATTGCATGTTTGCCACTAATCATGGTGATGTGTCGGCTGCATGGAGGAGTTTTAGAGGGTTACGGGTTTTTCCGGCGCGATCCGACGTTACGGAAAAACGAACGACGAAAAACGTTGCTCGGTACAAAAATCGTCGCGATTCGATTTGACTTACAAATTCTAACGTATGAACTTAATTAGAAAATAAATTTACAAAAATTAATTTGACAAAAACTCGAGACGACAAGTCCGAGTTTCGTCCGGAAAAACATAAAAACGAACTTTCTCGGCGTGTTCGTGTCGCAATTTTATGATTGTAAAAATTAGACGGTTTTCCGTTCTTAGTTTACGAACTAAGAACTTTTCGTACGCGCTAACCTAAATACCGTAGTCGTCTAGCTGACTTCTGTAATTTATTTTTAATAACAGATTCGACCGTTAGCCTTAGAATTCAAAAATTGTAAACTTAGGCGTGCAAAGCCATTTATTTAATTAACTTTAAAAATTTTAAGAACGTAAGGAATTTACGGGGCATCACATCCTACCCCCCTTACGAAAAATTTCGTCCCGAAATTTGCTTACCTTCTGCAAAAAGATGAGGATATCGCTCCTTCATCCTCTCCTCGAGTTCCCACGTGGCTTCTTCTTGCCCGTGATGGTTCCATAGCACTTTAACTATTGGTATCGATTTAGTTCTTAATTCTTGAACTTTTCTATCCAAGATTGATATTGGCTTTTCTTCATAACTTAGGTCAG
This sequence comes from Schizonepeta tenuifolia, assembly GCA_029490685.1. NCBI lineage: Eukaryota > Viridiplantae > Streptophyta > Magnoliopsida > Lamiales > Lamiaceae > Schizonepeta > Schizonepeta tenuifolia. Next base: position 89,280,695 of record CM055955.1, on the reverse strand, counting down.
ATTCAAGAATTACGTCTTGCTGACTAATAACGTGCTTAGGATCGTAAATATATTTTCTCAACTGAGAAACGTGAAAAACGTTATGAACGCTTCCTAGATTTGGCGGTAAGGCCAATTTATACGCGACTGATCCTATTCTCTCGAGGATTTCATAAGGTCCTATAAACCTGGGTCTTAGCTTACACTTAACTCCGAACCTAAGGATTCCTTTGGTCGGGGATATCTTAAGAAAAACTTTATCTCCTGTTTCAAACTCAAGGTTGGTTCGACGATCGTCAGCATACGACTTCTGTCGGCTCTGGGCCTCTTTCATTCTATCTCGAATCTGTCGAACTATCTCAATCATCTCATTGATCGCATTTGGGCCTAGGTTCTTTCTCTCACCTACTTCGTCCCAATAAAGCGGTGATCTACACTTTCTCCCATACAAAGCCTCAAATGGCGCCATTCCTATTGTGGCCTGATAGCTATTGTTGTAGGCGAATTCGACTAAGTGTAGAATTTCTTCCCAATTCGTGCCTCGGTCCAAAACCACTGTTCTTAACATATCGACCAAAATCTGAATCGTTCTTTCTGGCTGTCCATCTGTCTGTGGGTGAAAAGCTGTACTGAAATTTAACTCTGTTCCCAACTCTTTCTGCATCGAAATCCAAAATCTCGAGGTAAACTTAGCATCTCTGTCTGATATTATGACCTTTGGTATTCCATGCAGACGTACAATCTCTCTGACATACAACTGAGGTAGTCTCTCTGATCCATCTGTAGTCTTAATTGGTAAGAAATGAGCTGACTTCGTAAGTCTATCAATTATCACCCAAATCGCTGTGTTTCCTCTTCTCGACTTAGGCAAGCCTGTGACAAAGTCCATAGCTATGCCTTCCCATTTCCAATCTGGGACATCTAACGGTTGTAGCAATCCATACTGTCGTCGGTGTAAAGCCTTGACTTGCTGACATGCTAGGCATCTCTCTATAAACGAGGCAATGTCTCGTTTCATTCTGTTCCACCAAAAGTTTCTCCTCAAATCTTGGTACATTTTCGTACTTCCTGGATGTGCTGTGTAAGGCGTATCGTGAGCCTCACTCAAGATTTCGTTCTTCAATTCGTTGTCGCTGTCGGGAATACAAATCCTGCCTTCGTAAAGTATTGCATTGTCTGGAGCCTCAGAATATCCTTCCGGCTTATCTGTTCTTATCCTTACTCGTAACTTTTCCATTGACTCGTCTTTTCTTTGAGCACTAATGATCCTTTCTCTCAAATCTGATGTAGCTTCTAATGCTGCTATTTGACTTGTTATCATTGCTGGCGTGTCAAGCACTCTGATATCCATCTTTTCGAATTCTCGTACTAAAGTTTCTTCTTCTACGAAAAGACATCCTAACTTCGTTGGAGCCTTGCGACTCAATGCGTCTGCTACCACATTAGCCTTTCCTGGATGGTAGTTAATTCAACAGTCATAATCTTTGACTAATTCAAGCCATCGTCTTTGTCTCATGTTCAGTTCTTTTTGCTCGAAAAAGTACTTCAGGCTCTTGTGATCGGTGAATATCTCAACTCTTACACCATAGAGATGGTGTCTCCAAATCTTTAGCGCGTGCACTACGGCTGCAAGTTCTAAATCATGGGTTGAGTACTCAACTTCGTGGGGTCGAAGTTGTCGTGAAACATAAGCTATCACTCGTCCGTCTTGCATCAAGACACAACCTAATCCATTTTTCGATGCGTCAGTGTAAACCACATATTCCTTGTTTGCGTCTGGAAGTGCTAGTACTGGCGCTGTAGTTAGCTTCTCCTTAAGAGTTTGGAAACTCTTCTCGCACTAATCTGACCATTTAAACTTGGTATCTTTCCTGAGTAACTGCGTCATCGGGCGAGCGATTGTAGAAAATCCCTCGATAAACCTTCTGTAATAACCAGCTAATCCCAAGAAACTTCTGATCTCATTCTGATTTGTTGGTGTCTTCCAGTTGTGCACTGCTTCTACTTTGGCTGGATCCACCTTGATTCCTTCTGTCGATACTATGTGTCCAAGGAACATTACTTCCTTCAGCCAAAATTCGCATTTACTGAATTTGGTGTAGAGTTTCTCAGCTCTTAGTGTTTCCAACACTATCCGTAGATGTTCCTCGTGCTCCGTCTCATTTTTAGAATAAATGAGGATGTCGTCGATGAATACTAGAACAAATTTGTCCAAGTAGGGGTGGAAAACTCTGTTCATAAGGTCCATGAATACGGCTGGAGCGTTGGTCAAACCAAATGGCATCACTAAAAATTCGTAGTGACCATATCGGGTTCTAAAAACGGTCTTCGGTACATCCTCAGGTTTGATCTTGAGCTGATGATACCCTGACCTCAAATTTATTTTGGAGAAGACTCCTGCACCTTTAAGCTGATCGAATAGATCCTCAATCCTTGGCAAAGGATATTTGTTCTTGAGAGTGATCTTGTTCAGTTCTCGGTAATCGATGCACATTCTCATCGATCCGTCCTTTTTTCTAACAAACAGCACGGGTGCTCCCCAAGGTGAAACGCTTGGCCTGATAAAACCAAGATCTAGTAATTCCTATAATTGGATTTTGAGCTCTTCCAATTCCTTCGGTGCCATTCTGTAAGGGGCTTTAGACTTAGGAGCTGCTCCTGGTTCTAAATCGATCGTGAAGTCTACATGACAATCTGGTGGCAATCCTGGTAGCACTTCTGGAAAAACATCTTCATATTTGTTCACAACTTTTACGTCTCGAATGGTCTTCTCGGCTCCTGGTTCTCCAACTAGGTACACAAGATAGGCTGTGGTACCTTTCTTCTTCATGATTTTCATGGCTTGAAGGGCCGATATGATTGGTACACCTCTACCCATTGAAATTCTGTGGAATTCGGTTGGTTCTTTACCCGGTGGCTGAAAAGAAATTTTTCTCTCGTTGCAGAGAATCGTGGCGTAATTCTCTGACAACCAATCCATTCCTAGGATTATATCTACGTCCCACATTATCATAAAATTTAGGTTGTTCGCTATAACCTTATGAGTTCCGATTTCTAGTTCTAGGTTAGAGCAAACATGCGTGGAAGTAGTGATCTCTCCTGAAGGTGTGGCTACTCTCATAGATTGTGCAGCTCTTACAGGTCTGATGTCTAAGTTATCGGCACATGAGCCAGCAATGAAAGAATGCGATGCGCCAGTATCAAACAGTATCTTAATGGGGGTGTTGTGGAGTTTTCCCATACCTGCTAGATTGCCTTTTCCTTTGCGTTGACCGCTTTGTTTGATAGCGCATGCCCTCGCATTTTGTTGCTGCTGTGCATGCTGCTGAAACTGCTGCTGGTTCATAGGCGGCTGCTGCGGTTGTGCTTGGATGGCTCGGAGAGGTACTGCTTGAAGCGGTTTAGGGCAGTCCTTTTTCATGTGCCCCTTCTGTCCACAGTTGAAACAGTTAGGGGTGCCTATTTGGCAGACTCCAGGATGGGTTCGGTTGCACTTCGGGCAAACAGGGATGGTAACCCTCCCTGGGTTATTCGCTCCCTGGTTAAAATTCCTTTGTTGCCCTTGCGGCTGGTTCAGCTGATTATTGCCCTTCCATGGCAAGTTCTGCCTGTTCCTGAATGAACAACCCCGATTGGTTGTTTCCCTGCCGCGGCCTCTTGCTATTGTTGTTGTTGTTGGCAGGTTGTTGATAACTTCTTTTCTGTCCTCCCTGATTATTGTAGCCCTGATTGTATCCTCCGCTACCTCCTCCGTTCCATTTTCTTTTTCCTTGATAGTTGCTGTTGTTGTTGTTGTAGTAGCCTCGATTCTGACTCTGCGCTGGTGTTGGCGCAGTTGGTACAATCTTCTTCTCATCAGGCACGACAGCCTCCATTTCCAGTGCTCTTCCTAGTATGTCTGAATAACCTAGTCCTCCATGACTAGCCAAAGCGATTCCCAATTCATGATGTAAACCTCCCTGAAATTTCCTTGATAACTTCTCCTCAGTGTCAACCAATGTCGGCGCATACCTCATCAACTCACAGAACTTGACGTCATATTCCGTCACAGTTAGCTTTCCCTGCTTTAGATTATAAAATTCAGCCTCCTTCTGTGCCCTATACGTCTTGGGAACGTATTTGTCAAAGAAAATCTCCTTAAACTCTTCCCACGAAAAACGAGCCAGATGCTCAGCAGGTATCACCTTCTGTCTTGTTTCCCACCAGTAATCTGCCGATCCTGTCAATTGGAAAGCGACACACAACATTCTCTCCTCATCAGTGCATCTGAGGAGTTTGAAAATTTTCTCAGTCGACCTCACCCATAGCTCAGCATCGCTAGGGCTTCCAGTTCCATTGAACATTGCAGGGTTCCTTTTGAGGAAGAGATCCTCAATATCTCTACGGGGGCGGTGGTGAAGGTGGTGGTGATGGTGACGGGGGTGGAGATGGGGATGGAGTGATATTCCGCTCATTTCCCTGTTCTTGGTTATTTTCTGGCTGACGTCCACCACGTCCCCTCGGCCTTCCAGGTCTTCGACCTCTCCTGTTGTTAACATTTCTCGGCGGCATTTTCTTTAGTCTAGAGAAGAATTGAAAATTCTCATTTGTTTCCTTTTGTTAATTACACTTGGCACTCACTAGCTTGTTCTCAACTTAATCAAATTCATGGAACAACATATCGAACATAGCTTTGTTATTATTTCATTTATCTTTTAACTTTCGAGTTAAGCTCATTCCTCATTACACGAGTTCATTTAATATTCTAATTTTAATCACTCGATTCATAAGAAATTTTACTTGATTAAAAACCCTTTTTACGGGTCATATATATATATATACATTCAAAAAGAATATTACTTTTGCTTCCAACGAGGACTTATACAAAAAGGGTTAGACTACTATTAGTCTAAACTAGATTGGCTGCCTACTATTTACTGGGTGCACTAACAAACTGCACTCCGTATCTACTAGAGTACTAGAACGGAAACGATTCATAAAATTTCGTATCCGCTAGAGTACTACAAAAATTAACTAGTTACTGATCCGACTCTATACAGGACAAAAGCTACCACTACTACTGATATTTACCCATGTCTATAAAGCACTGCCTAACTAAACTGCAGAAGAAAACCAAAAATTACCCCGAAGTCTGCAAAATCCTAACAACCCTCCACTGGGTCCTTCTCTGGGTCCTCTTCCGGATCCTCCTCCGGGTCCTCCTCCGAATCCTCCTCCGGGTCCTCCTCCTCGAACTCCGAACCAAAAACCAACTCGAGTGCCTGGTCCACCCTCAGAGTAGAACCGTCGTCAAGTGTAAGCAGGGTGGGTGAAGGTGCCTCAGAAATAGTCTCCTCCAAGTCGGAGACCAAGTAGTCCTTACTGATCCTCCTCGCACGCTTCTTCAGGGGAAGAAGGTGCTCAAGAACTAAACCTGAACCCGACTCGTACTCCTCTCTAGAACGGACCCTGGACGGTCCTGCCTCCATCTACTGTCGGACTACTCCCCACTTTGCGCAGATCTCCTCAAGTGGCGTAAGTGGAGAAGGCAACTCTAACATAGCGGCGAACTCCGCGTCGATCTGTCGGTAGTCTCGGTAGTCTGGCCCCTCTCTGTACAGTCTCGTCTCCAACGGTCCCCTGACCCTAACACAAACGTCTGGCACAAATGGTGAAGACAACCTCAACACTGCGGCTGTCTCAGCGTCAACCTCTACAAAACCCGGGCCTGGGATCAACTCCTCAATCTGTTGTGTAGCCGGTGGTGACTCTGGTGGAACTACCGTCTCTTCGTCCTCCTCTGGCTGCTCTAACTCAGCCTCAGGCTCCTCCTCTAGTACGCCGTCTAGTGGCAACTCTAACAATTCTAAAAACTCCGGGTCTAAGTCCAGCTCCTCAAGCTCCGTCTCGGCTGGAAAGTGACTGTAGGGGATATGTGGCTCTAAAGGAAGGGGAAGCATATATCTGCTCTCAAGGAAACGCCTGTGCACACACAGGGCGAATCCAGCATAGTTGCCGGTCAGCTCCGTGTCGTCGCCGAAAATCCCCAAAAAGTACCAAGCTGCACGGTGTGCCCATCCGCGCCACTCGTCCGGTAAGTGCACAATCAAATCTAGTATCACCTGGCTCTCCTTGATCAGATGTCTCACTGGGTAGTAGGCTGAAGAAAAATTACTCACAATCTGTCCCACATCCTCTTCTCCGTAGTCTACCTCAAACTCATAGTACTCATCTTGCAACATGTCAACTATGGTGCGCTCGCACGAGGCCAAAGGCTGGCTCTTCCGAGCCGTAACACGAGTCCTAGCCATCCTACAAAAGTTTTAAGGTAACACGGATCAGTAACAGGTAGGAAAAGAAAATAACTTATCTTAACGAAAACATAAATTACAAAATGAATATCCCTTATTCAATTGTAACATCGACACTTAAGTCAAGCACTTATTAAGACTTCTAGCAATTCAAGAAATTGCACTCAACAACAACATATATATATATATATACGTAAAAGATTTTATTTTTATTCTTTTTATTTCACCATATTATCATTCATTTTAATTCTTCTATTTCTTTTATTTCTTAACTCACTAACTCTTAACGATTTTTACTTATTAAAACAAAGTATATTTACTTCGTTCATGCTACTTATTCAAAAAGTAACATCCATTTTCAAAAGAATTTGTCGTTTACGACTCTTAATACTCGTACTAATTGTAGTCGCCGCTCAAGACGAAAATATGGAATTTAATTCCATAAAAAGAAAAAGAAATATAACTTAAGTTGTCGTCTCGTTCATATCTTTCTTAATTCGAAGCCAAAAGCTTCTCGAACGTCTACTCGCTCTCTTCTTTTACTAACACGATTTATTGAATTATTTTTATTTATTCTATTTCTTTTCTCTCTTAGGAAATTCTTAGACGACAAGTTCGACTTTGCCGAATCTTTATTCATGTCACTAAACGCACGTGACATTCATCAGAGGAAGTCCTTCTCGCGTTAGGGATCTCCTTTCGAAATCATTTTAAAACAACGTTTCTTAAAAACGTCTAAGTCCTCGAAGAACCGGAAAGTTCTTAAGTTCCACGTCTACGTTCTCATTGAACCGGGAAAATTCCCTAAAATACGACTATATTCTCATATCCGCATACTTTTTTCATAAAAGAAAAGAAATTATTGCGCACATATTTTCACATAAGATAGTACTTGTACTATCGCATAATCATGTAAGTATAAAAATTATACTTCTATAAAATTCTCATTTTTAAAACACAACTCATTCTCGTCTTCAAAATTTTTATTGAATACTTGCTCATAAATTTTCTTATTTAAAAGAAATCTCATTATAAAATTCTTTCACTTTTCCTCGTTGAGTCGACGTAGCGACAAAGAAAGATTTTCCGAGCATTGCTCGTTTTATTTGTATATAAAAGCCCACCTTGATTTACAGAACTTTAAGCAAAAACTTCCAACTTCGGATCTTCTGTCCTTTCTCTACCGTTGGCTTCCTCCTTCATCGTAAAAAAAAAACATACTTAAAAACGGGTCGTAAAGATAATCGATTAAAGAGAATCGAAGAAAGGTTTTAGTTGTTTCATTCTTTAGGCATTTGCACGCTTACTATATTCGTTTTACTTAAACGGGAAACGAGACTCGTACCAATCTCGTTTAGAACTTGAAAGATCTCATACTCGACTCTCGGGTCAGTAGAGAAGGTAGTCGATATCTTAATACGACTTTAAAGATTAAAAGAAACTAAGTTGAAAAGAATCAACTTAGGTGATTTACGTTTTAGATCATTTCACGACTTATGAAAATTTCTCGTCTATTACTTCTTTAATGAAAGGATAAGATATAAGATCTCGACTGATTTTCATCACTCAAGGTCCTGTACTTGACTCTAGGGTCAGTAGGGAGATGTTCGTTAGATAAAATGGCTTAAACGATCGAAAGAAAATAAGTTGTGAACTAAACAACTTAGAAAACAAGAAACTGAAATTTTACTGCAGAGTCCAGTAACTCTGGAGGCTGTCCAGAACAGAGGATTTGGAAACAGGAGGTGAGCCCTGTACCATTAGAAAGCCTAGGAAGTCTAGTTCGCGCTCCAATTTACGGATCACAAATCCGATAAACGAGCTGGAAGTTATTACAGTTTCCGGCAAGGGTCGCAAAACTGTCGCGAAAACCCTAATTGCTTGATAGGTTCGACGTATAACGTCTTAAGTTCGTTTTAAGTTCTCGTATTCATTTTTTTAGAAACTGGATTCTCAAGGCAGTTATCACGTACTTCCGTACGTGATGAACTCCTTCTCAAAACTCACTCAAAAGCACGACGTTCTAACGTCGGATTTCAACTAACAAGTACTAAACCAACAAAAACTTCAAACACGTTCTAGTTCTCGATTATAACTATAACCCATATTAGATCAACTCGAAAGCTTATGATGTCTACTAGAAAGATGTTCTAAATTTCATCATAAACAATAATATCAACTTAGAATTCCCATCCGACTTCTCGATTATTAGTTACAACTAGATGTTTGTCTCTTACGCGATTTTTCAACGTTGTCGGATTTCATTCAAATTTTATGACGTTAAACTATGTCTAACGTGAAACGTTTTCATGCATGCAAACATCTCATAACATTATTATAACTCAGTTTATATGGTGATCTTTATCTCTTATATTTCATTAACCATTTTTAGAAAATTCTCAATTAAATTCTATAATTAATTAACATGGTTTGCAACTTAAATCAACTAACAAATCATCACTTATATCAAACATGTGTAAACCCCTAATTACTCTATAAATTTCTGGTTTTATATAAATGTTAAGGGGATGATTTTCTTCTCCAATTAACAACATATATTCACTAATCAACCTATTATAACAACCATTAATCAATTGCAATTCCATTATCAATTAACATACAAAAATCCCTAATTTCAACTCAAATTCTAATTGAAATTTCACAAACACACATAGGGCTTTTGATCCCTTTTCATTCTAATTATTAATTAAACATCTACTAAGCATGAATCAATCATCAAAAGAAGAAAAACAAAAATCCTACCATTTTCCCAAAAAATTCTGCATTCACATAGGTTTTAGGATTCTTGGTTTTGGTCAATTTTAATCTCCAATTATCCTATCTAATACATCTAATTTCATTAATCCAAGATCAAATCATCTAAATCATAGCTCAAAATTTTCAATCAAGAAGAAAAGAAAAAGAAAAGAAATTCAAATGGATAGAAATGTGGAGGATAGAAATACCTTAAGAAATAAAGAAGAAATTAAGAGGTTGAATGGATGGATTGATGGCTTGTATGATTTCTTCTTGTTCTTGGAGAAGGCTTCAATGGAGAATGGAGAAGTGGAGAAGATGAAGTTTGAGGGAGAGAGAGATAGAGAGGAAATTTGGTTTTGTCTAAGTGTTGTTATGATGATAGGTTTGAAAGACATGAAAAGTAAGGTTTAGGTGTCATGTAATTAACAAGGTCAACATTGCATGTTTGCCACTAATCATGGTGATGTGTCGGCTGCATGGAGGAGTTTTAGAGGGTTACGGGTTTTTCCGGCGCGATCCGACGTTACGGAAAAACGAACGACGAAAAACGTTGTTCGGTACAAAAATCGTCGCGATTCGATTTGACTTACAAATTCTAACGTATGAACTTAATTAGAAAATAAATTTACAAAAATTAATTTGACAAAAACTCGAGACGACAAGTCCGAGTTTCGTCCGGAAAAATATAAAAACGAACTTTCTCGGCGTGTTCGTATCGCAATTTTATGATTGTAAAAATTAGACGGTTTTCCGTTCTTAGTTTACGAACTAAGAACTTTTCGTACGCGCTAACCCTAAATACCGTAGTCGTCTAGCTGACTTCTGTAATTTATTTTTAATAACGGATTCGACCGTTAGCCTTAGAATTCAAAAATTGTAAACTTAGGCGTGCAAAGTCATTTATTTAATTAACTTTAAAAATTTTAAGAACGTAAAGAATTTAAGGGGCATCACACTTTTTGTTCGATCAAAATGATCCTCCCATCTAGAAAAATCAAAGCCTCTTGTTCTAGTATGGATTTTTGAGTTATTGAGAGTCTTGATACACAAAAATAGAAGTTAAAAATTGATTCCTTCCCCTCTAGAAAAACTGCCAAAAATTTAGTATATGGGTAGAGTTTTGATTTTTGATTTTGAATATGGTATTGATGATCCTTGTGTATATGTGTGATGATGTTGAAAGAAAAAAAAGATATATATATATGTATGTATGTATGATGAGTACCGAAAATTTTGAGCATATTTGGATGTTTTTATGTTGATGATGCAAGCATGATTTGAATGATGGATTTATGTTCAAGATTATGATTAAAGAGTTTCTATGTTTGTGATTGAATGAGCAAAATGATAAAGTATATATATGGGTGTGTACCGAAAATATATACATGTATGAAGACTTGAAGATTTTATGATATTCTTGATGATTATATGATATTTTTGATGATATAAGTTGATTAATGAGTGATTTGATGATTTAAAGATGGTAGAATAAGTGAATCGAGAAGAATAAAATTTTTAAGAATTTTTCTTGGAAAAATTCGAACCAAATGCGATGAAGAAGGTTGATCATTCTTGATGATACATGTTAGATTTGATTAATGTGATGATTTAATGAAGAAGATAAAGTTAAAATAATTAAAGTTTCTATTTGAAAATTTTAAATCCGAGTAAATACGAAGAAGTTGTCGAGTAATGAAAGATCGAGTTTAACTAAAGAACGAGAAATTTTATAAAGAAAAATGAAAAATAAGAAAAAATAATCGAGTTAGTAAGTAATTAGAAGTGATTAAAATCATTTATCGAGTTTAGTAAAATTTCCGAGTGATGACACGTTTTACGGAAAAAAAGAAGACGAAAACGTTATTTTGTAAAATTTTAATAAGAGTTTCGGATTTTATTTCCGATTTTATAATTAAAAGTCTTAAAATTAATATAAGAGAAATGAAACTAATTTCATTTAAATTTAATATTTTTTATTTATCTAAAGTTAGAACCGAGTAGAGTCGAGTCAGCATGAATCAATAACCGAGTCTTGAATGAGTAATCGAGTTTATAATTATGATTAATTAAAATTCATATAATTTTCTAGAATTTTTCTAGAATATTTATTATATTTGGAAAATATTTCTTTTTCCGTCTATTTATCGAAGTCGATCGTTTACCTGTTTGTGAATGTTCGATTCTTGATCTAAAAGATTGTTTGTGAATGATTTTGTATATTAGAACCCGAGAATTAATCTCGTCATTTTCTGAGATCGTTTAACTCGAGAAATTGAGAAAAACGAGATGTGTGATGTGAATAGTGATTTTCTGTCTTTATTTGATTATTTAATTAATAAAATAGTTAGATATTTTTGAGTTAAGTAGAAGTCCTTCAGCCGAGCGTTAAAGTTAGTTACGTTTTTCGAATAAGTAGTCTCGCCCTTATAAGATATTATTCTTGAAGGAACGAATGGGAGTTAGAAATAGTCAGAGAAGAAGAAAGGAAGCTACCCCGATAAACCCTAGCAGTCAGGTGGGCTTTTTAACCGAAACCAAAGTGATGAATGTGATTATTATTATCATATTATGTGAGTTTTTAAATTAATTGACTTGCCATTTTATCCGAGTTTCGGTATGTTTAATCATCTACTTGAGTTATTATAATTATCCTGTGTGAGACAAGGACACACGTGTTGTTATTAATTGTTTGACGTGATTGTGAGCCTTACTTGGGTTGGGCCGATCACAGTGTTTGAGAAGGAGGCCAACTTCTCGACACATGAGATTATGTGGTAGATTGATTCATACCTGCTATTCAAATTATATATGTTGACTGCGCAGTCGTTTCAAGAAAAGAAAATATTTTGCATGCACAAGTTAAATGTTTTAAAACTGTACTAATTCTTGTGATGCAGTGACAAGGCAAGTTCAATTATATAGCTCTATCGAGCAAAGTTTAGATTATTTTGGCATGTGTTCACTGAGTACGAAGTACTCAGCCCTGCATGTATTTCTAAACGTGCAGGTTAGCAAGATGATGATGGTGGATGGTGCTCGGCAGTGTGATTATTTAAATAAGAGTCGAGTCTTCTTTTGTTTAAGCTTACAATTGCATATCTTCATATATGTAATTGTGGGACTTGAGTTAGTTATTCCGCTGCATGATAAACAACTTTATCTGTTTTAAATTTTAAAACTCTGATATGGTGTCGATATAATGATCTTGATGCTCGAAACTATTCTCCGTATTTCCTTTTGTTCTACTTGACTTGGACTTGAGAGATTTAATTTCATTCGACACTTTAATTATTTATTTATGCTCGTTGTTTGAGATTAGAATTGGAAGCATGTTCTATTTGTTATCGCTTTCAATCTATATTCCCTTGTTCCTGAGCATAATCCCTTATCGAGTTATATTTATATTCGAGGTTTCACCTCACTGCCCAATAAATTCTAGTCGTCTTTATACACCAGATTTCACGGTCGTGACACATACAATTTGTATTTCCCATCTTATCTTCACCTTTTCTTTTTTATGTCTTACGTTTTACCAGATTATTCTCTCTCTATTCTACTCTCTCTTTTTTAAGGTCTTACATTCCGGCGTGAGATCTTCATTTTCGGAGCAATTTTTCCGGTAAACACTTCTCGCTCTTTTTTCAGTTTAGTTGTAATACCCGGCGTTTCTTTTCCGTCGAAAAATAAAAATCTTCTAAGAAATTAAGGCTTTGCACGGTGAAATCCGTTTTTGAAAATAAATTCCAAAAGTCAGTCGAATGACTACTGTATTAGGGTTTACGCGTACGAAAAATTTTTAGTTCGAGAACTCGGATTGAGAAACCATCTGACTTTACATTCATTTATTTCGCGATGCGAGTAAGTTAGTAAAAATCAGTTTTTATTATTTTTCAGGACGAAATTTGGACTACGATGTCCCGAGTTTTTATCGGTTTTTTAAAAACGAACCGTCCTTTCCGACTAAGTAAAATATTCCGGAACTAATGGTAGTATCCATTTTTGTCAATAATATGTCCGTCTAATAAAGTAATTGTTCGTTTTAGTTTACAGTGTTAGATCTGGAAAGAAATTAGATTTATAATTAATATCTAGATATTTACCAACTTAAACCTCCTTACTATTCTATAAATAGCAAGTTGTCTTCCATTTTTTCTTCCCTTTTCTCCCCAAAACACCATTTCCTCTCTCTCTCTCTCTCACCATTGAAGAGTTCTTCAAGTTCTTCAAGCTTTCAAGCTTCATATCTTGTTCATTCACCGATCGATTTCAATTCCGATTGCATATTTATTAAGGTAAGAGCTTCCTCTTCATTTCTATCCGAACAAAAATTCATTCCTTTAATTCTTACAAATTTCGAATTTCATAAGAGGCATAGGAATGATGTTCTAAGTTTTATTTCATATTATTTTGATGTTAGAAGTAAGAATCCATGGTGGAAATCGAGTTAGAATCGTGATAAGTATTTATTTGGAATTTTTGAAGATTATGAGGAACATTTCGAAATTTGCTGCACTCTTGAAGAGTTTTGGATGTTATTTTGATGTATTTGAGATGTAGAGAGTATGTAGTTGATCATATGTTTATGATAGATTTTGAGTATAAGATGATTAAGTGAAGAAAATGAGGTTTTAATGTGAAAATCGATGGAAATGAGTTCATAAAGGTTTAGTGTGTGTTCTTGGTGTTCTTGGCTAAGAATATGAAGATTTGAATATGAATAAAATTATTTATAAAATAAATTAATTAATTATTAAATTAATTAATTATTAATTTTTGAAAATAATAAAATAATAAAAAAAATAATATTAATAAAATTGTAATACCCCGGAAATTCGTACTGACTTTAAAATTCAAAAATTTAAAATAAAAATGACTTTGCACGCCTAAGTTTACAACTTTTGAATTCTAAGGCTAACGGTCGAATCCGTTATTGAAAATAAATTACAGAAGTCTGCTAGACGGCTACTGTATTTAGGGATAGCACGTACGAAAAGTTTTTAGTTCGTAAGCTAAGAACGGAAAACCGTCTAATTTTACGTTTACAAAATCGCGATACGAACACGTCGAGAAAGTTTGTTTTTTTTATGTTTTTCTGGACGAAACTCGGACTATGGCGTCCCGAGTTTTTGTCAAAATAAATTTTGTAAATTTATTTTTCCAATTAAGTTCATACGTTAGAATTTTAAGTCAAATCGAATCGCGACGATTTTTGTACCGAACAACATTTTTCGTCGTTCGTTTTCCCATAACGTCGGATCGCGCCGGAAAAACCCGTAACCCTCTAAACCTCTTCCATGCAGCCGACACATCACCACTTAGGTGTTAGTTAATTTGCATGTTGACCTTAATAACCTAATGACACCTAAATCCTTTACTTTCCATGTGTTCAACTTTTCATCATAACAAAGCTTACACAAAACAATCTCATCTCTCTCTCTCTCTCACACTCTCTCTCGGAAATTCTCTCTCTCTCTCCCTCAAACTTGATCTTCTTCATCATCCATCCACCATTGAAGACCTCTCAAAGCTTGAAGAAAGAACACAAGTCCTCAATCATCCATTCAAACACCTTACATCCTTGGTTAAATCTTAAGGTATTTCCATCCTCCACAACTTCATCCAATTAGATTTCTTTTTCTTCTCTTTTTCATCTTGATCGAAATTTTTGAAGTTTTGAAATGGATGTTGTGATCTTAGAATAATGTAATTGGATATGTTAGATAGATTAATTAGGGTTTAAAATTGATCAAAACCAAGAATCCTAAAACCTAGGTAAATGCAGAATTTTTTGGAAAAATGGTAGGATTTTTAATTTTCTTCTTTTGATCATTGATTCATGCTTAGTAGATGATTAATTAGTGTTTGGGATGAAAAAGAATTGAAAGCCCTATGTGTTTATAGAATTTAAATTAAATGTTTGAGTTGAATTTAGGGATTTTATGCATGTTAGTTGTTTTTGGAATTATAATTGATTAATAGTTGTTATAATAGGTTGATTAGTATATAAATGTTGTTAATTGGAGAAGAAAATCATCCCCTTAACATCTATACAAAACCAGAAATTTATAGTGTAATTAGGGGTTTTTCACATGTTAGACATAAGTGATGAATTGTTAATGAAATATTGATGCAAATCATGTTAGTTGATAATAGAAATTAAATAAGAATTTTCTAAAAATGTTTAATGAAACATAAGAGATAAAGATCACCAAATAAACTGAGTTATAATAATGTTAAGATGTGTTTACATGCATGAGAACGGTTCACGTTAGACATAGTTTAACGTCATAAAATTTGAACGAAATCCGACAACGTTAAAAAAATCGCGTAAGAGACGAATGTCTAGTTGTAACTAATAATCGGGAAGTTGGATGAAAATTTTAATTTGATATTATTGTTTATAATGAAATTTAGAACATCTTTCTAGTTGATGTCATAAGCTTTCGAGTTGATCTAATATGGGTTATAGTTATAGTCGAGAACTAGAACGCATTTGGATTTTCTTTGTTGGTTTAGTACTTGTTAGTTGAAATCCGACGTTAGAACGTCGTGCTTTTGAGCGAGTTGAGAAGGAGTTTGTCACGTACAGAGATACGTGATGACTGCCTTGAGAGTCCAGTTTCTAAAAAAGTTAAATACGAGAGCTTAGAACGAACCTAAGACGTTATACGTCGAACTTATCAAACAATTAGGGTTTCCACGGCAGTTTTGCGACCCTTGCCGGAAACTGTAATATCTTCCAGCTCGTTTATCGGATTTGTGATCCGTAAATTGGAGTGCAAACTAGACTTCCTAAGCTTTTTTTTCGGTACAGGGCTCACCCCCTGTTTCTAAATCCTCTGTTCTGGAAAGCCTCCAGAGTTACTGGACTGTGCAGTGGAAATTTCAGTTTCTTGTTTTCTAAGTTGTTTAGTTCACAACTTAGTTTCTTTTGATCGTTTAAGCCGTTTTATCTAACGAACATCTTCCTACTGACCTTAGAGTCAAGTACGGAACCGTGAGTGATGAAAACTAGTCGAGATCTTATATCTTATCCTTTCATTAAAGAAGTAATAAACGAGAAATTTCATAAGTCGTGAAATGAGCTAAAACGTAAATCGCCTAAGTTGATTCTTTCCAACTTAGTTTCTTATAATCTTTAAAGTCTTATTAAGACATTGAATACCTTCTCTACTGACCCGAGAGTCAAGTATGAGATCTTCCGAATTCTAAACGAGATTGGTACGAGTCTCGTTTCCCGTTTAAGTAAAACGAATCTAGTAAGCGTGCAAATGCCAAAAGAATAAAATAACTAAATCTTTCTTCGATTCTCTTTCTTCGATTATCCTTTTTACGATCTGTTTTTAAGTATGTTTATTTTATGATGAAGGAGGAAGCCAACTGTAGAGAAAGGACGAAAGATCCAAAGTTAAAAGCTTTTGCTTATAAGTTCTATAAAACAAAGGTGGGCTTTTATATACAAATAAAACGAGCAATGCTCGAAAAATATTTCTTTATCGCTTTGATATCTGTGTTTTCAAAGTGATATTATGGCATGAACTGTTTTATATTTTTATGTGCGTTCTCTTGTACCTATCTGAGTTAACATTCATGTTTTCCAGATTTAGAGTTAGTCTATTCTAGATTAACTAACGATCGGCTCTGAGTTAGCTGCTAAGTGCTTTCCAGAGTTAGTGCACTTTGTAACCTGTGGTGTATGTGATATCCTGTTGAGGGGTACCAGCCACGGTGAATTAGAATTGGTCAAGATTGAACGTAACATTAGTCAGAAAATGCTCGCGCGAGTGATTTATGAGAAAAAGTCAGAAAATGTTTAGTAGACACGGATTCTTTCAATAAAACTCCGATGTGCTACGTTTATAAAATGCCATATTTATCTATATTTATGATTATGATTTCGGCATCGCGCCCACTAAGTACGTTTGTACTTAGCCCTGCATTGTTTTCTAAATGTGCAGGTTGAAGCGACGGTGAGCGGCGACGGTTGATGTTGAGTTAAAGGATAGGATGCTTAGTTAGAACCCTTCCGCTGCCAAACTCTGTATTTCTTTTTAAGATGTATTTTTGAACAACTCAGTAGTCTATGTCTGTACATATGAACTTAGTTTCTTTTTGTACTTTTGTCGAGTAATCCTTAGGGATTAACTCTTCCTTCTTTATATTTCAAAGTCTTGTTCATAGTTTATCGATGTTTTCATGTATGTTAAGTCAATTAGCCCCCTTGTTCCCCGCTTCTTTAATCCAACCCCAGTCGCACCCCGGCTTCTGCCGTCCCCCGGGATTTGGGGCTGTGACAGAGTGGTATCAGAGCGGGCTTCCTACTCTGATTATGAGTCATTCCTTCTAGTATAAGTTAGTGTGAGTCATTCTTTCTAGTACGAGTCATTCTTTGAAGTAATATCATAAAGTGGTATTTGTATACAAGTCTTTCTCCGAGAAATAATATAGAGTATTTGTTCGTACTCTATATTGAGTCTTCTTTCAACTCATGAGACATGGTATTTGTGTATACTTTGGATCAGAGTCGTCTTTCCAAGTATAAGATAAGAGTTAGACTATGATGTTAAGATTGAGAATGTAGAAGTCAACTTAACTACCCGCTACGTCGACTCAACGTGGAAAAAAAATATATAAGGAAGGAATGTCAGTAGTTTAATTTCTTTTCAATAAGGAATTTCGAATAATTATTTCCCAAGTATAAGAATTTATACTTGCTTGTTTATGTGATTATGTGATAGCACTAGTGCTATGTTATGTGAAATTATCTGTGAAATAATTTCTTTTGTTTGAAAATATTTTTGATGCACAAGAATTTAGAAGGATTTTAGGGATTTTCCCGGATTATGGAAAACGTAGACTTGAAAACCTAAGGTTTTTCCGGCTCTTTAAAGAACTTAGACGTTTTAAGAAATATTAATTTCAAATGATTTTGAAAGGAGATTCACAACATGGGAAGGACTTCTTTTGACAAATGTCACGTGCGTAAAGTGACATGAATAAAGACTCGACAAGAGTTGATCTTTGTTATAACTCCGATATGAATTTCCTTCAAGGAAATGAAATGAATAAATAAAAAGGTAAATCGTGTTAGTAAACGAAAGGAACAAGTAGATGTTAGAGAAGCATCAGCTTCAAAGTAAGAAAGATGCAAACGAGACAGAAGTTCCATGTGATTGAGGGACTGTTATGTGGACCTGATCAACCCACATAATAAGGAACTCAGTAATATGGGTCTTATGCCCCGTGAGCAAACCCTATTTTAGTATGGTATAAGTGTTTTAAAAGAAATTAATAATGCTTACGTATAAGTAACATGAAACGTCGTCGTTCCAATTCGTTCCGTTTTTTTTAACGGAGTTCGCTTTGTTAAGTTTTGGGAAGCAGTATGTTTTATTATTAAGAAACAAGCACGAAGCTTGATTAGAATTCTTTCTACGAATGTTCAAATCAGACAACGTTTAGAACTTATGTTCTAAAGCCTTTCCCCAGATAAAAGTCTATTCTTCTGATGGAATTTAATTTTATACTTCATTCTCGAACGAAGAATACAACTAGTACGAGTATTAACTTTCTTTGGGAATAAATGTTACTCTTGAATAAGTAACATGAACAAAGTGAACACGCATTGTCTTAATAAGTAAAATTGTTAAGAAATTTTCTTCAAGAATGGAAATAATGAAGATTTATAAATAAATAAAAGTTATAAGAAAATAAATGGTTAATAAGATAGGGAATGGGAATAAAATCTCGAAATTTTATTTCTATATATTGTGCGTACGAATGCAATTTTCTGTGAAAATTTCTAAAATGTCTAAGATAAGATGGTTTGACTAAGTATGGTGTTATTACAATTGAATAAGGAATATTCATTTTGTAATTTAAGATTTTTCGTAAGATAAGATATTATCCTACATGTTACTGGTCCGTGTTTCTTATAAAAAAAAAAAAAAAAAAAAAAAAAAAAAAAAAAAAAAAAAAAAAAAAAAAAAAAAAAAAAAACTTGTAGGATGTCATCCAGTAGTGATTTGACTCAGGGGAGTCAATCTCCACCGCAGCGGACTTGGGAAGGTCAGCTAGTAGATAGGTTTTGGGATTATGGGGCAAACCCGGGACACGACGTAGGGCAGAGGATCAGTTATTCTTCGACGGTTTACTACTTCGCCCGGCGTTGGGTTACAGAGGCTCAGGCTATCATGGGTTTGGTTAGATGTCTACCAGAAGAAGGGCGTGGTTGGGCAAACGACACGACATGGTACCATCTTGGAGTTTTTGGTGACGACATAGAGTCGACAGGGAACTATTATGGATTTGCTTTAGAGGTACACAGTCGCTTCTACCTGAGCAGACACATGACAGCATATCCAGTTCAGGAGCATCCCCCCCTACACTCACTACCCAGCAGATTCAGAGTCAGATCACGAGGGGATGGATCCAGAGTTTATCGCACAGTTGGAGATTCCTTCGGTGATGATACCTAGCATGGGCACAGAGGAATTAGTTGCAGGGACAGTTGATGGTTTAGGGTTACCTGCTCCTATCCTACAAGGGCCTTCCGTGAGAACTCAGGGACCATTCGAGTCAGGACTGGAGTACTTAGACACAGACACAGAGCTTGCCGCCCTGTTACAGTTTCCATCTTCTTACAGACCCCTTGACGAGATTTGCGCGGAGTTGGCTAGAGTTAGGACAGAGTTTGAGGCAGGACCGTCCAGGGTCCGTTCCAGGGAGGAGTACGAACCCAGTGCACTTTTCGACCCCCTTCTACCTCCGAAGAATCGGGCGTCAGTGACCTGCTGGGACTACTTAGTATCGGATAGCGAGACGACAGCTTCGGATGTGCCTGCACCACCATCACTTACCCTTGCAGACGGCACTACATTGAGGGTCGACGAGGCGCTCCAGTTTACCTTCGGTTCAGAGTCAGATGATGAGGACCCAGATGAGGAGCCAGAGGAGGATACCGAAGAGGATACTGATGAGGACCCGGACGAGGATCCTGAGGAGGATCAGGCCGCAGAGGGTGGTGCAGATTAGACCGCAGTTAGACGAACGAAGCATCAGGGACGCGCAGTAGTATAGCAGCCCTCTGTTATGTACATAGTCGGATCAGTAACTAGATAGTTTTTGTAGTACTCTAACGGATACGAAATTTTTATGGATCGTTTCCGTTCTAGTACTTCTGGTAGTACAGCAATGTAATATGTTAGTGCATCCTGTACAGGTAGGAAATCAGCCTAGCTTAGACTCGTTGTAGTCTAGTTTTGTATAAGTCCTTGTTAAAGGCAAAACTAATATTCTTTTTGATGTATATAAATATACATGACCCCAAAAAGGGTTTTTAATCACAAGAAAGTCCTTTATGAATCTTATAACTAAACCAGATTATCAAATGAACTCGTGTAACGAGTGCTTTTAATTTAACCTTGGAGGTTAAAAGTTGAAAGAATTAGAATCAAAGCTAATTCGATATTTCCGTATACGTGAAGTTGTTAAGTTAAAAAAAAAATTAATAAGAGAAAGAAGATTTAAAAGCAAATACTAACAAGGAAATTCTTGTATTCTATAGTTCAGAAATGTCGCAGAAAGTCATTAACAACCTAAGAGGACCCGATAGTCATAGAAAGTCTGACCAAGGTCAAGAGCAACGCATAAGGGAAGGAAGGCAGAAATATCCAGGAACTTTTTCACATTCCCAACCTTCTCAACATCATAGTATGACGAACTTATTCTTCGAAAGACAACCACCATCTTTCAATGGGTCTGGTAACCCAATGGAGGCCGAACGATGGATACACGCTATAGACAAAATCTATGAGATAATTAGACCTAGCAATGAGGAGCGCCTAGCATATGCCGAATATCAGCTAACCGGACCAGCTAAATATTGGTGGGAGAATAGGCAAAGAGTTATGACTGAAGAGCAAGCGGCTCCAACTACTTGGAATGATTTTAAGAAGGCATATCATGATAGGTATGTACCCAAAAGAGCCGAGCTTGAGGAGGAAATAGCCAGGAAGCTTCAGGGAGAACTTAAATACGAACTGGGAATAGCAGTGGCCAGAAAGAAAGGATTGAGTTATGAAGAACTACTAGAACGAGTTTGTGAGATAGAGGCATTAGTGCCTAATAAAGGAAAAATGGTAAAGTCCACACCAGTACCAAACGAGACAGCAACCCAAGACCCTCCCAACAATAAGGTTAATCATAAGGGAAAATGAAAATGGGAAGGGAATAGCAGTGAGTGCTACCAGAGCCGCAATAACAAGGGGAAAAAGAATAGGATTCGGCAGAATTATCAGCAGCCAGGAAAAGGAAGTAAGGATGGAAAGAAAGTAGGGCAGCAAAGGAATAGAAATCGGGGAAGAAAGCAACTAGAAAGGGTTCACATTCCAATTTGCTCCAAATGCAATAAGACGCACCCTGGAATATGTCAAGCAGGCACTAACAACTGTTTCAACTGTGGATATGAAGGACATATGAAGAAAAATTGCCCAAACCCACCGATGGCAAATAATGTATACCAACCCAAACACCTCCAAATTCTGAGAAATACCCAAGAAGGGATCTTTTCTCCAGCTTGCCCTAGGTGTGGCAAGATACATCCCGGTATATGTTTAGCAAAGTCTGATGTGTGCTTCAATTGTATGAGCGAGGGACACGTTAAGAGGTATTGCCCAGAACGGAAGCAGGCAACAAAACAGAAACAGGAAATTTCTGTATGTTCTGAATGTGGTAAGAGGCATGAGGGTGTGTGCCTAGCAAACATGAATAGATGTTTCTTATGTGGGATGCTGGAGAATATAAGTGAGGATTGCCCAACACGGTTTCAAATGATAGTACCATATCAGTACGGCCAGCCTGAGTCATTGATTACAGCTCAAATCCAGTCTCAGGCACAACCGTTACAACCACAACAAAATATAGGAGCTTACATGATAGGGCAAGGAAAGCAGCGTGAAGGAAAGGGGAAGCTGGCAGGTATTGGACGAACCTTATAATTAATCTGTCATAGCTAAACCCATTTTAGGGCGTTATAATTATTTCCTTAGTACTTATTGATATTTTAGGGATAGAACTAGGACGCGCTGGCTACGAACTAGGGAGAACTACACTTTAGGAAGAACGATAACCTCAGAGAAATTATTTCCTTAGTTTCGTCGAATATGGAATTTAGATCTAGGGTCTTTTAAAAGTGATAACAAACAATCGAACAGTGATATGATGTTCAACATATTGTTTTTATATATATAATTTTAGAAATGAACTAGTTGTTTGAGAATTACATCATGATTCTCTACAACGAGAGAAAAATCTCTTCTCAACCCCGATTAGAGAACCAACAGAACTCTATGGAATTTCGATGGACATAAGGATACTGATAATATTCGCCCTACAAGTCAAGAAGTCAATGAAAATGAAATATACAATCGTTTATCTCGTGAACCTAGTTGGAGATCCCAGAGCCAACAAGACTTTTGAACGTGGGAATTAGGAACGTGTCACGCCCCGACTCTCGAGGTGCGACTTACGAACAACAACAAACCTAAACAACTAACAACTAACTCAATTAAAGGGAACATGCTCGGGGAAAACAAAGATGGAATATAAGGCAATCGAATTTGGTTTTCAAAAGCACAATGAAATAATAACCGAGCATCTTAACTTCACTTTTAACAGGAATTCAAACAAGTAATTCATGCTGATGGGAAAGGAATTCCAACAAAAAGAGAAAGCATACGAATATATATATATCAAGATAAGGGATCATGTTCAACGACAATTCAAGTTACGAGCCCATCGCTCGGGATTACAAATTAAAGGGTTACGAATTCAACAAGCATTCAAAGTCTTCGAGCACAACGCTCGGAATCAAAAACATGAGTATTAAAGTATTATCATCAACAGACATTAGATCAAAAGGATTGCAGCGGAAATTAGCATCAATACCCAACACTTGCACGTATGAAGACGTACAAATGCCAGTCCAAAATTCTACTAAACTTAACCAACAAAACCAAACCACACCACCAAGTATCCACGCCATCGCCATCCAGTCAACCTGCATGTTTAGAAACACACGCAGGGCTTAGTACTTCGTACTCAGTGAACACAAGCCAAAACATTTGAATAAAGATGCTTTTTAAAGCTATATTAATTGAACTTGCCTTGCCAAACATCACAAGTATATAAGCAGTTTTAAAAACGGTTTACTTGTGCATGTCAAAACATTTTCTTTAAAACAGACTGCGCAGTCAAATAACATATAATATAACAATATGTATCATCTATCACAAATAATCTCACTGTGCCGAGAAGTAGGCCTCCTTCTCAAACACTGTGACCGGCCTAACCGAAGCAAGGCTCACAATCACCTCAACATATACCACACGTGGGTTCCTGCTTTTCACAGGATAATCACATCTTCATATAAATAGATGATAACACATACTAACTTCAATAAAATGGCAAGTCAATCACATTTGAAAAATCATATCATAATATTCAATAGCATAACTAATTTTCATCGGTAGTTTTGGAACTGCCTCGATAGCTTTCATCTGCGACAGCTGGAACTGGTTTGGTCTTCCGCTTCTAAACCCTTGTTGCTTACTTGGGCACTGGTTCGAGAAATGACCAGGCTGACCACAAGTGTAGCAAACGTTGCTTCCACTTTTACAAACGCCTTGATGCATCTTTTCGCATTTCGCACAGGGAGGAAATCCTAAAGGTCCGATGGGTAGGTTGCCTCGGTTCGTTTGCGGTGCCTTTCCCTTCTGTGGCTGCGGTTGGCTCTTTCTTTGCCACTGCTTCTTGGTTGGTTGGTTTCCACTATTCCACTTCCCTTTCCTCTTTTCGTATTGGCCGAACTGGGGTTGTTGAGCAGACGTGGTCGTGATCATCTGGTTTTGGGGCTGGGGATTCGCTGGGGGTTGCGATCCTTTTTCCGGTTGCATTGCTAACTCCATATCTAAAGCTCGGTTTAAAGCTTCAGCGTACGTCAAACCACTTTGGCTGGCGAGAACCACTCGAATATCTTGCCTAAGTCCTGCTCTAAACAACTCGCACATCTTCTCGTCGGTGTCGACCATATCGGGCGCAAAACGGGCTAACTCGCAAAATTCCCGGTCGTACTCAGCTACAGATCTTTTTCCTTGCTTCAGATTGGTAAACTCGTTGGATTTCTGCTTACGGTAACTTCTTGGCACAAACTTTTCATACAACGCTTCCTTAAACTGATCCCATGACAACTCTTCGCGTTCTTCGGGAGAATACATCCTTTGCTTTGTCTCCCACCAATAATCGCTTGTTCCTTTAAGCTTATACGCCATGCATTCCAAACGCTCGCGATCGGAACAACGTAGGAAACAAAAAATTCGCTCTACAGAACGAATCCAGTCTTCGGCATCAGCCGGACTGCCTTTACCGTCGAACGTCGGGGGATTTTGTCAGAGAAACAACTCTTCAACTCGTCTTTCGTTTTGAGGGGGCGGAGTAGGGTCACGCTGCCCTTCTGCATTGTCTTCGGGAATCCTGACGTTTCTACGTCTTGGCGGCATTCTAAAGATTAAAACAAGGGAAAAACTTTAACCACTCTAGATCTTTAGCTCACAGGGAACCTTTCTCGATTCTGAACACATTTCTCTTTTGGGAGGAACACGATTCTCGATCGGTACTTAGATAATTAATAACAATTTAAAGCTTTCTCAAATAATTCATTACTTCAATTTCATATAAATACATACATCTCATTCAGTTTATAGTAATTGTCAATACTCATATCATCATATATTCATATCATCATCATAGGTTCTTGAAACAATCACGCATAATCACAGAGCAAATATCATCACTTCATATTCAAATACTCAATTTGATTTAATAATTCAAAATTTTCAACTTCAATTCAAAGAACTAAATGTTTCAACTTCCAAACGCTTAACAGCGGCCTTCTCTAGGACTTATAACACTTAGGGAATTTACTTTGAAAACATTTCCCTTTTTCCTAATCAAATTATGATAGTCTTCATCGCAGGTTACAACACAACTAAAAGAAAAATAAAAGAGTTCAACTCTCAACACACTCGAATTAAAAACGATTGAATTTAACAACTTTCTTGGAACATTCCTACACATAGGAGTCATCTTCACTTGGTCCGTTATCATCATACTGTTCCGCTTCGGGATCCACTCCGTAGTGCTCTATAATCTCCTCATCTTCTTCAGGGTCTTCTTCCTCCTCCTCTTCTTCCTCTTCACGTATTTGACCTTCAAACCGCTCATCATCTTCCTTGACATTATCATCCTCTATGGCGAAACACTCGCGCTCAGCTTCTCTCAAGGCTTCTTCGCAATCTTCCAAGGTATAATTCATCGCAGCTAGCTCAGATTCGACCCAAGGCGGGGTATTGGGATTCTCTTCTTGATGACTGTGGAGAGCTGCATCGTTGGAGACGCCAATCTGGAAGTCGTGTTCATCTTCTGGCCTTGACAGAGAGATAGGTGTAAAAGAGGTAGGAAAAACATTGTTAGGTAGAGTCTGAAGATATCCGGTTCCTACAGTCGCTGCATCAACAGTTTCACTTTCATTAGCTTTGTCATCGCTTGAGCGGGTTTCGCTAGAGGATTCTGCTCTAGGATGGCTTAAAAAGGTCGCTTGCGGATGATTCAAATAAGCAGCTATTTGATCCTCATTTGAAGAAGAATTTTCATTACATCCACTCGGCTGCAATGTTGATAAGTCAGAAAACAAAGGAATCAAGAAAATTAAGTTAAAAGCACACCACTTACAAATGGATAATCTGCAAGAGGATTCTGAGGTTGAAGATTAGTTCGTGGCGGCGAATTGATGTGGAGAGAAACAGTTCCACTTGGAGGAATTGGTGAAGGATTACGAATAAAGTCATTCAACAAGCTTGGAGTATCATCTTCATAAGGTTCGGGCGGAGGAGCACCATAGGACATAAAACGAGCTGAAATCGCGGAGATAAAAGCATTACGTCGCCGTATAGGGTTCGGTCGAAGTAACGGTAGCCTAGAAATCGAGGGACAAGAGATGCTGCCCAGTCCTTCCATTCTTGTGGTAAAGCTTGAATCAGGTGCGTCATGCTTTCTAACGGTCCTACGTCCATATATTGAACTTTTCCCCAAATCGTATGGTATCGTGCTAAGAATTCTGCTAAAGATTCATTATTTTCCATTCTCGCGTGCAAATACTCTTGCATCCAATCAACGTTGTCCATCCTATACGAATTTTAAACGCATAAGCACACTTAACAAATTATCGAACATATTACGAATTCTACTACATACTCATTTCTGCGTTCCAAAGAGGGATTTTAAGGCAATTCCAAATCATGTAACCAATCGCACACACGCTTTATTCTTTCCGATCTTTTCACACGCACTCGCAACGGGGAAGACATTCTAAAGCAATCTAGTTATTAATCAATTCAGCAAATTCATCTCAAAACATCACAGCTCAATAATTAACTTTAAAGAAATTCTCAACATTTAATAACTCAAACACCATTTTAACTTGAACAGAAAACTTTTAGAAAAACACATACCTGGTTGCCGGATGAGATGGAGGATAACTTAGTGTGGTTTACCGACTCAAATAAGTCTAGGAATTAAATCTAGACTCAACTCATCAAAGAATAACAGACTTTAGAACAAATAAAAGCCTTGCTCTGATACCAACCTGTCACGCCCCGACTCTCGAGGTGCGACTTACGAACAACAACAAACCTAAACAACTAACAACTAACTCAATTAAAGTGAACATGCTCGAGGAAAACAAAGATGGAATATAAGGCAATCGAATTTGGTTTTCAAAAGAACAATGAAATAATAACCGAGCATCTTAACTTCACTTTTAACAGGAATTCAAACAAGTAATTCATGCTGATGGGAAAAGAATTCCAACAAAAAGAGAAAGCATACGAATATATATATATCAAGATAAGGGATCATGTTCAACGACAATTCAAGTTACGAGCCCATCGCTCGGGATTACAAATTAAAGGGTTACGAATTCAACAAGCATTCAAAGTCTTCGAGCACAACGCTCGGAATCAAAAACATGAGTATTAAAGTATTATCATCAACAGACATTAGATCAAAAGGATTGCAGCGGAAATTAGCATCAATACCCAACACTTGCACGTATGAAGACGTACAAATGCCAGTCCAAAATTCTACTAAACTTAACCAACAAAACCAAACCACACCACCAAGTATCCACGCCATCGCCATCCAGTCAACCTGCATGTTTAGAAACACACGCAGGGCTTAGTACTTCGTACTCAGTGAACACAAGCCAAAACACTTGAATAAAGATGCTTCTTAAAGCTATATTAATTGAACTTGCCTTGCCAAACATCACAAGTATATAAGCAGTTTTAAAAACGGTTTACTTGTGCATGTCAAAACATTTTCTTTAAAACAGACTGCGCAGTCAAATAACATATAATATAACAGTATGTATCATCTATCACAAATAATCTCACTGTGCCGAGAAGTAGGCCTCCTTCTCAAACACTGTGACCGGCCTAACCGAAGCAAGGCTCACAGTCACCTCAACATATACCACACGTGGGTTCCTGCTTTTCACAGGATAATCACATCTTCATATAAATAGATGATAACACATACTAACTTCAATAAAATGGCAAGTCAATCACATTTGAAAAATCATATCATAATATTCAATAGCATAACTAATTTTCATCAGTAGTTTTGGTTCAGAAAAGCCCACCTGACTTCCGAAGAACTAGCTAGGTGGTCTAGGGCTATTTGTCCTCGTTTAACGATCCGTCCGGCTCGATCCTTCACAGTTCGACATCGATAGATAAGATATATGAAAGACGGACACAAAGGCGTTGGACTTTAACTGACGGACTTCTATTTGAGTCGTCTCTCTTTTCGCTCTAACTTTTCTAAAAGATCTCGCGTTCTCGTCTTTAATTTATTAACTCTATTCGAATTGGTTAACTTTACCACTCAACATCGTACACTTTTCTCCTTCTAATTAATAACTTCATTATTACCATTCTATTACTTGAGCTTCCTTTCAAAGACTTTAGTTATTCTCAATTTAACAACCAATCATCTCGCATACAATAGTTCAATCATCTTTCACATTGTAATACTATCATGCATTTAAACACTTATTCAAACATATACTGAATTCATATAAATCAAGCATACTTCAAGACACATTAACATTTATTCAAATTGGACCTTAAAATCTAACTCGATTATGCATTTCCTTTTATGGAGGCTTAAACTATTAATTCTATCTTTCTTACTTACATAGACAATGCTTTGTTTTACGTCCGTTATCTTATAAGGCATTTTTATAACTTTTATTCAATTAGCAAAATTTCTTTTTAATTATTATTAACTCGTATAAATTTAGGATTTTCTTATTCCTCTTTAATTCGATCCTCATTTCTTATCTCGACTATTGTTCATCTAATTATTATCTCGGTTTATCTTTTTATTCGTTTGGTTAGAAATAATGTACTCAATTAATTATTCAATTAATCTTCTTTCCATTTAATTCTCGACATCTTATTTTATTCTCATTTTCTCGATCAACTTATACTAGTATCTATCTTAACTCGTCTAGCATCTTTTCTTTACTCAATTTAACTTTCTTTTTATTTCTTATCGATTAATTCTTCTTAAACTCGGTTTTCTCTATTTTTGCTTATTTCTTTAATAATTTCTCTTTCATTTATCTTTAACTTAAGCCATTTCTTACTAAATAATTTCTTTATTTTTTTTATACACATTTTTATGAATTAGCCCACTTTATTAGTTACATTATAAAAGATCTTTTTGTTGTAGTTTTAGTAAAATTTCAAGTCTTTAAATTTTAATGCAAGACATTTAATTAATAAATCTTTTCACACATCTTTCATCTTTTATTCAATTAAAAGCTTTTCAATTTTAAATCTTTTTGTCAAAACTTCTATCTTCATTCCATATTTAAATTAACATTAATACATATTTAACATCCAATCTTTTTATTATTTCTACAATTAATTTCTTTCAAAACTTCAACATGCAAACTTATTTTCTTAACTTAAACACATGTATAGTTATACCAACATCACATACAATCATTCCATTGATCAAAACAACACTCAATTCATCAACAAAATCATCAAAATAAATTCTCTATTTTCTTCAAAATTCTCGGCACACACATGCATATTTTGTGCAATTTATTTCTCAATTTTTCATGCATATAATCTCATTCTCAACATGATAAAAATAACAAATCAAGCATCATAATAACAACAACTCAAAGAATTCATATTTTTCCTATTTTTACTAAAATTTTCGGTATTTATCAAATTTTTAGGGTTTTAAATTCTTTTTCTTCTCTTAACTCACCGATTAATATCTAATGCTCGATTCTCCTAACGAATTCTTTTCACTCGATTAGCACATGCATATCCTAAGTTTGCCTAAACATAAATTAAATAACATGCATGCATAGATCTTTCTTTTAGGACTTATAGACATACATATTTACAACTAATCAAATGAATTTCATACTTAATTAAATGGGAATCCTTCTCTTGGCTCTTGGAATTGAAATGGATGGAAATGGTGTGATACCCCGAGTTTTTATCCCTTTAAGAGAGCGTCTAATTAACCGAGTAGTTCAAAGATGAGAATTTAGGAGTAAAAATTTTTCTTTTCTAATCGATGAGTTTTGAATAAACGTTTAAATTGCCTTGTGAATCTTGTGTGAATTTATCTGTTCTATTTATCTGAGATGATGATGATGTGATATGTTTGTTGAGTTGTTTATATGAAAATGAGTATGAGATTAAATTCCGGAAGAATCCCGAGAAGTTTGTTTAATTAAGAAAACATAACGTTAATCGCCGAGAAATATGTTTACGCCGATGAACCTAGAATAGAATTAAATTAGAACCTTCGAACTTAGAATTTCTTTTAAGATCACTGAGATAGGATAAGAACTTATCCGAGAATTGAGAAGAGAAATGAGGCATTAGTCTTGAAAAGGATTAATAACCGAATTAATAAGCCGATTAAATTCTTTTAAGAATTAAAGGACTAAAATGATCGAAGCCTTTAATCTTTTAATTTGAGACGTGAAATAGGATTGGGACGAGTTAGTGTCAAAAGTGAAACGAGAAGAGGTTAGACCCGTTAATAGAACAAAACGGAATTAATACGAATCGTTTTACCCGGAAAACCTTTACGACCGGATAATTAATACCCGTAACGACACGACGATGACACGTGTCAACCACCTCTCTCCCTCTCTCGCCACCTCACAACCCTCTCCCATCAACCCTCAATTTCCAAGACCAACAAGACATAGTGGTGTCTTGTACATAGCTTGCTTGAATTATGCAAACAAGTTAAGTTCAAATCAAACCATCAAATCTTGTCTTATGCAATTTCCAACAAGTTAATTCCTTTTTCACTTTGTTGAATTTTGAATCCTTTTCACCTAAGACAAGAGAGAAAACCAGCAACTTATTCATTCATTTCCATCTCTCTCTCATTCGATCTATCTCTCTCTCACAAAACAAAAGAAAAACTCTCCAAACCTCTCCAACTCTCTCTACTCTCGGCAATGTCTCTCTACACACCTCCATTGATTTTTCTTCACATGCAACTATAGATTCAAGCTTATCCTCCATGGAAATGAAGTAGAAGCCATTAATCCTCCATCAATTTCATCCATATTTTCAAAAGAAAGGTACAAATTTCCAAGTTCTTGAAGTTGAATTCAAGAATTTTCCAACATTTTTCTTTAGTTTGATTCCTAAAAACCTATGGATGATTGATCCTATATTCTTTCTTTTTCTTTGAGGATTCAAGAAGATATTCTTCTTTCTTTCAAGATCCAAGCTTTGAAGCTACCATTTCCATCCATTTCAATCCCAAGAGCCAAGAGAAGAATTTCCATTTATTTAAGTATGATTTCATTTGATTAGTTGTAAAATGTATGTCTATAAGTCCTAAACGAAAGATCTATGCATGCATGTTATTTAATTTATGTTTAGGTAAACTTAGGATATGCATGTGCTAATCGAGTGAGAAGAATTCGTTAGGAGAATCGAGCACTAGATAGTAATCGATGAATTAAGAGAAGAAAAAGAAACTAAAACCCTAAAAAATGATAAATGCCGAAAAATATAAGGAAAATAGGAAAAATGTGAATCTTTGTGTTATTGTTATTTTGATGCTTGAATTGTTATTTTTATCATGTTAGTAATGAGATTAATTGCATGAAAAATTGAGGAATAAATTGCACAAAATATGCATGTGTGTGCCGTGTGTTTTTAAGCAAAATAGAGAAATTATTTTGTTGAATTTGTTGATGAATTGAGTGATGTTTTGATCTATGAAATGATTGTATGTTATGTTAGTATAATCATACATGTGTTAAATGAAGAAAATAGGATTGCATGTTGAAATTTTTGAAAGAAATTAATTGTAGAATTAAGTATAGAAATAATAAAAATAATTGGATGTTTAAGTATTTCAATGTATATATGAATGATAGTTTGAATATAGAAAAAAGATAGAAGTTTTGATAAAAAGATTTAAATTTGAAAAGCTTTTAATTAAATAAAAGATGTATGAAAAAGATTTCTTAATTAAATACTTTGTATTAAAATTTAAAGACTTGAAATTTTTACTAAAAATATAACAAAAAGATCTTTTAAAATTAAGTGAAGAAATTCATAAAAATGTTTATCAAAAGATAAAGAAATCATTAAGTAAGAAATAGCTTAAAGGTTTAAAACAAATAAAACAAGAAATTATTAAAGAAATAAACAAAACCGAGTTAAGAAGAATTAATCAATAAGAAATAAAAAAGAAGTTAAATTGAATAAAGAAAAGATGCTAGACGAGTTAAGATAGATACTCGTATAAGTTGATCGAGAAAATGAGAATAAAATAAGATGTCGAATAATAAGTTGAAAGAAGATTAATTAAATAATTAGTTGAGTATGTTATTTCCAACCAAGCGAAGAAAAGATAAACCGAGATAATAATTAAAGGAATAATATTCGAGTTAAGAAATAAGAATCAAGTTAGAATTGAACAAGAACTTATAATTTCAAAAGAGTTTATTAAAAACTAAGAGAATTTTTATTAAATAAATAAGAATTATAAAATACCTTATAAGATAGCGGATGTAGAATGAAGCGTTGTCTATATAAATAAGAAAGATAGAATCAATAGTTTAAGCCTTCATAAAAAGAAATGCATAATCGAGTTAGACCTTAAAGTTCAAAATGGAATGCATGTTAATGTGTCTTGAAGTATGTTTGTTCTATAAGATTTTATTGTATGTGTGAATATATGTTTAAATGCATGATAATGTTATAGTGTGGAATATGATTGAATTTGTATGATAAATGATTGATTGTTAAATTAAGAAGGAACTAAAGTCTGTGAAAGAAAGCTCGAGTAATGATTTGTAACAATGAAGTTATTAACTAGAACGAGAATAGTATACAATGTTAAGTAGTAGAGTTAACCTTTTCGAATAGAGTTAATGAAATAAAGACGAGAACGTGAGATCTTTTAGAAAAGTTAGAACGAAGAGAGCGACGACTCAAATAGAAGTCCGTCAGTTTAAGTCCAACGCCTTTGTGTCCGTCTTTCATATATCTTATCTATCGATATCGAACTATGAAGGATCGAGCCGGACGGATCGTTAAGCGAGGACAAATAGCCCTAGACCACCTAGCTAGTTCTTCGGAAGTCAGGTGGGCTTTTCTGAACCAAAATCTATCGATGAAAATTAGTATGCTATTGAATATTATGATATGTTTTTCAAATGTGATTGACTTGCCATTTTATTGAAGTTAGTATGTGTTATCATCTATGAAGATGTGATTATCCTGTGAAAGTAGGAACCCACGTGTGGTAGATGTTGAGGTGACTGTGAGCCTTGCTTCGGTTAGGCCGGTCACAGTGTTTGAGAAGGAGGCCTACTTCTCGACACATGAAGTTATTTCTGATAGATGATACATGCTATTATATTATATGATTTTGACTGCGCAGTCCGTTTTAAATAAAAATGTTTTGACATGCACAAGTAAAACCGTTTTTAAAACTGCTTATATACTTGTGATGTTTGACAAGGCAAGTTCAATTAATATAGCTTTAAGAAGCATCTTTATTCAAATGTTTTGGCTTATGTTCACTGAGTACGAAGTACTCAGCCCTGCGTGTGTTTCTAAACATGCAGGTTGACTGGATGGCGATGGCGTGGATACTTGGTGGTGTGGTTTTGTTTTGTTGGTTAAGTTTGGTAGAATTTCGGACTGGCATTTGTACGTCTTAATACGTGCAAGTGTTGGGAGTTGATGCTAATTTCCGCTGCTATCTTTTTGAGCTAATGTCTGTTGAAGTTAATACTTTTATTCTCATGTTCTTGATTCCGAGCGTTGTGCTCGAAGACTTTGAATGCCTGTTGAATTCGTAACCCCTTTATTTTGTAATCCCGAGCGATGGGCTCGTAACTTGCTTGTTGTTGAACATGTTTCCTTATCTTGATGTATATATTCGTATGATTCCTCTTTTTGTTGGAATTCCCTTCCCATCAGCATGATTTTCTTGTTTGAATTCCCGTTCAAAGTGAAGTTGAGATGCTCGGTTATTATTCTTTATGTTTTTGAAAACCAAATTCGATTGCCTTATATTCCGCCCTTGTTTTCCCCGAGCATGTTCCCTTTGTTTGAGTTAGTTCTTAGTTGTTTAGGTTTGTTGTTGTTCGTAAGTCGCACCCTGAGAGTCGGGGCGTGACAAATGGTAGCTTCAAAGCTTGAATCTTGAAAAGAAGAAAGAAATCTTCTTGAATCCTCAAAAAAAAAAGAGATAACATGGAATTAATCATCCATAGGTTTTAAGAATCAAAATAAAGAAAAGTGTTGGATGATTCTTGAATTCAACTTCAAGAACTTTGAAGATTCTTACCTTTCTTTGAAAATATGGATGAAATGGATGGCGATTGATAACTTCTACTTCATTTTCATGGATAGAGAGCTTGAATCCATGGTTGCATGTGAAGAAAAATCAAGGTATGAGGGAGAGAGGGAGATTGCCGAGAGAGAGAGAGCTTGGGAGAGTTTGAGAGATTGTTTTCTTTCTTGTTTGAGAGAGAGAGATCGAAATGGAGAGAGAGATGGAGTGAATGAATTGTTGTCTTCCTTTCTTGTCTTAGATGAGTGGAATTGAAATCCAACATAGGGAATAAAGTGCACTTGTTGGAAGTTGGAGTAAGACATGACTTGATAGGTGATGTGATCTTAACTTGCATGCATACTTTAGGTAATACCATGCATAAGACATAATCATGATGTTTTAGTCTTGGAAATTGAAGGATGATGGGAGAGGAGGTGTGAGGTGGCGTGAGAGGGAGAGAGGTGGATGACACGTGTCGTCGTCGTGTCGTTACGGGTATTAATTATCCGGTCGTAAAGGTTTTCCGGATAAAACGATTCGTATTAATTCCGTTTTGTTTTCTTAACGGGTCTAACCTCTTCTCGTTTCACTTTTGACACTAACTCATCCCAATCCTATTTCACGTCTCAAATTAAAAGATTAAAGGTTTCGATCATTTTAGTCCTTTAAAACTTAAAAGAATTTAATCGGCTTATTAATCCGTTTATTAGTCCTTTTAAAGACTAATGCCTCATTTCTCTTCTCAATTCTCGGATAAGTTCTTACCCTATCTCAGTGATCTTAAAAGAAATTCTAGGTTTGAAGGTTCTAATTCAATTCTATTCTAGTCTCGTCGACGTAAACATATTTCTCGGCGATTAACGTTATGTTATCTCAATCAACAAACTTCTCGGGATTTTTCCAGAATTTAATTTCATACTCATTTTCATATAAACAACTCAACAAGCATATCACATCATCATCATCTCAGATAAATAGAACAGATAATTCCACACAAGGTTCACAAGACAAATTAAACGTTTTATTCAAATCTCTTTGATTAGAAAAGAAAAATTTTACTCTTAAATTCTCATCTTTAAACTTACTCGGTTAATTAGACGCTCTCTAAAGGGATAAAAACTCGGGGTATCACAGAACGAATATGAAAATATCTTTCCAGAAGTATTGATGGGACTACCATCTGATTATCATGTAGGTTCTGCTATCAACTTAGAACTGTTAGCAACGCCCAAATCAAAAACCTATTTAAAATGATACCAGGAGAATTATAAGAGTTCTAGAACCATCTGCTAATGTTGTTAGGTAATGATTTCATTAGGCAGACGTTTCCCCCATGGAAAACACCGTAATGTTTAACGCAAGGATAAATGAGTCTTCAAGAACGTTCATTGGATATCAAGTTAAATAAGATAAGAAAGCAATAGTTTATGCTTCACGGCACTTTAACCTCAGGAATTTAAGTAACCAACCTATGACTTAGGGCTTGCAACCGTAGAACATGTACTGAAATATGGTGTAAGAGATTAGATCTTCACAGATCACAAAAGATCGGAGTGCATTATCGAGCAAAGGAATTAGCATAAGATAAAGGAGATGGCTCAAATTAGTAGAATAGTACGCTTGTGAAATGAATTACCACCTAGGTAAAAGCAGTGAAAGGATAGACACGCTGAGTCGTAAGACCCCACCTAAGTTTAGGTATCTCTTCTTAGGAAAAGAAACGTTTATATAAGGATTTGGGATAATAGGTGTAGTAATGCACGATACCCCAACATCAATTATAGAAGCAAATAGCGATACAAGTAGCTATATCAAATTACGAGAAGGATTCTAAGTACCTAGAAGAAGGACGAGTAAATGAATTAGTTTCGACTAAGGATAAGATTGGACAAACCAGGCAATGACTCTAAAACAAAGAGTTTTGATAGGAATTAGGAGTGGACTTAGTATCTCCAATGACAACAATTAAGGATTTAAGAAAGGTTTTCCGAGCGAAACAAGACTTTATAGAATATCTTTAGCTTACAAGTAAGTGGAAGTTCTCACTGACGACCATGCTAGCTGTTACAACCGTTAAGTGTTCCCAAAATGGAAATAAAAGGATATAGTATTAAATTATTTAAGACTCGCTCAAAGTTAACAGTAGGAATACTGCCTTGGGATAGTTTTCTATAGGCCGTTAATCAATATACTACCTACCAAATCCTAAAATTTTCCATAGATCAAAGAAGTTATTAGGACTATATATCCGTAAGATAGTGCGTCTGTACGAAATACCAACTTCAATCTTAGCACCATTTTCCCATCTCCAGTTTGATTAAGTAATCTGAGAAAACGATTCAGATACTCGCTGTTATGCTAAGATCGATAATATTAGCTCAAAGACTGACATGGAAGAATAACTTCCATCAATCGAATTGTTATAATAATAGTAATAAGTTACGATAGGTAAAACGCCTTACGAGGCTTTAAATTTCTTTTTAATAGCTACCTTATTGTTATAAGGTGGGTAAAGGAACAAACTCAGGGTCAGAAACGGTCAGTGAAATAATCGAAATCATACGATAGATCCGAATCGGAATAAAAGAATTTAAAGAAGACAAATGTCTTATGTGTATACTTCAATTTGACCCTTAATAATGTAAATAAGGATATAAAAAAAATAAATAAATAAAAAAAAAAAAAAAACTCTTAAAGAGAAACGACAATTTTGTGTCAAGTTTAAAACTTCGACAAAGATTTTCATAATTAGCAAATAACTTGGAAAGAATAGTTTCCAATACAAATAGTAATGGCTTTATCGCCAAATTTACAAATGCTTATCTTACGTGTATCTCATTTTGAGAAAGTATTATAAATCGTTTTATGCACAAAGTGTTGTCAGTAAGACGTCGGTCTTAAAACCGACCTAAATTATGGAAAAAGAACGAAAATGATCTTGAAACGAAAAGCATAAGAATTTAGAAACGAGTCAATGTATTATTGAGTAGATAAGAAGATCATTACGACCAAGAAAAGCCACGTGAGAGTTTAACGAAGAATTGAGAAAGGAATACCCCTATCAGTTAAGAGGATAAGCACATTTCGGGACGAAATTTTTCGCAAGGGGGGTAGGATGTAATACCCCGGAAATTCGTACTGACTTTAAAATTCAAAAATTTAAAATAAAAATGACTTTGCACGCCTAAGTTTACAATTTTTGAATTCTAAGGCTAACGGTCGAATCCGTTATTGAAAATAAATTACAGAAGTCTGCTAGATGGCTACTGTATTTAGGGATAGCACGTACGAAAAGTTTTTAGTTCGTAAGCTAAGAACGGAAAACCGTCTAATTTTACGTTTACAAAATCGCGATACGAACACATCGAGAAAGTTTGTTTTTTTTTATGTTTTTCCGGACGAAACTCGGACTATGGCGTCCCGAGTTTTTGTCAAAATAAATTTTGTAAATTTATTTTTCCAATTAAGTTCATACGTTAGAATTTTAAGTCAAATCGAATCGCGACGATTTTTGTACCGAACAACGTTTTTCGTCGTTCGTTTTCCCATAACGTCGGATCGCGCCGGAAAAACCCGTAACCCTCTAAACCTCTTCCATGCAGCCGACACATCACCACTTAGGTGTTAATTTGCATGTTGACCTTAATAACTTAATGACACCTAAATCCTTTACTTTCCATGTGTTCAACTTTTCATCATAACAAAGCTTACACAAAACAATCTCATCTCTCTCTCTCTCTCACACTCTCTCTCGGCAATTCTCTCTCTCTCTCCCTCAAACTTCATCTTCTTCATCATCCATCCACCATTGAAGACCTCTCAAAGCTTGAAGAAAGAACACAAGTCCTCAATCATCCATTCAAACACCTTACATCCTTGGTTAAATCTTAAGGTATTTCCATCCTC
Organism: Schizonepeta tenuifolia; assembly: GCA_029490685.1. Lineage (NCBI taxonomy): Eukaryota > Viridiplantae > Streptophyta > Magnoliopsida > Lamiales > Lamiaceae > Schizonepeta > Schizonepeta tenuifolia. The sequence continues at coordinate 89,242,779 of CM055955.1, read as the reverse complement.
CACAACTTCATCCAATTAGATTTCTTTTTCTTCTCTTTTTCATCTTGATCGAAATTTTTGAAGTTTTGAAATGGATGTTGTGATCTTAGAATAATGTAATTGGATATGTTAGATAGATTAATTAAGGTTTAAAATTGATCAAAACCAAGAATCCTAAAACCTAGGTAAATGCAGATTTTTTTGGGAAAATGGTAGGATTTTTAATTTTCTTCTTTTGATCATTGATTCATGCTTAGTAGATGATTAATTAGTGTTTGGGATGAAAAAGAATTGAAAGCCCTATGTGTTTATAGAATTTAATTAAAGGTTTGAGTTGAATTTAGGGATTTTATGCATGTTAGTTGTTTTTGGAATTATAATTGATTAATAGTTGTTATAATAGGTTGATTAGTATATAAATGTTGTTAATTGGAGAAGAAAATCATCCCCTTAACATCTATACAAAACCAGAAATTTATAGTGTAATTAGGGGTTTTTCACATGTTAGACATAAGTGATGAATTGTTAATGAAATATTGATGCAAATCATATTAGTTGATAATAGAAATTAAATAAGAATTTTCTAAAAATGTTTAATGAAACATAAGAGATAAAGATCACCATATAAACTGAGTTATAATAATGTTAAGATGTGTTTACATGCATGAAAACGGTTCACGTTAGACATAGTTTAACGTCGTAAAATTTGAACGAAATCCGACAACGTTAAAAAAATCGCGTAAGAGACGAATGTCTAGTTGTAACTAATAATCGGGAAGTTGGATGAAAATTTTAATTTGATATTATTTTTTATAATGAAATTTAGAACATCTTTCTAGTTGATGTCATAAGCTTTCGAGTTGATCTAATATGGGTTATAGTTATAGTCGAGAACTAGAACGCGTTTGGATTTTCTTTGTTGGTTTAGTACTTGTTAGTTGAAATCCGACGTTAGAACGTCGTGCTTTTAAGCGAGTTGAGAAGGAGTTTGTCATGTATGGAGATACGTGATGACTGCCTTGAGAGTCCAGTTTCTAAAAAAGTTAAATACGAGAGCTTAGAACGAACCTAAGACGTTATACGTCGAACTTATCAAACAATTAGGGTTTCCACGGCAGTTTTGCGACCCTTGCCGGAAACTGTAATATCTTCCAGCTCAATTATCGGATTTGTGATCCGTAAATTGGAGTGCGAACTAGACTTCCTAAGCTTTTTTTTCGGTAAAGGGCTCACCCCCTGTTTCTAAATCCTCTGTTCTGGACAGCCTCCAGAGTTACTGGACTGTGCAGTGGAAATTTCAGTTTCTTGTTTTCTAAGTTGTTTAGTTCACAACTTAGTTTCTTTTGATCGTTTAAGCCGTTTTATCTAACGAACATCTTCCTACTGACCTTAGAGTCAAGTACGGAACCGTGAGTGATGAAAACTAGTCGAGATCTTATATCTTATCCTTTCATTAAAGAAGTAATAAACGAGAAATTTCATAAGTCGTGAAATGAGCTAAAACGTAAATCGCCTAAGTTGATTCTTTCCAACTTAGTTTCTTATAATCTTTAAAGTCGTATTAAGACATCGAATACCTTCTCTACTGACCCGAGAGTCAAGTATGAGATCTTCCGAATTCTAAACGAGATTGGTACGAGTCTCGTTTTCCGTTAAAGTAAAACGAATCTAGTAAGCGTGCAAATGCCAAAAGAATAAAATAACTAAATCTTTCTTCGATTCTCTTTCTTCGATTATCCTTTTTACGATCCGTTTTTAAGTATGTTTATTTTACGATGAAGGAGGAAGCCAACTGTAGAGAAAGGACGAAAGATCCAAAGTTGGAAGCTTTTGCTTATAAGTTCTGTAAAACAAAGGTGGGCTTTTATATACAAATAAAACGAGCAATGCTCGGAAAATCTTTCTTTATCGCTTTAATATCTGTGTTTTCAAAGTGATATTATGGCATGAACTGTTTTATGTTTTTATGTGAGTTCTCTTGTACCTATCTGAGTTAACATTCATGTTTTCCAGATTTAGAGTTAGTCTATTTTAGATTAACTAACGATCGACTCTGAGTTAGCTGCTAAGTGCTTTCCAGAGTTAGTGCACTTTGTAACCTGTGGTGTATGTGATATCCTGTTGAGGGGTACCAGCCACGGTGAATTAGAATTGGTCAAGATTGAACGTAACATTAGTCAGAAAATGCTCGCGCGAGTGATTTATGAGAAAAAGTCAGAAAATGTTTAGTAGACACGGATTCTTTCAATAAAACTCCGATGTGCTACGTTTATAAAATGCCATATTTATCTATATTTATGATTATGATTTCGGCATTGCGCCCACTAAGTACGTTTGTACTTAGCCCTGCATTGTTTTCTAAATGTGCAGGTTGAAGCGACGGTGAGCGGCGACGGTTGATGTTGAGTTAAAGGATAGGATGCTTAGTTAGAACCCTTCCGCTGCCAAACTCTGTATTTCTTTTTAAGATGTATTTTTGAACAACTCAGTAGTCTATGTCTGTACATATGAACTTAGTTTCTTTTTGTACTTTTGTCGAGTAATCTTTAGGGATTAAGTCTTCCTTTTTTATATTTCAAAGTCTTGTTCATAGTTTATCGATGTTTTCATGTATGTTTAGTCAATTAGCCCCCTTCTTCCCCTCTTCTTTAATCCAACCCCAGTCGCACCCCGGCTTCTGCCGTCCCCCGGGATTTGGGGCTGTGACAAAAATAAAATAAAAAGAAAATTTATAATTTATTCATGGAGATATAGAATTAAATTTAATAAGTTAATATGTTCTTTATTAAGTAAGAAGAGGATAGAAATTAATTTGGTTTAAATCGGTTTAGTAGAAATTCAAGAATCGAAGAAAGTAAGTAAGTATGTAAAAGAGTAAACGAGAAAACGAGGGCTTATAGGTTCTCGCTTGATTGAGTATAGTTGATGATGATTTCATATAAGATATGAATTAGAAGTGGAGAAATGAAAATGAATTGTATTTAAAATGGAAATTGGTTTAGTAAATGGTTAGTGAAAAGACGAGAAAGTACTCGTCGTATTGTTAATCGAGAGACGTGAAGGTATTCATGATAAATGATAGAGTGTGTTGACTGTAAAATAAAGGAAAATTCGTGCATACAAAGGTTGTATAGCATTGATCGAACCTAGGGAACCGTGCATCGAGTTTTAGTACATCTAGGGTTTCACGGACTGTTTTGCGACTCTTTACGGAAAATGTCATAACTCCTAGCTCGCTTATCGGAATCGAGATTTACGTGGAGAGTAAACTAGACATCTGTAGCTTTCTTTTGGTACAGAGAACATCCCCTGTTTCGAAATGCTCTATTCTGTATAGACTTACTGTCTTGTGCAGGAAATATCCAAAACTCATTTTCTTAAGTTGAATTCCTTTCAACACAATTCCGTAAGGACTTTTAAGTCGTTATGAGATATCGACTTCCATTTTTAACTGACCTAACTGTCGAGTAAGGAACCGAGTTAGTTCTAAATGAGAAGTGTTCGAGTCTCATTTCTTTAAAATCAAAAGAGATTAGTTAAAGTACAAAGGCCTAAAAGTCATTAACAGATTCCGATTTTTTTTCTGTTTTCTTTTTATCGTCTCGACCGATTATTAAAGTATGATTATTTACGTAAGAAGGAGGACGTCGAGATTAGAAGACAGGACGGAAGACGGAAGCTTGTTTAAGTTCTGTAAAACGATTGAGGTGGGCTTTCTAAAACCAAAACTCCGATGAATGCCATTACTTACTGAGTAATATTATGTGGGATTTTCTATCAAAATAAGATGAACGTTGCTCGAAAGTGTTTACTCATTTCTTTAATAAGTATGTATTAAAGTATTATCAGTGCATAAATGAATTGTTTTATGCGAATTCTCTTGTGCCTCTCTGAGATAGCCCACAGAGTGCTATCCAGAGTATTGGAATCTGAGTTAGCCCACAGAGTGCTATCCAGAGATTCCAACTAAACGATCAGATTCTGAGATAGCCCACAGAGTGCTATCCAGAGGGACAGTTTCTGAGTTAGCCCACAGAGTGCTTTCTAGACGATCGGATTCTGGGTTAATCCTCAGTGTGTTAACCAGAAATTAAGTGTACAACAGTAAAAGTCTTATACGAGTGTTTATGAAAAGATGCATGATTAATCTATACTCTTGTGAGTTGTTTTCGGCAATGTGCCCACTAAGTGCTTTATGTACTTAGCCCTGCATGTTTGTTTTTAAATGTGCAGGTTGAGTGACGAAGGCGGAGGAGGTTGAGTAAAGGTCGTTATATGAAAGAAGAATCGTGTTATCATTTGAGCCTCGATTTCACATTTGATATGTGATATCATTCTACGTCTTTCCGCTGCAAACTAATACACTTTTTGTTGTGTAATCTTTTCGGTTTAAGTTTTTCATACTTTAAACCTAGTCTTCTCTAAAACAAATATGTCGAGTGATCCTTTGAGATTGACTCCCTTTTTATTCAATGAAGTCAAGTTCATAGTAGTTTCTGTTATAATTATGTCGGTTTATTCAGTTATTCCCCCTTCTTCCCCGCCTCTTTAGTCCAACCCCTAGTCGCACCCCGGCTTGGCCGTCCCTCAGGATTTGGGGCTGTGACAGAGTGGTATCAGAGCAGTCGTTTCTGCTCTGGTCGTAAGTTATTTTATAATGATACCACAGAATGGTATTAGAGCAATCGTTTCTGCTCTGCCTACAAGTCTTCTTTCAAGTAGTGTGATAGAGCATTTGCATATGCTCTACATCCCAGTCTTTTTTCACGTAAAGTTATGTCGTATCACTAAGTCTAAGAGTGTAAGTAACAACTCAACCTCCCGCTTCGTCGACTCAACTGGAGAAGGAAAGAAAGAAAGGTTTATAAGTATGGTTTTATTCTATGAAAAGAATTGTGGAGCAAGTATGTGATTGTGTTGAGAACCAAATGTGCCAAGTTTGAATTAAATGGAAGTATGAGTACTATACTTGGTGAAAGTATGTGAAATTATGTGAGCTATAATTTCTTTGATTAAGATGTTTTGTTGATATGAGAACATAGACCGTTGTTCTAAGACTTCTCCCGATTCTCTGAGAACTTAGACTGTTGCTCTAAGGCTTCTCCCGATTCCTTGAGAACATAGACGTTTTAAAAAGCGTTGGTTCCAAATGATTTCGAAAGAAGATAGTGAAACGTGAAGGACGTTTATAAACGAATGTCACATGCGTATAAGTGACATGAACAAAGTCTCTTTGGAGTCAACTTTTTTTTAATATTAAGAGCCGTTAAGAGTTTTCCTTTAAGGAAACTGAGAAGTCTAAAGCTAAAAGTTGTAAAATTTTGGAAGTTTCTTTTCAAGAATGTTGGTTTGCAATTTGAGAAATTATTAAATGATTAAGGTAAGTTAGTTCTGTCTTAAGTGAATGATTGAACGGGACAGAGGTTCCATATGATTGAGGGACTGTTATGTGGACTTGATCAACCCACATAATAAGAAACTCAGTAATATGGGTCTTATGCCCCGTGAGCAAAACCTCTTTTAGTACGGTGTATTTTGGGGACAAACTAGACAAAAGCTAGTGGGCCTATAATCTCGGGGCAGAAGTACGGAGTGAACGCCGGTGCATAGAGACACGGACAAGGAGCGGCTTCGATTAAGACTTCAAGGCGGAGGGGATATGAATGAACTGAAATACACCTAAAGGAGAGGAATTCCGAGAATATGTTGGAATGGGACGACATATTCAAGGAGAGTCTCTGAGATCAATTCTTTATGTGTTAGGTCTAAGTTTAATATTTATTTGTGATACCACAGAGTGGTATTTTTGGGACCATTTTGTTTAGGATGGCTGTTAGACGTGTCGGACCACGAACGGCTGTACCTCTAAGAGAGCATTCCATCGTAGAGCAGATTATACATGAGTACCATATTTACGCGAACGACCCAGATCTTGACATAGGACAACTTGTCAGCGACTTCGCTTCGCACTTATACCCAGCTAGATATTTTGTTGATTAACAGAAAACTATGGAGGACCTTATCGGTCGACTACCTGAGGAATGGCAAGCATGGGCAAATAACACCGCTTGGTACTATCTCACGTAAATGGAGACGCTGTAGAACCCACAGAAGACCTTGTAGGATTAGTCTTAAACAATTCAGGCTTAACATCTACAGAGTCGACAAATTTCTCCCAGAGTCAACCTCACTTGTTAAGGAGGTGGGATCGGTGTCAGACTTAGCTCGGTCTTGGACTGGAGTTAGAGGACAGTTTAAGGCAGGACCATCAGGAGTCCCTAACCCATAGGCATATGTGCCTAGTTCGCACCATTATCGCCCGTTTCCTCCTAAGGAACGGACTATAGCGACCAGCTTTGCCGACTTTGTTCTACACTTGGAGAGAACCGTTCCAAACGTACTACCGCCACCACCTTTAGTGCCAATGGACAGCACTACGACTAGGATTGGCGAGACATTTGCGATAGTCTTTGGAACAGACTTAGAGGAGGATCCTATGGGGGAATTTTGAGAAGATTTCGGTTGTGGAAGACAGCAAAGACTCGACTGCAGCTCCTTGAGTAGTCAGTCTTAAAAGAGTTAATAGTTTTCAGGATATTTTTGTATATGGATCGGATCAGTTGACTTCTTTTTGAAGTACTTCTTCGAGCAAAAGGATTTGAATATGAGGCAAAGAAGATGGGTCGAATTAGTCAAGGATTTTGATATTGGTATCAATTACCATCCAGGAAAAGCTAACATCATAGCAGACGCGTTGAGTCGCAAGACTCCAACCAAATTTGAGTGTTTCTTTATCGAGAAAGAAACACTTGTACGAGAATTTGAGATGATGGATTTAGAAGTACTCGATACACCTAAATCGGACGGTTATTCCGAAGCGCCACATAATGCAAAAGAAATTGAGGGTAGACTATGTATCCCTAATGATGACGTTTGATAGAGATACAAAATTTACTTCAAGGTTTTGGATTCCTATGCAGAAGGAATTAGGTACCAAGACTTATATTTAGTACCGCTTTTTACCCCCAAACGGATGGACAATCCGAGAGGATGAATTCAGATACTCGTCGATATGTTGAGAACGATAGTATTGGATCGAAGTGCAAACTGGGAGAATAGTTTGCACTTAGTAGAAATCGCTTATAATGATGGTTATCAGGCTATGATAAGTATCGTACCTTAAGAGGCCTTGTATGAAAGAAAGAATCTAGAATTAGATTCACTCAGTGAAATGATAGATATATCCTTTCGATAGAAGTGAGTCAGAATGAAAGAAGTTTAGAGAAGACGGAAGTCATATGTGATATATGTTGATCAAGCATAAATTCAGAGAATGGGGACAAGTTTTCCTCATGATTATCCTTCTAAGGATAATATTATTAATTTCATGTAATACCCGGCGTTTCTTTTCCGTCGAAAAATAAAAATCTTCTAAGAAATTAAGGCTTTGCACGCCTAAGTTAAGAATTTTCAATTCTAAGACTAACGGTGAAATCCGTTTTTGAAAATAAATTCCAGAAGTCAGTCGAATGACTACTGTATTAGGGTTTTCGCGTATGAAAACTTTTTAGTTCGAGAACTCGGATTGAGAAACCGTCTGACTTTACATTCACTTATTTCGTGATGCGAGTAAGTTAGTAAAAATCAGTTTTTATTATTTTTTTCCGGACGAAATTTGGACTGCGATGTCCCGAGTTTTTATCGGTTTTTGAAAAACGAACCGTCCTTTCCGAATAAGTAATATATTCCGGAACTAATGGTATTATCCATTTTTTTCAATAATATGTCCGTCTAATAAAGTAATTGTTCGTTTTAGTTTACAGTGTTAGATCCGGAAAGAAATTAGATTTATAATTAATATCTAGATATTTTCCAACTTAAATCTCCTTACTATTCTATAAATAGCAAGTTGTCTTCCATTTTTTCTTCCCTTTTCTCCCCAAAATGCCATTTCCTCTCTCTCTCTCACCATTGAAGAGTTCTTCAAGTTCTTCAAGCTTTCAAGCTTCATATCTTGTTCGTTTACCGATCGATTTCAATTCCGATTGCATATTTATTAAGGTACGAGCTTCCTCTTCATTTCTATCCGAACAAAAATTCATTCCTTTAATTCTTGCAAATTTTGAATTTCATAAGAGGCATAGGAATGATGTTCTAAGTTTTATTTCATATTATTTTGATGTTAGAAGTAAGAATCCATGGTGGAAATCGAGTTAGAATTGTGATAAGTATTTATTTAGAATTTTCGAAGATTATGAGGAACATTTCGAAATTTGCTGCACTCTTGAAGAGTTTTGGATGTTATTTTGATATATTTGAGATGTAGAGAGTATGTAGTTGATCATATGTTTATGATAGATTTTGAGTATAAGATGATTAAGTGAAGAAAATGAGGTTTTAATGTGAAAATCGATGGAAATGAGTTCATAAAGGTTTAGTGTGTGTTCTAGGTGTTCTTGGTGTTCTTGGCTAAGAACATGAAGATTTGAATATGAATAAAATTATTTATAAAATACATTAATTAATTATTAAATTAATTAATTATTAATTTTTGAAAATAATAAAATAATAAAATAAAATAATATTAATAAAATAAAATAAAAAGAAAATTTATAATTTATTCATGGAGATATAGAATTAAATTTAATAAGTTAAGATGTTCTTTATTAAGTAAGAAAAGGATAGAAATTAATTTGGTTTGAATCGGTTTAGTAGAAATTCAAGAATCGAAGAAAGTAAGTAAGTATGTAAAAGAATAAACGAGAAAACGAGGGCTTACAGGTCCTCGATTGATTGAGTATAGTTGATGATGATTTCATATAAGATATGAATTAGAAGTGGAGAAATGAAAATGAATTGAATTTGAAATGGAAATTGGTTTAGTAAATGGTTAGTGGAAAAAGAACGAGGTTATGCTCGTCGTTTGTTTAATCAAAAGACGTGAATGTGAACCCGATTAAGGGATACTGCATGTAGACTGTATTGAGATGGAAATTTCGTGAAAATAAAAGTGGAATAGTATTGATCGAACCTAGGGAATCGTGCGTCGAGATTTGTCGAGCATTAGGGTTTCGCGCGACTGTTTTGCGACGTTCACGGAAACTATTATAACTTTTAGCTCTCTTAACGAAATCGAGATCCGTAAATTGGAGAGTAAGCTAGAAACCCGTGGCTTTCTTTTGGTACAGAGCACATTCCCTATTTCAAAGTACCCTTTTCTGTATGAACTTACTGACATGTGCAAAAATTTCCAAAACTTGATTTCTTAAGTTAAATCCTTTTAACTTCGTTCCTTGTGAACTTCTAAGTCGTTATAAGTTATCGACTTCGATTTATCTACTGACCTAAGTGTCGAGTAATGAGCCAAGTCAGTTTATAAACGAGAATGTCTCGAGTCTCGTTTATTAGTTAATCAAAAGAAAGTAGTAAATTGCAAAAGCCTAAAGGCCTAAAAGACTTAACCGATTCTGAATTTCTGTTTTCTTTTTAACGTCTCGACCAAATACTAAAAGTGTGATTATTTGCGTTCAAAGAAGGAGGACGTCAAGATTAGAAGACAGGACGGAAGACAGAAGGTTAAAGTTTGTTCTGTAATTGATTGAGGTGGGCTTTCTAAAACAAAAAACTCCGATCAATGCCATTACTTATGAAGTAATATTATGTGAGCGTTGCTCGAAAGTGTTTACGTATTGTTGATAAGTGTGTATTAAAGTATCTATCAGAGCATAAATGAATTGTTTATGTGAATTTTCTTATGCTTCTCTGAGTTAGCTCTCAGAGTACTAACCAAAGTATTGGATTCTGAGTTAGCCCTCAGAGTGCTAACCAGATATTCCAACCAAACGAGGCCCACAAAGTGCTATCCAGAGGGACAGATTCTGAGTTAGCCCACAGAGTGCTTTCCAGACGATCGAATGTGAGTTAAAACTCACAGTGTGTTATCCAGAATTAAATGAACAGCAGTATAAGTTATACAAGAGTTTATGAAAAGATGCATGATTAAATCTATACTCTTGTGAGTTGTTTTCGACAATGTGCCCACTAAGTGCTTTATGTACTTAGCCCTGCATGTTTGTTTTTTTTAAATGTGCAGGTTGAGTGACGAAGGCGGAGGAGGATGAGTAAAGGTCGTTATAAGAAAGAAGAATCGTATTATCATTTGAGCCTCGATTTCACATTTAATATGTGATATCATTCTACGTCTTTCCGCTGCAAACTAATACACTTTTTGTTGTGTAATCTTTTCGGTTTAAGTTTTTCATACTTTAAACCTAGTCTTCTCTAAAACAAATATGTCGAGTGATCCTTCGAGATTGACTCCCTTTTTATTCAATGAAGTCAAGTTCATAGTAGTTTCTGTTATAATTATGTCTGTTTATTCAGTTATTCCCCCTTCTTCCCCGCCTCTTTAGTCCAACCCCTAGTCGCACCTCAGCTTGGCCGTCCCTCGGGCTGTGACAGAATGGTATCAGAGCAATCGTTTCTGCTCTGCCTACAAGTCTTCTTTCAAGTAGTGTGATAGAGCATTTGCATATGCTCTACATCCCAGTCTTCTTTCAAGTAAAGTTAGGTCGTATCACTAAGTCTAAGAGTGTAAGTAACCACTCAACATCCCGCTTCGTTGACTCAACTGGAGAAGGAAAGAAAGAAAGGTTTATAAGTATGGTTTTATTCTATGAAAAGAATTGTGGAGCATGTATGTGATTGTGTTGAGAACCAAATGTGCCAAGTTTGAATTAAATGGAAGTATGAGTACTACACTTGGTAAAAGTATGTGAAATTATGTGAGCTATAATTTCTTTGATTAAGATGTTTTGTTGATATGAGAACGTAGACCGTTGTTCTAAGATTTCTCCCGATTCTCTGAGAACTTAGACTGTTGCTCAATGGCTTCTCCCGATTCCCTGAGAACATAGATGTTTTAAGAAGCGTTGATTCCAAATAATTTCGAAAGAAGATCATGAAACGAGAAGGACGTTTATAAATGAATGTCACATGCGTATAAGTGACATGAATAAAGTCTCTTTGGAGTAAACTTTGTTTTAATATTAAGAGCCGTTAAGAGTTTTCCTTTAAGGAAACTGAGAAGTCTAAAGCTAAGAGTTGTAAAATTTTGGAAGTTTCTTTTCAAGAATGTTGGTTTGCAATTTGAGAAATTGCTAGATGATTAAGGTAAGTTAATTCTGTCTTAAGTGAATAATTGAACGGGACAGAGGTCCCATGTGATTGAGGGACTGTTATGTGGACTTGATCAACCCACAAAATAAGAAACTCAGTAATATGGGTCTTATGCCCCGTGAGCAAAACCTCTTTTAGTACGGTGTATTTTGGGGACGAACTAGACGAAAGCTAGTGGGCCTGTAATCCTGGGGTAGAAGTACGGAGTTAACGCCGGTGCATAGAGGCACGGACAAGGAGCGGCTTCGATTAAGACTTCAAGGCGGAGGGGACAGGAATGAACTGAAATACACCTAAAGGAGAGGGATTCCGAGAATATGTTGGAATGGGACGACATATTCAAGGAGAGTCTCTGAGATCAATTCTTTATGTGTTAGGTCTAAGTTTAATATTTATTTGTGATACCACAGAGTGGTATTTTTGGGACCATTTTGTTTAGGATGGCTGTTAGACGTGTCGGACCACGAACGGCTGTACCTCTAAGAGAGCATTCCATCGTAGAGCAGATTATACATGAGTACCATATTTACGTGAACGACCCAGATCTTGACATAGGACAGCTTGTCAGCGACTTCGCTTCGCACTTATACCCGGTTAGATATTTTGTTGATTAACAGAAAACTATGGAGGACCTTATCGGTCGACTACCTGAGGAATGGCAAGCATGGGCAAATAACACCGCCTGGTACTATCTCACGTAAATGGAGACGCTGTAGAACCCACAGGAGACCTTGTAGGATTAGTCTTAAGCAATTCAGGCTTAACATCTACAGAGTCAACCTCACTTGTTAAGGAGGTGGGATCGGTGTCAGACTTAGCTCGGTCTTGGACTGGAGTTAGAGGACAGTTTAAGGTAGAACCATCAGGAGTCCCTAACCCAGAGGCATATGTAGACTGTATGTATCGTGCGTCGAGATTTGTAGAGCATTAGGGTTTCGCGCGACTGTTTTGCGACGTTTCACGGAACTTGTTATAACTTTTAGCTCGCTTAACGAAATCGAGATCCGTAATTGGATAGTAAGCTAGACACCCGTGGCTTTCTTTTGGTACAGAGCACATCGCCTATTTCAAAGTACCCTGTTCTGTATGAACTTACTGACCTGTGCAGAAATTTCCAAAACTTGATTTCTTAAGTTAAATCCTTTTAACTTCGTTCCTTGTGAACTTCTAAGTCGTTATAAGTTATCGACTTCCATTTATCTACTGACCTAAGTGTCGAGTAATGAGCCAAGTCAGTTTATAAACGAGAATTGCTCGAGTCTCGTTTATAAGTTAATCAAAAGAAAGTAGTAAAGTGCAAAAGCCTAAAGGCCTAAAAGACTTAACCGATTCTGAATTTCTGTTTTCTTTTTAACGTCTCGACCAAATACAAAAAGTGTGATTATTTGCGTTCAAAGAAGGAGGACGTCAAGATTAGAAGACAGGACGGAAGACAGAAGGTTAAAGTTTGTTCTGTAAACGATTGAGGTGGGCTTTCTAAAACCAAAAACTCCGATAAATGTCATTACTTATGAAGTAATATTATGTGAGCGGTGTGTATTAAAGTATCTATCAGAGCATAAATGAATTGTTTATGTGAATTTTCTTATGCTTCTCTGAGTTAGCTCTCAGAGTGCTAACTAGAGTATTGGATTCTGAGTTAGCCCTCAGAGTGCTAACCAGATATTCCAACCAAACGATCAGATTCTGAGATAGCCCACAAAGTGCTATCCAGAGGGACAGATTCTGAGTTAGCCCAAAGAGTGCTTTCCAGACGATCGGATGTGAGTTAAAACTCACAGTGTGTTATCCAGAATTAAATGAACAGCAGTATAAGTTATACAAGTGTTTATGAAAAGATGCATGATTAAATCTATACTCTTATGAGTTATTTTCGGTAATGTGCCCACTAAGTGCTTTATGTACTTAGCCTTGCATGTTTGTTTTTTTAAAATGTGCAGGTTGAGTGACGAAGGCGGAGGAGGTTGAGTAAAGGTCGTTATAAGAAAGAAGAATCGTGTTATCATTTGAGCCTCAATTTCACATTTAATATGTGATATCATTCTACGTCTTTCCGCTGCAAACTAATACACTTTTTGTTGTGTAATCTTTTCGGTTTAAGTTTTTCATACTTTAAACCTAGTCTTCTCTAAAACAAATATGTCGAGTGATCCTTCGAGATTGACTCCCTTTTTATTCAATGAAGTCAAGTTCATAGTAGTTTCCGTTATAATTATGTCTGTTTATTCAGTTATTCCCCCTTCTTCCCCGCCTCTTTAGTCCAACCCCTAGTCGCACCCCAGCTTGGCCGTCCCTCGGGATTTGGGGCTGTGACATTTCATGTCAAGTATAAACCTCAACAAAGATTTATATGATTAGTAGATAGTTTGGAAAAGATAGTTTTAATGTGAAATAGATTGGCCGTGTCGCCAAGTCTATGGAATGTTTACTATATTTGTGTATCTCATTTGAGAAAGTACGTGTTCGATCCTACACGTGTGAACCACCAGCAAGACGTTGTTCTTGATTAAGTTATAAGTTATGAAGAAAGATCGCAATCGATCTTGGATCGAAAATTGCCAGAGTTAAGAAGTAAGTTGATACAATTAGTAAAGTGTTCTGGAATTACCACGAGCAAGAGGAAGCTACGTGGGAACTTTTGCGAAGAAGGTAAGCAAATTTCGGGACGAAATTTTTGGTTAGAGGGGTAGAATGTAATACCCGGCGTTTCTTTTCCGTCGAAAAATAAAAATCTTCTAAGAAATTAAGGCTTTGCATGCTTAAGTTAAGAATTTTCAATTCTAAGACTAGCGGTGAAATCCGTTTTTGAAAATAAATTCCAGAAGTAAGTCGAATGACTACTGTATTAGGGTTTTCGCGTAAGAAAACTTTTTAGTTCGAGAACTCGGATTGAGAAACCGTCTGACTTTACATTCACTTATTTCGCGATACGTGTAAGTTAGTAAAAATCAGTTCTTATTATTTTTACGGACGAAATTTGGACTGCGATGTCCCGAGTTTTTATCGGTTTTTGAAAAACGAACCGTCCTTTCCGACTAAGTAAAATGTTCCGGAACTAATGGTAGTATCCATTTTTGTCAATAATATGTCCGTCTAATAAAGTAATTATTCGTTTTAGTTTACAGTGTTAGATCTGGAAAGAAATTAGATTTATAATTAATATCTAGATATTTACCAACTTAAACCTCCTTACTATTCTATAAATAGCAAGTTGTCTTCCATTTTTTCTTCCCTTTTCTCCCCAAAACGCCATTTCCTCTCTCTCTCTCTCACCATTGAAGAGTTCTTCAAGTTCTTCAAGCTTTCAAGCTTCATATCTTGTTCGTTTACCGATCGATTTCAATTCCGATTGCATATTTATTAAGGTAAGAGCTTCCTCTTCATTTCTATCCGAACAAAAATTCATTCCTTTAATTCTTGCAAATTTCGAATTTCATAAGAGGCATAGGAATGATGTTCTAAGTTTTATTTCATATTATTTTGATGTTAGAAGTAAGAATCTATGGTGGAAATCGAGTTAGAATCGTGATAAGTATTTATTTGGAATTTTTGAAGATTATGAGGAACATTTCGAAATTTGCTGCAATCTTGAAGAGTTTTTGATGTTATTTTGATGTATTTGAGATGTAGAGAGCATGTAGTTGATCATATGTTTATGATAGATTTTGAGTATAAGATGATTAAGTGAAGAAAATGAGGTTTTAATGTGAAAATCGATGGAAATGAGTTCATAAAGGTTTAGTGTGTGTTCTAGGTGTTTTTGGTGTTCTTGGCTAAAAACATGAAGATTTGAATATGAATAAAATTATTTATAAAATAAATAAATTAATTATTAAATTAATTAATTATTAATTTTTGAAAATAATAAAATAATAAAAAAATAATATTAATAAAATAAAATAAAAAAAAAAGAAAATTTATAATTTATTCATGGAGATATAGAATTAAATTTAATAAGTTAAGATGTTCTTTATTAAGTAAGAAGAGGATAGAAATTAATTTGGTTTGAATCGGTTTAGTAGAAATTCAAGAATCGAAGATAGTAAGTAAGTATGTAAAAGAATAAACGAGAAAACGAGGGTTTATAGGTTCTCGATTGATTGAGTATAGTTGATGATGATTTCATATAAGATATGAATTAGAAGTGGAGAAATGAAAATGAATTGAATTTGAAATGGAAATTGGTTTAGTAAATGGTTAGTGAAAAGACGAGAAAGTACTCGTCGTATTGTTAATCGAGAGACGTGAAGGTATTCATGATAAATGATAGAGTGTGTTGACTGTAAAATAATGGAAAATTCGTGCATAAAAAGGTTGTATAGCATTGATCGAACCTAGGGAACCGTGCGTCGAGTTTTAGTACATCTAGGGTTTCGCGGACTGTTTTGCGACTCTTTAGGGAAAATGTCATAACTCCTAGCTCGCTTATCGGAATCGAGATCCGTAAATTCGAGAGTAAACTAGACATCCGTGGCTTTATTTTGGTATAGAGCACATCCCCTGTTTCGAAATGCTCTGTTCTGTATAGACTTACTGTCTTGTGCAGGAAATATCCAAAATTCATTTTCTTAAGTTGAATTCCTTTGAACACAATTCCGTAAGGACTTTTAAGTCGTTATGAGATATCGACTTCCGTTTCTAACTGACCTAACTGTCGAGTAAGGAACCGAGTTAGTTCTAAACGAGAAGTGTTCGAGTCTCATTTCTTTAAAATCAAAAGAGATTAGTTAAAGTGCAAAGGCCTAAAAGTCATTAACCGATTCCGATTTTTTTTCTGTTTTCTTTTTATCATCTCGACCGATTATTAACGTGTGATTATTTACGTTAGAAGGAGGATGTCGAGATTAGAAGACAGGACGGAAGACGGAAGCTTGTTTAAGTTCTGTAAAACGATTGAGGTGGGCTTTCTAAAACCAAAACTCCAATGAATGCCATTACTTACTGAGTAATATTATGTGGGATTTTCTATCAAAATAAGATGAGCATTGCTCGAAAGTGTTTACTCATTTCTTTAATAAGTATGTATTAAAGTATTATCAGTGCATAAATGAATTGTTTTATGCGAATTCTCTTGTGCCTCTCTGAGATAGCCCACAGAGTGCTATCCAGAGTATTGGAATCTGAGTTAGCCCACAGAGTGCTATCCACAGATTCCAACTAAACAATCAGATTCTCAGATAGCCCACAGAGTGCTATCTAGAGGGACAATTTCTGAGTTAGCCCACATAGTGCTTTCCAGACGATCGGATTCTGGGTTAACCCTCAGTGTGTTAACCAGAAATTAAGTGTACAACAGTAAAAGTCTTATACGAGTGTTCATAAAAAGATGTCTGATTAATCTATACTCTTGTGAGTTGTTTTCGGCAATGTGCCCACTAAGTGCTTTATGTACTTAGCCCTGCATGTTTGTGTCACAACCCCAAATCCCGAGGGACGGCAGAAGCCAGGGTGCGACTGGGGTTGGATTAAAGAAGCGGGGAAGAAGGGGGCTAATTGACTAAACATACTTGATAAACATCGATAAACCATGAACAAGACTTGAATATAAATAAGAAAGAGTTAATCCCTAAGGATTACTCGACAAAAGTACAATAAAGAAGCTAAGTTCATATGTACAGACTTAGACTACTGAGTATTGTTCAAAAAGAACATCTCAAAAAGAAATTCAGAGTTTGGCAGCGGAAGGGTTCTAACTAAGCATCCTATCCTTTAACTCAACATCAACCGCCGCCGCTCACCGTCGCTTCAACCTGCACATTTAGAAAATAATGCAGGGCTAAGTACAAACGTACTTAGTGGGCACGATGCCGAAATCATAATCATAAATATAGATAAATATGGCATTTCATAAGCGTAGCACATCAGAGTTTTATTGAAAGAATCCGTGTCTACTAAACATTTTCTGACTTTTTCTCATAAATCACTCGCGCGAGCATTTTCTGACTAATGTTACATTCAATCTTGACCAATTCTAATTCACCGTGGCTGGTATCCCTCAATAGGATATCACATACACCACAGGTTACAAAGTGCACTAACTCTGGAAAGCACTTAGCAGCTAACTCAGAGCCGATCGTTAGTTAATCTAATTAGACTAACTCTAAATCTGGAAAACACGAATGTTGACTCAAATAGGTACAAGAGAACTCACATAAAACATAAAACAGTTCATGCCATAATATCACTTTGAAAACACAGATATCAAAGCGATAAAGAAAGATTTTCCGAGCATTGCTTGTTTTATTTGTATATAAAAGCCCACCTTGATTTACAGAACTTAAAGCAAAACTTCCAACTTCAGATCTTCTGTCCTTTCTCTACAGTTGGCTTCCTCCTTCATCGTAAAATAAACATATTTAAAAAACGGGTCGTAAAAGATAATCGATTAAAGAGAATCGAAGAAAGTTTTAGTTGTTTCATTCTTTTGGCTTTTGCACGCTTACTAAATTCGTTTTACTTAAATGGGAAATGAAACTCGTACCAATTTTGTTTAGAACTTGGAAGATCTCTTACTCGACTCTCGGGTCAATAGAGAAGGTAGTCGATATCTTAATACGACTTTATAGATTATAAGAAACTAAGTTGGAAAGAATCAACTTAGGCGATTTACATTTTAGTTCATTGAACGATTTATGAAATTTCTCGTTTATTACTTCTTTAATGAAAGGATAAAAGATAAGATCTCGACTGGTTTTCATCATTAAAGGTTCTGTACTTGACTCTAGGGTCAGTAGGGAGATGTTCGTTAGATAAAAACGGTTTAAACGATCGAAAGAAACTAAGTTGCGAACTAAACAACTTAGAAAACAAGAAACTGAATTTTCACTGCACAGTCCAGTAACTATGGAGGCTGTCCAGAACAGAGGATTTGGAAACAGGGAATGAACCCTGTACCACTGGAAAGATTGGGATTTCTAGTTCGCGCTCCAATTTACAGATCACAAATCCGATAAACGAGCTGGAAGTTATTACAGTTTCCGGCGAGGGTCGTAAAACTGCCGTGAAAACCCTAATTACTTGATAGGTTCGACGTATAACGTCATAGGTTCGTTCTAAGCTCTCGTATTCAATTTTTTTAGAAACTGGACTCTCAAGGCAGTTATAACGTACTTCCGTACGTGACAAACTCCTTCTCAAAACTCGCTCAAAAGCACGACGTTCTAACCGTCGGATTTCAACTAACAATTACTAAACCAACAAAAATTCAAAGCGCGTTCTAGTTCTCAACTATAACTATAGCCCATATTATATCAACTCGAAAGCTTATGACGTCAACTAGAAATTTGTTCTAAATTTCATCATAAACAATAATATCAAATTAAAATTTTCATCCGACTTCTCGATTATTAGTTACGACTAAATGTTCGTCTCTTACGCGATTTTTCAAAGTTGTCGGATTTCGTTCAAATTTTACGACGTTAAACTACGTCTAACGTGAAACACTTTCATGCATGCAAACATATCATAACATCATTATAACTCAACTTATAAGGTGATCTTTATCTCTTATGTTTCATTAAACATTTTTGGAAAATTCTCAATTAAATTCTATAATCAACTAACATGATTTGCAACATAATTTAACCAACAATTCATCACTTATATCAAACATGTGGAAACTTCTAATTACTCTATAAAATTCTGTTTTTATAAAGATGTTAAGGGGGTGATTTTCTTCTCCAATTAACTACATTTATTTACTAATCAACCTCTTATATCATCAAATAATCAATTGCAAAACAATTATCAACTAACATGATAAACCCCTAAATTCAACTTAAATCCTAATTGAAATTTCACAAACACATAGGGCTTTTTATTTCTTTTTATTCTAATCACTAATTAAACATCTATTAAACAAGAATCAGTCATCAAATGAAGAAAATTAAAAATCCTACAAACATGCCCTAAATTTTCGGCATTAACATAGGTATTAGGGTTCTTATTTTTGTTCAATTTTAATCCCTAATTATCATATCTAATACATCTAATTTCATTATTCCAAGATCAAAACATCTATTCCAATACCTTATTTTTCGATCTAAGAGGAAAAATAAAAGAAGAAGAAGATGGTTGGATAGAATTGTGGAGGAAAGAATTACCTTGAGAATTAAAGAAAGATGTATGGAGTTTGAATGGATGGATTGTGACTTGTGTTCTTCTTCAAGCTCTTGGAGATGTCTTCAATGGTGGATGATTAAGTGAAGAAGATGAAGAATGGGGGAGTGCAGCCGAGAGAGAGAGAGAAGTGGGAAGAAATGGTTTTGTTTAAGTGTTAAAAACACTTGATATGATGAAAGGTTTGAAAATATGAAAAGTAAAGTTTAGGTGTCACTTAAATATACATCATCAACATGCATGTCTTCCACTTAATTAACTAAAAATAATAAAAAAAACAAGAAAAAGTCGGCTGCCATGCAGAATTTTTTGAGGGATATGCGTTTTTCCGGCGCGATCCGACGTTACGGAAAACGTTCGACGAAAAACGTTGTTCGGTACAAAATCATCACGATTCGATTTGACCTAAAATTCTAACGTATGAAACTTAATTGGAAAATAAATTTACAAAAATTATTTTGACAAGAACTCGGGACGACAAGTCCGAGTTTCGTCCGGAAAAACATAAAAACGAACATTCTCGGGCGTGTTCGTATCGCAATTTCGTGATTGTAAAATCAGACGGTTTTCCGTTCTGAGTTTACGAACTAAAAACTTTTCGTACGCGCTAACCCTAAATACAGTAGTCATCTAGCTAACTTCTGTAATTTATTTTCAGTAACGGATTCGACCGTTAGCCTTAGAATTCAAAAATTGTAAGCTTAGGCGTGCAAAGCCATTTATTTAATTAACTTTAAAATTTTTAAGAACGTAAGGAATTTACGGGGCATTACATCCTACCCCCCTTACGAAAAATTTCGTCCCGAAATTTGCTTACCTTCTGTAAAAAGTTGAGGATACCGCTCCTTCATCTTCTCCTCGAGTTCCCACGTGGCTTCTTCTTGCCCGTGATGGTTCCATAGCACTTTAACTATTGGTATCGATTTGGTTCTTAATTCTTGGACTTTTCTATCCAAGATCGATATCGGCTTTTCTTCATAGCTTAGGTCAGATTCAAGTACTACGTCTTGCTGACTAATGACGTGCTTAGGATCGTAAACATATTTTCTCAACTGAGAAACGTGAAAAACGTTATGAACGCTTCCTAGACTTGGCGGTAAGGCTAATCTATAAGCGACTGGTCCTATTCTCTCAAGGATTTCATAAGGTCCTATAAACCTGTGTCTTAACTTACCTTTAACTCCGAACCTAAGGATTCCTTTGGTCGGGGATATCTTAAGAAAAACTTTATCTCCTATTTCAAACTCAAGATTGGTTCGACGATCGTGGCATACGACTTCTGTCGGCTCTGGGCTCTTTCATTCTATCTTGAATCTGTCGAACTATCTCAATCATCTCATTGATTGCATCTGGGCCTAAGTTCTTTCTCTCGCCTACGTCGTCCCAATAAAGTGGCGATCTACACTTTCTCCCATATAAAGCCTCAAACGGCGCCATTCCTATCGTGGCCTGATAGCTATTGTTGTAGGCGAATTCGACTAAGTGTAGAATTTCTTCCCAATTAGTGCCTCGGTCCAAAACAACTGTTCTTAACATATCGACCAAAATCTGAATCGTTCTCTCTGACTGCCCATCTGTCTGTGGGTGAAAAGCTGTACTAAAATTAAGCTCTGTTCCCAACTCTTTTTGCATCGTAATCCAAAATCTCGAGGTAAACTTAGCATCTCTGTCTGATATTATGACCTTCGGTATTCAATGCAGACGTACAATCTCTCTGACATACAACTGAGCTAGTCTCTCTGATCCATATGTAGTCTTAATCGGTAAGAAGTGAGCTGACTTCGAAAGTCTATCTATTATCACCCAAATCGCTGTGTTCCTCTTCTCGACTTAGGCAAGCCTGTGACAAAGTCCATAGCTATGCCTTCCCATTTCCAATCTGGGACATCCAACGGTTGTAGCAATCCATACGGTAGTCGGTGTAAAGCCTTAACTTGTTGACATGCTAGGCATCTTTCTATAAACGAGGCAACGTCTCGTTTCATTCTGTTCCACCAAAAGTTTCTTCTCAAATCCTGGTACATTTTCGTACTTCCTGGATGTGCTGTGTAAGGCGTATCGTGAGCCTCCCTCAAGATTTCGTTCTTCAATTCGTTGTTGTTGTCGGGAATACAAATCCTGCCTTCATAAAGTATTGCATTGTCTGGAGCCTCAGAATATCCTTCCGGCTTATCTGTCCTTATCCTTACTCGTAACTTTTCCATTGGCTCGTCTTTTCTCTGAGCACTAATGATCCTTTCTCTCAAATCTGGTGTAGCTTTTAATGCTGCTATTTGACTTGTTATCGTTGTTGGCGTGTCAAGCACTCTGATATCCATCTTCTTGAATTCTCTTACAAAAGTTTCTTCTTCTACGAAAAGACATCCTAACTTCGTTGGAGCCTTGCGACTCAATGCGTCTGCTACCACATTAGCCTTTCCTGGATGGTAGTTAATTCCACAGTCATAATCTTTGACTAATTCAAGCCATCGTCTTTGTCTCATGTTCAGTTCTTTTTGTTCGAAAAAGTATTTCAGGCTCTTGTGATCAGTGAATATCTCAACTCTTACACCATAGAGATGGTGTCTCCAAATCTTTAGCGCATGCACTATGGCTGCGAGTTCTAAATCATGGGTTGGGTACTCAACTTCGTGAGGTCGAAGTTGTCGTGAAGCATAAGCTATCACTCGTCCGTCTTGCATCAAGACACAACCTAATCAATTTTTCGATGCGTCAGTGTAAACCACATATTCCTTGTTTGTGTCTGGAAGTGCTAGTACTGGCGCTGTAGTTAACTTTTCCTTAAGAGTTTGGAAACTCTTCTCGCACTCATCCGTCCACTTAAACTTGGTATCCTTCCTGAGTAGCTGCATCATCGGGCGAGCGATTGTAGAAAATCTTTCGATAAACCTTCTGTCGATACTATGTGTCCAAGGAACATTACTTCCTTCAGCCAAAATTCGCATTTACTGAATTTGGCATAGAGTTTCTCAGCTCTTAGTGTTTTCAACACTATCCGTAGATGTTCCTCGTGCTCCGTCTCATTCTTAGAGTAAATGAGGATGTCGTCGATGAATACTAGAACAAATTTGTCCAAGTAGGGGTGGAAGACTCTGTTCATAAGGTCCATGAATACGGCTGGAGCGTTGGTCAAACCAAATGGCATCACTAAAAATTCGTAATGGCCATATCGGGTTCTAAAAGCGGTCTTCGGTACATCTTCAGGTTTGATCTTGAGCTGATGATACCCTGACCTCAAATCTATCTTGGAGAAGACTCCTGCACCCTTAAGCTGATCGAACAGATCCTCGATCCTTGGCAAAGGATATTTGTTCTTGAGAGTGATCTTGTTCAGTTCTCGGTAATCGATGCACATTCTCATCGATCCGTCCTTTTTCCTAACAAAAAGCACAGGTGCTCCCCAAGGTGAAACGCTTGGCCTGATAAAACCAAGGTCTAGTAATTCCTGTAACTAGATTTTGAGCTCTTCCAGTTCCTTCGGTGCCATTCTGTAAGGGGCTTTAGACTTAGGAGCTGCTCCTGATTCTAAATCGATCGTGAAGTCCACATGACGATCTGGTGGCAATCCTGGTAGTACTTCCGGAAAAACATCTTCATATTCATTCACAACTTTTACGCCCCGAATGGTCTTCTCGGCTCCTGGTTCTCCAACTAGGTACACAAGATAGGCTGTGGTACCTTTCTTCTTCATAATTTTCGTGGCTTGGAGGGCTAATATAATTGGTACGCCTCTACCCATTGAAATTCCGTGGAATTCGGTCGGTTCTTTACCCGGCGGCTGAAAAGAAATTTTTCTCTCATTGCAGAGAATCGTAGCGTAATTCTCTGACAACCAATCCATTCCTAGGATTATATCTACGTCCCACATTATCATAACATTTAGGTTGTTCGCTATAACCTTATGAGTTTCGATTTCTAGTTCTAGGTTAGAGCAAACATGCGTGGAAGTAGTGATCTCTCCTGAAGGTGTGGCTACTCTCATAGATTGTGCAGCTCTTACAGGTCTGATGTCTAAGTTATCGGCGTATGAGCCAGCAATGAAAGAATGCGATGCGCCAGTATCAAACAGTATCTTAATGGGGGTGTTGTGGAGTTTTCCCATACCTGCTAGATTGCCTTTTCCTTTGCGCTGACCGCTTTGTTTGATAGCGCATGCCCTCGCATTCTGTTGCTGCTGTGCATGCTGCTGAAACTGTTGCTGGTTCATAGGCGGCTGCTGCGGCTGTGCTTGGATGGCTCGGAGGGGTACTGCTTGAAGCGGTTTAGGACAGTCCTTTTTCATGTGCCCCTTCTGTCCACAGTTGAAACAGTTGGGGGTACCTATTTGGCAGACTCCAGGATGGGCTCGATTGCACTTCGGGCAGATAGGGATGGTAATCCTCCCTGGGTTATTCGCTCCCTGGTTAAAATTCCTCTGTTGCCCTTGTGGCTGGTTCAGCTGATTATTGCCCTTCCACGGCGAGTTCTGCCTGTTCCCCTGAATGAACAACCCCGATTGGTTGTTTCCCTGCCACGGCCTCTTGCCATTGTTGTTGGCAGGCTGCTGATAGCCCCTTTTCTGTCCTCCCTGATTGTTGTAACCCTGACTGTATCCTCCGCTACCTCCTCCGTTCCATTTTCTCTTCCCTTGGTAGTTGCTACTGACTCTGTGCTGGTGCTGACGCAGTTGGTACAATCTTTTTCTCATCAGACACGATGGCCTCCATTTCCAATGCTCTTCCCAGTATGTCTGAATAACCTAGTCCTCCATGACTAGCCAAAGCGATTCCCAATTCATGACGTAAACCTCCCTGAAATTTCTTTGATAGCTTCTCCTCAGTGTCGACCAATGTTGGCGCATACCTCATCAACTCGCAGAACTTGACGTCATATTCCGTCACAGTCAGCTTTCCCTGCTTCAGATTATAAAATTCGGCCTCTTTCTGTGCCCTATACGTCTTGGGGACGTACTTATCAAAGAAAATCTCCTTAAATTCTTCCCACAAAAAACGAGCCAGATGCTCAGCAGGTATCACCTTCTGTCTTGCTTCCCACCAGTAATCTGCCGATCCCGTCAGTTGGAATGCGACACACATCATTCTCTCCTCATCAGTGCATTTGAGGAGTTTGAAAATTTTCTTGGTCGACCTCACCCATAGCTCAGCATCGCTAGGGCTTCCAGTTCCATTAAACATTGGAGGGTTCCTTTTGAGGAAAAGATCCTCAATATCTCTACGGGGCGGTGGTGGAGGTGGTGGTGATGGTGACGGGGGTGGAGATGGGGATGGAGTGATATTCCGCTCATATTCCTATTCTTGGTTATTTTCTGGCTGACGTCCACCACGTCCTCTCGGCCTTCCAGGTCTTCGACCTCTCCTGTTGTTAACATTTCTCGGCGGTATTTTCTTTAATATAGAGAAGAATTGAAAATTCTTATTAGTTTCCTTTTGTTAATTACACTTAGAACTTACTAGCTCGTTCTCAACTTAATCAAATTCATGGAACAACATATCAAACATAGCTTTGATATCATTTCATTAATCTTTTAACTTTCGGGTTAAACTCATTTCCTCATTACACGAGTTCATTTAACATTCTAATTTTTAATTACTCGATTCATAAGAAATTTTACTTGATTAAAAACCCTCTTTACGGGTCATATACATATACATCCAAAAAGAATATTACTTTTGCCTCTAACGAGGACTTATACAAAAGGGTTAGACTACTATTAGTCTAAACTAGGCTGACTGCCTACTATTTACTGGGTGCACTAACAAGCTGCACTCCGTATCTACTAGAGTACTAGAACGGAAACGATTCATAAAATTTCGTATCCGCTAGAGTACTACAAAAATTAACTAGTTACTGATCCGACTCTATACAGGACAAAGAGATATTACTACTACTGATATTTACCCATATCTATAAAGCACTGCCTAACTAAACTGCAGTAGAATCCAAAATTACCCCGAAGTCTGCAAAATCCTAACAACCCTCCCCTGGGTCCTCCTCAGGGTCCTCGTCCACCCTTAGAGTAGAACCGTCGTCAAGTGTAAGCAGGGTGGGCGAGGGTGCCTCAGAAACAGTCTCCTCCAAGTCGGAGACCAAGTCGTCCTCTCTGACCTCTCTCGCACGCTTCTTCAGGGGAAGAAGGTGCTCGGGAACTGAACCTGAACCCGACTCGAACTCCTCCCTAGAACGGACCCTGGACGGTCCTGCCTCCATCTGCTCTCGGGCTACTCTCCACTTCGCGCAGATCTCCTCGAGTGGCGTAAGTGGAGAAGACAGCTCTAACATAGCGGCGAGCTCCACGTCGATCTCTTGGTAGTCTGGTCCCTCTCTGTACAGTCTTGTCTCCAACGGTCCCCTGATCCAAACACAAACGTCGGGCACAAACGGTGAAGACAACCCCAACAGTGCGGCTGTCTCAGCGTCAACCTCTACAAAACCCGGGCCTGGGATCAACTCCTCAATCTGCTGTCCAACCGGTGGTGACTCTGGTGTAACTACCGTCTCCTCGTCCTCCTCTGGCTGCTCTAACTCAGCCTCAGACTCCTCCTCCAGTACACCGTCTGGTGGTAACTCTAACAAAGCCAAGTACTCCGGGTCTAAGTCAAGCTCCTCAAGCTCTGTCTCGGCTGGAAAGTGACTGTAGGGGACGTGTGGCTCTAATGGAAGGGGAAGCATAAACCCGCTCTCAAAGAAACGCCTGTGCGCATACAGGGCGAATCCGGCGTAGTTGCCGGTCGGCTCCGTGTCGTCGCCGAAAATCCCCAAGAAGTACTAAGCTGCACGGTGCGCCCATCCGCGCCACTCGTCCGGTAGGTGCACGATCAAGTCTAGTATCGCCTGACTCTCCCTGATCAGGTGTCGCACTGGGTAGTAAGCTGAAGAAAAATTACTAACAATCTGTCCCACATCCTCTTCTCCATAGTCTACCTCGAACTCGTAGTACTCATCCTGCAACATATCAACTATGGTGCGCTCGCACGAGGCCAAAGGCTGGCTCTTCCGAGCCGTGACACGAGTCCTAGCCATCCTACAAAAAGTTTTAAGGAAACACGGATCAGTAACAGGTAGGGAAAAAAAAAATAACTTATCTTAACGAAAACATAAATTACAAAATGAATATCCCTTATTCAATTGTAACATCAACACTTAAGTCAACCACTTATTAAGACTTCTAGCAATTCAAGAAATTGCACTTAACAACATATATATATATATATTATATACATAAAATTAAAGATTTTATTTTCATTCTCTCATTTCACCATATTATCACTCATTTTAATTCTTCTATTTCTTTTATTTCTTAACTCATTAACTCTTAACGACTTTCACTTATTAAAACAAAGTATATTTACTTCGTTCATGCTACTTATTCAAAAGTAACATCCATTTTCAAAAGAATTTGTTGTTTACGACTCTTGATATTCGTACTAATTGTAGTCGTCGCTCAAGACGAAATATGGAATTTAATTCCATAGAAAGAAAAAGAATATAACTTAAGAATAATTTCCTGGAAAACTAAGTTCCAGTTGTCGTTGCTGGAATCGGGCGATCGATGGGAAGAAAAAATTAATCAAGCTTCGCGCTCGACTTCTAATAAACTCTACGATTTTCTTTATAAAGTTCGATCAAGCGAACCCTATCGTAACACGAAACGAGAAGGAAAAGAAATGACGTGTCGCGAACTGACGTTATTTACATTACTTACACGTAAGTAATGTTCACTTATTTTATTTGACTTTGATTTCAATTTATTCAATTTTCGTCGTCTCGTTCATATCTTTCTTAACTCGAAGTCGAAAGCTTCTCATACGTCTAATTGCTCCCTTCTTTTACTAATACGATTTATTAAATTATTTTTATTCATTTTATTTCTTTTCCCTCGTAGGAAATTCTTAGACGACTAGTTCGACTTTGCCGAATCTTTATTCATGTCACTAAGCACACGTGACATTCATCAGAGGAAGTCCTTCTCACGTTAGGGATCTCCTTTCAAAATTATTTCAAAACAACGTTTCTTAAAAACGTCTAAGTTCTCGAAGAACCGGAAAGTTCTTAAGTTCCACGTCTACGTTCTCATTGAACCGGGAAAATTCCTTAAAATCTGACTATATTCTCGTATCCGCATAATTTTTCATAAAAAGGAAATCATTGCTCAAATATTTTCACATAAGATAGTACTTGTACTATCGCATAATCATGTAGAGTATAAAAATTATACTTCTGTAAAATTCTCATTTTTTTTTTTTTAAAACACAACTCATTCTCGTCTTCAAATTTTTATTGAATACTTGCTCATAAATACCTTATTTAAAAGAAATCTTATTATAAAATTCTTTCACTTTTCCTCGTTGAGTCGACGTAGCGGGCGGTTGAGTTGACTTCTACGTTCTCAATCTTAGCATCATAGTCTAACTCTTATCTCATACTTGGAAAGACGACTCTGATCCAGAGTATACACAAATACCATGTCTCATGACTTGAAAGAAGACTCGATATAGAGTACAAACGAATACTCTATATTATTTTTCGAAGGAAGACTTGTATACGAATACTACTTTATGATGTTACTTAAAGAAATGACTCGTACTTGAAAGAATGACTCACACTAACTCATACTAGAAGATTGACTCAGAAGCAGAGCAGAAAACGAGCACTGCTCTGATACCACTCTGTCACAACCCCAAATCCCGAGGGACGGCAGAAGCCGGGGTGCGACTGGGGTTGGATTAAAGAAGCGGGGAAGAAGGGGGCTAATTGACTAAACATACTTGATAAACATCGATAAACCATGAACAAGACTTGAATATAAATAAGAAAGAGTTAATCCCTAAGGATTACTCGACAAAAGTACAATAAAGAAGCTAAGTTCATATTTACAGACTTAGACTACTGAGTATTGTTCAAAAAGTACATCGCAAAAAGAAATTCAGAGTTTGGCAGCGGAAGGGTTCTAACTAAGCATCCTATCCTTTAACTCAACATCAACCTTCGCCGCTCACCGTCGCTTCAACCTGCACATTTAGAAAACAATGCAGGGCTAAGTACAAACGTACTTAGTGGGCACGATGCCGAAATCATAATCATAAATATAGATAAATATGGCATTTCATAAGCGTAGCACATCGGAGTTTTATTGAAAGAATCCGTGTCTACTAAACATTTTCTGACTTTTTCTCATAAATCACTCGCGCGAGCATTTTCTGACTAATGTTACGTTCAATCTTGACCAATTCTAATTCACCGTGGCTGGTACCCCTCAACAGGATATCACATACACCACAAGTTACAAAGTGCACTAACTCTGGAAAGCACTTAGCAGCTAACTCAGAGCCGATCGTTAGTTAATCTAATTAGACTAACTCTAAATCTGGAAAACACGAATGTTGACTCAGATAAGTACAAGAGAACTCACATAAAACATAAAACAGTTCATGCCATAATATCACTTTGAAAACACAGATATCAAAGCGATAAAGAAAGATTTTCCGAGCATTGCTCGTTTTATTTGTATATAAAAGCCCACCTTGATTTACAGAACTTAAAGCAAAACTTCCAACTTCGGATGTTCTGTCCTTTCTCTACAGTTGGCTTTCTCCTTCATCGTAAAATAAACATACTTAAAAATGGGTCGTAAAAGATAATCGATTAAAGAGAATCGAAGAAAGTTTTAGTTGTTTCATTCTTTTGGCATTTGCACGCTTACTAGATTCGTTTTACTTAAACGGGAAATGAAATTCGTACCAATTTCGTTTAGAACTCGGAAGATCTCTTACTCGACTCTCGGGTCAGTAGAGAAGGTAGTCGATATCTTAATACGACTTTAAAGATTATAAGAAACTAAGTTGGAAAGAATCAACTTAGGCGATTTACATTTTAGTTCATTCAACGATTTATGAAATTTCTCGTTTATTACTTCTTTAATGAAAGGTTAAAAGATAAGATCTCGACTGGTTTTCATCATTAAATGTCCTGTACTTGACTCTAGGGTCAGTAGGGAGATGTTCGTTAGATAAAAACGGTTTAACGATCGAAAGAAACTAAGTTGCGAACTAAACAACTTAGAAAACAAGAAACTGAATTTTCACTGCACAGTCCAGTAACTCTGGCGGCTGTCCAGAACAGAGGATTTTGAAAAAGGGAATGAACCCTGTACCATTGGAAAGATTGGGATGTCTAGTTCGCGCTCCAATTTACAGATCACAAATCCGATAAACGAGCTGGAAGTTATTACAGTTTCCGGCGAGGGTCGTAAAACTGCCGTGAAAACCCTAATTACTTGATAGGTTCGACGTATAACGTCATAGGTTCGTTCTAGGCTCTCGTATTCAATTTTTTTAGAAACTAGACTCTCAAGGCAGTCATCACGTACTTCCGTACGTGACAAACTCCTTCTCAAA
Source organism: Schizonepeta tenuifolia (assembly GCA_029490685.1). Lineage (NCBI taxonomy): Eukaryota > Viridiplantae > Streptophyta > Magnoliopsida > Lamiales > Lamiaceae > Schizonepeta > Schizonepeta tenuifolia. The sequence goes on along the minus strand of CM055955.1, from coordinate 89,213,110 downwards.
ACTCGCTCAAAAGCACGACGTTCTAACCGTCGGATTTCAACTAACAATTACTAAACCAACAAAAATTCAAAACGCGTTCTAGTTCTCGACTATAACTATAGCCCATATTATATCAACTCGAAAGCTTATGACGTCAACTAGAAAGTTGTTCTAAATTTTATCATAAACAAGAATATTAAATTAGAATTTTCATCCGACTTCTCGATTATTAGTTACGACTAAATGTTCGTCTCTTACGCGATTTTTCAAAGTTGTCGGATTTCGTTCAAATTTTACGACGTTAAACTACGTCTAACGTGAAACACTTTCATGCATGCAAACATATCATAACATCATTATAACTCAACTTATAAGGTGATCTTTATCTCTTATGTTTCATTAAACATTTTTAGAAAATTCTCAATTAAATTCTATAATCAACTAACATGATTTGCAACATAATTTAACCAACAATTCATCACTTATATCAAACATGTGGAAACTTCTAATTACTCTAGAAAATTCTGTTTTTATAAAGATGTTAAGGGGGTGATTTTCTTCTCCAATTAACTACATTTATTTACTAATCAACCTCTTATATCATCAAATAATCAATTGCAAAACAATTATCAACTAACATGCATAAACCCCTAAATTCAACTTAAATCCTAATTGAAATTTCACAAACACATAGGGCTTTTTATTTCTTTTCATTCTAATCACTAATTAAACATCTATTAAACAAGAATCAGTCATCAAATGAAGAAAATTAAAAATCCTACAAACATGCCCTAAATTTTCGGCATTAACATAGGTATTAGGGTTCTTATTTTTGTTCAATTTTAATCCCTAATTATCATATCTAATACATCTAATTTCATTATTCCAAGATCAAAACATCTATTCCAATACCTTATTTTTCGATCAAAGAAGGAAAAATAAAAGAAGAAGAAGATGGTTGGATAGAATTGTGGAGGAAAGAATTACCTTGAGAATTAAAGAAAGATGTATGGAGTTTGAATGGATGGATTGTGACTTGTGTTCTTCATCAAGCTCTTGGAGATGTCTTCAATGGTGGATGATTAAGTGAAGAAGATGAAGAATGGGGGAGTGCAGCCGAGAGAGAGAGAGAAGTGGGAAGAAATGGTTTTGTTTAAGTGTTAAAAACACTTGATATGATGAAAGGTTTGAAAATATGAAAAGTAAAGTTTTGGTGTCACTTAAATATACATCATCAGCATGCATGTCTTCCACCTAATTAACTAAAAATAAAAAAATAAAACAACAAGAAAAAGTCGGCTGCCATGTAGAATTTTTTTAGGGATATGCGTTTTTCCGGCGCGATCCGACGTTACGGAAGACGTTCGACGAAAAACGTTGTTCGGTACAAAATCGTCACGATTCTATCTGACCTAAAATTCTAACGTATGAAACTTAATTGGAAAATAAATTTACAAAAATTATTTTGACAAGAACTTGGGACGACAAGTCTGAGTTTCGTCCGGAAAAACATAAAAACGAACTTTCTCGAGCGTGTTCGTATCGCAATTTCGTGATTGTAAAATCAGACGGTTTTTCGTTCTGAGTTTACGAACTAAAAACTTTTCGTACGCGCTAACCCTAAATACAGTAGTCATCTAGCTGACTTCTGTAATTTATTTTCAGTAACGGATTCGACCGTTAGCCTTAGAATTCAAAAATTGTAAGCTTAGGCGTGCAAAGCCATTTATTTAATTAACTTTAAAATTTTTAAGAACGTAAGGAATTTACGGGGCATTACAGTTTGTTTTTAAATGTGCAGGTTGAGTGACGAAGGCGGAGGAGGTTGAGTAAAGGTCATTATAAGAAAGAAGAATCGTGTTATCATTTGAGCCTCGATTTCACATTTGATATGTGACATCATTCTACGTCTTTCCGCTGCAAACTAATACACTTTTTGTTGTGTAATCTTTTCGGTTTAAGTTTTTCATACTTCAAACTAATACACTTTTTGTTGTGTAATCTTTTCGGTTTAAGTTTTTCATACTTCAAACCTAGTCTTCTCTAAAACAAATATGTCGAGTGATCCTTCGAGATTGACTCACTTTTATTCAATGAAGTCAAGTTCATAGTAGTTTCTGTTATAATTATGTCTGTTTATTCAGTTATTCCCCCTTCTTCCCCGCCTCTTTAGTCCAACCCCTAGTCGCACCCCGGCTTGGCCGTCCCTCGGGATTTGGGACTGTGACATTCGTAGTCTCCTTGACCCTGTGCTTATTTTCTATTATTTTCAACTCCATTCGCCATTCTTAATTCCTTTTGCCATTTTTACTTATTTTGTCATCTCTTACATTTTGTGTTTTCGATTTTTTGTGTTTTGGATCTGAGTATATATTAGTTTATTAGATCTTTTTTTTATGTACTTTTTTCACTATTTTTGTTAATGTTGTTTTTTTGAGTTGCTTACTCCATTTGTCTTTCATTTTTTTGGCTGAAGCATTATTCTGGTTCATATGTGTCGATGTTTTGGTTCCACTGTTAAATTTTGTCCCTTGTAATGGTGTAAATATGTATTTTTTGTTACTGTACCTTGGATATTTACCTATTTGTGCTGTAACAAAATGTCCCTTGTTTTTTTGTACAGTCTTATTGTTTATCTATCTTTGTTGTACCTTTTTTATATCTGTGGATCGGTTTGTTTCTATTATGCTGTCATCGCGGAATTTTATGTGCTGTAACAAAATGTAATTATTTTAGATAGTTGTATCTAAATTTTTAATAAGTTAATAGATACTTGTATAGGCACACTTCTAAGTTTTTTTGTCTTATGAAACCATGATTTTTTTGTATGAACTTTTTACTTGTACCTTTTTTTTGATCTGTCACTTTTTCTTATTTAAAGCATATAGCTCAAGCCTAATAACAGGTGTAAGCATTGTCAGAAAACTGTTGTTAATACTTCATGGTCTGATAAGGATCCGGCACAGCGGTATTTCAGTTGTCCCAACGCTGAGGTATATGTAATTTGTTTTCTTTGTAATCTGGTATTATTTTTTGAAGAAACTTCACCAATAATCTGAGTTAAAAATTTCTGATTTATGTCTATTTTCCAAATTTTACAGAAAGATGTTTGTTCCTTTTGTGATTGGATTGATCAAAATGCTACGGAAACTCAACGCCAATATATCAAAGAACTTTGTATTGCTAGAGATATGTATGAAGGGCAGCTAGTTCAGCTTAAGGAAGAGCATCGTAAGCTCAAATCAACTGAAAATGCTGCATCGAGCATTGATGTGCAGTACCGTAAGGAGATTGATGATCTTCACCACAGGCTTCAAGCCATGGAGCTTGAGTGTCGTGCTGTCATACAACTCTCAATCAGATATAAAAATAAATTACCAAATAGTGTGAGTTTATTATTTATAGAAATCATTCCTGAAAAACTTTATCATAAAATATCTTCTAGTTTATAAACATTTCATGTTTGGTTCTTTACAGAAGAGATAGTATTATAAATTTAATAAACATTCATTTTGTTTCTCTTTGTGTCATTTTTACGTACACCGGTTCATTAGTCATACATGAATATAAAATCTATATAATTCTGAATTCTATACATTATCGATGGAATGAAGAGGCAAAGGCAGTCGAGCTTCATCATGCATTGTGGATTCAGTCATACTACTCCACCATTTATCGGATATTCGTCCGAGGTGATGGTTATTAGCAATCCAAATCATCAGTTGAGGAGTTGATACCTGCGGAGAATATAGTCCTAGAGAGAGTCGCAACAGTTAGTGAAGATGTTTTTTGTTCGTTGATGATGTACTATATAATGTGCATTTCTGCATCTACAATTGTACATAAAGGGTAACAATAATAATACATCATTCTTTAAAAATAAATTATTGGTTATAATAACACATTGATTTTCAAACATGGATCTTCGAAGATTGCACAAAGGAAGATGAATATTGATGTTTTCTACGAAAAAAATTACAGAACTTATAAAGGCACGAATACATTTTGAAATAGAAATTCCGTAATACCCCGGAAATTATAACTGTCTCTAAAAATGAAATTAACAAATAATAATGGCTTTGCAAGCCTAAATTCATGAATTTGAATTCTAAAACTAACGGTGAAATCCGTTTCCAAAAATAAATTACGGAAGTCAGTTAGATGACTATTGTATTGAGGGTTATCACGTACGATAACTTTTTAATTCTAGAACTCAGATCGGAAAACCGTCTGATTATTACATTCACGAAATTGCGATACGATTTCGCCCGAGAAAGTTCGTTTTTATGATTTTTTCGGACAAAACTCGGACTGTGATGTCCCGAGGTTTTGTCGGAAATTATATTTTAAATATTACTTTCCGAGTAAGTAAAATACGCCGGAAATTATGGTCGAGTCGGATTTTGACGGAAACGAGCCGAATACGTATTTTATTTATCGATTTCCGTAACGTCGTATCGCGCGGGAAAAAGCGCGTAATTTCTTAATTTTTCCTTAAGGTGGCCGACCTCCACCCTCTCTAATACAACATTGATATTTCAATTTTATATAGTATAAACCTTACACCTCATATGTTCCAAGATAATTCTTCTTACTTTACACCTAAGTCTCTTAGATATTTTCATTACTTGTTAGTCATCTTTCTTCTCCCCATTTCATGCAAGAAACCGCCACACACACATACTTTGTTCTCTCTCATTTTGTTCTTCCTAAAACACCATTGAAGAAGCTTGAGCTTTGGCAAGGAAATTCACTAAAGATCATCATTCATCCATCTAAATCTACTTCTACCTTTATTAATCATCAAGGTATTCATCTCCTCCTTTGATCTATCCAAGTAGAATTTCTATTCTTTTATTTTTCTTGGTGACCGATTTTTATAGTATTGAGTAGTAGTTGATTTGAGCTTTAATTAATGTAATTAGATGGTTAATACTCAATCCTTATGGTTTAATTGTTGGAGAATGTCACAGCCCCAAATCCCGAGGGACGGCAGAAGCCAGGGTGCGACTGAGATTGGATGAAAGAAGCGGGGAAGAAGGGGGCTGACTAACTAAACATACATAAAAGACATCAACATTCAAATGAACAAGACATTACTATTATAAAGGAAGAGTTAATCACGAAGGATTACTCGACAAAAAGTACTCGAAAGTATCTAAGTTCAAGATTACAGACTTATACTACAGTGAATTAATAATGTACATGTTCTCAAAAAGTCTAGAGTTTTGGCAGCGGAAAGAAAGTTATAGCTAAAGCATCCTAACTTCTCAACTCAACTTCAACCACCGCTGCTCTCGTCGCTTCAACCTGCACATTTAGAAAACAATGCAGGGCTAAGTACAAAAGTACTTAGTGGGCACGATGCCGAAATCATAATCATAAGTATAGATAATTTGGCATTTCATAATTTGTAGCACATCGGGGTTTTATTTGAAATTAGCCCGTGTCTACTAAACATTTTCTGACTTATTTTCACAATTTACTCGGCCGAGCATTTTCTGGTATGTTACGTTCAAATCTTGACCAATTCTCATTCACCGTGGCTGGTACCCCTCAGTAGGGTATCACATACACCACAGGTTACAAAGTGCACTAACTCTAGAAAGCACTTAGTGGCTAACTCAGAGCCGATCGTTAGCTAACCTATTTAGATTAACTCTAAAATCTGGAAAACACGAATGTTAACTCAGATAGGTACAAGAGAACTCACATAAAACATAAAACAGTTCATGCCATAATTATCACTTTGAAAACACATATATCAAAGCGATAAAGAAAGGTTTTCCGAGCATTGCTCGTTTTATTTTATATATAAAAACCCACCTTAGTGTTTACAGAACTACGTACTAGCTTCTGATCTCCTGATCTTCCGTCCTTTCCTTACTGCTGGCTTCCTCCTTCATCGTAAAATAATAACACTTAAAATCGGTCGAAAAAGATAATCGATCATAGAAAATCGAATTAGGTTTTAGTCGTTTCATTTCTTTAGGCATTTGCACGCTACTAGTTTCATTTTAGTTAAACGGGAAATGAGACTTGAACAAATCTTGTTCAGAACTCGAATGGTCTCATACTCGACTCTTAGGTCAGTAGAGAGGATAGTCGTCAAGTTATTACGGCTTAAACGATCGAAAGAAACTAAGTTGCGAAGAAAAGAACTTAAGAAAATAAATCCTGAAAATCACTGTGCATTACAGTAACTCTGGGGACTGCCCAGAATAGAAGAACTGGAAACAGGAGATGAGCCCTGTACCACTCGAAAGCTTGGGAAATCTAGTTTATGCTCCAATTTACGGATCTCAAATCCGATAAACAAGCTAAAAGTTATTACAGTTTCTGGAAAGGGTCGCAAAACTGCCGCGGCTAACCCTAATTGCTCGATAAAAACGACGTATGACTTCTTAGGTTCGTTCTAAGTTCTCGTACTCGATTTCTCACGAAATTTCACTCTCAAGGAAGTCAACACGTACTCCCATACGTGAAGGGCTCCTTTTCAAAACTCGTTCATTAGCACGACGTTCTAAACATCGTCGTTTCAACTAACAATTACTAAACCAAAATCAAGTTAACATTTCTCGTTTCTATTTCTCGACTATAACTACAACTCATATTTTAATAATCCGAAAGCTCATGTCGTCAACTAAAAAGTTATGCCTTAATCCGTTATAAACAATATTATCAAATTAGAATTCTTATTCGACTTCTCGGTTATTAATTACGACCACTTGTTCGTCTCTTACGAGATTTCAAAAGTTATCGGATTTCGTTCATTTTCTACGTCATCAAACAACATCTAACATAGATCATTTTCATGCATATCATTACTTCATATCATTAACCAATCTCAACTTAGATCAAGTTCTTTGTCTCTTACGACTCACAAAATATTTTTAGAAAATTCCAAATAAATTCATAACAACATCTAATATCATTAACAACATTATTTCACCAACCAATCCTCAACTAAATCAACTACATGCAAACCCCTATTTTCTCATATTTTTTCGGTATTAACCCTATATTAAAGAGGGTGATATTTTTCATCAATTAACATCATTTATCCCATTATCATACTACTATATCATCAATTAATCAATTCAAGTCTAACTGCAACATGAAATTGAAAATCCCCAAATCAAAACCCTAGCCCTAAAATTGGTTCTCATCCATTACTTGGGGGTTTTGATTTCTTTTTGTTTTAATCCTCAATCGAACACCTCCTAAGCATGATTATAACATCAATTGAAGAATTCAAACATCCCACACCCAAGCCCTAATTTTCGGTATTGATGAGGAATTAGGGCTCTTGATTTTCTTCCAATTTTAATCCTAGAATTCATATATAAACACATCTAATTACACTAATCGAAGATCACACATCTAATTCATCTACTCCTAAATTTCGATCCAAATGAAAAATAAAAAGAAATGGATTTGGAATGGATAGAAGTGAAGAGGAGAAGATTACCTTGAGCTTTACTAAAGGAAGAAATAGACTTTGATGGAGGATTAGAGACTTGTGTGATTTTTCTTGTCCAAGAACTTAAAGTCTTCAATGGAGAAGTGAAGAACAAAGAGAGAGATAGAGTATGAGTGTGCGTGTGCAATTTTGGGGAGGGAGGGAGTGAGGATGGTGATGACTAACTAACTTAGATATTTCTAATTAGCATTAGGTGTAAAGTAGAAATTAAAAGGACAATAGTCATAGGTTAATACTATATAAAAATCAAAATATCAAGCTTAAGAGAGGGAGTATAATGTCGGTCATGAGAGGGAGAGAAAGAAAATTACGCGCTTTTCTGGCGCGATACGACGTTACGGAAATCGAACGACGAAAAATGTAGCTCGGCACAAAATCGTCACATTTCGATTCGATCAAAAATTCTAACGTATTAAACTTAATTGGAAAATAATATTTAAATTTTAATTCCGACAGAAACTCGGGACGACACATTCCGAGTTTCGTCCGGAAAATCATAAAAACGAACTTTCTCGGGCGAGTTCGTATCGCGATTTCGTGAATGTAAAAATCAGACGGTTTTCCGTTCTGAGTTCCGGAACTAAAAGTTTTTCGTACGCGATAACCCTAAATACAGTAGTCATCTGACTGACTTCCGTAATTTATTTTCGGAAACGGATTTCACCGTTAATCTTAGAATTCAAAATCGTAAACTTAGGCGTGCGAAGCCATTTTTATTATTCACTTTAAATTTTCAAGATCGTACGAAAATTCTGGGGTATTACATCCTACCCCCCTTGCGAAAAATTTCGTCCCGAAATTTGCATACCTTCTGCAAAAAGATGAGGATATCTCTCCTTCATCTTCTCCTCGAGTTCCCACGTGGCTTCTTCTTGCCCGTGGTGGTTCCATAGCACTTTAACGATTGGCATCGATTTGGTTCTTAATTCTTGGACTTTCCTATCCAAAATTGATATCGGCTTCTCTTCGTAGCTTAGGTTAGATTCAAGAACTACGTCTTGCTAACTAATGACGTGCTTAGGATCGTAGACATATTTTCACAATTGAGAAACGTGAAAAACGTTGTGAACACTTCCTAGACTTAGCGGTAAGGCCAATCTATAAGCGACGGGTCCTATTTTCTCGACGATTTCATAAGGTCCTATAAACCTGGGTCTTAGTTTACCCTTAACTCCGAATCTAAGGATTCCTCTAGTCGGTGATATCTTAAGGAAAACTTTATCTCCTATTTCAAACTCAAGATTGGTTCGACGATCATCGGCATAAGACTTCTGTCGGCTCTGAGCTTCTTTCATTCTAACTCGTATCTGCTGAACTATCTCAATCATCTCATTTACTGCATCGGGGCCTAGGTTCTTTCTCTCACCTACTTCATCCCAATAAAGTGGTGATCTACATTTCCTTCCATACAAAGCCTCATACGGCGCCATTCCTATCGTGGCCTGATAGTTGTTGTTGTAAGCGAATTCGACTAAGTGTAGAATTTCTACCCAATTCGCACCTCGGTCTAAAACCACTATCCTTAACATATCAACTAGAATTTGAATCGTCCTCTCTGTACTAAAGTTAAGCTCGGTTCCCGGTTCTTTCTGCATAGTGACCCAAAATCTCGAGATGAATTTAGCGTCTCTATCTAATACTATGACCTTCGGTATTCCATGCAGACGTACAATCTCTCTAACGTATAACTGAGCTAGTTTCTCTGATCCATACGTAATCTTAATCGGCAAGAAGTGTGTTGTCTTTGTAAGCCTATCGATAATTACCCAAATTGCTGTGTTTCCTCTTCTTGACTTAGGCAAGCCTGTGACAAAGTCCATAGCTATGCCCTCCCATTTCCATTCTGGGACATCCAATGGTTGTAACAATCCATACGGTCGTCTGTGTAAAGCCTTAACTTGCTGACATGCCAAACACCTTTCTACAAACGAGGCAACGTCTCGTTTCATTCCATTCCACCAGAAATTCCTTCTCAAATCTTGATACATTTTCGTACTTCCTGGGTGTGCTATATAAGGTGTATCGTGAGCCTCGCTCAAGATCTCATTCTTCAGTTCGCTGTCGTCATCAGGAATACAAATCTTGCCTTCAAAAAGTATCGCATTGTCTGGTGCTGCAGAATATCCATCTGGTTTATCTATTCTTATCTTTAATCGCAACTTTTCCATTGACTCGTCCTTTCTCTGAGCATTGATGATTCATTCTCTCAAATCCGGTGTAGCTTCTAATGCTGCTATCTGACTTGTTATCGTAGCTGGCGTGTCTAGCACTTTGATATCCATCTTCCCGAATTCTCGTACTAAAGTTTCTTCCTCTACAAAAAGGCATCCTAACTTCGTTGGAGCCTTGCGACTCAATGCGTCTGCTACCACATTAGTCTTTCCTGGATGATAGTTGATTCCGCAGTCGTAATCCTTGACTAGTTCAAGCCATCTCCTTTGTCTCATATTCAGTTCCTTCTGCTTGAAAAAGTACTTCAGGCTCTTGTGATCAGTGAATATCTCAACCCTTACACCATAGAGATGGTGTCTCCAAATTTTTAACGCATGCACCACGGCTGCGAGTTCTAAGTCGTGGGTTGGATACTCAACTTCGTGAGGTCGAAGTTGTCGTGAAGCATAAGCTATCACTCGTCCATCTTGCATTAAGACACAACCTAATCCATTTTTCGATGCGTCAGTGTAGACCACATATTCCTTGCTTGTGTCTGGAAGAGCTAGTACTGGCGCTGTGGTTAACTTCTCCTTGAGCGTCTGGAAACTCTTCTCGCACTCGTCCGTCCATTTAAATTTGGTATCCTTCCAAAGTAACTGTGTCATCGGGCGAGCGATCGTAGAGAATCCCTCAATAAATCTTCTATAGTAACCGGCTAAACCCAAGAAACTTCTGATCTCATTCTGACTTGTTGGTGACTTCCAGTTGTGCACTGCCTCTACCTTGGCTGGGTCCACTTTGATTCCTTTCGCCGATACTATGTGACCAAGGAACATTACTTCCTTTAGCCAAAATTCGCATTTACTGAATTTGGCGTAGAGTTTCTCAGTTCTTAGTGTTTCCAACACTATCCGTAGATGTTCCTCGTGCTCCTTTTTATTCTTAGAGTAAACGAGAATGTCGTCGATGAATACTAAAACGAATTTATCCAAGTAAGGGTGGAAAACTCTATTCATAAGGTCCATGAATACAGCTCGAGCGTTGGTTAATCCAAATGGCATTACTAGGAATTCGTAATGGCCATATCGGGTTCTAAAGGCGGTCTTCGGTACGTCTTCGGGTTTGATCTTCAGCTGATGGTACCCTGACCTCAAATCTATCTTGGAGAAGACTCCTGCACCCTTGAGCTGATTGAACAGATCCTCGATCCTTGGCAAAGGATATTTCTTCTTGAGTGTGATCTTGTTCAGTTCTCTATAATCTATGCACATTCTCATCGATCCGTCCTTTTTCCTAACAAATAGCACTGGTGCTCCCCAAGGTGAGACGCTTGGCCTGATAAAACCAAGGTCTAGCAATTCTTGTAACTGGATTTTGAGCTCTTCTAGTTCTTTCGGTGCCATCTTATATGGGGCTTTAGATTTGGGTGCTGCTCCTGGTTCTAAGTCGATTGTGAAGTCCACGTGACGATCTGGTGGCAATCCTGGTAATACTTCTGGAAAAACGTCTTCGTATTCATTCACAACTTTTACGTCTTGGATGGTCTTCTCTGCTCCTGGCTCTCTGACTAGTTACACAAGATAAGCTGTGGTACCTTTCTTCTTCATGAGTTTCGTGGCTTGAAGGGCTGATATAATTGGTACGCCTCTACCCATGAAAATTCCATGGAATTCGGTTGGTTCTTTACCCGGGGGTTGAAAAGAGATTTTTCTCTCGTTGCAGAGAATTGTGGCATAATTCTCTGACAACCAATCCATTCCTAGGATTATTTCTACGTCCCACATTATCATAACGTTTAAGTTGTTCGCCTTAACCTTAAGAGTTCCGATTTCTAGTTCTAGGTTAGAGCAAACATGCGTGGAAGTAGTGATCTCTCCTGAAGGTGTAGCTACTCTCATAGAATGTGCAGCTCTTACAGGTCTGATGTCTAAGTTATCGGCACACGAGCCATCAATGAAAGAATGCGATGCGCCAGTATCAAACAGTATCTTAATAGGGATGTTGTGTAGTTTTCCCATACCTGCTAGGTTGCCTTTTCCCTTGTGCTGGCCACCCTGTTTGATAGCGCATGCCCTCGCATTCTGTTGCTGCTGTGCATGCTGCTAGAACTGCTGTTGGTTCATTGGCGGCTGCTGCAGCTGTGCTTGTATGGCTCTGAGAGATATGGCTTGCAGCGGCTTCGGGCAATCTTTCTTCATGTGCCCCTTCTGTCCACAATTGAAACAGTTGGGGGTGCTTATCTGACAGACTCCAGGATGGGCTCTGTTGCATTTAGGGCAGACATGAATGGTAACCCTCCCTAGGTTAATTCCTCCCTGGTTGAAGTTTCGTTGTTGTCCTTGCGGCTGGTTCTGTTGACCATTGCCCTTCCATGGTGTGTTCTGCTTATTTCCCTGAATAAACAACCCCGATTGGTTGTTTCCCTGCCACGGCCTCTTGTTGCTGTTGTTGTTGTTGTTGTTGTTGTTGTTGTTCTGGCCAGGCTACTGATAGCCCTGCTGATTTCCCCTTCTCTGACCTCCCTGGTTGTTGAAGTTCTGATTGTAGCCTCCGCTACCTCCTCCATTCCATTTCCTCTTTCCCTGATAGTTGCTACTGTTGTTGTTATAGTAGCCTCAGTTCTGGTTCTGTGCTGGAGCTGATGCAGTTGGTACAATCTTCTTCTCATCAGGCACGACGGCCTCCATTTCCAATGCTCTTCCCAAAATATCAATATAGCCTAGTCCCACTTGACTAGCTAATGCGATTCCCAGTTCATGTCGCAGTCCTTCTTGGAATTTCTTGGATAACTTCTCCTCAGTATCAACCAGAGTCTGTGCATACCTAGACAGCTCGCAAAACTTGGCGTCATACTCAGTCACGGTCAGCTTTCCTTGCTTCAAGTTGTAAAACTAGGCTTCTTTCTGTGCTCTATACGTCTTGGGTACGTACTTATCAAATAATATTTCCTTGAATTCATCCCACGTGAAACGAGCCAGATGCTCTGCGGGTATCACCTTCTGCCTAGCTTCCCACCAATAATCCGCCGATCCAGTCAGTTGGAATGCGACACATAGCATTCTCTCCTCATCAATGCATCTGAGGAGTTTGAATATCTTCTCAGTAGATCTCACCCATAGCTCAGCATCGCTAAGGCTGCCCGTTCCATTAAACATCGGGGGGTTCCTCTTGAGGAAGAGATCCTCAATATCTCTACGGGGTGGTGGTGGAGGTGGTGGTGATGGGGATGGTGATGGTGGTGGGGTAGCATTTTGTTCATACTCTTGTTCTCTGTCGTTCTCTGGTTGATGTCTCCCACATCCTCGAGGCCTTCCAGGTCCTCGACCTCTCCTATTGTTAACGTTTCTTGGCGGCATTTTCTTTGGTCTAAGGAAAAATTTGAAATTCTCATTAGTCATTTCTGTTAATCACTCTTAGTACTTACTAGCTCGTTCTCAACTTATCAAGTTCACGGGTCGACATATCGAACATAATTCCGATATTAACTTCGTAATCTTTTAACTTTCAAGTTAAACTCAATTCTCGTTACACGAGTTCATTCGACATTCTGATTAATTATACGATTCATAGGAAATTTTTCTTGTGATTAAAAACCCTCTTCATGGGTCATGTATATATATAAATAAAATTAGAAAATTTCAAGACTTTTATTTCCATTCTTATCTTACTACATTCTTACTTACTTTAATTCTTTTAGTACATTCTCAACAACATTTCTTAACGATTCTTACTTATTAAAACAAAGTACGTTCACTTTGTTCATGTTACTTATTCAAAAGTAACATCCATTCACAAAAGAATTTGTCGTTAACGACTCTTGATACTCGTATTAGTTGTAGTCTTCGTTCAAAGACGAAATATGAAATAAATTCCAAAAGGAAATGGAATATAACTTAAAGAATAACTTTTCTGGAAACTAAGTCCCAATTGTCGTCGCTAGAATCGGGCGATCGATGGAAAAATTTATCAAGCTTCATGCTCGACTTCTAATAATTTATACGATTTTCTTTGTAAAGTTCGTTCAGGGCGAACTCTACTGAAACACAAAATGAAAAGAAAACGGAATGACGTGACACGAATGACGTCATTTACGTTACTTACACGTAAGTAACGTTCACTTATTTCATTTAGCTTTGATTCCCTTTATTCTGTCTTCGTCGTCCCATTCATATCTTTCTTAATTCAAAGCCGAAAGCCTCTCAAACGTCTAATCGTTTACTGCGTTTACTAACACGATTTACCGTACCATTTTTATTTCATTTTCCTCGCAGGAAATTCTTGTTTGGATTTTTAAAACAAAGATCGACTTTGCCGAATCTTTATTCATGTCACTTAACGCACGTGACATTCATCAGTAGAAGTTCTCCTCGTGTCGGGGATCTCCTTTCGAAATCATTTCAAAGATAACGTTTCTTAAAACGTCTAAATTCTCAAAGAACCGGAAAGATCTTAGGTTTCAAGTCTACGTTCTCATTAAACCGGGAAAAATCCCTAAAATCCGACTATATTCTTGTGTCCGAATATTTTTCAAAAGAAGAAAATTATCGCGCAATTAATTTCACATAAGATAGTACTCGTACTATCACATAATCACATAAAGTATGAAAAATTATACTTTCATAAAATTCTTATTTTTGGAACACAACTCATTGTCATTCTCAATCTCATTGAATTCTTGTTCATAAATTTCTTATTTAAAAGAAATCGCATAACTAAAATTCTTTTCTTTTCCTCGTTGAGTCGACGTAGCGGGAGGTTGAGTTGACATCTACATTCTCAGTCTTAGTGTCATAACCTAACTCTTATCTTCTACTTGAAAGAAGACTCTGATCTGAAATATATACAAATACTCTATCCTATGACTCGAAAGAAGACTCGATATAGAGTACGAATGAATACACTATATTATTACTCGAAGGAAGACTTGTATATAAATACCATTATGTGATATTACAAGAAGAAATGACTCATACTAAGAAAGAATGACTCATAACCAGAGCAGGAAACAAACTACTGCTCCGATACCACTTTGTGGTATTAATAAAAGAATTAATCAGACTAGAAGATTGACTCGCAACCAGAGCAGAAAACGAACCTCTGCTCAAATACCACCTTGTGGTATCACTAAAAGGAAAGACTCATACTCGAAAATTGACTCATAATCAGAGCAGGAAACAAGCCTTGCTCTGATACCACTCTGTCACAGCCCCAAATCCCGAGGGACGGCAGAAGCCGGGGTGCGACTGAGATTGGATTAAAGAAGTGGGGAAGAAGGGGGCTGACTAACTAAACATACATAAAAGATATCAACATTCAAATGAACAAGACATTACTATTATAAAGGAAAAGTTAATCACGAAGGAATCTAAGTTCAAAATTACAGACTTATACTACAGTGAATTAATAATGTACATGTGCTCAAAAAGTCTAGAGTTTTGGCAGCGGAAAGAAAGTCATAGCTAAAGCATCCTAACTTCTCAACTCAACTTCAACCACCGCCGCTCTCGTCGCTTCAACCTGCACATTTAGAAAACAATGCAGGGCTAAGTACAAAAGTACTTAGTGGGCACGATGCCGAAATCATAATCATAAGTATAGATAATTTGGCATTTCATAATTTGTAGCACATCGGGGTTTTATTTGAAATTAGCCCATGTCTACTAAACATTTTCTGACTTATTTTCACAATTTACTCGGCCGAGCATTTTCTGGTATGTTACGTTCAAATCTTGACCAATTCTCATTCACCGTGGTTGGTACCCCTCAACAGGGTATCACATACACCACAGGTTACAAAGTGCACTAACTCTGGAAAGCACTTAGCAGCTAACTCAGAGCCGATCGTTAGTTAACCTATTTAGATTAACTCTAAAATCTGGAAAACATGAATGTTAACTCAGATAGGTACAAAAGAACCACATAAAACATAAAACAGTTCATGCCATAATTATCACTTTGAAAACACAGATATCAAAGCGATAAAGAAAGGTTTTTCGAGCATTGCTCGTTTTATTTTATATATAAAAACCCACCTTAGTGTTTACAGAACTACGTACTAGCTTCCGATCTCCTGATCTTCCGTCCTTTCCTTACTGCTGGCTTCCTCCTTCATCATAAAATAATAACACTTAAAATCGGTCGAAAAAGATAATCGATCATAGAAAATCGAATTAGGTTTTAGTCGTTTCATTTCTTTAGGCATTTGCACGCTACTAGTTTCATTTTAGTTAAATGGGAAACGAGACTTGAACAAATCTCGTTTAGAACTCGAATGGTCTCATACTCGACTCTTAGGTCAATAGAGAGGATAGTCGTCAAGTTATTACGGCTTAAACGATCGAAAGAAACTAAGTTGCGAAGAAAACAACTTAAGAAAATAAATCCTGAAAATCACTGTGCATTACAGTAACTCTGGGGACTGCTCAGAACAGATGAACTGGAAACAGGGGATGAGCCCTGTACCACTAGAAATCTTTGGAAATCTAGTTTATGCTCCAATTTACGGATCTCAAATCCGATAAACGAGCTAAAAGTTATTACAGTTTCCGGCAAGGGTCGCAAAACTGCTGCGGCTAACCCTAATTGCTCGATAAAAACGACATATGACTTCTTAGGTTCGTTCTAAGTTCTCGTACTCGATTTCTCACGAAATTTCACTCTCAAGGCAGTCAACACGTACTCCCATACGTGAAGGACTCCGTTTCAAAACTCGTTTATTAGCACGACGTTCTAAACATCGTCGTTTCAACTAACAATTACTAAACCAAAATCAAGTTAACATTTCTCGTTTCTATTTCTCGACTATAACTACAACTCATATTTTAATCCGAAAGCTCATGTCGTCAACTACAAAGTTATGCCTTAATCCGTTATAAACAATATTATCAAGTTAGAATTCTTATTCGACTTCTCGGTTATTAATTACGACCACTTGTTCGTCTCTTACGAGATTTCAAAAGTTATCGGATTTCGTTCATTTTCTACGTCATCAAACAACATCTAACATAGATCATTTTCATGCATATAATTACTTCATATCATTAACCAATCTCAACTTAGATCGAGTTCTTTGTCACTTACGACTCACAAAATATTTTTAGAAAATTCCAAATAAATTCATAACAACATCTAATATCATTAACAACATTATTTCACCAACTAATCCTCAACTAAATCAACTACATGCAAACCCCTATTTTCTTATATTTTTTCGGTATTAACCCTATATTAAAGAGGGTGATTTTCTTCATCAATTAACATCATTTATCCCATTATCATACTACTATATCATCAATTAATCAATTCAAGTCTAATTGCAACATGAAATTGAAAATCCTCAAATAAAAAGCCCTAAAATCGGTTCTCATCCATTACTTGGGGGTTTTGATTTCTTTTTGTTTTAATCCCCAATCGAACACCTCCTAAGCATGATTATAACATCAATTGAAGAATTCAAACATCCCACACCCAAGCCCTAATTTTTGGTATTGATGAGTAATTAGGGCTCTTGATTTCCTTCCAATTTTAATCCTAGAATTCATATATAAACACATCTAATTACACTAATCGAAGATCACACATCTAATTCATCTACTCCTAAATTTCGATCCAAATGAAAAATAAAAAGAAATGGATTTGGAATGGATAGAAGTGAAGAGGAGAAGATTACCTTGAGCTTTACTAAAGGAAGAAATAGACTTTGATGGAGGATTAGAGACTTGTGTGATTTTTCTTGTCCAAGAACTTGAAGTCTTCAATGGAGAAGTGAAGAACAAAGAGAGAGATAGAGTATGAGTGTGTGTGTGCGGTTTTGGGGAGGGAGGGAGTGAGGATGGTGATGACTAACTAAGTTAGATATTTCTAATTAGCATTCGGTGTAAAGTAGAAATTAAAAGGACAATAGTCATAGGTTAATACTATATAAAAATAAAAATATCAAGCTTAAGAGAGACAGTATAATGTCGGTCATGAGAGGGAGAGAAAGAAAATTACGCGCTTTTCCGGCGCGATACGACGTTACGGAAATTGAACGACGAAAAATGTAGCTCGGCACAAAATCGTCACATTCCGATTCAACCAAAAATTCTAACGTATTAAACCTAATCGGAAAATAATATTTAAAATTTTAATTCCGACAAAAACTCGGGACGACACAGTCCGAGTTTCTTCCGGAAAATCATAAAAACGAACTTTCTCGGGCGAGTTCGTATCGCGGTTTCGTGAATGTAAAAATCAGACGGTTTTCCGTTTTGAGTTCCAGAACTAAAAGTTTTTCGTACGCGATAACCCTAAATACAGTAGTCATCTGACTGACTTCCGTAATTTATTTTCGGAAACGAATTTCACCGTTAATCTTAGAATTCAAAATCGTAAACTTAGGCGTGCAAAGCCATTTTTATTATTAACTTTAAATTTTCAAGATCGTACAGAAATTCTGGGGTATTACAGAGAAATCAAAAGCCCTAAATTACTAGGTTGGACCGATTTTGGGGCATGGTAGTAGGGTGTTTGGATTCTCAAATTGGTTTGATAATTAGGCTTAAGGATGGTTTAATAGATGAATTAAACAAAAAGAAATGAAAAGCCCTAAGAAACTAATGAAAATCGAGTTCTAGGGTTTAGGGTTTGAAGGAGAAATCTAAATTAATGATGTAGTATTGTTAATCTTTGGATAATTCATGTTGTAGTAGTGTTAGTAATGGATTAATGGAGCTAAATGATGAAGAAATCCACCCCTCTAATCTTTTGGTTGAAACCGATTTTAGTAGGAAAAATTAGGGAATTGGTTGTAGTTGGTTTTAAATGATGAATTAATGTTTGATTAAGGTCACTAATGATGTTAATTAATGTTATGAATAATTTGGAATTAATATAAAATATATGGTGATAATGTAAAAGACGAAGATTCGATAATTAGTTGGGATTGAGTAATGATATGAGGTGATGATATAGATAATAATGAATCTCGATAGATAAAGATTGATAACATAGAATTTGATCGAAATCTAATAACTTTGGAAATTTCTTAAGAGACGAACAAATGTACGTAAATAATGATAGGAAAGTCGAGTAAGAAAGATAATTGGATATTAATGATCATTAATGATGAGGGAACGAAATTGTAGTTGACGGCGTGTTGATCCGAGCTATGAAATTTCGAGCTCTTGTTATAATCGAGAAGTTAGGATTGAAATTGTTAACTTGAATGGTATAGTAAATGTTTAGCTTTAAACGGCGAGTTTTTAAACGTCGTGTCTATAGACGAGTTTTGAAAATGAGTTCTTCACGTACGAGAGTACATGTTGACTGCCTTGATGTGATATTTTCGTGAGAACGTAGGTTCGATAACTTAGAACGAACCTAGGAAGTCATACGTGAATTCTATCGAGACTTAGGGTTAGCCGCAGCAGTTTTGCGACCCTTGCCGGAAACTGCAATATCTCTTAGCTCGTTTATCGGATTTGAGATCCGTAAATTGGAGCATAAACTAGACTTCCATGGCTTTCGAATGGTAAAAGGGCACCTCCCCTTTTTCCAGATACTCTGTTCTGGGCAGTTCCCAGAACTACTACACTGTGCAGTGAATTTTCAGAATCTATTTTCCTAAGTTGTTTTCTTCTCAACTTAGTTTCTTTCAATCTTTTAAGTCGTAATGAGTTAACGACTATCTATTTTACTGACCTAAGAGTCAAGTTCAGAGTTTGAGTGTTGAACGAGATGTTATTCGTATCTCGCTTCCGATTAAATAAAAGAAATCAGTTAAGCGTGCAAATGCCTAAAAGTTGAAACGTAAAAGACTAAATCGAACTTGTTTTCGATTTCCATTTTCTTTTGTCGTCTCAACGACTCATCGAGGTTATGTTTCATGTACGATGAAGGATGAAGTCAGCACAAGGAAAGGACGGAAGACTAAAGAAGAGAAGCTTGTTTATTTAGTTCTGTAAAGCTAAGGTGGGCTTTTATATATGAAATAAAACGAGCAATGCTCGAAAACCTTTCTTTATCGCTTTGATAATCATGTTTTCAAAGTGATAAATATGGCATGAACTGTTTTATATTTTATGTGAGTTCTCTTGTACCTTATGAGTTAATCAAAAGGGGTTAACTAACGATCGACTTTGAGTTAGTCAAAAGGGGCTTTCCAAAGTTAGTGCAGTGTAGCCTGTGGTGTATGTGGCATCGTGTTGAGGGGTAACCAGCCACGGTGATAATGACTGGTCAAGATTTGAACGTAACATCTATGGAAAAATGCTCGCGCGAGCTACTTATTGAATGAGATAAAAATGTTTAATAGGCACGGGCTCTTTTAAATGAAAACCCCGTTGCGCTATAAAACGAGATGCCTGATTTTCAATACTTATGATTATGTTTTCGGCAACGTGCTCACTAAGAACTATCGTACTTAGCCCTGAATATGTTTCTAAATGTGCAGGTTGAAGCGACGAGAGCGGAGGAGGGTTGAGTTAGGAGTGGAAGTCGTCTTTAGTAGAAGACTTGTATTATGTCTCACTTTTTCCGCTGCCAAACTCTAGACGCTTGAACTCTTTTGATGTTATGTAATTATATCACTGTAGTCTAAGTTCTGTTAATAACTTAGATTTCTTTTTGAATACTTTGTTGAGTGATCTTCCGAGATCAACTCTTTTCTTATATATATTATAATCGATGTCTTGTTCATAGAAATTATGTAGTTGTGTATGTATGTTTATTCAGTCAGTCCCCTTCTTCCCCGCTTCTTTAATCCAACCCCAGTCGCTCCTCGGCTTCTGCCGTCCCTCGGGATTTGGGGCTGTGATAGAGTGGTATCAGAGCATAGTTCGTTTCCTACTCTGGTTATGAGTCATTCTTCTAGTATGAGTCATTTTTTTTAGTGATACCACAGAGTGGTATCAGAGAAATCGTTTCTAGATCAGAGTCTTCTTCCAAGTAAACTTAAGAGTTAAAGTTATGACATTAAGGATTAGAGTATAGACGACAACTCAACCTCCCGCTACGTTGACTCAACGAGGAAAGAAAGAAAGGAAAGAGTTTTCAGTAATGTAATTTCTTTTAAAAGAAATTTTTGAATGAGTATTCAGTGAGAATGAGAATGAAATTTACGTGCCAAGAATAAGAATTATTTTGCAAGTATATATTTATACTTTGCTTGTTATGTGATTATATGATAGTACGAGTACTATCTTACATGAAATTATTTGCGCAATAATTTCTATTATTTTTTTAAAGATACCTTGGCACGAGAATCTAGAATGATTCTAGGGATTTTTCCCAGTTCAATGAGAACATAGACTTGAAATCTAAGGTCTTTTTCTGAACCCTCGAGAACTTAGATGTTTTAAGAAACATTATATCAAATGATTTCGAAAGGAGATCGTGAAACGAGAACGACTCCTTCAGGCGAATGTCACGCGCGTGTAGTGACATGAGCAAGACTCAGCAAAGTTGAATCTTGTTTTTATACTTAGGAGCCGGTAATAATTTCCTTCGAGGAAATGAGATGAATAATGACGGGATGAATTAACTTGGTGTCAAGTGAACGAAAGAAACGAGTAAACGTACGAGAAACGTTGGCTTCAGACCAAGAAAGATATGATCGAGACGAAGAGGATAAAATAAAGAGAATCAAAGACAACGGAAATAAACGAATGTTACTTACGTATAAGTAACAAGAACAACGTCGTTCGCGTTACGTTGTTTCGTGTCGCTTCGTTTCATCTTAGCGGAGCTCTCTTCATCCGAACTTCGAGAAGAAAAATGTTTTATTATTCAGAATCGAGCACGAGGCTTGATTAAATTTTTCCAACAATCGATCGTATCAAACGACGATTGAAACTTATGTCCTAAAAGTTATTCCCCAATTAATATTCCATTTTCCTTTGGAATTTATTTCTATACTTCATTTTTAAACGAGAATTTCGACGAGTACGTATCAAGTGTCGTAAAACGACAAGTCTTTTGAGAATGAATGTTACTTTTTGAAGGAGTAACATGAACAAAGTGGACGCACTTTGTTTTTAATGAGTGAGAATCGATAAGAAATTCCTTCGGGGAAGGAAGTTTATGATAGAAATCAGGAAGGAATAAAATGAATAATAGGACGAGGAATGGAATAAAATCTTGAAATTTTATTTATATATATTGATGTTTGAGTGCAATTTCTTGAATTGCTAGATGTTATGATAAGTGGTTGTTTAAGTTGTGATATTACAACTGAATAAGGAATGTTCATTTTGTAATCTAAGTATTTCATTAAGATAAGTTATTTTTTTTCCTTACACGTTACTGATCCGTGTTTCCTTAAAACTTTTGTAGGATGGCTTCTAGTAGTGACATAACTCAGGAAAGTCAATCCCCACCACAGCGTACCTTAGCAGACCTTTTACAGGACGCTTATCACAGTTACGAGGCAGATTACGATATGGAGGATGTGGGGCAGATAATGAGCAACTTCTCGTCAGTTTATTTTTCAGCACGGCACTTTATTTCGGAGAGTCAGGCGATATCCGACCTGGTTGTACGTCTACCGGATGAGTGGCGCGGTTGGGCGCACCGAGTGGCGTGGTATTTTCTTGGGATTTTCGGCGATGACACCGAGCCGACGGGCAACTACACGGGATTAGCCCTATATATACACGGGCGATTCTTTGACAGCAGATTCATGCTTCCAGTTACTTTTGAGCCGCATCTCCCCTACCGTCACTTCCCAATAGAGACCGAGAAAGAGCACCTAGACTTGGACCCAGAGTTTTCCGCTTTGTTGGAGTTACCACCAGACTTTGTACCGAGTGAGGAGTCTGACGCAGAGTCAGGGCAGTTAGAGGTAGACGAGGAGCCTGTAGTTACACCAGAGTTGCCGCCAGTTCGTACACAGATCGAGGAGTTGATTCCAGGGCCCGGATTAGTAGAGGTTGATGTAGAGACAGCCGCTTTATTAGGATTATCTTCACCGTTTATACCTGACGTTTGTGTTAGAGTCAGAGGACCTTTAGAGACAAGACTGTTTCGGGTAGAGTCAGAGTACCGAGGGATTGACGCGGAGCTTGCCGCCTTGTTAGAGCTACCATCTCCACTGACACCGCTTGAGGAGATCTGTGCAAAGTGGGACGTAGTCAGAGGTCAGTTAGAGGTGGGACCATCCAGAGTCCGTTCTAGGAAGGAGTACGAGTCGGGTTCAAGTTCCGGTTATGTTCCAGAGCACCTTCTTCCTCTGAAGAAGCGTGCAGTAGAGACTAGTGTAAACTACCTTGTTTCAGACTTAGAGAAGGCAGTTTCAGAGGCACCGTCACCACCTCGGCTTACACTTTCTGACGACTCTACTCTGAGGGAGGACAAGGCCCCCCAGCTCGTCTTTGGTTCAGAGTCTGAGGAGGAGGACCCGGACGAGGATCCTGAGGAGGAGGACCCGGACAAGGATCCTGAGGAGGACCCGGACGAGGATCCTGAGGAGGAGGACCCGGAGGAGGACCCAGAGGAGGACTCTTAGGGTTTTTACAGGCCGTAGAGGGTAGTTTGGACTCGACTGCAGTTAGTTGAGCAGAGCGTCATAGACGCGTGTTAATATCAGTAGTAGTAGTAGTTTCTTTTGCCCTGTACATAGTCGGATCAGTAACTAGTTTTGTAGTACTCTAACGGATACAAAATTTTATGAATCGTTTCCGTTCTAGTACTTCCAGTAGATACGGAGATGCAGCCTGCTAGTGCACCCGGTAAATAGTAGGCAGTCAGCCTAGTTAGACTAGTAGTAGTCTAACTTGTTGTATAAGTCCTCGTTGGAGGCAGAATTAATATTTTTTTTTATGTATATATATATACATGACCCATGAGAGGGTTTTTAATCACAAGAAAATTTTCCTATGAATCGAGTAAGGAAACCTGAATGTCAAATGAACTCGTGTAACGAGAATTGAGTTTAACTTGAGAGGTTAAAAGATTAATGAATTAATATCGAAATTATGTAATTTTCTTTCTACGAGCTTGTTTAAGTTGGAAAGGGGGTTAGTAAGTAAGCAAATGATTAAGGAAAGGGGCTAATGAGAATTTTTGTTACCTATAGCTTAAGAAAAAATGCCGCCAAGAAACGTTAACAACAGAAGGGGACCTGGTAGGCCCCGTGGACGTGGAAGACGTCAGCTAGAGGATGAAAGGGAACAGGATCAGGAACATCATGATACCCCACCACCATCACCATCACCACCATCTCCACCACCACCCCGTAGGGATATTGAGGACCTCTTCCTCAAGAGAAACCCCCCGATGTTCAGTGGAACGGGCAGCCCTAGCGATGCTGAGCTATGGGTGCGGTCTACTGAGAAAATCTTCAAACTCCTCAGATGTACTGATGAGGAACGACTACTATGTGTTGCATTCCAACTGACGGGATCAGCGGACTACTGGTGGGAGGCAGAAAGTGATAACCGCGGAGCGTCTAGCTCGTTTTACGTGGGAAGAGTTCAAGGAAGCCCTATTTGACAAATATGTACCCAAGACGTATAGAGCTCAGAAGGAGGCTGAGTTCTATAATCTAAAACAGGGAAAACTGACGGTAACTGAGTACGACGCTAAGTTTTGTGAGCTATCAAGGTATACGCCGACTTAGGTGGATACCGAGGAAAAGTTATCAAAGAAGTTCCAAGGGGGACTACGACATGAGTTGGGAATTGCCTTAGCTAGTCATGGAGGACTAAGCTACACTGATATTTTAGGAAGAGCTTTAGAAATGGAGGCCGTTGTGCCTGATGAAAGGAAAACCATAACAACCAAGCCAGCTCCAACACAGAACCAGAACAGAGGCTATTATAACAACAATAATAGCAATTTCCAGGGAAAACAAAAATGGGATGGAGGTAATCGCAGTGGTAACAACCAGAACTACAATCAGAATCAGGGGAATCAGAGGAATAATAATCAGCAAGGCTATCAGCAGCCTGGTCAGAACAACAACAAGAGACCATGGCAAGGAAACAACCAGTCGGGGTTGTACCTTCAAGGAAATAAGCAGAATGGATCAGGGAGAGGTAACGGTCAACAGAATCAGCCGCAGGGGCAGCAGAGGAACATCAACCAGGGAGGAAATAACCCAGGGAGGGTTAACGTGCCTGTTTGCTCTAAATGTAACAAGGCGCATTTTGGTGTTTGTCAAATCGGCACCACCAACTGTTTTAACTGCGGGCAAAAAGGGCATATGAAGAAGGACTGCCCTAAACCACTTCAGGCAGTACCTTTGAGGGCTATACAAGCGCAGACACAGCCACAGCAACCGATGAATCAGCAGGAGTTCCAGCAGTACGCACATCAGCAGCAGAATGCGAGAGGATGCACTATCAAACAGGGTGGCCAACAGAAGGGAAATCGCAGGTATAGGAAAACTTCACAACATCCCTATTAAGATACTGTTTGATACTGGCGCATCGCATTCTTTTATTGCTGGCTCGTGTGCCGATAACTTAGACATCAGACCTGTAAGAGCTGCACACCCTATGAGAGTAGCTACACCTTCAGGAGAGATCACTACTTCTACTCATGTTTGCTCTAACCTAGATTTAGAAATCGGAACTCTTAAGGTTAAAGCGAACAACTTAAATGTTATGATAATGTGGGACATAGATATAATCTTAAGAATGGATTGGTTGTCAGAGAATTAATTACGCTACGATTCTCTGCAACGAGAGAAAAATCTATTTTCAACCGCCGGGTAGAGAACCAACCGAATTCCACAGAATATCAATGGGTAGAGGAGTACCAATAATACCAGAGTTGCAAGCCACGAAATTGATGAAGAAGAAAGGTGCCACAGCTTATCTTGTGTACCTAGTCGGAGAACCAGGAGCAAAGAAGACCATTCAGGATGTGAAGGTTGTAAACGAGTATGAGGATGTTTTCCTAGAGGTTTTGCCAGGATTACCACCAGATCGTCACGTAGACTTCACGATTGACTTAGAGCCAGGAGCAGCACCCAAATCTAAAGCCCCATATAGGATGGCACCGAAAGAGCTAGAGGAACTTAAAATCCAGTTGCAAGAGCTGTTAGACCTTGGTTTCATCAGACCAAGTGTCTCACCTTGGGGAGCACCAATTTTGTTTGTTAGGAAGAAGGACGGTTCAATGAGAATGTGTATAGATTATAGAGAGCTAAACAAGATCACACTCAAGAACAAATATCCTTTGCCAAGGATAGAGGATCTTTTCGATCAGCTCAAAGGTGCAGGAGTCTTCTCCAAGATAGATTTGAGGTCAGGGTATCATCAATTGAAAATCAAACCCGAGGACGTACCTAAAACTGCCTTTAGAACCCGTTATGGCCATTACAAATTCCTAGTAATGCCATTTGGATTAACCAACGCCCCCGCAGTATTCATGGACCTCATGAATAGAATTTTCCACCCATACTTAGACAAATTCGTCTTAGTATTCATCGACGACATTCTCATTTACTCCAAAAATAAGAAAGAGCACGAAGAACATCTACGGATTGTGTTGGAAACCCTTAGAGCAAAGAAACTCTACGCTAAATTCAGTAAATGCAAATTTTGGCTGAAGGAAGTAATGTTCCTAGGTCATATAGTTTCGGCAGAAGGAATCAAGATGGATCCTGCCAAGGTAGAGGCAGTGCACAACTGGAAGTCGCCTACGAGTCAGAACGAAATCAGAAGTTTCTTGGGTTTAGCCGGTTATTACAGAAGGTTTATTGAGGGATTCTCTACGATCGCTCGCCCGATGACGCAGTTACTTCGGAAGGATACCAAATTTAAATGGACGGATGAGTGTGAAAAGAGTTTCCAAATGCTCAAGGAGAAATTAACCACAACACCAGTATTAACTCTTCCAGACGCAAACAAAGAGTACGTGGTTTACACCGATGCCTCGAAAAATGGATTAGGTTGTGTCTTAATGCAAGATGGACGAGTGATAGCTTTTTCTTCACGACAACTTCGACCTCACGAAGTTGAGTATCCAACCCACGACTTAGAACTCGCAGCCGTGGTGCATGCGTTAAAGATTTGGAGACACCATCTTTATGATGTAAGGGTTGAGATATTCACTGATCATAACAGTCTGAAGTACTTCTTCGAGCAGAAAGAACTGAATATGAGACAAAGGAGATGGCTCAAACTAGTTAAGGATTACGACTGCAGAATCAACTACCATTCCGGAAAGGCTAATGTGGTAGCAGACGCATTGAGTCGCAAGGCTCCAACGAAGTTAGGATGCCTTTTTGTAGAGTAAGAAACTTTAGTGCGAGAATTCGAGAAGATGGATATCAAAGTGCTCGATACACCAGCAACGATAACAAGTCAGATAGCAGCATTAGAAGCTACACCAGATTTAAGAGAAAGAATCATCAGTGCTCAGAGGAAGGACGAGTCAATGGAAAAGCTTCGACTAAAGATAAGGACGGATAAACCAGATGGATATTCTGAAGCACCAGACAATGCAATCCTTTATGAAGGCAGAATTTGTATCCCTGACGACGATAACGAACTGAAGAATGACATTATGAGTGAGGCTCACGATACGCCGTATACAGCACACCCAGAGAGTACAAAGATGTATCAGGATTTGAGGAGGAACTTCTGGTGGAATGGACTAAAACGAGACGTTGCCTCGTTTGTAGAAAGATGTTTGGCATGTCAGCAGGTTAAGGCTTTACACAGACGACCGTATGGATTGCTGCAGCCATTAGATATACCAGAGTGGAAATGGGAAGGCATAGCTATGGACTTCGTGACAGGCTTGCCTAAGTCAAGGAAAGGAAACACAGCTATTTGGGTGATTATCGACAGACTTACAAAATCAGCTCACTTCCTACCAATTAAGACTACGTATGGATCAGAAAGATTAGCTCAGTTGTACGTTAGAGAGATTGTACGTATGCACGGAGTACCGAAGGTCATAATATCAGATAGAGACGCTAAATTCACCTCGAGATTTTGGGTCACTATACAGAAAGAACTGGGAACCGAGCTTAACTTTAGTACAGAGAGGACGATTCAAATTCTAGTTGATATGTTAAGGACAATGGTTTTGGACCGAGGCGCGAATTGGGAAGAAATCTTACACTTGGTCGAATTCGCTTACAACAACAGCTATCAGGCCACGATAGGAATGGCGCCGTATGAGGCTTTGTATGGAAAAAAATGCAGATCACCACTTTATTGGGATGAAGTGGGTGGGAGAAAGAACCTAGGCCCTGATGCAGTAAATGAGATGATTGAAATCGTTCGGCAGATACGTGATAGAATGAATGAAGCTCAGAGCCGACAGAAGTCTTATGCCGATGATCGTCGAACCAATCTTGAGTTTGAAATAGGAGATAAAGTTTTCCTTAAGATCTCACCGTCTAAAGGAATCATTAGATTCGGTGTTAAGGGTAAACTAAGACCCAGGTTCATAGGACCTTACGAAATCCTCGAGAAAATAGGACCTGTTGCTTATAGATTGGCCTTACCGCCAAGTCTAGGAAGTGTCCATAACGTGTTTCACGTTTCTCAGTTAAGAAAATACGTCTATGATCCTAAGCACGTTATAAGTCAGCAAGACGTCGTTCTTGAATCTGACTTAAGTTATGAAGAGGAGCCGATATCGTGAAAGTTCTATGGAATCACCATGGGCAGGAAGAACCCACGTGGGAGCTTGAGGAGAAGATGAAGGAGAGATATCCTCATCTTTTTGCAGAAGGTATGCAAATTTCAGGACGAAATGTTATCCAAGGGGGGTAGGATGTAATACCCCGGAAATTATAATTGTCTCTAAAAATGAAATTAATAAATAATAATGGCTTTGCACGCCTAAATTCATGAATTTGAATTCTAAAACTAACGGTGAAATCCGTTTCCGAAAATAAATTACGGAAGTCAGTTAGATGAGTACTCTATTTAGGGTTATCGCTTACGATAAATTTTTAATTCTAGAACTCAGATCGGGAAACCGTCTGATTTTTACATTCACAAAATTGCGATACGATTTCGCCCGAGAAAGTTCGTTTTTATGATTTTTCCGGACAAAACTCGGACTGTGATGTCCCGAGGTTTTGTCAGAAATTATATTTTAAATATTACTTTCCGAGTAAGTAAAATACGCCGAAAATTATGGTCGAGTCGGATTTTGACGGAAACGAGCCGAATACGTATTTTATTTATCGATTTCCGTAACGTCATATCGCGTGGGAAAAAGCGCGTAGTTTCTTATTTTTTCCTTAAGGTGGCCGACCTCCACCCTCTCTAATACAACATTGATATTTCAATTTTATATAGTATAAACTTTACACCTCATATGTTCCAAGATAATTCTTCTTACTTTACACCTAAGACTCTTAGATATTTTCCTTACTTGTTAGTCATCTTTCTTCTCCCCATTTCATGCAAGAAACCGCCACACACACATACTTTGTTCTCTCTCATTTTGTTCTTCCTAAAACACCATTGAAGAAGCTTGAGCTTTAGCAAGGAAATTCACTAAAGATCATCATTCATCCATCTAAATCTACTTCTACCTTTATTAATCATCAAGGTATTCATCTCCTCCTTTGATCTATCCAAGTAGAATTTCTATTCTTTTATTTTTCTTGGTGACCGATTTTTATAGTATTGAGTAGTAGTTGATTTGAGCTTTAATTAATGTAATTAGATGGTTAATAATCAATCCTTATGGTTTAATTGTTGGAGAAATCAAAAGCCCTAAATTACTAGGTTGGACCGATTTTGGGGCATGGTAGTAGGGTGTTTGGATTCTCAAATTGGTTTGATAATTAGGCTTAAGGATGGTTTAATAGATGAATTAAACAAAAAGAAATGAAAAGCCCTAAGAAACTAATGAAAACCGAGTTCTAGGGTTGAGAGTTTGAAGGAGAAATCTAAATTAATGATGTAGTATTGTTAATCTTTGGATAATTCATGTTGTAGTAGTGTTAGTAATGGATTAATGGAGCTAAATGATGAAGAAATCCACCCCTCCAATCTTTTGGTTGAAACCGATTTTAGTAGGAAAAATTAGGGGATTGGTTGTAGTTGGTTTTAAATGATGAATTAATGTTTGATTAAGGTCACTAATGATGTTAATTAATGTTATGAATAATTTGGAATTAATCTAAAATATATGGTGATAATGTAAGAGACGAAGATTCGATAATTAGTTGGGATTGAGTAATGATATGAGGTGATGATATAGATAATAATGAATCTCGATAGATAAAGATTGATAATATAGAATTTGATCGAAATCCGATAACTTTGGAAATTTCTTAAGAGACGAACAAATGTACGTAAATAATGATAGGAAAGTCGAGTAAGAAAGATAATTGGATATTAATAATCATTAATGATGAGGGAATGAAATTGTAGTTGACGGCATGTTGATCCGAGCTATGAAATGTCGAGCTCTTGTTATAATCGAGAAGTTAGGATTGAAATTGTTAACTTGAATGGTATAGTAAATGTTTAGCTTTAAACGGCGAGTTTTTAAACGTCGTGTCTATAGACGAGTTTTGAAAAGGAGTTCTTCACGTACGATAGTACGTGTTGACTGCCTTGATGTGATATTTTCGTGAGAACGTAGGTTCGATAACTTAGAACGAACCTAGGAAGTCATACGTGAATTCTATCGAGACTTAGGGTTAACCGCGGCAGTTTTGCGACCCTTGCCGGAAACTGCAATATATTTTAGCTCGTTTATCGTACTTGAGATCCGTAAATTGGAGTGTAAACTAGACTTCCATGGCTTTCTAACGGTATAGGGCACCTCCCCTGTTTCCAGATACTCTGTTCTGGGCAGTTCCCAGAACTACTGCATTGCGCAGTGAATTTTCCGAATCTATTTTCCTAAGTTGTTTTCTTCTCAACTTAGTTTCTTTCGATCTTTTAAGTCGTAATGAGTTAACGACTAAAGAAGAGAAGCTCATTTATTTAGTTCTGTAAAGCTAAGGTTGGCTTTTATATATGAAATAAAACGAGCAATGCTCGAAAACCTTTCTTTATCGCTTTTATAATCGTGTTTTCAAAGTGATAAATATGGCCTGAACTGTTTTATGTTTTATGTGAGTTTTCTTATACCTTATGAGTTAATCAAAAGGGGTTAACTAACGATCGGCTTTGAGTTAGTCAAAAGGGGCTTTCCAAAGTTAGTGCATTGTAGCCTGTGGTGTATGTGGTATCCTGTTGAGGGGTAACTAGCCCTGGTGATAATGACTGGTCAAGATTTGAACGTAACATCTATGGAAAAATGCTCACGCGAGCTACTTATTGAATGAGATAAAAATGTTTAATAGGCACGGGCTCTTTTAAATGAAAACCCCGTTGCGCTATAAAACGAGATGTCTGATTTTCAATACTTATGATTATGTAATACCCCATGTTGGGAAATTTATTAGTATAAGTTTTGATGAATTCCAAAACCGACTGATCCCAACCGAGTAGATGTTGCTAGAACCTAATGTTAGAATTTAGGCTCGCTGTTTGAGCAAAGTTAAGATTTTATCTTTACAGGTCTCCAGCTGAAGATGGCAACAAGGCGTCACTCAGACAAAACATCAGTTGTGAAGAAAGACAACTGAAAGTTCATTTGTTCAGATGCAAACAAGGGGAAGTCTTTAGAACATCAGTTGTGAAGGAAACCAACTGAGCGAACCCAACTGACTAAATACAAGAAGGACAACTGAGCGTTCTAGTTGGAACATCAGTTGTAAACTTAATCAGTTAATATCAACAAGATGAAGTTCAAAGTCAGTTGAGAGTTCAACGGTTCAGACAGAACATCAGCTGAAGATCACTCAGATGAAGGTCAAGACTTTCAACCGACAAACCGAAGTTGACTGTCAAAGATTTGAATTTCAAAAGGAAGTCACATGAGGGTTTGACCGTTCAGTCACTACCCCATCTGGCCCAACACAAGGCTGTCTCAGATGGAAAGCAAAAGAGCACAGATGCCATATCGGGAAAGTCTGCAGAAATGAGAGACAAGCCATCGCTTTCAACCGATCAGAGATCAACTGCTCCTCCAACGGCTAGTTGATTCTCTCCGCCTATAAATAGAGGCATTCTCTCATTCGAGAAAGATAGAGAGATACATATACGACGAAAATTCAAGAGCTTTCTCGAGAGAAATCAAAGCAAAAAGCAAGTCTGCAAAATCATCATCTAAGAGCATCAGCAGCTGAGAGTTCCAATTTGAGAGAACATTAGTAGCTGGGGGTTCCTAGAGATCGAAACTGTTTTTGATCTTAGGTTGAGTGTTTATTCGTTCAAGCCTTAGATCCAGCTCTCATTCATGATCGAGCTGTAGTTGGAAATCCTACCCATTCTCACACCCTAAAAAGTGTGCTAGGACCTTACTCTTCCTGTAATTGAGTAGTCAGGTCGTCAAGTACCCGCAAACTTGACTTAGGCTGTTTAGTGCCCGGAAACTAAACTGTAACGGTTGCTCAGCCCACGTAAGCTGAGTGGAACTATCCAGAAGAACTTGGACTGAGGTGTGTGGACTCACATCTCCCCGTGGACGTAGGAGTTCTCTCCGAACCACGTAAATCTTGTGTGTCGTGTTTATTTGTGTTCAGTCATTATTTTGCATATCTCAACTAACAAACTAACCGCATACAATCTGCATACTTTCACATCAACAGTTTTGGTTTTGACCAACCTGCATAAAAGCGTGAGTTTGATTTTACGAGTACATCTTCCACCACATTCCGCACAGCACCACTCTTCCAGCTGAGGTTTGCTTACTCAGCTGTGAGATCCCAACTGAGTCCTTTTACTCAGTTGAAGTTGATTTCAAGTGTTAAGTTCTTCAAAAGTTGAAAAATCCTAACTGGTGTATTCCCCCCCCCCCCATACACTAGTAACTCGTATCGGGACCATTAAGTGGTATCAGAGCAGTGGTTCAAAAGACTGCTGACTCTGTTTCACGAGGTGTGAATTCGAGAATTTTATTTCAGTGGTCAACTGAACAGATCTTTTCATGCTAGTGCATACTTGCTCGTTTTTTTTTTGTCCTGTTTTTGTTTGTGCAGATGGACGTCAAGGACAAGATCGTAGTCATGTTCTCTGTTGTCAACTATACATCATGGAGAACTCGAATGAAGAAGATACTTCTGTCAAAACATCATAGGATGCAACAAGTTCTCACATCTGGACCAATCGTCATACGAGACAGAATACTTCGCACTCCCACAAATCCCAACGATGGAGATGCAGTGGTGGAGTATGTGGAGAAACAGCCAGAAGACTACACTCCGGAAGAGGCCAAGGTGAGCCAGCTGGATATCTGGGCTCAGAGCACAATAATGTCCACGGTTGGACAAGATTATCTGCCCTGGATAGAAGAGTGTGAGACTGCAAAAGAGATGTGGGACATCCTGGCTTCGCTAAGTGAAGAAAGCGACGAGACGAAGGAAAATAAGTTCTCGCATGCATGTCAAGATTTCGACAATTTCAGTCTGCGACCTGATGAGACTATCGATCAGCTAGAGCTCCGGTTTATGGACATCATTAGAAGAATCCAGTCCATCCGGAAAGGAAAATACACTCTAAGAGAAATAAACCTCAAAGTGTTGCAAGCTCTACTGGCTGAGTGGGATACTTTCACAAATATCCACGAGAGCCGAGCTGACCTTGGTGAAATGGGAACTGAAAGATTGTTCTCAATCTTGAAAGGGAATGAGTATAAAGTCAACAGAAGGAGGTCGCAGCCCTCAAGTCAGACAAATAGAATTGAGGATGTCGGCTCAGCATCAAAGTCAGTTGCCCTCCGAGCTGACTACTCAAAATTAAGATCGTCAAGGCCAACCAGATCGGCTGACACATCTGCAAAGGAGCCGAGCAGAGAGGAACTACAACAGAACATTGCAGCGCTGTCAAAGAAACTAGCCGACATGGACACTCGGTTCGGCAAATATAAACGTTTCTATAAATCAAACCGAACTCGAGACAGTTCGAAGCCAATCACCAATAGATGCTTCGAATGTGGCAAGGAAGGACACTTCAAAGCTGACTGCCCAGACCTCTCAAAGAAGGAAAGAGAAGCACTGAGGGTCAAGCAAACTGCAAAGAACAAGGCCATGGTAGCAGAAGAGGCAGCTGACGATATGGACATCTTCACAGACACTGAAGATGAGGATGATCTAACCTCTACCAACAAAGTCATCAGTCCGGATCAATGCCTCATGGCACTTGGAACCGACCAAGATGATATTGAGGTACAATCTAATCCTGTTTGCTTAAATTCTTCCAATACTTCTAACATGCAGGAATCTCTGAGCGATGAGTTGGAACCCTCATGGAATGATTTTCAAGAACTCAGTGAGGAACTGCATCAGCAGTCGGTTGAGTTTAAGAGTCTTCAAGCCCAGTTCGCCAAGCTTGAAGATTCCTTAACCGAAAAGGACGATCTGATCAAGAGACAAGCTGAAGAAATTGACCAGCTAAAAAGTCAACTGAGTACAGCCAACCAAACTGAGGCTTCAACCGATGAACAGTTGAAGGAACAGATCAAGGCATAGAACAAACAGTTGAACAAGCAAGAGGCTCAGATCGACCAGCTGATGAAGACATCAGATGCCCAGACCGAGCATATAGCCGGTCTTCTCAAGGATCTTCAAACTGAGAAAGACAACCTGACAAAGCTATATCAGTCATCCGAGATTATCGAGAATCTCATCAGATACAGACGGCAAACGGATGATGTGTCTGGACTCGGATACGACATGGCAAAGGACACTGGAATTCCACCAGCTACCTTCACCAAGGCTGAGGAAGTCATGGTTGCCAAACCTAACACAGTTGAGTCTGCAACTGAACAAACACCATCACAACCGACAAAGGCAACTGTGGATGAGAAAGGCAAAGGAGCTGCAGATGGAACACCAATGAAACAGTCGGTGGAGTCTACAACCGAGGGGGAATGTTCCAAGACACAACGGAGGAACTGGAGACGTCGGAGTCGCAATCAGAACCAAGCTCAAAATTGACAACATAACCAAGCTCAGAACCGACGTGATAATCGACCAACAAACCAACCACAACAGAGATGGAACCAACAGAACCAACCAAGCTTCAACCGACAGAATCAACAACGGTTCAATCACCACAACAACCAGAGGTTCCAACAGAGTCAACCTATGTGGAACAGTTACGACAGCTATGGTTACTCATGCCACAACATGAATCAACATCCGGGCATGAACAGCTATCGTCAACAGCCAAGGCAATGGAATCAGAATTAGCCAAGAAGATTCCACAATGGCGTCCGACCTCACAGACAAACTTAACAGGATAAGAATCGCCATCAAAACAGGGGGAAAGCCTCACCTCCTAAAGCCCAACATGGGAGAAATCCAACTCCTCCCAAGAAACAAAACGTCACTACTAACAACAAGTCTAAGGATAACCGAGGCGTTGTTATAGTTGATGAAAATGGGCAGATCATTTGGAATGACAAGGCTATTCGAGTGTACAGAGAAAAGCGACGCACAGTTCCAGCGGGAACTGGTTCTAACCCTCCAGGACCCAACTGAAATTGGGGACCTAAGCGAGTTTCTCTTTGCAGGTACAGGAGAAACAACTGAGGAAGAAAAAGGCGTCAACAACAATGTGGGTGATGGATAGTGGATGCTCGAAACACATGACAAATCTGAAGGATTTGCTTGGAAGTTTCGTGGAGAAAGAAGGTCCATCAGTTACTTTTGGTGATAACTCAAAAGGTTATACCAGAGGTTACGGTACCCTTGAAACCAATCATGTTTCAATTTCTAATGTCTCTTATGTTGATGGATTGAAGCATAACCTGCTCTCCATCAGTCAATTCTGTGATAATGGTTTCTCTGTCAAGTTTGATGCACAGGGTTGCAGAGTTAAAGATGTCGGATCAAAGCAGGTGATATTGTTGGGAAATCGATCTCCAACAGGGAATGTATACTACGTTGACTGGAACAGCAGCCTCCCTGACACTTGCATGTTATCAAAGAGCAGCTCGGATGTGAGCTGGCTGTGGCACAAAAGGCTCAACCATTTGAACTTCAAGACGATGAACCGACTCGCCAGACAAGAACATGCAAGAGGCATACCTAACCGGGTGTTTTCAACAACACATATCTGCAGTGTATGCCAGCTGGGAAAGCTCGCTAGGTCCTCTTTCCGGTTGAAGACAACTCCTTCAACTGACCGAGTGATACAGCTGATCCACATGGATCTCTTCGGGCCAGTTACACTAAAAAGCATTATTGGGAACGAATATACTTTGGTTGTAACTGATGACTACTCAAGATATACGTGGACCATCTTAATGCGCCACAAAAGTGAGACCCGAGATGAGCTGCCCAAGCTGATGGATCGGATATCGAACCAACAAGAGATGAAGATCATATCTATCCGATCAGATCGTGGAACGGAGTTTCTAAATGAAACCATCATTGAGTATTGCGAAAAGAATGGCATAACCCATCAGACATCAGCCGCACGTACTCCACAACAGAATAGCGTAGCTGAGCGAAGAAATAGAACTCTGAAGGATGCAGCCACATCCATGTTAGCGAGCTCAGCACTGCCTAAGAGATTTTGGGCTGAAGCGATCAACACAACATGCTACACACAGAATCGATCTCTTCTCACCAAGCGGTTGGGAAAGATGCCCTACGAGCTGTGGAGACGCAGAAAGCCAGATATTTCTTATTTTCGTGTTTTTGGATCTAAGTGTTATATTCACAACAATGGGAAGACTCAGTTGAAAACTTTTGATGCCAAAGCTTCGAAGGGCATATTTCTTGGATATGCAGCTCGGATCAAGGCATATAGAGTTTTCAACAACAGCTCTCGTGTTGTGGAAATAACACCTCATGTTAGTTTTGATGAATCTATCTATGAGTGTAGGGAACAGGTAAAGGAACAACACGCGGATCCAGCTGTTCTACCAGTTCTCACCAAATCGCAAGCACTTCGGGAAAAGAACAGAGCTGAACCTCTAATATGGGCAACTGAGGATGAGGATCCATACTCCTCTGAAGATGAATACGAAGACCTCGGCTCGTCCCAAGGGGGAACTTCAGCTGATGCCCCTCCAACTGCATCAGCATCTGATGCCCAACAGAGCTCAGTTCAAACTATTGTAAATGTTGAGGATCCAGACTCAATAGCTGATCAATCACCAGCTCTGAAGACTCCAACTCAAATTTCTGAACAGCCACAGTTGGAAGAAGAAGAAGGAAGACGCAACCGAAGATGGTATGAAGTTCATTCCACTGACGACATCATCGGAGATCCAACCGAGGGTATGCGCACATGGAGCAGAGTTGCAAATCCAGAATCAACCGAGGAAGATTCCAACGCTTATGTCCAATATGCTGAGGAATTGGCAGTTCTAGAGGAGTTCGAGCAAGCTGGAGATGTTGCCATGATTTCTTGCTTTGTAGCTGATGTTCCAGAACCGAAGAATGTTTGGGAAGCTCTCAACTGTGTCCACTGGACAACAGCCATGCAAGAAGAATTGAAGGAGTTTCTACGCAACTGTGTATGGGAGTTGGTAGAAAGACCAAATGGTGTCAAGGTGATTGGATTAAAGTGGATTTTCAAAAATAAGAGAGACGCCATTGGATTCATTGTGAGGAATAAAGCAAGGTTGGTAGCTCAATGATACTGCCAACAAGAAGGAATTGACTTTGAAGATTTCTTTGCACCAGTTGCAAGGCTGGAAGCCATCCGGATCTTTCTAGCTTATGCCGCACATCACAAGTTCAAAGTATATTAGATGGATGTGAAGTGTGCATTCCTCAATGGAGATATAAAAGAAGATGTATATGTTGAACAGCCTCCTGGTTTTGAGACTGGAGATGGAAGAGTGTACAAGCTGAAGAAAGCTATCTATGGTCTAAAGCAAGCGCCAAGAGCATGGTATGACACTCTTTGTGGATTTCTTCTGGACTCGGGGTTCAAATGAGGTTCAGTTGATAAAACTCTGTTCACCATTAAAGTTGGAGAAGATATACTTGTCGTGCAAATTTATGTCGATGACATCATTTTCGGGTCCAAGTCAGAGGAGCTGTGCAAGAAATTCTCCGATCTTATGAAGGAAAAGTTCGAGATGTCAATGATGGGCGAGATGAATTATTTCCTTGGATTACAAGTGAAGCAGTCACCTGAAGGGATTTTCATCAACCAGTCCAAATATACAAAGGAGCTCATCACCAAGTTCGGATTGCAGACAAGTAAGACAACGAAGATCCCTATGAACACGAACTGGAAGATTGAACCAGGAGCTGAGGGAAAGCTCATTGATGCCAGCCAGTATAGAGGGATCATCGGTTCGCTGCTCTATCTAACTGCCAGCCGACCAGACATTTCATACGCAGTTGGAGTGTGTGCTAGTTTTCAAGTCCAACCAAGAGAAGCACACATGTTGGCAGCAAAGAACATCATTAAATATCTGAAGGGAACTGTCAATGTTGGGTTGTGGTACCCAACTGATGACAATATCCAGCTGACTGGATACTCAGATGCCGACCTAGCAGGAGATCGGTTGGATAGAAAGTCTACTTCTGGACACTGTCAGTTCATGGGAAGCAAGCTGGTTTCATGGTTCTCCAAGAAACAAGCGTGTGTTGCTACTTCGACAACCGAGTCAGAGTACATGGCTGCCGGAAGCTGTTGCATGCAAGTATTGTGGCTGAAGCAGTAGCTGAGAGATTATGAAGTCTCAACTGGACAGGTTCCCATTCATTGTGATAGCTCGAGTGCCATAGCTATCTCTCTAGACCCTGTTCACCACTCTCGGACTAAGTATATCGATATTCGTCATCATTTCATCCGAGACCATATTGAGAAGAAGGATGTGTCCATGGAGAAGATCCCAACTGAGATTCAGAGAGCTGACATCTTCACCAAACCTCTTCCTGAAGCCCGGTTCAAGATGCTGTGTGATCTTCTAGGACTTTTGGATCCGAGCTAAAAACT
Organism: Schizonepeta tenuifolia; assembly: GCA_029490685.1. Lineage (NCBI taxonomy): Eukaryota > Viridiplantae > Streptophyta > Magnoliopsida > Lamiales > Lamiaceae > Schizonepeta > Schizonepeta tenuifolia. Next base: position 89,174,566 of record CM055955.1, on the reverse strand, counting down.
CATCCGAGCTAAAGAGTCATCCGAGCAGAAGAGTCATCCGAGCTAATAAGGATTCATCCGAGCTGACGAATCGGATATCGAATTAAGGGGGAAGCTCAGATGAAGGGGGAATCTCAGATACTGATTGCCAACTGAAGACGTCAAACGTCAGCTGAACAGACGAACTCGAGTCAGCTGATGGTATGCGGCAACTGAGGAACTCGACTAATGAACACAGCTGATTCAGACATCAGCTGCCAGGTATCATTTATGACTGAAGGTGTTATGTTCTTAAATGAGAATGTTTGAAATAAATTCAAACATTCCTGTGCTAGTCAGTTACATTAAAATAGCCATCATGTCGCATTAAATGTAAAGTACGGCTGAGCATCCATAGCCTACTTTATAGTGCGACTAGGCTGACATGAAACTGTACACCTTCTCACGCGCTGGTTGGAACTCGGATCAAAACGTCGAGTCAAAGATAGTCAACAGTCGCGTAATCCCAGCCGTTGATGGATTCGCGCCATTTAACCCCAGCCGTTGATCTCATCCAAGTCAAAAACCTATATAAGGCGAAAAATCAGGAAGATATCTCCTACTTTCCTCATTCGTGCTTATCAATCATACTATTCATCGTCTTCCAGTTTTTCTGTCTAACCCTTTTCTGCAAATAGATCTCTTTCCTCTCCTATATATATTGCCTTTGCAGTGATTTAATGGCACCCAAAAGCAAAAGTATGGCATCATCCGGACCTTCCCTAGTGCCTACAACATATGAAGAGTCGTTCGATATGTTAGTATCGAAGATTCACTTCGAGCAGATTCTCTCTGACGAGGATCTAGAGTCGCCGGTCCTAGCCCCTCTCGCCAACACTCTCCGTGAGAACGGACTTCTGGAATGGGCCAAGCTCTGCCCCTCTCACTTGCTCAGGCATCAAGTCGGAGAATTCTACGTCAATCTTGTTCACCCCCTTGACGGTTCAGAGGGAGTTTCTACGACGGTGTCCTGCCGACAAAGGGATGTTCCGGCGAGGACAATACGTCGTGTCCCCTTCTCCATCGACGAGTCCGATGTCCTCCGATACATCATACCAATCAACCACACCGCCACCGAGTTCCTGGAGAATATTACCGACGAACAGGCGGATGAATTTCTACAGGATGCTCTGATCGAGCCAGAGCGGTTGAGGAGCAACATGCAAAGGACTAAGCTGAAGCCTGAACACCGCCTGCTGTTCGACGCCGTGTCGAAGGTCGTGTTCGGATACAGTGGCGCGTTCGGCGACATCAGCCGACCCAAGTTGAAACAGCTGTTGGCCCTGGAGCACCAACACTAAATCAACTGGTTCCAATATTTTCTGAACCAGTTGATGGTGGAAAAGTCGAAGATTCTGGAGAGAAGCTGCTGAGTGTGAAGGGCACGCTCAACTTCGGCTGTAAAATCTCCGCCCTCATCCTCCTCGCAACAAAGGACCGCAACATGGTCTGGGCTGACTGCGAGGAGACGCCGCTGAAGAAGCTGTTGCTATTCCCGACAGCCAAGAAAGCACAGGAGGTGCTGAGGAGTGTCTACACTCCCAATGACAAGAGGGAGTCGGGAAAGCCAGCTGAGTCAGCAGCTGAGGGGGAACAAGCTGCTGCTCGCCCCACAAAATCCAAAGCCTCACGTCGCCGAGCTGACGTTGAGATGGAGTCGACTGACGAACCTGCCCAGAAAAAGTTAAGGGTAAGGTTCAAGAAGACAATCAAGAAGGCAGCTGAGGTGCCAGCTGATGAGCCAACTGATGTTCTAGCTGACGAGTCAGCTAATGAGCCAATTGAGGTTCCAGCTGAGGAGCCAGCTGAGGAACAAGCTCCAGACGAGGAGGGAGCGTAGGTCGAGTCCACACCTGCTGAGGAGCGTTCCGAATCCAGCCGCTCAGCTGAGGCCGCATCATTCGAGATCGCACCTCGAGGCCCCGGAGCTGATGAGGCTGAGGGCATGGAGACGTCGGATGCATCCTCCTCATCTGAGGACCTCGAAGATGCTACCACCTCCCCCACAGCTGGAGTGAATGCTGTACCGCCCCCAGAGCCTCTTGCTCTCTCTACCCAAACCGAGCCAGAAATTTCGAGCTCTCAGCTCGATGCCAACATCATGACCGCTCCTTCGGCCGATGTTGAGGAAACCATTCCACCCTCTTCCCCAACTGAATCCCAAATTCCGAGCTCTCAGCTCGATGCCGATGTTGTGACCGACTCCTTGGCCAACATCGATGAACCTCTTGAACCTGAACCATACAATCTCACCCCCTCCCCGATCAACGAAGCGGAGGACCTGCAGGCTGTTGCTGACGAGCACGAAGGCAGGGTGGCCTACTGCTTTCAAAAGCTGTTGGGTCTGTTCCCTGCGGCTCGCGACATGCCCATCTTCGCCACACTGGGAACCGAGCTTCTATACCAGTTCCACCTGATCTTTAGCCAGTGGTATGTCAAGGAAGACACTATCAGGGTACTGAGTTGGGACAGGCTGAAATCTGATGAGTCCCGCATCCGAGCCTACTTCAACTATTCCAACTTGGAGGTGGCGTACAACAACCGGATCGCGCTGCTCACTAGACGGTTGGACCAGAGTTTGGCTGAAGGGAAGGACACAAGGGAGGCAGCTGGAAAGGAGTGTGTCGACTTCCTTGACAGCATGTTGGTGAAATCAGCCGACTTCCTTGAAGATGTCAATGCAGCAGCCGCCGCCGCAAAAGAAGAGGAGGAGAACCTGAAGCTGTACCTGGCAAACCGTCAAGCCATGGTCACAGCTGAGCCTCTAGCTCCGTCTACTCAAGCCCTTCCAACTGCTCAGCTCGCTCCTTCAACAGAACAAATCTGCGGGCTAGTGGCTGAGAGGGTCAACCAGTTGAGGACCGAGCTGCTCGCCACCTCCAGCACCAACAAGATGACCAGCTGAGGGAGTTGGCAGCTCAAGAAGTGAAGTACCAACAACTGGTGGAGGAGAATGCCAACCTGAAGATGAAGCTGAATGATCTCTCCTCCTCGACCAGTCAGGACGTGTCGGAACTGAAATCCACTCTGTTGGGCTTGAAGTCGGAAGTGAATGTCTTCAAGTCCTTGGCTGACTCAAATCTGGCCAAGTCCCAACAGACGCAGGATGCTGAATGGGAGTCCCGGTTCGAGTCGCGTTGGGCTGAGTTTGTTACCTTTCAGACAGAGGTCAACAACAACCTCTCTGTCTTGAAGAAGGCAGAACAAGAGCGCCAGGACTCCGAACTGGCGAAGAAGATCGAACTGGAGTGTGCGGTCGATGAACTTTTCAACCGTGTTCAATCCACCGAGGCCAAACTCAACTCTCTGGACGGTTCAGTAGCAAGCCTTGTTGCTGATGCCAAAAAGGGGGAAGAGAAGGAGACGGAGGATGAAGCACAGGAAGAAGAAGAGACCCAAGAAGAAGGAGTGCCAGCTGCTCAACCATCAAAATCTCAGCTGAGGAGAAGGAAGTCTGCTGCTGCCAAGACAACCGAAGTTGGTGGAGCCGAAATGTCTAAGGACTTGGAGCAGGCAAAGAAGATTGGAGTTTCCTACAGCTCCATAGCTGAGATCGCAGCCGAGCTGGATTCTGAACTCGACGGGATAACAACTGAAGAGTGCATTGCAGCGGCCAAGGCTATGGATGTAGAGGAGAAGGACTACATGAACCCAAGCTGGATCAGAAAGTTTGCCGTCAGCCAGGCGAGGAGGGTGAACCAGTTCGAGGTTGAGCTGAAGAAGGTTTCTCAGAACCTGGACCGCAACGTTGCCTCCCGCAGCCGACGCCGCATCAACAAAATCCAATCAAAGGCGGAAGCTCGGTTGAAGCAACAAAGGTTGCCTCTAAAGGTCCAAGGTTGAGAGTCGGTTCAGGCATACTGACAAGTGGATGCCGATCGAGTGGAATGAGGATTGGGAGATGTTCAAGCAGGAGTTCGTGAACGACTTCTATTACAGGAAGGTTTACGCAACGGACGACCTAAGGAGAGCGTTCAAAGAGGCACTGACCGAGTTGCACTCAGGTGACCCGGGCATGTTCAGTCAATTCAGGAGGGCCATGATTGACGCCAACCTGGACTTGAACACTGTTCCAGTTCCCAAGAGGGTTACTTATCGGCCATCTCTTCTCTCGGATTTCAGCAACCCGAACCGTCAGAAGATTGCATCTGAGGCGAGGCAGGTCTGCAAGGAGCATGGAGTGGACATCTCCAAGGAGTCACCTGCTAAGAGGGAAATTTTTGTAAGAATTTTTGGCAAGTATGGGCTACAATACTAGCTCAGTTAGTTTTCTAGCAACTGTTGTAATTTTCGGTTTTTGAGCATATCTTTTGTAACAATCAGTTGTAATGAAAACTATTCAGTTATAAGATTCACCTTGATGAACAATCCCTCATTGTCCAAGCTCTGAATCACAAAGTCTTTTAAATACCATGTTATAACTGTGCTAACCCTTTTGATGTATTATCTTATAGACTGTCTAGAATTTCAGCTGAGATTTTAGATAAGTTAGTGAGGTTTAGATCAGTAGTGGTTTCAAGTTGTAAGTGGTTTTGGCATCATCAAAAAGGGGGAAATTGTTGGGAAATTTATTAGTATAAGTTTTGATGAATTCTAAAACCGACTGACCCCAACCGAGTAGATGTTGCCAGAACCTAATGTTAGAATTTAGGCTAGCTGTTTGAGCAAAGTTAAGATTTTATCTTTACAGGTCTCCAGCTGAAGATGGCAACAAGGCGTCACTCAGACAGAACATCAGTTGTGAAGAAAGACAACTGAGAGTTCATTTGTTCAGATGCAAACAAGGGGAAGTCTTCAGAACATCAGTTGTGAAGGAAACCAACTGAGCAAACCCAACTGACTAAATACAAGAAGGACAACTGAGCGTTCTAGTTGGAACATCAGTTGTTAACTTAATCAGTTAATATCAACAAGATGAAGTTCAAAGTCAGCTGAGAGTTCAACGGTTCGGACAGAACATCAGCTGAAGATCACTCAGATTAAGGTCAAGACTTTCAACCGACAAACCGAAGTTGACTGTCAAAGATTTGAATTTCAAAAGGAAGTCACATGAGGGTTTGACCGTTCAGTCACTACCCCATTTGGCCCAACACAAGGCTGTCTCAGATGGAAAGCAGAAGAGCACAGATGCCATATCGGGAAAGTCTGCAGAAATGAGAGACAAGCCATCGCTTTCAACCGATCAGAGATCAACTGCTCCTCCAACGGCTAGTTGATTCTCTCCGCCTATAATAGAGGCATTCTCTCATTCGAGAAAGATAGAGAGATACATAGACGACGAAAATTCAAGAGCTTTCTCGAGAGAAATCAAAGCAAAAAGCAAGTCTGCAAAATCATCATCTAAGAGCATCAGCAGCTGAGAGTTTCAATTGAGAGAACATTAGTAGCTGAGGGTTCCTAGAGATCGAAACTGTTTTTGATCTTAGGTTGAGTGTTTATTCGTTCAAGCCTTAGATCCAGCTCTCATTCGTGATCGAGCTGTAGTTGGAAATCCTACCCATTCTCACACCCTAAAAAGTGTGCTAGGACCTTACTCTTCCTGTAATTGAGTAGTCAGGTCGTCAAGTACCCGCAAACTTGACTTAGGTTGTTTAGTGCCCGGAAACTAAACTGTAACGGTTGCTCAGCCCGCGTAAGCTGAGTGGAACTGTCCAGAAGAACTTGGACTGAGGTGTGTGGACTCACATCTCCCCGTGGACGTAGGAGTTCTCTCCGAACCACGTAAATCTTGTGTGTCGTGTTTATTTGTGTTCAGTCATTATTTTGCATATCTCAACTGACAAACTAACCGCATACAATCTACATACTTTCACATCAACAGTTTTGGTTTTGACCAACCGTGCATAAAAGCGTGAGTTTGATTTTACGAGTACATCTTCCACCACATTCCGCACAGCACCACTCTTCCAGCTGAGGTTTGCTTACTCAGCTGTGAGATCCCAACTGAGTCGTTTTACTCAGTTGAAGTTGATTTCAAGTGTTAAGTTCTTCAAAAGTTGAAAAATCCTAACTGGTGTATTCCCCCCCCCCCCATACACCAGTAACTCGTATCGGGACCATTACCCCAGATTTTCCGTACAGTCTTAAAAATTTAAAGTTATTAAGAAAAATGGCTATGCACACCTAAGTTTACGATTCTGAATTCTAAAACCAACGGTGAAATCCGTTTCCGAAAATAAATTACGGAAGTCAGTTAGATGACTACTGTATTTAGGGTTATCGCGTACGAAAACTTTTTAGTTTTGGAACTCAGAACGGAAAACCGTCTGATTTTTACATTCACGAAATCGCGATACGAACTCGCCCGAGAAAGTTTGCTTTTATGATTTTCTGGACGAAACTCGGACTGTGATGTCCTGAGTTTTTGTCGAAATTAAGTTTTTAAATATTACTTTTCGATTAAGTTAAATATATCGAAATTTTTGGTCGAATCGGAATTTGACGATTTTGTGCCGAGCTACATTTTTCGTCTTTCGATTTCCGTAACGTCGTATCGCGCTTGAAAAATGCATATTTTCCCTTTTTCTTCCCCTCTTGACCGACTTCATCCCTCTCTCTCTAGCTTGATATTTCATTTTTATAATGTATTAACCTTATGACTAATGTCCTTTTCTTTTTAATCACTTTACACCTAAGTTGTTAGATATTTTTCCTACTTAGTCATCACCATCATCTCCCTCACTCTCTCTCCCCCATGACCGAAACACACACACACTCATACTATACTTCCATGTTCTTCATCCTCCATTGAAGAAAGCTCCAAGCTTTAGCAAGAAATCTTCACAAGTTCATCATCCTCCATCAAATCTTCTAACTTCCTTTAGTAAACTTCAAGGTAATCTCCTCCTCTATCCTTCTATCCAATTAGTTTTTCCTTCTTCTAATTTTTCTTGAGAAATTGAAAATTAGGATGATGTAATAGATGTTTTAATCTTTTAATTCATGACATAGGAGGTATTAGTAAGTGATTAATATGATTGAATTGAAAGAAAATCCAAGAACCCTAATATCTACATAATACCGATTTTTAGGGGTTTAGGTTAGGATGATTGGATTCTTAAATTGTTTGGATGATATTGCTTAGGAGTAGTTTAATTGGTGAATTAATCAAGTAGAAATGAAAAGCCCTAAGATTCTAATGAGGACCGAGTTTTAGGTTAGGGTTTGAGTTGGGGGTTTTCAAATTAGTGATGTAATGAGACTTGAAATTGGTTAGATTGATGTGTAGTAGTTGGATAAATGGATTAATGTTGTTAATTGATGAAGAAAACCATTTCCCCTAATTAATTGTTAATACCGAAAATGAAGAAAATATAGGGGTTTATGTAGTTGATCTTCGATTAAGGAAATGATGATGGATTATAGATCCTAATGATATAAGATGATGATGAGAATTAATTGGAATTATTCTAAAATTGTTGTGTAGAACGTAAGAGACAAGAATTTAGGAATGAATCGAGATTGGTTGATGATATTAGGTGATGATATTTATAATAATGAATCTCGATAGATGATGATTAGTGTCGTAGAAAATGAACGAATTCCGATAACTTTTGAAATCTTGTAAGAGACGAACAAGTGGACGTAAATAATAATCGAGAAGTCGAGTAAGGAATTTAATTAGATAATAATGATTATAATGGATTAAGGCACGACTTTGTAGTTGACGACATGAGCATTCAGATTATTTTATAATGAGTTGTAGTTATAATCGAGAACTAGAAACGAGAATTTGTTAACTTCTTGTTGGTATAGTAAATGGTAGTTGAAACGACAATGTTTGATCGTCGTGGTTATAAACGAGTTTGAAAAAGGAGTTCTTCACGTACGGGAGTACGTGTTGACTGCCTTGAGAGTGAAGTTTCGAGAGAAATCAAGTATGAGAACTTAGAACGAACTTAGGAAGTTATACGTCGATCCTATCCAGCAACTAGGGTTAGCCGCGGCAGTTTTGCGACCCTTCCCGGAAACTGTAATATCAGTTAGCTCATTAATCGGATTTGAGATCCGTAAATTGGAGCGTAAACTAGACTTTCCAAGCTTTCTAACGGTACAGGGTTCATCCCCTGTTTCCAATTTCTCTGTTCTGGGCAGTCCCCAGAACTACTGCATTGCGCAGTGAAAATTTCAGAACTTGAATTCCTAAGTTGTTTTCTTCGCAACTTAGTTTCTTTCGATCTTTTAAGCCGTAATAAGTTAATGACTATCCTCTCTACTGACCTAAGAGTCGAGTATGAAACCTTTCGAGTTCTAAACGAGATTTGTTCGAGTCTCGTTCCCGTTTAATTAAAATGAAACTAGTAGCGTGCAATTGCCTAAAGAAACAAAACGACTAAAACGTAATTCAAATTTCCATATTTGATTATCTTTTACGACCGAATTTAAAGTGTGATTATTTTACGATGAAAGAGGAAGCCAGCACTAAGGAAAGGACGGAAGAACAGAAGAACGGGAACCTGTTTAGTAGTTCTGTATTATCGAGGTGGGCTTTTATATATAAAACAAAACGAGCAATGCTCGAAAACCTTTCTTTATCGCTTTGATAATCGTGTTTTCAAAGTGATAATTATGGCATGAACTGTTTTATGTTTTATGTGAGTTCTCTTGTACCTATCTGAGTTAACATTCGTGTTTTCCAAAATTTATGAGTTAACCGCTAGGATTGTTAACTATCGATCGGCTCTGAGTTAGCTATTAAGCGCTTTCCAGAGTTAGTGCACTTTGTAGCCTGTGGTGTATGTGGTATCCTGTTTAGGGGTAACCAGCCACGGTGAATGAGAATTGATCAAGATTTGAACGTAACATCTATAAAAAGTGCTTGATCAAGCCAAATTTTGAAAATGTGTTAGAAAATGTTTTAGTAGACACGGGCTAATTTTAATAAAACCCCGATGTGCTACAAATTATGAAATGCCAGATTATCTATACTTATGCTTATATTTCGGCATCGTGCCCACTAAGTACTTCGTACTTAGCCCTGCATATATTTTCTAAATGTGCAGGTTGAAGCGACGAGAGCGGCGGTGGTTGAAGTTGGGTTAAGAAGTTAGGAATGCTTTAGCTTATGACTTACTTTCTGCTGCAAAACTCTAAGTCTTTTGAGGATATGTACATTTGGTGAATCACTGTAGTTTAAGTCTGTAATCTTTAACTTAGATGCTTTCGGGTACTTTCTGTCGAGTAATCCTTCGTGATTAACTCTTCCTTTTTAATAGTAAAGTCTTGTTCATTGAATGTATGATGTCTTTTATGTATGTTTAATTAGTCAATCCCAGTCGCACCCGGCTTCTGCCGTCCCTCGGGATTTGGGGATGTGACAGATTATGTTTTCGGCAACGTGCCTACTAAGTACTATCGTACTTAGCCCTGCATATGTTTCTAAATGTGCAGGTTGAAGCGACGAGAGCGGAGGAGGGGTTAAGTTAGGAGTGGAAGTCGTCTTTAGGAGAAGACTTGTATTATGTCTCACTGTTTCCGCTGCAAAACTCTAGACGCTTGAACACTTTTGATGTTATGTAATTATATCACTGTAGTCTAAGTTCTGTTAATAACTTAGATTTCTTTTTGAATACTTTGTTGAGTGATCTTTCGAGATCAACTTTTTTCTTATATATATTATAATCGAGGTCTTGTTCATAGAAATTATGTAGTTGTGTATGTATGTTTATTCAGTCAGTCCCCTTCTTCCCCGCTTCTTTAATCCAACCCCAGTCGCTCCCCGGCTTCTGCCGTCCCTCGGGATTTGGGGCTGTGACAAATTCATTAATTGACTGATATGACTATTTCTTTGAGAAAATCCCTCAAACTAGCACTTTTTTGATAGTTTTTTTTTTTTTTTTTTAATTTTAGCACATTCTCTCTTTTTTACCCTCACATACAATTTGTATTTTCCATCTTATCCTCACCTTTTCATTTTATCTTTAACCTTTTACCTGCTGCTTCCCTCCCTCTTCTTCTCACACTTTTCAAACTTTCTCTTCCGGCTACAATCTTCGATTTTGAAGGAATTATTTTGGTAAACTTTTTCGCTCTTTCTTCAATTTCATCTTATCTTCACCTTTTCGTTTTTATCTCTTACCTCTTACCAGATTATTCTCTCTCTCTATTCTACTCTCTCTTTTTTAAGGTCTTACATTCCGACGTGAAATCTTTGTTTTTGGAGCAATTTTTCCCGTAAACACTTCTCGCTGTTTCTTCAATTTCGTAGTTTTCCTGACCATGTGATTATTTTCTACTGTTTTCAACTCCATTCATCATTCTTAATTCCTTTTGCCATTTTACTTATTTTGTCATCTCTTACATTTCGTGTTTTTTATTTTTGGTGTTTTGGATCTGAGTATTTATTGGTTTATTAGATCTTCGTTTATGCATTTTTCACTATTTTTGTTAATGTTGTTTTTTTTAGTTGTTTACTCCATTTGCCTTTCATTTTTTTGGCTGAAGCATTATTCTTGTTCATATGTGTCGATGTTTTGGTTCCACTATTAAGTTTTGTCCCTTGTAATGGTGTAAATATGTATTTTCTTGTTAGTGTACCTTGGATATTTACCTATTTGTGCTGTAACAAAATGTACCTTATTTTTTTTGTACAGTCTTATTGTTCATCTATCTTTGTTTTCCCTTTTTTTATCTCTCTGGATCTGTTTGTTTGTATTATGTTGTCATCGCAAAATTTTTTGCTCTAAAACAAAATGTAATGATTTTAGATAGTTGTATCTAAATTTTGTATAAGTTAATAGATACTTGTATAGGCACACTTCTAAGTTTTTTTGTCGTATGAAACCATGATTTTTTTGTACATTAACTTTTTACTTATCATTTTTTTATTTAAAGCAGATAGCGCATGGCTGTTAAGAGGTGTAAGCATGGTCAGAAAGCTATTAGTAGTACTTCATGGTCTGATGAGGATCCGGCACGACGGTATTTCAGTTGTCTCAACGCTGAGGTATATGTAGTCTATTTTCTTTATTATCTGGTATTATTTTTTGAAGAAATTTCACCCATAATCTGAGATAAAATTTTCTGATTTATGTCTATTTTCCAAATTTTACAGAAAGATGTTTGTTCCTTTTGTGATTGGATTGATCCAAATGTTACGGAAACTCAACATCAATATATCAAAGAGCTTCGTATTGCTAGGGATATGTATGAAAGGCAGCTAGTTCAACTTAAGGAAGAGCATCGTAAGCTCCAATTAACTGAAAATGTTGCATCGAGCATTGCTGTGCAGTATCGTAAGGAGATTGATGATCTTCACCACAGGCTTCAAGCCATGGAGCTTGAGTGTCGTGAACTCCAAAAAACTAACAAACAGCTTGATGAGGAATATGAACAAATTGTAGAAAGCAATTATCAGTGCCGTGAGGAAATTGTTGCGCAGAAATCTTAGATTATGTGGAAGAACTATGTCATTGTTGCTTTTTTAATCTCACTTTTTGTCTTTGGTCATTAGCTATTGAACTTGTATTTTTAAGTTTAACCTATTTAGTAGGACACCGTACTATTAGTTAAACTGAATATTTCCTTATCTATGTCCACTTGTTTCTTGTATATTATCATTTGTTTTTATTTATATCTTTAATCCTCTTGAATGTTTGAATCAAATTTTTAAAATCTTGTTACAGCAGAAGGTATAAATGATACCAAATAATGTTATAAATGTTTTGAGGATTCACTAAAATTCTTATTTTAGGTTTAAATGTTTTGATCATTCACAAATATTTATCTGATTTGTATGTGTAGTCACAAAAATTGATGATTCACAATAAGTGAATTAAATTATTTGTACAGTAACAAAAATTGTACACATATTTCTATGATTCACTAGATATCATATTAATTTTTTGTAATACCCCAGATATTTCTTCCGTCGCTAAAATAAAAATTTAATTAATTGTCACAACCCCAAATCCCGAGGGACGGCAGAAGCCGGGGTGCGACTGGGATTTGATTAAAGAAGCGGGGAAGAAAGGGAACGTATACATAAACATGACATTAATACACATTATCTTCTATGAACAAGACCTCATTATATATATAATTTAAAGAGTTTGATCTGGAAAGATCACTCGACAAGGTTTCAAAATGAAGACTAAGTTATTTACAGAACTTAAATCAAAAAGTGATTTATATCAACAAAGGATGAGTCTAGAGTTTGGCAGCGGAAATGCAACTACATATATAGTATTCTCCTATTGACAACATTAACTCCTAACTCAACCGTCACCACTTCCGTCGCTTCAACCTGCACATTTTGAAAACATATGTAGGGCTAAATACAAAAGTACTTCATGGGCACATTACCGAAAACATAATCATAAGTATAGATAAAACATGCATTTCATATCTGTAATGCACTGGGGTTTTTCTTTTTAAGAGCCCGTGCCTACTAAACATTTTCGTTCTCATTTTCATAAATTAGCTTGCGCAAGCAATTTTCATAGATGTTACGTTCAAATCTTGACCAGTCATAATTCACCGTGGCTGGCTACCCCTTAATAGGATACCACATACACCACAGGCTACAAAGTGCACTAACATTGGATAGCTAGTCTCAAAGTCCGATCGTTTGGTTAACAGCTAATGGTTAACTCATAATTCTGGAAAGCACGATGGCTAACTCAGAAAGGTACAGGAGAACTCACATAAAACACAAAACAGTTTATGCCTGATTATCCCTTTGAAACCACAGTAATCAAAGCTCATAAAGAATCACTTTCGATTTGTGGAAAAACCTACATTTTATTTGTTATATAATAGAAAGCCCACCTTATAGATTACAGAACTATTAGACGTACTTCCATTCTTCTGATCTTCCGTCCTATCCTTGGTGTCGACTTCCTCCTTCATCGTAAAAATCATACTTTAAAGCTCGGTTGCAAACGATAAATGAATACGGAAAATCGGATTAAGTTTTAGTCTTTTAGACTTTTAAGCATTTGCACGCTAACTAAACTCTTTTAGTTAAACAGAAACGAGATACGAACACATCTCGTTTGACACTCACTCGGTTCTATACTCGACTCTTAGGTCAGTAGAAAGAAGGTAGTCGTTAACTTGAAACGAATTAAAAGATCGAAAGAACGAAGTTGAAAAGAATTCCACTTAGGAAACTAGCTTTGACCATTCACTGCACAAGATCAGTAAGTTTGCATGGAACAGGGGATTTCGAAACAGGGGACGGATCTTATACCAAAAGAAAGGTACAGGTGTCTAGTTTACTCTCCAATTTGCGGATCTCAGTTCTGATAAACGAGCTAGAAGATACGGAAGGTTCAATGAAGGGTCGCCAAAACTGCCGAGTGTAACCCTAGGGCTCGATAACTCGACGTACGACTTCCTAGGTTCGACTTATGTTATTTCACCTTATTTTTCACGAAATTCCTGAATCATGACAGTCACTACGTATCATCGTACGTGATGAACTCCTTTTCATTTCTCGATTATAAGCACGACGATTAAAACCTCGTCTTTTCAAACTAAACAATTACTATACCAAAACAATTCCAACTTCTCATTTCTACTTCTCGTTCACAACTATAATTCGTCATTTCATAACTCAAATGCAAAAGCCGTCAACTACAAACTTGTTCTCTTATTCATAACATTCATTATTATCTAATTACTTTTCTTACTCGTCCTTTCTATCGTTACTTAAGATCGTTGTTTCGTTTCTTACCAAAATTCCAACGTCATTAGAATTCAATCAAATTCTACAATCTTATTCATCATCTATCAAGAATCATAATTACATAAATCATAACCTCAAACTATTATCTAATCTCGACTTATCGTCCATCGTTCGTCTCTTAACGAAATTTCTACGTTCTCCGTTTTCGTTCAAATTTTACGACAACGATTATCATCTAACGAGCACTACTAACATGCAAATCATAATATCAAAACGTTAACGAGCTCTAACTTATCGACACATTTTCGTCTCTTACATTTTTCGTTTTATTTTTCGAAAAATCTCAATTAAATATATAATCATCCTCATACACCGTATATCTCATTTCCATTAAACAATCGAGCATATCATAACATTTACTATCCTAAATCGTGCCTTCTTCGTCTCTTAGGTTTCGAATTTTATTTTTAGAAAAATCTAAAACAATTTATAGAGTCAATTAACATCATGAGGAACACTAATCTATCATTTAATCGACAAAGAAATCGAGCTACGATCAAAGCCCCAATTTCTCCCCAAAATCGGTAAACCCTAGAACAAAGGAGTTCTTGATTTCTTTCTCTAATTCATCCATAGAACTCGATTCTAAACATCGTAGAACATGATTCGATCAAAGGACAACATGCTATTTCATTCCTTAAATTTTCGAAAAAAAAATAAAATGGGGGAAACAAGTTTTGTTCGGTTCAAATGATAGACGAAGCTCTTACCTTGCGTAATATGAACTCGGAATTGGAAATGATTGGTAGATGGAAGAGTTACGAACTTGTGAAAAGCTTGGAGTGGAGCTTTAATGGTGGAAGAAGAAGAAAATGAGAGAGAGATGGAGGGGTGTATGGCTGGTGGTAATTGAGGGGAAGGGAGAGGAGGGTGATGACTCATGTAGTGACACATAAAGTTAAGAAAAATATCCTACAAAAGTATAGTGAGTCATTAGGGGTTGTTTGGCGTGGGTTCGTTAGACGGAAATATCTCATTTCCGGCTCTTAAACGTCGATTTAAAAGTCGAGAAATACTTTCTTAGATAGTTTCGAATTCGACAAAATCTAATTCGTCCGTTAGATTGGAAATAATTTACGTACTCGAAAAACCTAATTCATTTTTCAAAATTCGAGAAAAAGTCGGGACATAACAGTCCAAAATTTGTCCGGAAAATCATAAAAACTAACTTTCTCTGGTGAACTCGTATTGAAGAAAAAGTGAATGTAAATTCTGATAGAATTTAATTCTGAGCTTTCGGACGAAAAATCTATCGGACGCGAAAACCCTAAATACAGTAGTCGTTCGCCCGACTTCTGGAAATTATTTTCTGAAACGGATTTCACCGTAAATCTTAGAATTTAATTTCATGATCTTAGGCGTGCAAAGCAATTATTAGTATTAACTTTCATTTTTAAAGACTGTAGAAATAGTCGGAGTATTACATTAATAATTAAGGCTTTGCACGCCTAAGTTAAGGATTTTCAATTCTAAGACTAATGGTGAAATCCGTTTCTGAAAATAAATTTCAGAAGTCGGTTGAACGACTACTGTATTAGGGTTTTCGCGTCCGATAGAATTTTCGTTTGAAAACTCAGATCGAAAAACCGTTTGACTTTACATTCACTTTTTCTGCGATACGAGTCTACCGGAGAAAGTCAGTTTTTATTATTTTTTCGGGCGAAATTTGGACTGTCATGTCCCGACTTTTCATCGAATTTCGAAAAACGAATTATGCTTTCCGAGTAAGTGATTTATTTCTAATCTAATGGTCGAATTAGATTTCGTCAAACACGTAACCATCTAGGATTTTAATTGCTCGATTTTAGTATGCAATGTTAGACCCGTAAAACGCGATATTTTGGATTAAAAATCCTCCCCAAAACCGCCTCACTTTAATGAGTCATCCTTGTTAGATCTTTTTCTACTTTATTCACTAAATATCTAAGTATACACCTCACCATTTTTCTCCCTTATCCCTCCCTCATTTCCGCCACCTCCCACCTCTCTTCTCTCTCTCTTTTGTTCTTCATTTTCTCCATAGAAGCTCTCAAGTTCTTCAAGCTTTCAAGCTCCACAATTTGTTCATCATCCAATCGATTCCCAAACCGAGTTCATAATCGTTCAGGTAAGAGTTTCCTCTATAGTTTGAACCGAACAAAATTTCATTCCTTCAATTTTGATTATTTTCGAAAATTTCATGGAGATGTAGGATGATGTTTAAGTTTAATTTCATGGTTATAAATGCTTAGAAATGGATTTCTATGGATAGAAATTAAGTGGAAATCATCCTCCTAATTATTTGATAATAACCGAAATTTATATAAAATTGTAGTTGAAGATTAAGTTCGATTTTGGATGATTGATTTGTGGATTATTGCTCTATGTATTAGTAGATGTTTAAATGAATTAATTGGTAATTTTCTAAAAATAAAAGTAAAGTTGTAAGAGAGGAAGAAGTGAGTAGTTGGATGGGAAATTGAAATGTTTTAGATGATGTAATATGATTTATGAGATATAGTAAGTATGTAGTTCATCATATAATTTAATTAGAATTTTCTAAAAATAAAATGGAAATCGTAAGAGACGAAGAATCGACGATAAGTTAAGATTCGATAATAATTTGAGTATATGGTTTTCATATTGGTAAATCTTAGTAGTTTTTTAACATAATTGGAAAGTTTGAGCGAATTCGGAGAATATTGAATTTTTAGTAAGAGATGAAGAATCGTCGATAAGTTTAGTATGGATAATGATATAGGTTTATGGTTTGAATATTTTCTAATCATAGTAGTTAATGAACGTAATTGGAAAGTTTGAACGAATTCTAAGAAAGTCGAGTTTTAAGTATGAGACGAAGAGACGAGTTTAATTGTCGATAGGGAAGTCGATTGAGGAAACTAATTTGATATTAGTATTTAATGTTGATAAATAAACGAGAGTGTAGTTGGTGATGATTTCATATAAGTATGAATATAGAAGTTAAAGAATTGAATCGAAGTTGAATTGGAATTTGGTTTAGTAATCGGATAGTTGAAAAAGATGAGAAAGTGCTCGTCGTTTAGTTAATCAAGAGACGTGCAGGTATTCACGATAAAGGAATGTATGTCATGACTGTAATTTGATAGTAATTTCGTGAGCATAAGGTTGTATAGCATTGATCGAACCTAGGGAATTGTGCGTCGAGTTTTATCGAGCATTAGGGTTAACTCAGACTATTTTGCAACCCTTTACGGAAACTATCATAACTTTCTGCTCGCTTAATGAAAACGAGATCCGTAAATTGGAAAATCAACTAGACATCCGTAGCTTTCTTTTGGTACCAAAATCATCCCCTGTTTCCTAGAATTCTGTTCTATATGAATTCCAGAACTACTGTCTTGTGCAGAGAAGTTCACAAACCTATTTTCTCAAATTGAATTCTTTTTAACTTAGTTCTTTGAGAACTTCTAAGTCGTTATAAGTTATCGACTTCCGTTATTAACTAACCTAAGTGTCGAGTAAGAAACCGAGTTAGTTCTAAACGAGACGTGTTCGAGTCTCGTTTCCTTGTTAATCAAAAGAGATTGGTTAAAAGTGCAAAGGCCTAAAAGTAAAACGAATTCAAATTCTTTTCTTTTATCGTTGCGACCGATTATTAAAGTTTGTTTATTTGTGATAAAAGGAGGAAGTCGAGGTCAAAGATAGGACGGAAGACCAAAGACAGAAGCTCGTGGTTTAGACCTAAGGTGGGCTTTTCTATATATCAAATCAAATGAGCGATACTCGAAAAAGTTTACTTATCGCTTTATAATTGTGTTTTAAAGTGATTATAATGGCATAAAATACTTTGTTTTATGTGAGTTCTTTTGTGCCTTTCTGAGTTAGCCAAAGGGGGCTAACTAATCGATCGGACTGCTGAGTTAACCGTAAGGGTTTTCCAAGGTTTAGTGTACACGGTAGCCGACGTGTGTGGTACTCTGTTGAGGGGTAGCCAGCCGCGGTGAATAGAACGTACGCGGAAGAAGTTAACTCTTCCCCGACGTTGAAACAGAAGTTGGGCAAGTTGAACGTAACATCTATAAAGGCTTGCGCAAGCTATTCTGAAAAGAGAAAGAAAATGTTTAGTAGGCATGGGCATTTGATGAAAAACCCCGATGCGTTACTTTTAAGATGCCTGATAAATCTATACTTTTATGATATGTTTTCGGAAATGTTCCCACTAGGTATGTTTATACTTAGCCCTGCATATATTTTATAAAATGTGCAAGTTGAGTGATGGGAGCGGCGAAGGTGGAGTAGAAGGTTGTAAATAGGAAGAAGAATAGTGTTTCAAGTTCTACGTTTTCCGCTGCCAAACTCTTTTTGTGTCAATGTATATCTTTTTGGGTCTAAGTGCCGTACTTTGAACTTAGTTTCTTTTGAGAACAACTCTGTCGAGCGATGCTTCGAGGTTGACTCTCTTTCTTTTTAATAAAGTCTGTTAATAGATATCAGTTGTTGTTTACTTATTGTGTTTATTTATTTTATTCCCCCTTCTTTAATCCAATCCCTAGTCACACCCCGGCTTTTCCGTCCCTCGGGATTTGGGGCTGTGACAGAGTGGTATCAGAGCAATCGTTTCTGCTCTGCATACAAGTTCCTTTCAGTAGTAAGATGGAGTATTTGTATATGCTCTACACCTAAGTCTTCTTTCAAGTAAAGTTAGGTCGTAACACTAAGTTTAAGAGTATAGACGACAACTCAACCTCCCGCTACGTCGACTCAACCAAAGAAACAAAGAAAGGAAAGAGTTTGAGAAGTGTGATTTCTTTTAAAGAATTTTTATGCCAAGTATAAATTGATTGAAGTATAAGAGTTATACTTTGTGATATTATGTGAATTATGTGAAAGTATGAGTACTATACTTTGTGAAAGTATGTGAAATTATGTGAGTTATAATTTTTTTAAAATAAGATGTTTTGTTGGCATGAGAATCTAGACTAATTCTAAGGCTTTCCCGATTCTTTGAGAACATAGACGTTTTAAGAAGCGTTGGTTCCAAAATATTCAAGAAACGATCAGATCGGGAAGGGCAGAATAAAGAAAATCAAAGTGAATAAACGAATGTCACATGCGTAAAGTGACATGAACACAGACTCGATGGAGTCGACTTGTTTTTATAAATGAAAGCCGTAAAAGTTTCCTTTTAAGGAAATAAAATAAAGTATAATAAGATAATAAGTTAAAAAGATGGAAAGAAATTGCGGGAAATGGTTTTGTTACGTATATTGTTTGAGTGCAATTTCTTGAAATTGCTAGATGCTTAAGATAAGTTGTTGTTAAGTGGTTAAAGTATTGAAATTTGAATAATGAAATATTCTAATTGTAATTTAAGAATTCCTTAAGGTAAGTTATTAACCTACCAGTCACTGTTCCGTGTTCTCTTAAAACCATGTAGGATGGCTACTAGACGTGTCACAGCTCAAGAGAGCCAACCCCTACCATAACGTACTTGGGCAGATGAGATATTGGATGAGTATCATGACTACGAGGCAGACCCGAGTGACGACATAAGACAGATAGTCAGTAACTTTGCAGCAGTCTACCATGCAGCCCGGCATTTTGTTTCGGATAGTCAGGCTATAGAAGATTTGATTGTATGACTACCAGATGAGTGGCGCAGATGGGCACATGATATGGCTTGGTATTTCCTTGCACTGTTCGGCGACGACACGGAGCCGACAAGTGATTTCTCAGGATTCGCTCTCGCCGTACACGAGCGTTTCTTTCAGAAGAACAGATACATAGTGTCAGTTCCCATTCAGGAGCACCTTCCTTACCTCCATATTCCAGCAGCTCCCGAACCCGAACCTTTGGACATGGATCCAGAAATGGCAGCGTTGTTGGAGATACCACCAGTACTTGCACCCAGTGAGGATTTAGATTCCAGAGTAGGATACCTAGAGTTAGACGCAGAGTTTGCTGCTATGCTAAAGTTACCGTCTCCACTTACACCACTCGAGAAGATTTGTACAGAGTGAACGAGGGTCAGAGGACAGTTTGAGGCAGGACCATCCAAGGTCCGTTCTACAGAGGAGTACGTGCCTAGTTCACCTTCCGAGCACCTGCTTCCTCCGAAGAAGTGGACAGTAGTGACCAGTTTGGATTACTTGGTTTCAGACTCAGAGAGGATTATTTCGGACATGCCTTCACCACCACCTCTAATACTTTGGGACGACTCCACAATTAGAGTTGACGAGGCACTTCAGCTCATTTTTAGTTCAGATCCGATGGAGGAGGATCCGGAGGAGGACCTCGAGGAGTTTCAGGCCGTAGAGGGCAGCACTGACTTGACCGCAGCTTGTTGAGCAGAGCGTATTAGATGCGTAGTAGTAGTAATAGTAGTAGTAGTAGTAGTAGTAGTAGTAGTAGTAGTAGTAGTTTTCCTTATCTTGTACATAGTCGGATCAGTAGACTTTTTTTTGTAGTACTCTATGCGGATACGGAGTTTTATGGATCGTTTCCATTCTAGTATTTCCAGTAGATACAGAGATGCAACCTGTTAGTGCACCCGGTACATAGATAGGCAGTTAGCCTAGTTTAGACTAGTTGTAGTCTAACCTTTTATATAAATCCTCGTTAGAGATAAAATCAGTACACTTTTTGACGTATATATATATATATGACCCCGTGAGAGGGCTTTGATCTTGTAAAAGTTTCTTCTAAACGTGATTAGAAGAAAAGTTTAGTTAAATATTCTTGTTTAACTTGGGAAGTTAAAAAGTTTAAAGAGCTAGTATCAGAGTTATTATCTGTTTCTTTTCCACGAACTTGTTTAAGTTGGAAAAAGGGTTTAGTAAATAAGGGAATGCTTAAAAGCAAAAGTGCTAATGAGAATTCTTGTTTCCTATAGTTTCAAAATGCCGCCGAAAGTAGTTAACACTAGAAGAGGACCTGGTAGTCCTAGAGGACCTGGTAGAGGTCAAGGACAACGTGGAAGCGAAGAAGAGCAAAAACATCAAGCAACCCCTTCACTCCCGCTACCCCCACAACATCGTAACATTGAGGATTTATTCTTCAAAAGAAATCCACCTGTTTTTAATGGATCCAGTAACCCAAGCGATGCTGAGCTTTGGGTACGATCTATAGAAAGAATCTTTAAGCTTCTTGAATATACTGATAAGGAGCGCCTTTCATGTGTTGCGTTTCAACTAGCCGAACCAGCTGATTACTGGTGGAAGGCTAGGCAGAAAGTTATGCTGGCGGAGCAAATGGCTCAAATTACTTGGGAAGAATTTAAGGCGGCATTTTATGATAAATATGCATCCGATCAAGTGGATACCGAAGAGGAATGTCACAGCCCGACTTCCCAAAGGACGGCCGGGGTGCGACTAGGGATTGGATTAAAGAAGCGGGGAAAAAGGGGAGTATGAATAAATAAACAGACAAATATAACTGAAACTACTAAGAACTTGACTTCATTGGATAAAAGAGAGAGTCAATCACAAAAGATCGCTCGACAAAGTTGTGATCAGAGAAAACTAGGTTTGAAGTATGGACAACTTAAACCGAAAGGATTTACATCAATAAGAGAACCGACTTTGTTTAATGAAAGAAAGAGTCGATCACGAAGGATTACTAAACATAGTTGTTCTTAAAAGACACTAAGTTCAAAGAATGAAACTTAGATCTAATGTTATACTTTAACTGAAACTAGTTCGCAGCGGAAAAACGTAGAAAAATGATAACACATATCGAATGTGAAATCGAGGTTCAATTAATCTTTACTTCTTTAAGATGACCTTTACTCAACCTCCTCCGCCTTCGTCGCTCAACCTGCACATTTAAAAACAAACATGCAGGGCTAAGTATAAAAGTACTTAGTGGGCACATTGCCGAAAACATTTTATGTAATGCCCCGTAAATTCCTTACGTTCTTAAAAATTTTAAAGTTAATTAAATAAATGGCTTTGCACGCCTAAGCTTACAATTTTTGAATTCTAAGGCTAACGGTCGAATCCGTTTCTGAAAATAAATTACAGAAGTCAGCTAGATGACTACTGTATTTAGGGTTAGCGCGTACGAAAATTTTTTAGTTCGTAAACTCAGAACGGAAAACCGTCTGATTTTACAATCACGAAATTGCGATACAAACACGCCCGAGAAAGTTCGTTTTTATGTTTTTCCGGACGAAACTCGGACTGTGTCGTCCCGAGTTTTTGTCAAAATAATTTTTTTGTAAATTTATTTTCCAATTAAGTTTCATACGTTAGAATTTTAGGTCAAATCGAATCGTGACGATTTTGTACCGAACAACATTTTTCGTCGAACGTTTTCTGTAACGTCGGATCGCACCGGAAAAACGCATATCCCTCAAAAAATTCTGCATGGCAGCCGACTTTTTCTTGTTTTTTTATTATTTTTAGTTAATTAGGTGGAAGACATGCATGTTGATGATGTATAATTAAGTGACACCTAAACTTTACTTTTCATATTTTCAAACCTTTCATCATATCAAGTGTTTTTAACACTTAAACAAAACCATTTCTTCCCACTTCTCTCTCTCTCTCGGCTGCACTCCCCCATTCTTCATCTTCTTCACTTAATCATCCACCATTGAAGACATCTCCAAGAGCTTGAAGAAGAACACAAGTCACAATCCATCCATTCAAACTCCATACATCTTTCTTTAATTCTCAAGGTAATTCTTTCCTCCACAATTCTATCCAACCATCTTCTTCTTCTTTTATTTTTCCTTCTTTGATCCAAAAATAAGGTATTGGAATAGATGTTTTGATCTTGGAATAATGAAATTAGATGTATTAGATATGATAATTAGGGATTAAAATTGAACAAAAATAAGAACCTTAATACCTATGTTAATGCCGAAAATTTAGGGCATGCTTGTAGGATTTTTAATTTTCTTCATTTGATGATTGATTCTTGTTTAATAGATGTTTAATTAGTGGTTTGAATGAAAAGAAATAAAAAGCCCTATGTGTTTGTGAAATTTCAATTAGGATTTAAGTTGAATTTAGGGGTTTATGCATGTTAGTTGATAATTGTTTTGCAATTGATTATTTGATGATATAAGAGGTTGATTAGTAAATAAAT
Source organism: Schizonepeta tenuifolia (assembly GCA_029490685.1). Lineage (NCBI taxonomy): Eukaryota > Viridiplantae > Streptophyta > Magnoliopsida > Lamiales > Lamiaceae > Schizonepeta > Schizonepeta tenuifolia. The sequence goes on along the minus strand of CM055955.1, from coordinate 89,151,804 downwards.
GTAGTTAATTGGAGAAGAAAATCACCCCCTTAACATCTTTATAAAAACATAATTTTATAGAGTAATTAGAGGTTTCCACATGTTTGATATAAGTGATGAATTGTTGGTTAAATTATGTTGCAAATCATGTTAGTTGATTATAGAATTTAATTGAGAATTTTCTAAAAATGTTTAATGAAACATAAGAGATAAAGATCACCTTATAAGTTGAGTTATAATGATGTTATGATATGTTTGCATGCATGAAAGTGATTCACGTTAGACGTAGTTTAACGTCGTAAAATTTGAACGAAATCCGACAACTTTGAAAAATCGCGTAAGAGACGAACATTTAGTCGTATCTAATAATCGAGAAGTCGGATCAAAATTCTAATTTGATATTATTGTTTATGATGGAATTTAGAACAACTTTCTAGTTGACGTCATAAGCTTTCGAGTTGATATAATATGGGCTATAGTTATAGTCGAGAACTAGAACGCGTTTTGAATTTTTGTTGGTTTAGTAATTGTTAGTTGAAATCCGACGGTTAGAACGTCGTGCTTTTGAGCGAGTTTTGAGAAGGAGTTTGTCACGTACGGAAGTACGTGATGACTGCCTTGAGAGTCCAGTTTCTAAAAAAATTTAATACGATAGCTTAGAACGAACCTAAGACGTTATACGTCGAACCTATCAAGTAATTAGGGTTTTCACAGCAGTTTTACGACCCTCGCCGGAAACTGTAATAACTTCCAGCTCGTTTATCGGATTTGTGATCCGAAAATTGGAGCGCGAACTAGACATCCCAATCTTTCCAGTGGTATAGGGTTCATTCCCTTTTTCCAAATCCTCTGTTCTAGACAGCCTCCAGAGTTACTGGACTGTGCAGTGAAAATTCAGTTTCTTGTTTTCTAAGTTGTTTAGTTCACAACTTAGTTTCTTTCGATCTTTTAAGCCGTTTTATCTATCGAATATCTCCCTACTGACCCTAGAGTCAAGTACAGGACCTTTAATGATGAAAACCTGATACGGACGGAGGACCCGTTGGATAAAAGATCCAAGAACCCTTCGTATAAGAGGTAGGCAGCGGTCTCCCTAGATCGAGAATCCAGTTTGATCACCTCCTAGAGCGAAGAAAACCTCGACCCGTTGGCTATATAATCAGCCAAGAACCTCGGTATGGTTGAACGCCACAAGACTTTGCTCACCAGTCTTGATAAGTTCGGAACAAGTGAAAACTCTACAAGAGAGAAATTCAACTCACAAAGGCAAAGCCAATTTTCGTTTATAACTCAAGGTGTATATGTTATACAATTACAAAGGATATCAAGCCTATTTATAGGCTAGAAAAGGACTCTTCGTAGCCTACCAATAATGATAGTACTTATGATACTAATTAAACTCATAAATAGACTTATTTAACACTAATTAAACCACTTATTAAATACTAATGAGTACTTATGACTCAAAACTTCAAAAGTCACTTATTTAACTCATAATAATGAAACTAATTAGACACTTAATTTAGCCTCTTCCATATGCACGAAAATCAACCATTTATTTTTCTTCTCGGGCCTTCGAAGTCTGATTGTTGACGAGCCCTTTTAAGATGGATTCAGCCCATTAATATTCACTATTTGGCCCGATTTATCTTGATATTGGACTTGAAATCGGCATACTTTATTTAGTTCTTGAAATCTGACTTGTAGTCGTTGGCTGCCCACCCGTGCTCACATCATTCCCTTCCTCTTCAAGAAGATTCGTCCCGAATCTTATTTCCAAAAGAAAGGTCAGTGAGTAGAAATGGCTCCACTCCTCCCGGCTTGAAGACGTGATTTTCATCATTGATTTTGATAGTTGTACTTGGTTCCATATCGAAATGATATACCTGCAAAATAGAAACAAACCACGTACTTCGGGGTCTATCATTCCCCTCATCTTGACAATGATTTGTCCTCAAATCCAGAATTGCTCCAATTTGGAATGATTTCCTTTTTTGTGAGTACACCTCGTTATTGTCATGAACATTCAACCACGACATTTGAAATGAAGATTTGTGATTCAATGGAGGAAAGCTCAACAGTGGCACCAAGGGAACACATGCCACATCTGCACAACTTTCAACAATGAATTCGCCCCTAGTTATTTTCTGGTCACTTGCGACCACTATGCTTTCATGTTGGTTGTTGTCATGAACTTGAGCAACAAGAACAAATGGATTAGGATTCTCAAGTTCTTCAACCACAATGGAAGAAACCTTGTCGAAAATCTGGGGAACAATCACCTTGTCCTCAATTCCCTTCTCTCCATTTGGTTGGACCTCCAATTGTGGTGTGGAATCACAACTTTGGATCGGTATGTCACAAAAGGTCTTCCTTGTTGTTACTTCCACAAGCTTCCTCAACTCTTCATTGGCTGCCTTAGTCTCCGCCAACATTAGCTTAGTTTTCATGCGAAGAACATATGCACGCTCTCGATGCTCCTTCAACGATTTGCTCATTTTTTTGTATTTTTTTTGGATAGAAAATATAAAGATAGAGGTTCAGATCAATACCAGATTGCTCTGATACCAAATGATACGGACGGAGGAACCGTTGGATAAAAGATCCAAGAACCCTTCGTATAAGAGGTAGGCAGCGGTCTCCCTAGATCGAGAATCCAGTTTGATCACCTCCTAGAGCGAAGAAAACCTCGACCCGTTGGCTATATAATCAGCCAAGAACCTCGGTATGGTTGAACGCCACAAGACTTTGCTCACCAGTCTTGATAAGTTCGGAACAAGTGAAAACTCTACAAGAGAGAAATTCAACTCACAAAGGCAAAGCCAATTTTCGTTTATAACTCAAGGTGTATATGTTATACAATTACAAAGGATATCAAGCCTATTTATAGGCTAGAAAAGGACTCTTCGTAGCCTACCAATAATGATAGTACTTATGATACTAATTAAACTCATAAATAGACTTATTTAACACTAATTAAACCACTTATTAAATACTAATGAGTACTTATGACTCAAAACTTCAAAAGTCACTTATTTAACTCATAATAATGAAACTAATTAGACACTTAATTTAGCCTCTTCCATATGCACGAAAATCAACCATTTATTTTTCTTCTCGGGCCTTCGAAGTCTGATTGTTGACGAGCCCTTTTAAGATGGATTCAGCCCATTAATATTCACTATTTGGCCCGATTTATCTTGATATTGGACTTGAAATCGGCATACTTTATTTAGTTCTTGAAATCTGACTTGTAGTCGTTGGCTGCCCACCCGTGCTCACATCAAAACCAGTCAAGATCTTATCTCTTATCCTTTCATTAAAGAAGTAATAAACGAGAAATTTCATAAATCGTTCAATGAACTAAAACGTAAATCGCCTAAGTTGATTCTTTCCAACTTAGTTTCTTTTAATCTTTAAAGTCGTATTAAGATATCGACTACCTTCTCTACTTACCCGAGAGTCAAGTATGAGATCTTCCGAGTTCTAAACGAGATTGGTACGAGTCTCGTTTCCCGTTTAAGTAAAACGAATCTAATAAGCGTGCAAATGCCTAAAGAATGAAACAACTAAAACCTCTTCGATTCTCTTTGATCGATTATCTTTTACGACCCATTTTTAAGTATGTTTATTTTACGATGAAGGAGGAAGCCTACTGTAGAGAAAGGACAGAAGATTCGAAGTTGGAAGTTTTTCTTTAAGTTCTGTAAATCAAGGTGGGCTTTAATATACAAATAAAACGAGCAATGCTCGGAAAATCTTTCTTTATCGCTTTGATATCTGTGTTTTCAAAGTGATATTATGGCATGAACTGTTTTATGTTTTATGTGAGTTCTCTTGTACCTATCTGAGTCAACATTCGTGTTTTCCAGATTTAGAGTTAGTCTAATTAGATTAACTAACGATCGGCTCTGAGTTAGCTACTAAGTGCTTTCCAGAGTTAGTGCACTTTGTAACCTGTGGTGTATGTGATATCCTGTTGAGGGGTACCAGCCACGGTGAATTAGAATTGGTCAAGATTGAACGTAACATTAGTCAGAAAATGCTCGCGCGAGTGATTTATGAGAAAAAGTCAGAAAATGTTTAGTAGACACGGATTCTTTAAATAAAACTCCGATGTGCTACGCTTATGAAATGCCATATTTATCTATATTTATGATTATGATTTCGGCATCGTGCTCACTGTACGTTTGTACTTAGCCCTGCATTGTTTTCTAAATGTGCAGGTTGAAGCGACGGTGAGCGGCGACGGTTGATGTTGAGTTAAAGGATAGGATGCTTAGTTAGAACCCTTCCGCTGCCAAACTCTGTATTTCTTTTTGAGATGTACTTTTGAACAATACTCTGTAGTTTAAGTCCTTAAATATGAACTTAGCTTCTTTTTGTACTTTTGTCGAGAAATCCTTAGGGATTAACTCTTTCTTTTATATTCAAGTCTTGTTCATGGTTTATCGATGTTTTTCATGTATGTTTAGTCAATAAGCCCCCTTCTTCCCCGCTTCTTTAATCCAACCCCAGTCGCACCTCGGCTTCTGCCGTCCCTCGGGATTTGGGGCTGTGATATTTTATATGTAACGCAATGGGATTTTTCTTTAAAAGGTCCGTGCTTACCAAATATTAAATCAAATCATGCATCTTTTCATAAACACTTGTATAAAACTTTTACTGACATATATACATTTAATTTCTGAATGACACACTGTGGGTTTTAAACTCACATCCGATCGTCTGGAAAGCACCTGAGGGCTAACTCAGAAACTGTCCCTCTGGATAGCACCTGTGGGCTATCTCAGAATCTGATCGTTTAGCTGGAATTATCTGGATAGCAGCCTGAGGGCTATCTTAGAATCCAATACTCTGGTTAGCACCTGAGGGCTAACGCAGAGAGACATAATAGAATTCACATAAACAATTCATTAAAGCATTGATAGAACTTTAATACTCACTTATTAAAACAATACGTAATCGCTTTCGAGCAACGCTCGCACATAAATACTTTAATACTCATTTATTAAAGCAAAACGTAAACACCTTCGAGCAACGCTCGCATATAAATAAGGCAGTAATTGATACACTTTCGAAAAGCCCACCTCGAAACGTTTACAGAACTATAACTCGTACTTCCGTCTTCCGTCCTGTCTTCTGTTCTCGACCTCCTCCTTTGAACAAAAGTAATAAAACAATGATAAGTTGTCGAGTCGATAGAAGAAAATGGAATTCGAAACTAAAATCGAATTAATCTTTTAAGTTCTTAAGCTTTAGGCATTTGCACGCTTAACTAGTTTCTTTTAGTTAAACGGGAATGAGACTCGAACACATTTCATTTAGAACTCGCTCGGTTTCTTACTCGACACTGAGGTCGGTGAAAAAAAAGGTAGTCGATAACTCATAACGACTTAAAAGGTCTTAAGGAGTTAAGTTGAAAAGAATTCAACTTATGAAAATGAGTTTTGAAAATTCACTGTACAGGTCAGTAACCATCACGCAGAACAGGGGATTTCGAAACAGGGGACGTACCCTATACCAAAAGAAAGCCACGAATGTCTAGTTTACTCTCCAATTCGCGGATCTCGATTTCGTTAAGCGAGCTAGGAGATATGACAGTTTCCGTAAAAGGTCGCAGAACTGCCCGAGATTAACCCTTATGCTCGTAACTCGACGCACGGCTTCCTAGGTTCGACTAATGCTTTACCACTTTTATTTTCACGAATTTTACAACTTAAGGCAGTCAATAGGTATAAACAAACGTGATGAACTTCTTTTCATTTCTCGACTAACAACTCGACGTTTAAAAACTCGTCTTATAACCAACCATGTACTAAACCAAAACCATTTTATTTCTGTATCAATCCTCAACTTTAAAATCATAATTCACAACTTAATAACCTCATTCACTACTATATTAATGTATGTCATTACCAATTTCATCAACTACTACTTACTTAAAACTCCAAATCTTCACATACTTGATCTATTTCGTCAATTATCGATTTAAATCTTCACAATTAAACACCAATTGATTAATTACCAAGCTATGGCATCATCTAACACTTCCACCATCATATATTGAATTCCCAATCTCAAACCCTAACCCCTATTTCGATTTCTACATTAATTTTAGGGGAATCGATTTCTTCTTTGCATTAATCATCAATTAAACCAATTCTAAGCTTAATCATCCAATTAATTAAACTTTAAACATCCTACTATTAAAACCCCTAATTTTCGGTCAAACCCTAAACATGGGGGTTCTTGCTTTTCTCTTCAATTCATCCATAGAAATCAATTTCTATCCATCTAATTACATGAATTAATCGAAGAACAACATCCTACTTTATTCTCAAATTTTCGGTCATAATAAAATTAGAGGAATGAAAATTCTAAATGGATAGAATGATAGAGGAGGTGATTACCTTGATGAATATGTGATTGGATTTGAACTTTGATGGATGATGAATGATTTAGGATGAAGAACCTTGAAGAACATGAAGCTTTTCCATGGAGAGATGAAGAAGAAAGAGAGAATTGAGAGAGAGAGGGCTGCTGGCTGTATTGGAGGAGAGAGGGGGAGATGATGAGGTGTTTTTGATGACTAAGTAGAAGAACTATCCAAGAAGGGTGAGTCACACCCCTAGGTGGCGGTTGGATAGGATTTTAATCAAAAATATCCCGTTTACGGGCCTAATACGACGTAATAAAAATCGAGAAATAAATTCTTAGTCGGTCACATTTCCGGCAAAAACTAATTCGACCATTAGTTCCGGAATATTTTACTTATTCGAAAAGGATGGTTCGTTTCCAAAATCCGAGAAAAAGTCGGGACGTCACAGTCCAAAATTCGTTCGGAAAATCACAAAAATTAACTTTCTCGGGTGAACTCGTCTCGAAGAAAAAGTGAATGTAAATTCTGACGGAATTTGATTCCGAGTTTCCGGGCGAAAAACTTAACGGACGCAAAAAACCCTAATACAGTATTCGTTCGTCCGATTTCTGGAAATTATTTTTGGAAACGGATTTCACCGTTAGTCTTAGAATTGAAAATCGGGAGCTAAGGCGTGCAAAGCCATAATTATTATTAACTTTAAATTTTTAACATAGAAGAAATTTTCCGGGGTATTACAAGGAAATAGCAAAGAAGTTTCGTGGAGAACTTAAACATAAATTAGGAGTAGCATTAGCCAGTCACGAGGAACTGAGCTATACGGAAATACTAGGACGAGTCCTAGAAATAGAGGCAGTTGTGCTGAATAAAAGAAAGAGTGTAGCGTCCATACCAACACCAACCCAGGCTCCAATTCAAAACCTTTCCAACAACAATAACAACTATAAAGGAAAAAAGGAAATGGGAAGGAGGAAATAACAGTGGCTGCTATCAGCACTACAACGATCAGGGGAACCAAAGAGGAAATCAACGAGGCTTTCAGCAGCCTAACCAGAATTACAACCACGGTAAGAAGCCGTGGCAAGGGAAACAATCAGGACAGTGGAAGGGAAATAATCCACAAGGACAGTTGCAAGGGCAGCAAAGGAACAATAATCAAGGAGGAAACAATCAAGGAAAAATCATTCTTCCTACCTGTCCTAAGTGTAACAAGATGCATCCCGGTGCCTATCAAGCAGGAACGGGTAGTTGTTTTAAATGCGGGCAGATTGGGCACATGAAGAGGTATTGCCCAAAGCCGTCTCAAACGGTGGAACCAAACCAGTATGGTCAGCCCCAACATTTAAGGGCAATTCAGGCTCAGACGCAGCAGCAGTATCAACAGCAGCAGAGTGCAAGGGCATTCCTGATTAGGCAAGAGGCGCGCAATAGAGGCAACGGAAATTTGGCAGGTATTGGACGAACTTCCTAATTACCCTGTCATAATTTTGCTTCATACCAGAGTTCTACATTCGTTTATTTTTAGTGCCTGTTGACACTATAGATTTTTAGTGCATGCTGACACTATAGAAGTAAAACCAGAGCATGCTAATCATGAAATGAAAATAACCATGCCTTAGGAGAGATTATCGTCACTTCCTTAGTTTTGCTCGAACAGAGAATTTGACTTAGAATCTTTTAAGATCATAGCAAACAATCTGTACGTAATGAAAATGTTCGACATAGATATAATCCATGGCATGGATCGATTATCTGTTAACTGCGCCATTCTGTATGGAGCATACGCCTAAGGAGTTAGAAAAACTTAAGATCCAACTGCAAGAGTTGTTAGATCTTGGTTTCATCAGACCAAGCGTTTCACCATGGGGAGCACCTATTTTGTTGTCAGAAAGAAGGATGGTTCTATTAGGATGTGCATAGACTATCGAGAGCTAAATAAGATCAGTAGATCACCCTTAAGAATAAATATCTTTTGCCAAGGATAGAAGACCTCTTCGATCAGCTTAAGGGCGCAGGTGTCTTTTCGAAAATAGACTTAAGATCTGGGTATCATCAATTGAATATCAAACCTGAGAATATACCTAAGACTGCATTCCGAACCAGATATGGCCATTATGAATTCCTAGTTATGCCATTTGGTTTGACTAACGGTCCCGCAGTATTCATGGATCTCATGAATCGAGTCTTCCACCCGTACTTAGACAAATTCGTCTTAGTATTCATCGACGACATTCTCATTTACTCCAAGAATGAGAAGGAGCATGAAGAACACCTGAGGATAGTGTTAGAAACGCTTAGAATTGAGAAACTTTATGCCAAATTTCAGTAAGTGCGAGTTTTGGCTAAATGAAGTAATGTTTCTTGGACATATAGTATTAGCGGAAGGTATCAAGGTAGATTCTTGTCACACCCCGACTCTCGAAGTGCGACTTACGAACACTAACACAACTTAACCATCTAACAATCAACTCAAATGCGGGGAACATGCTCGGGGAAATATCAACGAAAAGCAATAACACTCGAATAAAGCTATCAAAGACATAATGAAGCAATAACCGAGCATTTTAATTTACATATTAACGAGAATATGATAAGTATTTCAGGCTAACGAGAACAAGATTCATCAAAACATTAAAGTTAACGGGCACATCGCTCGGAACAAAAGCAAGTACCAAATATATAATAACAGACTTTCATTTCAAAAGGGTTGCAGCGGAAACTCGACTCAAATCCCAACATTCACACGTATGAAGACGTGCAAATGTCAGTCTGACATTCAACTCGACTCAACCAAACGAGCCACACCACCAAGCTTTTCCTGCCATCACCATCCTGCTAACCTGCACGTTTAGGAATACATGCAGGGCTGAGTACTTCATACTCAATGAACACATGCCGAAAACATTTGGAAAAGATGCTCTTAAAGCTATATCAATTGAACTTGCCTTGCCGAAGCATCACAAGTATCTATGCAACTTAAAACGATTTTACTTGTGCATGCTAAAACATTTTCTTTTAAATAGACTGCGCAACCAAAACATAATATATACTCAACAGTATGCATCATCTGTCATAAATTCTCTCACTGTGCCAAGAAGTAGGCCTCCTTCTCGAACACTGTGACCGGCCCAACCGAAGCAAGGCTCACAGTCACCTCAACAATTAACATTCCACACGTGGGTTTCTTGTCTTTCACGGGATGATAATAACTCAAACAAACAGATGATAACACATACCAAACTCAATAAAATGGCAAGTCAATTGCATTTTAAAAAAATTCACATAATAATACTCAATAGTATGATAGCATTCATCGATAGTTTTGGTTTGGAAAAGCCCACATGTCTTCCGACGTTCTAGCTAGGTGGCTTACGTGCTATTTGTCCTCACTTATTTCTCCGTCCTGCTTGATCCTTCACAGTTTGACATCGATAAAGAAGATAAGATACTACGCAAAGACGGATAGTAGACGTTTGTCTCGACTGAAGGACTTCTACTTGACTTGTTTCTCTCTATGTTATTCTTTTCTAAATAAGTCTCGTTTCTAGATTCTTGTTTCTTACTCTACTCGCGCATTCTCTATCAAGTCTCGCATTCTCGTCTCTAGGTCATTAACACTACTCGATAATTGGTTAATACTACTAACCAATGTCTTAGCACTTCTCGCTTTAATTATGAAACGTCGTCTATCTAAACTCTATTACTCGAGTTTTCTTTTATATTCTTAATCAATTCTCGACTTAATTATCAACTTAATAACTCAATTGTTTTGCATACAAAATAAACTCAATAATATTTCACGTCATCATCAAATAATATCATTCACTCAAGCACTTTAATTCAATTGCATAATAATTCCAAATAAATCAAAAACATTGTCTCGAATTCAATCACATTTTAAGACACGTTAACATCTACTCAATTTTTATTTTAGAACTTAATTCAAATACGAATTCCTTTTTATAAAAACTCAAATAATAAAATTTATCTTTCTCGACTCATATACGACACTTTTCTAAACTCGTTGTCTTATGAAAACATATTATAAATCTTTACTCAATTAATAAAAATTCTTTTTATTTTTATTTAACTCTTATGAAATAGGAATCTCGTTTCTATTTTTTTAACTCGACTCTCATTTTCGACTTAAGATTAATATTTTTAGTTCATTATCTCGACAACCCTTCTCGATTTATTTTTAATCCAAATGGTTTGAAAAACAACCCACTTAATTAATTTAGTTAATTACTCTCAAAATCACTACTCGATATCTTACTCGTATTTTATTCCATTATTTTCTTGATTAAACTATACAAGTATTTAAACTTAACTCGTCTAACACTTTTCCTCGACTCGATTAAAACTTCTCTTCGTCTTCTTATTATTTTATTCTCTTTATTTTAATTTCTAATTTTCCTCATTGTTAACCTCTAACTTACTCGGTTAAATTCTCGATTAACTTTTAATCTCAATTGATTTAACTTAATTTTCTCGATTCTTATTTATTTAACTAAGAAATTTCTTTTCCTTTTTTATTTACTAATTTAAGACTCATTTCCTAATTAATACATGTTCTCCTTTATTCTTTAATTAATTTTTATTTCAATAAATATCTAGATTATTTTATTAAAACTCAAATCTTCAAGTTCTTACTCAAGAACACCTACTTGATGTTCTTCCCTATTATTTTTCAATTTTTCTTTTATTTTAATTTAAAAACTTTACTCTTTTTAATTCTTACCTCCTAATATCATCTAGGTTTTAAATTTATACTCAAACATATACTCAATATCATCACATTAAAATACCAAAATCATCTATAACTATCCATAATCATTTTTTTCACAAAATTTCCCACACAAGGTTCGATTTTCACATAATTATGTACATGAAAAATTAAATCATCACATCAAACATAATCTCAAGCTTAACATATCAATAAATTCATCACAAAATTCAACAAAATATTTTCTCCTTCTTGGCTCAAAACTCATGGCAATTTTAGAGTTTTTAGGGCAATCGGTTTTTCAATTTTTCAAGCATATAACTCCATCCTCAACATGATAAAAATCATAAATCAAGCATCAAAACATCAATAATTCAAGAAATTTATTTTCTCCTATTTCTTGCCTAAATTTTCTGTCCTAGTTAAATTTTTAGGGCTTTTAATTTCTTTTTCTCTCTTAACTCATAATTAATCTCTAGGGTTTGATTTCCTTAACGAATTCCTCACTCGATCCGTAAATCAATAAACCCTAGATTTTCCTAAGCATAAAATAAAATCATGTATGCATTGTTTTCTTTACTTTAGGGCTTTAGAGATACATATATACAATTAATAAAATAAATACCATACTTTGAAAATTAAATTTGATTTCTCCTCCTTGATTTTCCTCTTGGCCGAAAGTGATGGAGAAATAGGGCTCAAACTTCTAGCTTGGATTCATCATGGAAGAAATCATCTTGAATCCTCAAGGAAAATATGAAACAACAATTAATCATCCATTTTAGGGCTTAAGAGCCGAAAATGAAGAAGAAATTTGGATGATTATTGAAGACTAATACTCAAAAATTGGGGAAGATCAATACCTTTAAGATTAGGGCTTTGGAAGCTTGATGATGGATTGATCCTCACTTGATCTTCATTATGGATTAGAGCTTGATTTTAAGCTTGCATGGAAGAAATTCTACCCTATGTTTTGAGGGGAAACTCACGGCAATGGAGGAGGGAGGGGAGAGAGAATTTTTTTCTTTGTTGTTTGATGAAGATTTTCGAGAGAGAGAGAGATAGATAGAATGAGAGAGATTTTTCTCTTGAATAAATGGAATGATCGAGAGAGAGAGTAGATAGAATTGTGTAGGATGCATGTACCTCATTATTGTATTAGATATGGTTTAGATATTCTTCCAACATTGAGAATCTCATCATGACCCCTAGGTTTAGGTGTTGAAATTAGGCTTAAGAGAGAGAGAGAGAGAGAGTGTGTGAGAGTTTGCTTTGATAGTGAGGAGATGGATGCATGCAATCTTCACTAAACAAGTTAACTAAGATTTATTCTTTTTTAGAGAATATTCATGATTAAACCTACTTAGTAGGTTTTGAAAATAGGCTTGGAGAGAGAGATTAGGGAGAGATAGAGAGAGAAGTCGGTGGAGAGGGAGAGAGATGAGAGGGATTTTCCCATTATTTTATTACAGATATTATTTACCCGGTCGTAAAAGCTTTCCGGATAAAAAGTCCGTATTATTCCATTTATGCTGAAAACGGATCTAATCTCTCCTCGTCTCGTTTCCGACACTAAAAATATCTCAAACCTATCTCACATCCCACTAAATAGTTCAAGGATTCCGATTATCTAATTTTTAGGTCTAAAATTCAAATAACGAAGAGAACCTAAAAATTAATCGGCTTATTAATCCTTTAATAATTAAATTCTCGTAACTCTCTCAAATAATCTCGGATAAGCTTCTATCTTATCTCAAAGATCTTAGAATCAATTCTAGGTTCAGAGATTCTAATTAAAATCTATTCTAAGTTTATCGATGAATAGTGATTTCTCGGTTATCAACACTATTCACTTCAAATCAAAATCCTCGGAAATCTCTGAAAATCATACTCGTACTCATTCTCATACAAATAAGCTCATGTTGGGAAATTTAGTAAAGTTTTTCATTGATTCCAAAACCAACTGACCCCAACCGAGTAGATGTTGCCATATCCTAATGTTAGTATTTAGGCTCGTTGTTTGAGCAATGTTCAGATTTTATCTTTACAGGACTCCAGCTGAAGACGACAACATAGCTATACTCGGAGAGAACTACAGATGGAAACTCGGATATGGAACATCAGATGTAAGAAAGACAACTGAGCGTTCAAGCAAACCGTTCGGATATAGAACATCATATGTAAGAAAGACAACTGAGCGTTCAAGCCAACCGTTCGGATGTAGAACATCGGATGGAAGAAAATATCTGAGTAATCAATTGTTCGTCAGATGTGACAATCCACCTGATCAGATGGAACATCAGTTGCAGGACATAATCAGATAAATCGACAACATGAAGTTCAAGGCAGCTGAGGGTTCAACTGTTCCTTTTCAGACAGAATGTCAGATGAAGGTAGCGATCAGATGGAACATCAGCTGAAGACCACTCGGATAAAGATCAAACGTCTCAACCGACTAACCAATGTTGAAAGACAAAGGTTGAAATTTGAATTTCAAATAGGAAGTCACGTGAAGGTTTGACGTTCTGTCATTACCTCATTTGGCCTAACATAAGGTTCTAAATTCTGGAATATCATACCCCACGACAGATATACTGACCGACAAGATCAATAGTAGAAGAAGGAAGGTTTTTCGAGAGCTTAGATCCGGATGAGGTTTTTTCCGTTATGACAGAAAGAGTTGTGAAAGAAAAAGCTTCTAAATAGAATAAATAGAAAAGGTACGTAGTAGCTTTACTAGAAAAGGAAAAGGCTGAACTCATTTAAAAGTCTAATTTTTATACTTAGTCAACTAATCGACTCCAAAAGCAGAAGTTCACAGTTGCCAAATCGGGAAAATCTGCAGAGATGAGAGACAAGCCATCGCTTTCACAGAACAGAGATCAACGACTCTTCCAACGGCTAGTTGATCCTCACCGCCTATAAATAGAGGCATTAATGCATTCATCAAGACAAAAGAGACAGAAGAGACAGAAGAGCGAAGGAACGACGATATACTGCGCACAAGCTAAACTGAAATTATTCTCTTTCTAAGAACATCACCAGCTGAGAGTTCATAGAGAGTTAGAATCTTTCTTGGTGTTTTCGATCTTAGTTTGAGTCTTCCTTTGTTCAAGCTTAGATCCTAGCTCACTTCTTTGTTAGAGCTAGTAGTTGGAAAACCCACCCTTATACACATCCCCTAAAAAGGTTGTTAGGATCCTGCTCTTCCCGAAATTGAGTAGAAAGGTTGATAAGTACCCGCAAACTTATCTGTACGGTTGCAAAGCCCGCGTAAGCTTTATGGTAGCTGTCCTAAAGAATTTGGACTGAGGAATTTATGGTAGCCCGTGTGGACTCACAACTCACCGTAGACGTAGGAGTTCTCTCCGAACCACGTAATTCCTTTGTGCTGTTGTGTTTTCCGTTCAGTTACTTTCTGCATTTCTAATTGTCCATCTAACCAGCACTCAAAACTGCATCTTTACATTTCAACTGATTTGGTTGTTGACCGACCTTGCATCTGAGCGTGAGTTGTTTTATACGAGTTGTTTTTGTATCCACCACATTCCGCACAGCACCACTCTTCCAGCTGAGTTTTCTTACTCAGTTGTGGTATTTTTCGGGGGTTGTTTTTAAAATTCCTATCTGGTGTATTCCCCCCTTCCCATACACCAGAACTCGTATCGGGACCATCAAGTGGTATCAGAGCAGTGGTTCACAAGACCGCTGTCTCTGGTTCACGAGGTGTGAATCGAGGTGTTTTTCTTCAGTGGTTAATTGAATAGAATTTTTTCACGCTAGTGCATTTCTGCTTGCATTTGTCGTCTGTTCATTGTGTGTAGATGGATGTTAAAGACAAGATTGTTGTCATGTTCTCGGTTGTGAACTATACATCCTGGAAAACTCGGATGAAGAAGATTCTACTGTCCAAGCATCATCGAATGCAATAAGTGATCTCATCCGGACCGATCACCATCATGGAAAAAGTCATTCGCACTCCTACAAATCCTAATGATGGGGATGCAACTGAGGTGATAGTCGTGAAGAAGCTAGAAGATTTTACTCCTGAGGAAGCAAAAGTGAGCCAGCTGGATATCTGGGCTCAGAGCACTATCATGTCCACAGTTGGACAAAACTATCTTCCATGGATAGAAGAGTGCAACATAGCTAAGGAAATGTGGGACATTTTGGCATCTCTTAGTGAAAGGAGTGACAAAACCAAGGAGAACTTGAACAAGTTCTCCTTGCTTGTCAAGATTTTGACAATTTCTGTCTAAAAGTCGATGAAACCATTGATCAGTTGGAGCTTCGGTTCATGGATATCATCCGAAGGATTCAGTCTATCCGACGAGGAAAATATACCTTGAGAGAGATCAATCTCAAAGTATTACAAGCCCTACCAGCTGAGTCGGAAACCTTCACCAATATTCATGAAAGCCGAGCTAATCTTGGAGAGATGGGAACGAACAGACTGTTCTCAATTCTGAAAGAAAACGAGTACAAGGTGAACTGAAGAAGATCAACTCAGTCCTCGGTGCAGACGGGTCGACAAGAGGATGTTGGTTCCGGAACAAAGACAGTAGCACTTTGAGCCGACTATTCCAAGCCGCGAACATCAAGGGTAATAAGATCTGCGGACACAGTTTCGAAGGAGCCGAGCAGAGAAGAGTTGCAACAGAGTATTACCACCTTGTCAAAGAAGCTGGCTGACATGGATACTCGGTTCGGAAAATACAAGCGGTTCTATAAATCCAACCGAACTCGAGATAACTCAAAGCCTGTGAACAACGGTTGTTTTGAATGCGGCAAAGAGGGACACTTCAAAGTTGATTTTCCAGATCTTTCAAAGAAAGATAGAGATGCGTTGAGGGCCAAGCAAAATGCAAAGAACAAGGCCATGGTTGCAGAAGAAGCAGCTGATGACATGGACATCTTCACCGACACCGAAGATGAGGACGAGCTGACTTCCACCAACAATGCTATTTGACAGGATCAATGTCTCATGGTATTTGGAACCGAGCAGGATGATGCTGAGGTATATTCTAGTCCAGTTAATTTAAATTCTTCCAATGCTACTAATATGCAGGAAACATTAGATGAAGAGTTGAAACCCTCTTGTGGTGACTTCCTAGAACTCAGTGAGGAATTGCGTCAGCAATCGGTTGAGTTTAAGAATCTTCAAGAACAGTTTGCCAGACTTGAAGAATCCTTAACCGAAAATGATGATCTGATCAAAAATCAAATCGAAGAGATTGATGATCTCAAAAGTCAACTGAATGTGGCCAACCAAACAAAGGCTCCAACCGATGAGGATTTGAAGGAGCAGATCAAGGAGCAGCATGAGCAGTTGAACAAGCAAGATCACAGATCGACCAGCTGATGAAGATGTCAGACGCACAGACCGAGCATATAGCTGTTCTTCTCAAGGATCTACAAACTGAGAAGGACAACCTGATAAAGCTATATCAATCATCCAAAATCATCGAGAATCTCATTAGTTACCAACGACAAATGGATGACGTGTCTAGACTCGGCTACGACATGGTCAAGGACACTGGAATTCTACCCGCAACCTTTATCAAGGTTGTGGATGTTACGGTTGCCAAACCAAATACTGTTGAGTCTGCAACTCCCCAACTTAATCCAACCTTCACGTCACAGCAAATACCTATAGCACAACCTGCTAAGGGAACTGTAGCTGAGAAAGGAAAAGGAGATGTGGTTGGAGAACTGAAGAATCCATTGGTTGGGATAACAACCGAGGGAGAATGTTCCAGGACTCAGAAGAGGAACCAGAGACATCGGAGATACAATCAGAACCGACCTAAGAAGGGATGGAATCAACAGAACCGACAGGGATTCAACCATCAGAATCAACATCAGTTCTATCATTAGAACAACCAGAGGTTCCATCAGAGTCAACCAATGTGGAACAGTTCCAACAGCTGCGGACATTCATGCCAGAACTTGAATCAACAATCGGGCATGAATAGCCATCGTCGACAGCCAGGAAAATGGAATCAGACTCAGCCACAAAGATTCCAAAATGGGTTCCGACCTCATTGGCAGAACCAAAAGGGTCAGAAACGTCAACAAAACAGGGGGAACAACTGGTTCTAACCCTCCAGGACCCAACTAAAATTGGGGACCAAAGCGTGTTTCTCTGTGCACGAGCATGAGGAACAGCTGAGGAAGAATAAAACATCACATACCATGTGAGTGATGGACAGTGGATGCTCGAAACACATGACAAATCTGAGGGATTTGCTTGGGAGTTTCGTAGAGAAGGAAGGACCATCTGTTACCTTTGGTGACAACTCAAAAGGTCACACCAAAGGCTACGGTACCCTTGAAACCAATCTCGTGTCTATTTTCCAATGTTTCATATGTTGATGGATTGAAGCATAACTTGCTCTCCATCAGCCAATTCTGTGATAATGGTTTCTCTGTCAAGTTTGATGCGCAGGGCTGCAGGGTCAAAAATGTCAGAACAAAGCAAGTAATATTGTTGGGAAATCGATCCCCAACCGGGAATGTCTACTATGCAGATTGGAATAGTAGTCCTCCTAAGACCTGTCTTATATCGAAGAGCAATTTAGATGTGAGCTGGCTGTGGCACAAAAGGCTCAACCATCTGAATTTCAAGACAATGAACCGCCTTGCGAGACAGGAGCATGCAAAGGAAATCCCGAACCGTGTGTTTTCACCAACACATATCTGCAGTGCGTGTCAGGTGGATCTCTTGGGGCCTGTTACTCCCAAGAGCATGAATGGTAACGAATATACACTTGTTGTTAATGATGATTTCTCTAGGTACACGTGGACCATTTTCATGCGTCACAAGAGTGAAACCCTAGATGAGCTACCCAAGCTGATGGATCGGATATCTAACCAACAAGAGATGAAAATCATTTCTATCCGATCAGACCGTGGAACCGAGTTCCTCAATGAAACCATCATTGAATACTGCGAGAAGCACGGAATCACTTATCAAACATCGGATGCTCGTACTCCACATTAGAATGGAGTAGCTGAGCGAAGAAACCGAATGCTGAAGGATGCTGCTACATCCATGTTGACAAGCTCAGCTCTGCCAAAGAGATTTTGGGCCGAGGCAATCAACACAGCATGCTACACCCAGAACCGGTCTCTTCTGACCAAGCGGTTGGGAAAGACTCCATATGAACTATGGAGACGCAGGAAGCCTGATATTTTATATTTTCGCGTTTTTGGTTCTAAGTGTAATATTCACAACAATGGGAAGACTCAGTTAAAAAATTTTGACGCCAAGGCTTCGAAGGGCATATTTCTGGGATATGCCGCTCGGATCAAGACGTATAAAGTTTTTAACAACAGTTCTCGTGTTGTGGAGATAACACCTCATGTTAGTTTTGATGAATCTACTTTTGAGTGCAGGGAACAGGCTAAAGGACAACAAGTAGATCCACATGTTCCTCCAGCTCTCACTAGATCGCAGGTTCTAAGGCAGAAAAATCTGGCTGAACCATTTGTATGGGCAACCGAGGATGATGATCCTTGTTCCTCTGAAGATGAATGTGAGGACCCCAGCTCATCTCAAGGGGGAACGTCAGCTGATGTTACTCCAACTGCATCAGCATCCGAAGCCCAACCTAACCCGGTTTGAGATATTATCCATGTTGAAGATCTAGACTCAACAGCAGATAAATCACCAGTTCTGAAGATCCCAGCATCTCCCACGGCTCAGGTTATCCCATCCTTTGAAATCACGGAACCGCCACTGTTGGAAGAAGAAGGAAGACGCAACAAAAGATGGTATGAAGATCATTCCAAGGACAACATCATCGGAGATCCAGCCAAAGGTGTGCGTACTAGGAGCAGAGTTGCAAATCCAGATTCAGCCGGGAAAGATTCCAGCACTTACGCCTAATATGCTGAGGAGTTGGCAGTTCTTGAGGAGTTCGAGCAAGCCGGAGATGTTGTCATGATTTCATGTTTCGTAGCTGATGTGCCAGAGCCGAAGCATGTTATGGAAGCTCTCAACTGTGTTCATTGGACAACAGCCATGCAAGAAGAGCTGAATGAATTTCTACGCAACTGTGTATGGGAGTTGGTAGAAAGACCAAATGGTGTTAAAGTCATTGGATTAAAGTGGATTTTCAAGAACAAGAGAGACGCCATTGGATTCATCGTGAGAAACAAGGCAAGGTTGGTAGCGCAGGGATATTGCCAACAAGAAGGAATTAATTTCGAGGATTCCTTCGCGCCTGTTGCAAGGTTGGACGTCATCCGAATATTTCTAGCCTATGCTGCATTTCACAAATTCAAGGTTTATCAGATGGATGTGAAGTATGCTTTCCTCAACGGTGATATTAAGGAAGATGTTTATGTTGAACAGCCTCCCGGTTTTGAGACTGGTGATGGAAGAGTGTATAAGTTGAAGAAAGCAATCTATGGATTGAAGCAAGCACCTACGGCTTGGTATGACACTCTCTGTGGCTTTCTTCTGAACTCGGGGTTCAAACGAGGGTCAGTTGACAAAACGCTGTTCACCATAAAAGTTGGAGAAGGTATACTTGTTGTGCAAATCTATGTCGACGACATCATATTCGGTTCCAAGTCGGAGGAGCTGTGTGAGAAATTCTCAACTCTCATGAATGAGAAATTCGAGATGTCGATGATGGGTGAGATAAGTTATTTTCTTGGGCTACAAGTGAAGCAGTCACCAAAATGGATTTTTATTAATCAGTCCAAATATATAAAGGAGCTCATCACAAAGTTCGGTTTGCAGACAAGTAAAACCACAAGGATCCCGATGAATACTAACTGGAAGATTGAACCCGGATCTGAGGGAAAACCCGTGGATGCCAGTAAGTATAAAGGGATTATTAGTTCTTTGCTATATCTAACCGCCAGTTGGCCGGATATATCTACGCGGTTGGAGTGTGTGCTCTGTTCCAAGTTCAGCCGAGGGAAGCACACATGTTGGCAGCAGAGAACATCATTAAGTATCTGAAGGGTACTGTTAATGTTGGGTTGTGGTACCCAACTGACGACAATATCCAACTGTCCGGATACTCAGATGCGGATCTAGCCGGAGATCGGTTGGACAGGAAGTCCACATCTGGACACTGTCAGTTCATGGGAAGCAAGCTAGTTTCATGCTTTTCCAAGAAACAAGCATGTGTTGCCACTTCTACAACCGAGTCAGAGTATATGGCTGCCGGTAGTTGTTGCATGCAAGTGTTGTGGCTCAAGTAACAGCTGAGAGATTATGAAGTAGCAACTGGACATGTTCCCATCCATTGTGATAGCTCAAGTGCCATTGCTATCTCTTTGAATCCTGTTCACCATTCTCGGACGAAGCACATTGACATCCGACATCATTTTATCCGAGATCATATTGAGAAGAAAGATGTATCTGTGGAGAAGATTCCAACTGAGATTCAGAGAGCCGATATCTTCACCAAACCTCTAGCCGAAGCACGATTCAAGATGTTATGTGATCTCCTTGGATTGTTGGATCTATCAAATGAGGAATCAGCCGAGGTGAAGAGATAGATATCCAACTGAGGGGGAAGCTCAGATGAAGGGAGAATCTCAGATGCGGATCGCCATCCAAAGACATCAGACGTCAGCTGAACAGACGAACTCGAGTCAGCTGATGGCATGCCGCAACATTGAAACACAGCTGAAAACGACATCAGCTGGCAGGTATCATTTATGGCTGCAGGTGTTTAGGTCTTAAATGTGAATGTTTGAAATAAATTCAAACATTCCTGACCATGTCAGATAGACTAAAATAGCCATCATAGCACATTTAATGTAAAGTACGGCTGAACATCAATAGCCTTACTTTATAGTGCGACTGGGCTGACACAAAAACAGTTCACCTTCTCACGTGCGCATGTTGGAACTCGGAATGTGACGTCAAGTCAGAGTTAGTCAACAGTCGCGAGATCTCAGCCGTTGATGGATTCGCGCCATTCAATCTTGGCCATCTATTTCAAACGACCCACTAACCTATAAAAGGCGGAAAATCAAGAAGTGATTTCTTACCTTCTATACTTGTGTTTATCTGCGTAACTGTTCATCTTCGTCTCTGATTCTGTATCACCATTTTCGGCTAAGTTCTTCTTTTCTTCTCTCTATATATAAACTTCTCTGGAATACAAAATGGCACCGAAAGCTTCATCTCAAGGAAAGAAGATGGCATCATCAGGACCAGCTCTTGTCTCTTCGACGTATGAGGAATCTTATGATATGATGATATCCAGAATCCACTTTGAGCAGATTCTGTCAACAGAAGCACTGGACTCACCGGTGTTATCCCCTCTCGCCGATCTTCTCAGGGATAATCATCTTCTTGAGTGGACAACGCTCTTTCCCACCCACTTGCTCAGGCGACAGGTCGTAGAATTTTACATGAACCTGCAACACGAACAGGGAGTAGGCCTTGTTTCAGAAATCTCATGTCGACAGTACGGCATCCCTGCCAGAACTGTCCGCCGTGTCAACTTCTACCTACCGGTTTCCGAGATGCTACACTCCATCATTCCACCGAATTTGACTGCCACGGACACCGTTGAAAACATCACAGATGCAGATGCAGATATATTTCTTGAGAATGCTCTTATCACTGCAGAAAGATTGAGGAGCAACATGCAGTGAACAAAGTTGAAACCCTAGCATCGACTTCTGTTCGATGTTATATCCAAGGTTATCTTTGGATACAGGGGAGTTTTTCGAGATATCAGCCGACCCAAGCTCAAGCAGCTAATAGCTTTGGAACACAAGCACAACATCAACTGGTTCAAGTACTTCGAACACTAGTTGATGATGGAGAAGCAGAAGATTTCAGAAAATATAAATGATTCCGGGGAAAAATTGTTGAGTGTTAAGGGAACTCTCAATTTTGGAGTCAAAATCTCTGCCCTGATACTTCTCGCCACGAAGGATCAGAACATGGTGTGGGAAGACAGTGAGGAGACACCAGTTAAAAGGCAGATGTTGTTCCCAACATCCAAGAAAGCTCTTGATGTGATTCGGAGTGTCTACACTCCAAAAGACAAAAGGAAAGCTGTGAAATCAGCTGTGGAGAAAGATACAGCTGAGGAGCAGATGGAATCTCAGCTGCCTCCAGCTGCCGGCTACTCTTCAAAATCGACAGTTGCACGCCGACTCAGAGATGAGTCAGATAAGGATAAAGAGGAAGAGCCTCTTAAGAAAAAGTTGAAGGTTTGTATCAAAAAGTCAGTTGCAAAACCAGCTGAGGAGGTACCATCTGAGTCGAGTCACTCAGTTGACGAGGCTGCTTTCAAAATTGTTCCTCGCAAAAGTGGAACAAGGAAGGAGAGGTCTCCCCATCAAGATGGGATAGAAGGGGTGGAAACCGATCCGGAAGATGAGCCGAACATGTCCTCGGATGCAGCTTCTTCATCCAAGGAATCCGAAGATGTTCTATCCTCCTCCACGGCAGGAGATGATGCCGTACAGCACAAAGAGGTTCTCACAACTGATCATCAGCTAGAAATTCCGAGCTCCCCACTCGATGCCAACATTACGACCTCTTCTTTGGCCAATGTTGAGGAAACTCTTGAACCTAATGTTGAGGAATCCCTTGAACCTATTCCCTATGAAAATCTCTCTCCTTCCCCCATTGACGAAGAAGCTGATCATCAAGCTGTCGCGCTGGAACATGAAGGCAAGTTGGCATATTGCTTTCAGAAGCTAATTGGTATGTTCCCCGAGGCGCGCGACATGCCCACCTTTGCCTCGCTCGGAACTGAGCTGTTGTATCAATTCATCATCATTTTCAGCCATTGGTATGTCAAGGAAGATACCATCCGGATACACAGCTGGAACCAGCTCAAGGCAGATGAGTCGCGTCTGAGGGAATACTTCAATTATACCAACCTCGAGGTTGCGTACAACAACAAGATCGCACTACTGACTCGCCGACTGGATATCAGCAAGGCAGAAGGAAGAGACACAAGGGAGTTGACAGCAGATCGAGAACTTGTCACCTTCCTTGGCAACATGCTGGCCAAGTCTGCTGAATTCGTAGATGATCTTGACGCAGCCGCAGCAGCAGCAAAGCAGGAGGAAGAAGAACTTCAACAGTACCTGGCCAATCGCCAAGTCATGGTTGTTGTTGAACAGCCAGCACCATCTAAACAGCCAACACCACCTGAACAGCCAGCACCATCTGATCAGCCAGCACCTTCCTCGGATGAAATATGCGAGCTGATCGCTGAGAGAGTCAATCAGCTGAGGAAGGAGATGATAGCCAACATCCAGCTCAACCGTGAAGAATAGCAGAGGATGATAGAAGCTCAGGATGAGAAAAATAGGAAGCTGCTGGAAGAACATGATGCAATAAAGATGAAGCTGGATGACTTCTCAACATCCACCAGTAAAGACATCAATGACCTGAAGACAACAGTTCTTGGAATCAGATCAGACCTGAACGTGTTCAAGTCCATCTCAGAATCCAATCTTGCAAAATCTCAACAGATGCAAGACAAAGAATGGGATTCTCGGTTCGAAAAAAAATGGGCTGAGTTCGTCGCATTTCAAACTGAAGTCACTGAAACCTTCGTTGCGATGAAGAAAGCTGATCAAGAGCGTCGTGATAAGGAACTGGCAAAGAAGGTAGATGTGGAATGTGCTGTAGATGAACTCTTCAACCGGATCCAGCAGGCTGAACAAAACCTCACTTCTCTGGATGGCTCAGTCGCAAGCCTTATTGCTGATGCCAAAAAGGGGGAAGATGAGACGCAAGCTGAAGAAGATATGCTAAGCCAGAAAGGAATCTCAGCTGAAGAAGACAGCTCCGAAGAAGTCCGCTCCGAAGAAGCCAACCGACAAGAAACAAGAACAGCTGAAATCTATTGTTGTCGGAGGAGAAGAAATGGCTAAGGACATGGAGCAGGCGAAGAAGTATGGAGTCTCCTACAACTCCATAGTCGAGATTGCTGCCGAGATCGATGCTGAACTCGACGGTATTACAACCGAAGAGTGTATTGCTGCTGCTAAAGCTATGGATGTCCCTGAAAAGGATTACATGAATCCGGAATGGGTGAAGAGATTCGCGGCCAACCAAGCAACAAGAGTTAACAAGTTCGAGGAAGAGCTTGCCAAGGTTACCAATAACTTGGATAGAAATGTTGCCTCCCGAAGCCGATGATGCATTAAGAAACATCAAGTGAAGGCTGAAGCAAAAATGAAGTAGCAAAGACTGCCGGGAAAGATCAAGCTCCAGGGACGCTTCAAGCATGTTGATAAATGGATGCCGGAAGAATGGAATGATGATTGGGAATCATTCAAACAAGAATTTGTGAATGATTTCTACTACAGGAAGGTGTTCGCAACTGAGGATTCTAGAAGAGCATTCAAAGAAGCCCTAACAGAGCTTCACTCTTGGGATCCGGGCATGTTCAACCAGTTCAGACGAGCTATGATTGATGCAAAGCTGGATATGAATACCGTCCCTGTCCCTCAGAAGGTTACATATCTTCCTCCATTCATTCCAGATACAAGAAATCCTAACAGACAGAAGATTGCAGCTGAAGCCAGAAAAGTTTGTCAGGAACATGGAGTGGATATCTCGAAGGAATCAAATGCCAAGAGAGAAATTTTTCTCAGGATTTTCAGCAAGTATGGGCTGAAGTATTAGCCGAGATAGAGTTTTTGAGCCACTGATGTATTTGATTTCTATGCATATCTGTGTAAACACATCAGTTGTAATGAAAACTTTCATCATATATCCGATTCATCTTGATGTACAATTTCTATGCATATCTGTGTAAACACATCAGTTATAATGAAAACTTTCATCATATAACTGTGTTAACCCTTTGATGTTTAATCTTATAGACTATCTAGAATTTCAGCTGAGATTATAGATAGGTCAGTAAAGTTTAGATCAGTAGGGTTTTGGCATCATCAAAAAGGGGGAAATTGTTGGGAGATTTAGTAAAGTTTTAATTGATTCCAAAACCAACTAACCCCAACCGAGTAGATGTTGCCATATCCTAATGTTAGTAGTTAGGCTCGCTGTTTGAGAAATGTTCAGATTTTATCTTTACAGGACTCCAACTGAAGACGGCAACATAGTTATACTCGGATAGAACTACAGATGGAAACTCGGATATGGAACATCAGATGTAAGAAAGACAACTGAGCGTTCAAGCCAACCGTTCGGATATGGAACATCAGATGTAAGAAAGACAATTGAGCGTTCAAGCCAACCGTTCGGATATAGAACATCGGATGGAAGAAAACATCTGAGTAATCAACTGTTCGTCAGATGTGACAATCCACCTGATCAGATGGAACATCAGTTGCATGACTCAATCTGATAAATTGACAACATGAAGTTGAAGGCAGCTGAGGGTTCAACTGTTCCTTTTCAGACAGAATGTCAGTTGAAGATAGCCATCAGATGGAACATCAGCTGAAGACCACTCGGATGAAGATCAAACGTCTCAACCGACTAACCAATGTTGAAAGACAAAGGTTGAAATTTGAATTTGAAATAGGAAGTCACGTGAAGGTTTGACGTTCTGTCATTATCTCATTTGGCCCAACACAAGGTTGTCTCAGAAGGAAAGCAGAAGTTCACAGTTGCCAAATCGGGAAAATCTGCAGAGATGAGAGACAAGCCATCGCTTTCACAGAACAGAGATCAACGGCTCTTCCAACGGCTAGTTGATCCTCACCGCCTATAAATAGAGGCATTAATTCATTCATCAAGACAGAAGAGACAGAAGAGCGAAAGAACGACGATATACTGCGCACAAGCTAAACTGAAATTATTCTCTTTCTAAGAACATCACCAGCTAAGAGTTCATAGAGAGTTAGAATCTGTCTTGGTGTTTTCAATCTTAGTTTGAGTCTTCCTTTGTTCAAGCTTAGATCCTAGCTCACTTCTTTGTTAGAGTTAGTAGTTGGAAAACCCACCCTTATACACATCCCCTAAAAAGGTTGTTAGGATCCTACTCTTCCCGAAATTGAGTAGAAAGGTTGATAAGTACCCGCAAACTTATCTGTACGGTTGCAAAGCCCGCGTAAGCTTTGTGGTAGTTGTCCTAAATAATTTGGACTGATTTGTGTGGACTCACAACTCCCTGTGGACGTAGGAGTTCTCTCTGAACCACATAATTCCTTTGTGCTATTGTGTTTTCCATTCAGTTACTTTCTGCATTTCTAACTGTCCATCTAACCAGCACTCAAAACTGCATCTTTACATTTCAATTGATTTGGTTGTTGACCGACCTTGCATCTGAGCGTGAGCTGTTTTATACGAGTTGTTTTTGTATCCACCACATTCCGCACAGCACCACTCTTCCAGCTGAGTTTTCTTACTCAGTTGTGATTCCAGTTGAGTCTTCTTACTCAGTTGTAGTATTTTTCGGGGGTTGTTTTTAAAATTCCTGTCTGGTGTATTTCCCCCCCCCCCCCCATACACCAGAACTCGTATCGGGACCATCAGCTCAATATATGCATCACATTATCATTTCAAGATATAGAAACAGATAATCTCACGTAAAAATAGATAAGGGCATTTTGATCATTTTACTCATTTCTACTAATTTAGAATAATTTTTATTCATCAAATCTCGTCATTTAAACTTATAAGGTTATTTAATACGCTCTGTAGGGTATAAAAGCTCGGGGATTTACAATTCTGCCAATATAGAGGCAGTACGCTATTGGAAATCGCCAACAAGTCCAAACGAAATTAGGAGTTTCTTAGGTTTAGCCGGATATTATAGAAGATTCATCAAGAGAATTTCTACAATTGCTAGATCTATGACGCAACTACTTCGGAAGGAAAATAAGTACAAATGGGCTGACAAGTACGAGACAAGTTTTCAGACACTCAAGGAAAAGTTAACCACAGCACCCGTGTTAGCTCTCCCAGAAGCAAATAAGGAATACGTGGTCTATACAGATGCTTCAAGGAACGGATTAGGGTGCATATTAATGCAAGAACGAAAGGTGATAGCTTATGCTTCACGACAATTTAGACCCCATTAAGTCAATCATCCAACCCACGATTTAGAACTAGCGGCCATTGTGCATGCGTTGAAAATTTGGAGAAATCACCTCTATTGTGTAAGAGTTGAGATTATTACGGATCACAAGAGTTTGAAGTACTTTTTCGAGAAAAAGGAATTGAATATAAGACAAGGAAGATGGCTCGAATTAGTCAAGGATTATGATTGTGGTATCAACTACCATCCAGGAAAAGCAAATGTTGTAGCTGACGTGCTGGGTCGCAAGACTCCGACCAAGTTAGGGTGTCTCTTTATCGAGGAAGAAACACTTGTACAAGAATTTGAGATGATGGATATAGAAGTGCTCGATACACCTACAACGATAACAAACTGAATAGCAGCACTAGTAGCTACACCGGACTTACGAGAGAGAATCATAAGTGCCCAGAGAAAGAATGAGTCGCTCAAGAAACTACGATTAAGGATAAGAACGGATAAATCGGACGGTTATTCCGAAGCACCAGATAATGCGATCGTA
Organism: Schizonepeta tenuifolia; assembly: GCA_029490685.1. Classification (NCBI taxonomy): domain Eukaryota; kingdom Viridiplantae; phylum Streptophyta; class Magnoliopsida; order Lamiales; family Lamiaceae; genus Schizonepeta; species Schizonepeta tenuifolia. The sequence goes on along the minus strand of CM055955.1, from coordinate 89,124,214 downwards.
TTTGAAAGTAGACTTTGTATCCCTGATGACGGCAAATTGAAAAAAAACGATATCATGAGTGAGGCACGATACACCATATACCGCGTACCCAGGGAGTACGAAGATGTATCCAGATTTAGGAAAGGAATTTCTGGTGGAATGGATTGAAACGAGATATTACCTCGTTTATAGAACGATGTTAGGCTTACCAACAAGTGAAAGCTTTATACCAACAACCGCAAGGAATGTTGCAACCATTAAGTATTCCAACGTAAAAGTGGGAAGATATAGCCATAGATTTTGTGACGAGTTTGCCCAAGTTTAGAAAAGGAAATACTGCCATCTGGGTAGTTATAGACAGACTCACAAAATCAGTTCATTTTCTACCAATTCCAATTACCTATGGATTAGAAAAGTTAGCACAGTTGTATGTCCGTGAGACTGTACGTCTGCACCGAATACCAAAGTCAATAAATGTCTGATAGAGATGCCAAATTCACTTCGAGATTTTGGATTCCTATACAGAAGGAATTAGGTACCAAGACTTAATTTAATACCGTTTTTTCACCCCCAAACGGATGGACAATTCGAGAGAACGATTCAAATACTCGTAGATACATTGAGAACGGTAGTATTAGACCGAAGTGCAAGCTGAGAGAATATTTTGCTATTGATCGAATTACTTACGACAATAGTTATCAGACAACGATAAGTATTGCGCCTTACGAGGCCTTGTATAGAAAGAAGTATAGATAACCGCTTTAATATGATGAGGTAGGTGAAAGGAAAAATCTAGAACTAGATTCACTCGGTGAAGTGATAGATAAATTCTTTCGTCAGATCCGAACCAAAGAGAAGGAAGTCTAGAAGTGACGAAAGTCTTAAGCAATGTATGTCAATCTGACTTAAATTTAGAGAATGAGGAAAAACTTTCCTCATGATTATCCTTCTAAGGATAATATTATTAATTTCATGTCAAGTATAAAGTTTAGACAAAAATTTATATGATAAATAGATATCATGAAAAGATAGTTTCCAATGTGTATAGATTGGCTTTGTCGCCAAGTCTGTGGAATGTTTATTATGTTTTGTGTATCTCATTTGAGAAAGTATGTGTGTTATCCTAAACACATGATTCTTCAACAAGACTTAGTTCTTGATTTCGATTTAAGTTATAAGTTATGAAGAAAGACCGCAATCGATCTTGGATCGAAAAGTACGAGAGTTAAGAAGCAAGTCAACGCAGTTAGTAAAAGTATTATAGAATCACCACGGGCAAGAAAAAGCCACGTGGGAACTCGAAGAAAAGATGAAAGAAAAATACCCTTACCTTTTCGAAGAAGGTATGCAAATTTCGGGACGAAATTTCTTGTTAGAGGGGTAGGATGTAATACCCTAGATATTTCTTCCGTTGCTAAAATAAAAATTTAATTAATAATTAAGGCTTTGCACGCCTAAGTTAAGGATTTTCAATTCTAAGATTAACGGTGAAATCCGTTTCTGAACATAAATTCCAGAAGTCGGTTGAACGACTACTGTATTAGGGTTTTTGCGTCCCATAGAATTTTTCGTTCGACAACTCAGATCGAAAAACTGTCTGACTTTACATTTACTTTTTCTGCGATACGAGTCTACCGGAGAAAGTCAGTTTTTATTATTTTTCCGGGCGAAATTTGGACTGTCATGTCCCGACTTTTCATGGATTTCGGAAAACGAATTATGCTTTCCGAGTAAGTGATTTATTTCTAATCTAATGATCGAATTAGATTTTGTCAAAAACGTAACCATCTAGGATTTTAATTGCTCGATTTTAATACGCAGTGTTAGACCCGTAAAATGCGATATTTTGGATTAAAAATCCTCCCCAAAACCGCCTCACTTTAATGAGTCATCCTTGTTAGATCTTTTTCTACTTTATTCACTAAATATCTAAGTATACACCTCACCATTTTTCTCCCTTATCCCTCCCTCATTTCCGCCACCTCCCACCTCTCTTCTCTCTCTCTTTTGTTCTTCATTTTCTCCATAGAAGCTCTCAAGTTCTTCAAGCTTTCAAGCTCCACAATTTGTTCATCATCCAATCGATTCCCAAACCGAGTTCATAATCGTTAAGGTAAGAGTTTCCTCTATAGTTTGAACCGAACAAAATTTTATTCCTTCAATTTTGATTATTTTCGAAAAATTTCATGGAGATGTAGGATGATGTTTAAGTTTAATTTCATGGTTATAAATGCTTAGAAATGGATTTCTATGGATAGAAATTAAGTGGAAATCATCCTCCTAATTATTTGATAATAACCGAAATTTATATAAAAATTGTAGTTGAAGATTAAGTTCGATTTTGGATGATTGATTTATGGATTATTGCTCTATGTATTAGTAGATCTTTAGATGAATTAATTGGTAATTTTCTAAAAATAAAAGTAAAGTTGTAAGAGAGGAAGAAGTGAGTAGTTAGATGGGGAATTGAAATGTTTTAGATGATGTAATATGATTTATGAGATATAGTAAGTATGTAGTTCATCATATAATTTAATTAGAATTTTCTAAAAATAAAATAGAAATCGTAAGAGACGAAGAATCGACGATAAGTTAAGATTCGATAATAATTTGAGTATATGTTTTTCATATTGGTAAGTCTTAGTAGTTGTTGAACGTAATTGGAAAGTTTGAGCGAATTCGGAGAATATTGAATTTTTAGTAAGAGACGAAGAATCGTCGATAAGTTTAGTATCGATAATGATATAGGTTTATGGTTTGAATATTTGCTAATCTTAGTAGTTAATGAACGTAATTGGAAAGCTTGAACGAATTCTAAGAAAGTCGAGTTTTAAGTAAGAGACGAAGAGACGAGTTTAATTGTCGATAGGGAAGTCGATTGAGGAAACTAATTTGATATTAGTATTTAATGTTGATAAATAAACGAGATTGTAGTTGGTGATGATTTCATATAAGTATTAATATAGAGGTTAAAGAATTGAATCGAAGTTGAATTGGAATTTGGTTTAGTAATCGGATAATTGAAAAAGACGAGGAAGTGCTCGTCGTTTTGTTAATCAAGAGACGTGAAGGTATTCACGATAAAGGAATGTATGTCATGACTATAATTTGATAGTAATTTCGTGAGCATAAAGGTTGTATAGCATTGATCGAACCTAGGGAATTTAACTCGGACTATTTTGCGACCCTTTACGGAAACTGTCATAACTTTCTGCTCGCTTCACGAAAACGAGATCCGTAAATTGGAAAATAAACTAGACATCCGTAGCTTTCTTTTGGTGCAAAATTCATCCCCTGTTTCGCTGAATTGTGTTCTGTATGAACTCTAGAACTACTGTCTTGTGCAGAGAAGTTCACAAACCTATTTTCTCAAATTGAATTCTTTTTAACTTAGTTCTTTGAGAACTTCTAAGTCATTATAATATCGACTTCCGTTATTAACTAACCTAAGTGTCGAGTAAGGAACCGAGTTAGTTCTAAACGAGACGTGTTTGAGTCTCGTTTCCTTGTTAATCAAAAGAGATTAGTAAAAATGCAAAGGCCTAAAAGTAAAACGAATTCAAATTCTTTTCTTTTATCGTTGCGACCGATTATTAAAGTTTGTTTATTTGCGATAAAAGGAGGAAGTCGAGGTCAAAGATAGGACGGAAGACCAAAGATGGAAGCTCCTGTTTTAGTTCTGTAATCGCCTAAGGTGGGCTTTTCTATATATCAAATCAAATGAGCGATGCTCGAAAATGTTTACTTATCGCTTTATAACTGTGTTTTAAAGTGATTATCATGGCATAAAATACTTTGTTTTATGTGAGTTCTTTTGTGCCTTTCTGAGTTAGCCAAAGGGGGCTAACTAATCGATTGGACCGCTGAGTTAACCGTAAGGGTTTTCCAGGGTTTAGTGTACACGGTAGCCGGTGTGTGTGGTACTCTATTGAGGGGTAGCCAGCCGCGGTGAATAGAACGTACGCGGAAGAAGTTAACTCTTCCCCGGCGTTGAAACAGAAGTTGGGCAAGTTGAACGTAACATCTGTAAAGGCTTGCGCAAGCTATTGTGAAAAGAGAAATAAAATGTTTAGTAGGCACGGGCATTTGATGAAAACCCCCGATGCGTTACTTTTAAGATGCCTGAATAATCTATACTTTTATGATATATTTTCGGCAATGTGCCCACTAAGTATGTTTATACTTAGCCCTGCATATGTTTTATAAAATGTGCAGGTTGAGTGACGGGAGCGGCGAAGGTTGAGTAGAAGGTTGTAAATAGGAAGAAGAACAGTGTTTCAAGTTCTACGTTTTCCGCTGCCAAACTCTTTTTGTGTCAATGTATATCTTTCTGGGTCTAAGTCCCGTACTTTGAACTTAGTTCCTTTTGAGAACAACTCTATCGAGCGATCCTTCGAGGTCGACTCTCTTTCTTTTTAATAAAGTCTGTTCATAGATATCATTTGTTGTTTAGTTATTGTGTTTGTTTATTTTATTCCCCCTTCTTCCCCGCTTCTTTAATCCAATCCCTAGTCGCACCCCAGCTTTGCCGTCCCTCGGGATTTGGGGCTGTGACAGAGTGGTATCAGAGCAATCGTTTATGCTCTGCATACAAGTTCCTTTCAGTAGTAAGATGGAGTATTTGTATATGCTCTACACCTAAGTCTTCTTTCAAGTAAAGTTAGGTCGTAACACTAAGTTTAAGAGTATAGACGACAACTCAACCTCCCGCTACGTCAACTCAACCAAAGAAAGAAAGAAAAGAAAGAGTTTCAGAAGTGTGATTTCTTTTAAAGAATTTTTGAATAAGTATGCCAAGTATGAATTGATTGAAGTATAAGAGTTATACTTTGTGATAATATGTGAATTATGTGAAAGTATGAGTACTATACTTTGTGAAAGTATGTGAAATTATGTGAGTTATAATTTCTTTAAATTGAGATGTTTTGTTGGCATGAGAATCTAGACTAATTCTAAGGCTTTCCTGATACTTTGAGAACATAGACGTTTTAAGAAGCGTTGGTTCCAAAATATTCAAGAAACGATCGGATCGGGAAAGGCAGAATAAAGGGAATCAAAGTGAATAAATGAATGTCACATGCATAAAGTGACATGAATACAGACTCGTTGGAGTCGACTTGTTTTTATAAATGAAAGCCGTAAGAGTTACCTTTTAAGGAAATAAAATAAAGGATAATAAGATAATAAGTTAAAAAGATGGAAAGAAATCGCGGGAAATGGTTTTGTTACGTATATTGTTTCAGTGCAATTTCTTGAAATTGCTAGATGCTTAAGATAAGTTGTTGTTAAGTGATTAAAGTATTGCAATTTGAATAATGGAATATTCTAATTATAATTTAAGAATTCCTTAAGGTAAGTTATTAACCTACCAGTCACTGATCCGCATTCTCTTAAAACCCTGTAGGATGGCTACTAGACGTGTCACAGCTCAGGAGAGCCAACCCCTACCACAACGTACTTGGGCAGATGAGATATTGGATGAGTATCATGACTACGAGGCAGACCCGAGTGACGACATAGGACAGATAGTCAGTAACTTTGCAGCAGTTTACCATGCAGCCCGGCATTTTCTTTCGGAGAGTCAGGCTATAGAAGATGTAATACCCCAAACTTCTATAACATTAGAGAGCGTATTAATTAACCGAGTAAGTTTAAATGACGAGATTTGAGGAATAAAAATTTTCTTTTCGAAATAAATAGAAATGAGTAAAACGTCTGAAATGCCTTATGTGTTTTCACGTGAAATTATCTGTGTCTATTTCTTGAAATGATCATGTGATTTATATATTGAGTTTGCTTATACGAGAATGAGTATGAGTATGATTTTCAGAAAAACTCCGATGATTTTTGATTGAAAGAGAATAATGTTGATAACTGAGAAATTGCTATACGCCGATGGACTTAGAATAGATTTGAACTAAAATCTTTGAACCTAGAATTAATTCTAAGATCATTGAGATAAGAAAGAAACTTATCCGAGATAATTTGAGAAGAGTTACGAGGATTTAATTTTTAAAGGATTAATAAGCAGATTAATAAGCCGACTAATTTCTTTTAAGACTAAAAAATTAGATGAACGGAATCGTTAATCTTTTTAATGAGATGTGAATTAGGTTTGAGGTGTTTTAGTGTCGGAAACGAGACGAGGAGAGATTAGACCCGTTTATAGCGTAAGTGGAATAATACAGACGTTTTATCCGGAAAACTTTTTACGACTGGGTAATTAATACCCGTAATGAAACAACGAGACAAGTGTCACTCATCTCTCTCCGCTCTCCACCGCCCTACCTCTCTATCTCTCTCCCTAATCTCTCTCCAATTCTACTCTATAGCTTTAATCATGATGTCTTACCAAAATCTTAACAAAAGATTGCATGCAAATGCCATCACATCAACCTCTTAATCACACCAAGTTCCAACATAAATTGTCATCATTCTTTATTCCTTATATTGGAAATCAAATACATGCATCCTAATCAAAAGAGAAGAGTTCATTCATTCAAGCTATATCTCTCTCTCTCTTTCGAAATCTCTCAAGCAAGCAAGAAGAAGAAAAACTCTCCCCCTCTCCCCCTCCATTGCCGTAACACACATACATCATACATACTTGAAAATTCTTCCATTGAAGCCTTGTATTCAAGCTCCAATCTCATGCAAATCAAGAGGAAATCATCACTATCATCTTAGTTCTTCCAATCTCCAAGTTGAAAGGTAATAATCCTTCAAGATCTTGAGTTGAAATCCAATAATCATCCCCCATTTTTCTTCATTTTTGGCTCTTAAGCCCTAAAAATGGATGATTAATTATTGTGTTGTATTTTCTTTGAGGATTCAAGACAAGCTCTTCCAAGAGAAATCCAAGCTAGAAGTTGAGCCCTTTTTCTTCCATCCATTTCGATTTCAAGAGGTTCAAGAGGAGAAGATCCAATTTAATTTATAAAGTATGATAATTCATTTGATTAATTGTATATATGTATATCTCTAAGCCCTAAAAGAAAGAAAAAATGCATGGCATTTATTTTATGTTTAGGCAAACCTAGGTTATCGATGTGAGAATTAAGTGAGGAGAAATCGATAGGAGAATCGAACACTAGGATTTAATCGATAAATTAAGAGAAGAAAAAGAAATTAAAAACCCTAAAATTGGGTGAATACCGAAAATTTAGATAAAATAGGAGAAAAATCGTTTATTATGTTCTATGATGAATTTGATACTTGATATATATTTTTGAGCATGTTAAGAATGAAATTATATGCATGAAAAATTGAGAAATAATTGCCCTAATTTTAGTTGAAAATGCCGTGAGTTTAGGGTGAAAAAGAAGAAATTATTTTGTTGATTTTGTTGATGATTTAAGTGATGTTTTGATCATGAAATAATTATGTGATATGATGATTTAATCTTGTATGTTGTTAAGTATAAGAAAATCGAATTGCATGTGAAATTTTTAAAGAAAATAATTTATGATGATTTAGAAGATTTGATGATCTTGTTGTTATAATGTTGATGATATTTGTTAATGTGTTAACTTGAATCCTAGATGGAAATAGGATTTATTGGGACAAAAGAATGAAGTTTAAAAGTTTTAAAAATGTTAAGAATTTGAAAATACATAGAAAGATATATCTATTAAATGTTCTTGAAATAAGACTTGAAGATTTGAAGTTTGATTAAATTAAATCAAAAAGAAATTTTATAAAATAATAAGATAAACTAGTTTTTATTCAAATAAAAATTAAATTAAAGAATAAAGGAAAATATATTAATTAAGAAATTAGTCTTAATTTAATAAATAAAAGGGGAAAAGAAAGTTATTAATTAAATAAATAAGAGTCGAGAGAATCGAGTTAAAAAGAAAAGAGAATAAAATAATAAGAAAATGAAAAGAAGATTTAATCGAGTCGAGAAAAGATGTTAAACAAGTTAAGTTTAAACACTCGTATAGTTTAATCAAGAAAAAAATGGAATGAGATGTCGAGCAATGATTTTGAAAGAAATAAATTAGAGTTAATTAAATAAGTTGTTTTTCAAACCGTGTAAATTAAAAATAAACCGAGAAAAATTGTCAAGTTAATAATTAGAAAAAAAATAATAGTTGAGTTAAGAGATGAGAATTGAATTAGAAATAGAAAAGGAAATTCCTATTTCATAAGAGTTTATTAAAAAGTTAAAAGAATTTTTATTATTGAGTAAAGATTTATAAAATGCTTCACAAGACAACGAATTTGGAAAAGTGTTGTTTATAAGTCGAGAAAGACAAATTATATTGTTGAGTTTTTATAAAAAGAATTCTTATTGGAATTAAGTTCTAAAATAAAAGTTAAGTAGACGTTAATGTGTCTTGAAATGTGATTGAAGTTGAAACAATGTGTTTGATTTATTTGGAATTATTATGCAATTAAATTAATATGTTTGAATAAATGATATTATTTGATAACGTGAAAAATTACTGAATTTATTTGTATGCAAAATGATTGAGCTGTTGAGTTGTTAATTGAAATCGAGAATTGATTAAGGTTATAAAAGAAAGCTCGAGTAATAGAATGTAAATAGACGTCGTTTCATAATTAAAGCGAGAAGTGCTAAGGCATTGGTTAGTAGTATTAACCAATCATCGAATAGAATTAATGGCTTAAAAACGAGAATGCGAGATCTTTTAGAAAAGAAAAAGCGTAGAGAGAAACGACTCAAGTAGAAGTCCTTCAGTCGAGACCAACGCCTTTTATCCGTCCTTGCATAGTATCTTATTTCTTTATCGATGTCGAACTGTGAAGGATCAAGCCGGACGGATCGATAAGCGAGGACAATAGCCCTTAAACCGCCAAGTCAGAGATCAAGTAGTCCTCACTGATCCTTCTCGCACGCTTCTTCAGGGGAAGAAGGTGCTCGGGAATTGAACCTGAACCCGACTCGTACTCCTCTCTAGAACAGACCCTGGACGGTCCTGCCTCCATCTGCTGTCGGACTACTCCCCACTTTGCGCAGATCTCCTCAAGTGGCGTAAGTGGAAAAGGCATCTCTAACATAGCGGCGAACTCCGCGTCGATTTGTCGGTAGTCTCGGTAATCTGGCCCCTCTCTATACAGCCTCGTCTCCAACGGTCCCCTGACCCTAACACAAACGTCTAGCACAAACGGTGAAGACAACCCCAACAGCGCGGCTGTCTCAGCATCAACCTCTACAAAACCCGGGCGTGGGATCAATTCCTCAATCTGCTGTGTAGCCGGTGGTGACTCTGGTGGAACTACCGTCTCCTCGTCCTCCTCTGGCTGCTCTAACTCAGCCTCAGGCTCCTCCTCTAGTACACCGTCCGGTGGCAACTCTAACAACTCTAAGAACTCCGGGTCTAAGTCAAGCTCCTCAAGCTCCGTCTCGGCTGGAAAGTGACTGTAGGGGATGTGTGGCTCTAAAGGAAGGGGAAGCATATATCTACTCTCAAGGAAACGCCTGTGCACACACAGGGCGAACCCAGCGTAGTTGCCGGTCGGCTCCATGTCGTCGCCGAAAATCCCCAAAAAGTACCAAGCTGCACGGTGCGCCCATCCGCGCCACTCGTCCGGTAAGTGCACAATCAAATCTAGTATCGCCTGGCTCTCCTTGATCAGATGTCTCACTGGGTAGTAGGCTGAAGAAAAATTACTCACAATCTGTCCCACATCCTCTTCTCCGTAGTCTACCTCAAACTCGTAGTACTCATCCTGCAACATATCGACTATGGTGCGCTCGCACGAGGCCAAAGGCTGACTCTTCCGAGCCGTAACACGAGTTCTAGCCATCCTACAAAAGTTTTAAGGTAACACGGATCAGTAATAGGTAGGAAAAGAAAATAATTTATCTTAACGAAAACATAAATTACAAAATGAATATCCCTTATTCAATTGTAACATCAACACTTAAGTCAACCACTTATTAAGACTTCTAGCAATTCTAGAAATTGCACTCAACAACTTATATATATATATATATATATATATATATATATACGTAAAAGATTTTATTTTTATTCTTTTTATTTCACCATATTATCATTCATTTTAATTCTTCTATTTCTTTTATTTCTTAACTCACTAACTCTTACCGATTTTCACTTATTAAAACAAAGTATATTTACTTCGTTCATGGTACTTATTCAAAAGTAACATCCATTTTCAAAAGAATTTGTCGTTTACGACTCTTAATACTCGTACTAATTGTAGTCGTTGCTCAAGACGAAAATATGGAATTTAATTCCATAAAAAGAAAAAGAAATATAACTTAAGAAAAAAAAAATTCCTGAAAAACTGAGTTCCAGTTGTCGTCTCGTTCATATCTTTCTTAACTTGAAGTCGAAAACTTCTCGAACGTCTAATCGCTCCCTTCTTTTACTAACACGATTTATTGAATTATTTTTATTTATTTTATTTCTTTTCCCTCGTAGGAAATTCTTAGACGACAAGTTCGACTTTGCCGGATCTTTATTCATGTCACTAAACGCACGTGACATTCATCAGAGGAAGTCCTTCTCGCGTTAGGGATCTCCTTTCGAAATCATTTTAAAACAACGTTTCTTAAAAACGTCTAAGTTCTCAAAGAACCGGAAAGTTCTTAAGTTTCACGTCTACATTCTCATTTGAACCGGGAAAAATTCCCTAAAATCTGACTATATTCTCGTATCCGCATACTTTTCATAAAAAGGAAATCATTGCGCAAATATTTTCACATAAGATAGTACTTGTACTATCGCATAATCATGTAAGTATAAAAATTATACTTCTATAAAATTCTCATTTTTTTAAAACACAACTTATTCTCGTTTTCACATTTCACTGAATACTTGCTCATAACTTTCTTATTAAAAAGAAATCTCTTTATAAAATTCTTTCACTTTTCCTCGTTGAGTCGACGTAGCGGGCGGTTGAGTTGACTTCTACGTTCTCAATCTTAGCATCATAATCTAACTCTTATCTCATACCTGGAAAGACGACTTTGATCCAGAGTATACACAAATACCATGTCTCATGACTTGAAAGAAGACTCGATATAGAGTACAAACAAATACTCTATATTATTTTTTCGGAGAAAGACTTGTATACGAATACCACTTTATGATATTACTTAAAGAATGACTCGTACTTGAAAGAATGACTCACACTAACTTATACTAGAAGATTGACTCAGAAGCAGAGCAGAAAACGAACATTGCTCTGATACCACTCTGTCACAGCCTCAAATCCCGAGGGACGGCAGAAGCCGGGGTGCGACTGGGGTTAGATTAAAGAAGCGGCGAAGAAGGGGGCTAATTGACTAAACATACATGAAAAAGACATCATTAAACTATGAATAAGACTCGAATATAAATAAGGAAGAGTTAATCCCTAAGGATTACTCGACAAAAGTACAAACAGAAACTAAGTTCATATTACAGACTTAGACTACAAAGTATTGTTCAAAAAGTACATCTCAAAAGAAAATTCAAAGTTGGCAGCGGAAGTGTTCTAACTAAGCATCTATCCTTTAACTCAACATCAACTGTCGCCACTCACCGTCGCTTCAACCTGCACATTTAGAAAACAATGCAGGGCTAAGTACAAACGTACTTAGTGGGCACGATGCCGAAAACATAATCATAAATATAGATAAATATGGCATTTCATAAACGTAGCACATCGGAGTTTTATTGAAAGAATCCGTGTCTACTAAACATTTTCTGGCTTTTTCTCATAAATCACTCGCGCGAGCATTTTCTGACTAATGTTACGTTCAATCTTGACCAATTCTAATTCACCGTAGCTGGTACCCCTCAACAGGATATCACATACACCACAGGTTACAAAGTGCACTAACTCTGGAAAGCACTTAGCAGCTAACTCAGAGCCGATCGTTAGTTAATCTAAAATAGACTAACTCTAAATCTGGAAAACATGAATGTTAACTCAGATAGGTACAAGAGAACTCACATAAAAACATAAAACAGTTCGTGCCATAACATCACTTTGAAAACACAGATATCAAAGCGATAAAGAAAGATTTTCCGAGCATTGCTCGTTTTATTTGTATATAAAAGCCCACCTTGATTTACAGAACTTTAAGCAAAAACTTCCACTTCAGATCTTCTGTCCTTTCTCTACCGTTGGCTTCCTCCTTCATCGTAAAATAAACATACTTAAAAACGGGTCGTAAAGATAATCGATTAAAGAGAATCGAAGAAAGGTTTTAGTTGTTTCATTCTTTAGGCATTTGCACGCTTACTATATTCGTTTTACTTAAACGGGAAACGAGACTCGTACCAATCTCGTTTAGAACTTGAAAGATCTCATACTCGACTCTCGGGTCAGTAGAGAAGGTAGTCGATGTCTTAATACGACTTTAAAGATTAAAAGAAATTAATTTGGAAAGAATCAACTTAGGCGATTTACATTAGTTCTTTGAACGATTTAAGAAAAGTTCTCGTTTATTACTTCTTTAATGAAAGGATAAGATATATGATCTCGACTGGTTTTCATCACTCAAGGTCCTGTACTTGACTCTAGGGTCAGTAGAGAGATGTTCGTTAGATAAAACGGCTTAAACGATCGAAGGAAACTAAGTTGTGAACTAAACAACTTAGAAAACAAGAAACTGAAATTTTCACTGCACAGTCCAGTAACTCTGGAGGCTGTTCAGAACAGAGGATTTAAAAACAGGGGATGAGCCCTGTACCATTAGAAAGCTTAGGAAGTCTAGTTCGCGCTCCAATTTACGGATCACAAATCCGATAAACGAGCTGGAAGTTATTACAGTTTCCGGAAAGGGTCGCAAAACTGCCGCGAAAACCCTAATTGCTTGATAGGTTCGACGTATAACGTCTTAGGTTCGTTCTAAGCTCTCGTATTCATTTTTTTTAGAAACTGGACTCTTAAGGCAGTCATCACGTACTCCTGTACATGACAAACTCCTTCTCAAAACTCGCTCAAAAGCACGACGTTCTAACGTCAGATTTCAACTAACAAGTACTAAACCAACAAAAACTTTCAAACGCGTTCTAGTTCTCGATTATAACTATAGCCCATATTAGATCAACTCGAAAGCTTATGATGTCAACTAGAAAGTTGTTCTAAATTTCATTATAAACAATAATATCAACTTAGAATTCCCATCCGACTTCTCAATTATTAGATACGATTAAAAGTTCGTCTCTTATGCGATTTTTCAACGTTGTTGGATTTCGTTCAAATTTTACTAACGTGAATCATTTTCATGCATGCAAACATACCATAACATCATTATAACTCAGTTTATAGGGTGATCTTTATCTCTTATGTTTCATTAAACATTTTTAGAAAATTCTCATTTAATTTCTATTATCAACTAACACTATTTGCAACATAAATCAACTAACAAATCATCACTTAACAACAACACATGGAAACCCCTAATCACTTAATAAATTTCTGGTTTTATACATATGTTAGGGGAATGATTTTCTTCTCCAATTAACTACATTTATTTACTAATCAACCTCTTATAACAACTATTAATCATTTGCAAAATAATTATCAACTAACATGCATAAAAAATCCCTAAATTCATAATTCAAACCCTAATTAATTTTTATAAAAACATAGGGCTTTCAATTCTTTTTCATTATAATTACTAATTAAACATCTACTAAGCATGAATCAACCATCAAATGAAGAAAAATAAAAAATCCTACTATTTTCCCAAAAATTTCGGCAATAACATAAGGTTTAGGGTTCTTATTTTTGTTCCACTTTAATCTCCAATTATCCTATCTAACATATCCAATTTCATTATTCTAAGATCAATTCATCTATCCATAGCTCAAATTTTTCGATCAAGAAGGAAAGTAAAAAGAAAAGAAATCTAAATGGATAGAATTGTGGAGGATGGAAATACCTTAAGATTTAATGAAGAACTTAAGAGGTTGAATGGATGAATTGATGACTTGTGTGAGTTCTTCTTGTTCTTGGAGAAGGCTTCAATGGAGAATGGAAGTGAAGAAGATGAAAAAAATAATGGAGATGGAGATGGTGCAGCCGAGAGTTGTGAGAGAGAGATGGAAAAATTGGTTTGTTCAAGTTTTTGTTATGATGTTAATGTTGAAAGATGTATAAAGTGTAGACAAGGTGTCATACAATTAAGCAAGTCAACATGCATGTTTGCCACTAAAATGATGAGGTGTCGGCTGCCCATGCAGATTTTTGGGGGTTACGGGTTTTTCCGGCGCGATCCGACGTTACGGAAAAACGAACGACGAAAAACGTTGCTCGGTACAAAAATCGTCGCGATTCGATTTGACGTAAAAATTCTAACATATGAACTTAATTAGAAAAAAATTTACAAAATTTATTTTGACAAGAACTCGGGATGACACAGTCCGAGTTTCGTTCGAAAAAACATAAAAACGAACTTTCTCGGGCGTGTTCGTTTCGCAATTTCGTGATTGTAAAAATTATACGGTTTTCCGTTCTTAGTTTACGAACTAAGAACTTTTCGTACGTTCTAACCCTAAATACAGTAGCCGTCTAGCAGACTTCTGTAATTTATTTTTAGTAACGGATTCGACCGTTAGCCTTAGAATTCAAAAATTGTAAACTTAGGCGTGCAAAGCCATTTATTTAATTAACTTTAAATATTTTTAGAACGTAAGGAATTTACGGGGCATTACAGCTTTTCCGAACCAAAACTATCAATGAAAGTTATTATGCTGTTGAGTATGATTATATGATTTTAAATGCGATTGACTTGCCGTTTTTATTGAGTTTAGTATGTGTTGTCATCTGTTTATTTGAGATATTATCATCCTATGAAAGGCAGGAAACCTACGTGTGGTATGTTGAATGTTGAGGTGACTGTGAGCCTTGCTTCGCCTAGGCCGGTCACAGTGTTTGAGAAGGAGGCCTACTTCTCGGCACAGTGAGTTAATTTATGACAGACGATGCATACTGTTGATATATGTTATGTTTTGACTGCGCAGTCTATTTAAAAGAAAATGTTTTAACATGCACAAGTAAAACTGTTTTAAGTTGCTTAAGTACTTGTGATGTTTCGGCAAGGCAAGTTCAATTGATATAGCTTTTTAAGAGCATCTTTTTCCAAATGTTTTTGGCATGTGATCACTGAGTACGAAGTACTCAGCCCTGTGTGTATTTCTAAACGTGCAGGTTGACAGGATGGTGATGGCATGGATACTTGGTGGTGTGGTGTTTTTGGTTGAGTCGAGTCGGATGTCGGACTGGCATTTGCACGTCTTCATATATGTGAATGTTGGGATTGAGTCTAGTTTCCGCTGCAACTCTTTTGAAATGAATGTCTATTGATATATACTCTGATACTTGTTTTTTATTCCGAGCAATGTGCTCGATAGTTTTAAATGCTTGTTGAATGTCGTTGACTTGAAAAACTTATCGTATCCTTGTTGAAATGTGATTTTGAAATGCTCGGTTATTGCTTCATTATGCCTTGAAAGCCTTATTTGAATGTTGCTGCGTTTTATTGATCTTTTCCCCGAGCATGTTCTCGTATCGAGTTGATTGTTAGTAGGTTAAGTTGTGTTGTTGTTCGTAAGTCGTACCTCGGGAGTCGGGGCGTGACAGAAGATTTGATTGTAAGACTACCAGATGAGTGGCGCGGATGGACATATGATATGGCTTGGTACTTCCTTGCACTGTTCGGCGACGACACGGAGCCGACAATGATTTCTCAGGGATCGCTCTCGCCGTACACGAGAGTTTCTTTCAGAACAGATACATAGTGTCAGTTCCCATTCAGGAGCACCTTCCTTACCTCCATATTCCAACAGCTCCTGAACCCGAACCTTTGGACATGGATCCAAAAATGGCAGCGTTGTTGGAGATACCACCAGTACTTGCACCCAGTGAGGATTTAGATTCCGGAGCAGGATACCTAGAGTTAGACGCAGAGTTTGCTGCTATGCTAAAGTTACCGTCTCCACTTACACCACTCGAGGAGATTTGTACAGAGTGAACGAGGGTCAGAGGACAGTTTGAGGTAGGACCATCCAGGGTCCGTTCTACAGAGGAGTATGTGCCTAGTTCACCTCCCGAGCACCTGCTTCTTCCGAAGAAGTGGACAGTAGTGACCAGTTTGGATTACTTGGTTTCAGACTCAGAGAGGATTATTTCGGACATGCCTTCACCACCACCTCTAATACGTTGGGACGGCTCCACAATTAGAGTTGACGAGGCACTTCAGCTCGTTTTTAGTTCAGATCCGGAGGAGGATCCGATGGAAGAGGATCCGGAGGAGGATCCGATGGAAGAGGATCCGGAGGAGGACCCCGAGGAGTTTCAGGCCGTAGAGGGCAGCACTGATGTCACGCCCCGACTCTCGAGGTGCGACTTACGAACAACAACAACAAACTTAAACAACTAACAATTAACTCAAATAAGGGAACATGCTCGGGGAAAACAAAGATGGAATATAAGGCAATCGAATTTAATTTTCAAAAGCATAATGAAATAATAACCGAGCATCTTAACTTCACCTACAACAGGAATTCAAACAAGTAATTCATGCTGATGGGAAGGGAATTCCAACAAAAAGAGAAAGCATACGAATATATATATCAAGTTAAAGGATCATGATCAACAACAATTCAAGTTATGAGCCCATCGCTCGGAATTACAAGTTAAAGAGTTACGAATTCAACAAGTATTCAAAGTCTTCGAGCACAACGCTCGGGATCAAAAACATGAGTATTAAAGTATTAACATCAACAGACATTAGTTCAAAAGGGTTGCAGCGGAAACTTGCATCAATACCCAACACTTGCACGTATGAAAACGTACAAATGCCAGTATGAAATTCAACTAAACTCAACCAACAAAATCAAACCACACCACCAAGTATCCATGCCATCGCCATCCAGTCAACCTGCATGTTTAGAAACACACGCAGGGTTGAGTACTTCGTACTCAGTGAACACAAGCCAAAAAAAGATGCTTCTTAAAGCTATAATAATTGAACTTGCCTTGCCGAACATCACAAGTATATAAGCAGTTTTAAAAACAGTTTACTTGTGCATGTCAAAACGTTTTTCTTTTAAAACAGACTACGCAGTCAAATAACATATAATATAACAGTATGTATCATCTATCACAAACAATCTCACTGTGCCGAGAAGTAGGCCTCCTTCTCGAGCACTGTGACCGGCCTAACCGAAGCAAGGCTCACAGTCACCTCAACATATACCACACGTGGGTTTCCTGCCTTTCACAGGATAATAACATCTTCACAAAAACAGATGATAACACATACCAAACTTCAATAAAAATGGCAAGTCAATCATATTTGAAATCATATCATAATACTCAGTAACATAACTAATTTTCATCGATAGTTTTGGTTCAGAAAAGCCCACCTGACTTCCGAAGAACTAGCTAGGTGGTCTAGGGCTATTTGTCCTCGTTTAATGATCCGTCCGGCTCGATCCTTCACAGTTCGACATCGAAAGGAAAATAAGATACATGAAAAACGGACACAAAGGCGTTGGACTTTAACTGACGGACTTCTATTTGAGTCGTCTCTCTCTTCGCTCTAACTTTTCTAAAGGATCTCGCGTTCTCGTCTTTAAATTATTAACTCTATTCGAATTGGTTAACTTTACTACTCAACATCGTACAACTTTTCTCGTTCTAATTAATAATGTCATCGTCTATATTCTATTACTCGAGCTTTCTTTCAAAGGCTTTAATCAATTCTTGGTTTACAATTAACAACTCAATCATTCAATTATTTTTCACAACATAACTAACATCATGCATTTAAACACTTATTCAATCATATAATGAATTCACATAAATCAAGCATACTTCAAGACACATTAATAATCATTTAATTTAGACCTTAAATTCTAACTTGATTATGCATTTCTTTTTATGAAGGCTCAAACTATATATTCTATCTTCCTTACTTATAGACAATGCTTTGTTTTACATCCATTATCTTATAAGGTATTTTATAACCTTCATTCAATTAGTAAAAATTCTCTTTAATTATTATTAACTTTTATAAAATTAGGATTTTCTTATTCATCTTTAATTCGATCCTCATTTCTTATCTCGACTATTGTTCCTCTAATTATTATCTCGGTTTATCTTTTTATTCGCTTGGTTGGAAACAACGTACTCAACTAATTATTTAATTAATCTTCTTTCAACTTATTATTCGACATCTTATTTTATCCTTACTATCTTGATTAACTTATACGAGTATCTATCTTAACTCGTCTAGCATCTTTTCTTTACTTGATTAAAAACTTCTTTTTATTTCTTTTCGATCTATTTTTCTTAAACTCGGTTTTTCTCTATTTTTGCTTATTTCTTTAATAATTTCTTCTTTATTTGTTTTAAACCTTTAAGCTATTTCTTACTTAATAATTTCTTTATCTTTTGATTAACATTTTTATGAATTAGCTCACTTTATTAGTTACATTATAAAAGATCTTTTTGTTGTAGTTTTAGTAACAATTTCAAGTCTTTAAATTTTAATACAAGACATTTAATTAATATGTCTTTTTATACATCTTTCATCTTTTATTTAATTAAAAGCTTTTCAAATTTAAATCTTTTTATCAAAACTTCTATCTTTATTCCATATTCAAACTAACATTCATACATACATTGAAATACTTAAACATCCAATCTTTTTATTATTTTTACAATTAATTTCTTTCAAAACTTCAACATGCAAACTTATTTTCTTAATTTAAACACATGTATGATTATATCAACATAACATATAATCATTCCATTGATCAAAACATCACTCAATTCATCAACAAAATCAACAAAATAAAACCTCTACTTTCTTCAAAACTCACGGCACACACATGCATATTTTGTGCATTTTACTTCTCAATTTTTCATGTATAAAATCTCATTCTCATCATGATAAAAATAACAAATCAAGCATCAAAATAATGATAACTCAAAGAATTCATATTTCCCCTATTTTTACTAATTTTTTCGGCATTTACCAAATTTTTAGGGTTTTAGTTTCTTTTTCTTCTCTTAATTCACCGATTAAACCCTATATTCGATTCTCCTAACGAATTCTTCTCACTCGATTATCACATGCATATCCTAAGTTTGCCTAAACATAACTTAAATAACATGCATGCATAGTTCTTTCTTCTAGGACTTAGAGACATACATATTTACAACTAATCAAATGAATTTCATACTTAATTTAAATGGAATCCTTCTCCTTGGCTCTTGGAATTGAAATGGATGGAATGTGAAGCTTCAAAGCTTGGACTTGAAGAGAAAAAGGAGGTCTTCTTGAATCCTCAAAGAAAAAGAATAACATGGAATTAATTATCCATTCCCTTTAGGATTTGAGAATTAAAAGGAAGAAAGTGTTGGATAATTGTTGAATTTAACTTCAAGAACTTGAAAAATGTTTACCTTTTCTTGAGAATATGGATGAAATGAATGGAGATTGATACTTTCTACTTCATTTCCATGGATGGAGAGCTTGAATACATGGTTTCATGTAAGAAATATTCAAGAGAGGTATGAGAGAGAGAGATTGCCGAGAGAGAGTAGAGAGTTTGGAGAGCTTTTTGTTGTTTTTCTTTTCTTGCTTGGAGAGAGGGAGAGATCGAATGAGAGAGAGAGAGTGATGGAGTGAATGAGGTCTTTCTCCCTTGTCTTAGATGAATGCATGTGAAATCCAACAAAGGGAATAAAGTGTACTTGTTGGAAGTTGTATTAAGACAAGACTAGATAAGTTGATGTGATGTTAATTGCATGCACACTTTAGTTCACAATTTACTAAGCATGTTGGTCATTTCTAGAGAATAAGTATGATGACATCTAAGTATAGGTTCTAGGTAGTGTGAGGTGGCGTGAGAGAGTGAGAGGTGGATGACACGTGTCTTCGTCGTGTCGTTACGGGTGTTAATTACCCGGTCGTAAAGGTTTTCCGGATTAAACGACTCGTATTAATTCCTTTTTGTGCTATTAACAGGTCTAACCTCTTCTCGTCTGACTTCCAACACTAAGCATTTCAACCCTATTTCACGTCTCAAATTAAAAGATTAAAGGTTTCGATCATTTAAGTCCTTTAAATCTTAAAAGAATTTAATCGGCTTATTAATCCGTTTATTAATCCTTTTAAAGATTAATGCCTCATTTCTCTTTTCAATTCTCGAATAAGTTCTTACCCTATCACAGTGATCTTAAAAGAAATTCTAAGTTCGAAGGTTCTAATTCAATTTTATTCTAAGTACATCGGCGTAAACATATTTCTCGGCGATTAACGTTACGTTATCTTAATCAAACAAACTCCTCGGAATTTTTCTGGAAATTAATCTCATACTCAATTTCACATAAACAACTCAACAAGCATATCACATCATCATCATCTCAGATAAATAAAACAGATAAATTCACACAAGATTCACAAGGCAATTTTAACGTTTTATTCAATTCTCTTTGATTAGAAAAGAAAAATTTTACTCCTAAATTCTCATCTTTTAACTCACTCGGTTAATTAGACGCTTTCTAAAGGTTTAAAAACTCAGGGTATCACAACTGACTTGACCGCAGCTTGTTGAGCAGAGCGTATTAGATGCGTAGTAGTAGTAGTAGTAGTTTTCCTTGTCTTGTACATAGTCGGATCAGTAGACTTCTTTTTGTAGTACTCTATGCGGATATGAAGTTTTATGGATCGTTTCCGTTATAGTATTTTCAGTATATACGGAGATGCAACCTGTTAGTGCACCCAGTACATAGATAGGCAGTTAGCCTAGTTCAGACTAGTTGTAGTCTAACTTTTTGTATAAATCCTCGTTAGAGGCAAAATCAGTACACTTTTTGACGTATATATATATATATGACCCCGTGAGAGGGTTTTGATCTCGTAAAAGTTTCTTCTAAACGTGATTAGAAGAAAAGTTTAGTTAAATATTCTTGTTTAACTTGGGAAGTTAAAAAGTTTAAAGAGCTAGTATCAGAGTTATTATCTGTTTCTTTTCCGCGAACTTGTTTAAGTTGGAAAAAGGGTTTAGTAAATAAGGGAATGCTTAAAAGCAAAAGTGCTAATGAGAATTCTTGTTTCCTATAGTTTCAAAATACCGCCGAAAGTAGTTAATACCATAAGAGGACCTGGTAGTCCTAGAGGACCTAATTGAGGTCAAGGACAACGTGGAAGCGAAAAATAGCAAAAACATCAAGCAACCCCTTTACTCCCGCTACCCCCACAACATCGTAACATTGAGGATTTATTATTCAAAAGAAATCCACCTGTTTTTAATGGATCCAGTAACCCAAGCGATGCTGAGCTTTGGGTACGATCTATAGAAAGAATCTTTAAGCTTCTTAGATATACTGATAAGGAGCGTCTTTCATGTGTTGTGTTTCAACTAGCCGGACCAGCTGATTACTGGTGAAGAATTTAAGGCGGCATTTTATGATAAATATGCATCCGATCAAGTGGATACCGAAGAGGAAATAGCAAAGAAGTTTCGTGGAGAACTTAAACATAAATTAGGAGTAGCATTAGCCAGTCACGAGGGACTCAGCTATACGGAAATACTAGGACGAGTCCTAGAAATAGAGGCAGTTGTGCTGGATAAAAGAAAGAGTGTAGTGTCCATACCAACACCAACCCAGGCTCCAATTCAAAACCTTTCCAACAACAATAACAACTATAAAGGAAAAAAGGAAATGGGAAGGAGGAAATAACAGTGGCTGCTATCAGCACTACAATGATCAGGGGAACCAAAGAGGAAATTAACGAGGCTTTCAGCAGCCTAACCAGAATTACAACCACGATAAGAAGCCGTGGCAAGGGAATAAACCACAAGGATATAAACAATCAGGACAGTGGAAGGAAAATAATCCACAAGGACAGTTGCAAGGGCAGCAAAGGAACAATAATCAAGGAGGAAACAACCAAGGAAAAATCATTCTTCCTACCTATGCTAAGTGTAACAAGATGCATCCCGGTGCCTGTCAAGCAGGCACGGGTAGTTGTTTTAAATGCGGGCAGATGGGGCACATGAAGAGGTATTGCCCAAAGCCGTCTCAAAAGGTTGAACCAAACCAGTGTGGTCAGCCCCAACCTTTAAGGGCAATTCAGTCTCAGACGCAGCAACAGTATCAACAGCAGCAGAGTGCAAGGGCATTCATAATTAGGCAAGAGGTGCGCAATAGGGGCAAGGGAAATTTAGCAGGTATTGGATGAACTTCCTAATTACCCTGTCATAATTTTTCTTCATACCAGAGTTCTACATTCGTTTATTTTTAGTGCCTGTTGACACTATAGAAGTAAAACCAGAGCGCGCTAATCATGAAATGAAAATAACCATGCCTTAGGAGAGATTATCGTCACTTCCCTAGTTTTGCTCGAACAGAGAATTTGACTTAGAATCATTTAAGATCATAGCAAACAATCTCTACGTAATGAAAATGTTCGACATAGATATAATCCATAGGATGGATCGATTATCTGTTAACTGCGCCATTCTGTATGGAGCATACACCTAAGGAGTTAGAAAAACTTAAGATCCAACTGCAAGAGTTGTTAGATCTTGGTTTCATCAGACCAAGCGTTTCACCATGGGGAGCACCTGTTTTGTTGTCAGAAAGAAGGATGGTTCTATTAGGATGTGCATAGACTATCGAGAGCTAAATAAAATCACCCTTAAGAATAAATATCCTTTGTCAAGGATAGAAGACCTCTTCGATCAGCTTAAGGGCGCAAGTGTCTTTTCGAAAATAGACTTAAGATCTGGGTATCATCAATTGAAAATCAAACCCGAGGATATACCTAAGACTGCATTCCGAACCAGATATGGCCATTACGAATTCCTAGTTATACCATTTGGTTTGACTAATGCTCCCGCAGTATTCATGGATCTCATAAATCGAGTCTTCCACCCGTACTTAGACAAATTCGTCTTAGTATTCATCGACGACATTCTCATTTACTCTAAGAATGAGAAAGAGCATGAAGAATACCTGAGGATAGTGTTAGAAATGCTTAGAACTGAGAAACTTTATGCCAAATTTCAGTAAGTGCGAGTTTTGGCTAAAGGAAGTAATGTTTCTTGGACATATAGTATCAGCGGAAGGTATCAAGGTAGATCCTGCCAAGATAGAGGCAGTACGTGATTGGAAATCGCCAATAAGTCCAAACGAAATTAAGAGTTTCTTAGGTTTAGCTGGATATTATAGAAGATTCATCGAGAGAATTTCTACAATTGTTAGATCTATGACGCAACTACTACGGAAGGAAAACAAGTACAAATGGGTTGACAAGTGCGAGACAAGTTTTCAGACACTCAAGGAAAAGTTAACCACAACACCCGTGTTAGCTCTCCCAAAAGCAAATAAGGAATACATGGTCTATACAGATACTTCAAGGAACGGATTAGAGTGTGTATTAATGCATGAACGAAAGGTGATAGCTTATGCTTCACGACAATTTAGACCCCATTAAGTCGATCATCCAACCCACGATTTAGAACTAGCGGCCGTTGTGCATGGGTTGAAAATTTGGAGACATCACCTCTATGGTGTAAGAGTTGAGATTTTTACGGATCACAAGAGTTTGAAGTACTTTTTCGAGCAAAAGGAATTGAATATAAGACAAGGACAATGGCTCGAATTAGACAAGGATTATGATTGTGGTATCAACTACTATCCAGGAAAAGCAAATGTTGTAGCTGACGCGCTGAGTCGCAAGACTCCAACCAAGTTAGGGTGTCTCTTTATCGAGGAAGAAACACTTGTACAAGAATTTGAGATGATGGATATAGAAGTGCTCGATACATCTACAACGATAACAAACCAAATAGCAGCACTAGTAGCTACACCGGACTTACGAGAGAGAATCATAAGTGCCCAGAGAAAGAATGAGTCGCTCAAGAAACTACGATTAAGGATAAGAACGGATAAACCGGACGGTTATTCCGAAGCACCAGATAATGCGATCGTATTTGAAAGTAGACTTTGTATCCCTGATGACGGCGAATTGAAAAAAAAACGATATCATGAATGAGGCACGATACACCATATACCGCGTACCCAGGGAGTACGAAGATGTATCCATATTTAGGAAAGGAATTTCTAGTGGAATGGATTGAAACGAGATATTACCTCGTTTATAGAACGATGTTAGGCTTACCAACAAGTGAAAGCTTTATACCAACAACCGCAAGGAATGTTGCAACCATTAAGTATTCCAACGTAAAAGTGGGAAGATATAGCCATAGATTTTGTGACGAGTTTGCCCAAGTTTAGAAAAGGAAATACTGCCATCTGGGTAGTTATAGACAGACTCACAAAATCAGTTCATTTTCTACCAATTCCAATTACCTATGGATTAGAAAAGTTAGCACAGTTGTATGTCCATGAGATTGTACGTCTGCACCGAATACCAAAGTCAATAAATGTCTGATAGAGATGCCAAATTCACTTCGAGATTTTGGATTCCTATACAGAAGGAATTAGGTACCAAGACTTAATTTAGTACCGCTTTTTCACCCCCAAACGGATGGACAATTCGAGAGAATGATTCAAATACTCGTAGATACGTTGAGAACGATAGTATTAGACCGAAGTGCAAGCTGAGAGAATATTTTGCTATTGATCGAATTGCTTACGACAATAGTTATCAGACAACGATAAGTATTGCGCCTTACGAGGCCTTGTATAGAAAGAAGTATAGATAACCGCTTTAATATGATGAGGTAGGTGAAAGGAAAAATCTAGAACTAGATTCACTCAGTGAAGTGATAGATAAATTCTTTCGTCAGATCCGAACCAAAGAGGCTAACTGATAGCTCTATTTCTGCGAAGAAGGAGCATTTCTACTTAATTTGTAGATAAAGACATGTTGCTGGGAGACGGAACCCCAAGAAGCAAGAGTTGTTGCGGCCTCTTGACAGAGAGTGTTCGCGCTGTTTC
Organism: Schizonepeta tenuifolia; assembly: GCA_029490685.1. Classification (NCBI taxonomy): domain Eukaryota; kingdom Viridiplantae; phylum Streptophyta; class Magnoliopsida; order Lamiales; family Lamiaceae; genus Schizonepeta; species Schizonepeta tenuifolia. The sequence continues at coordinate 89,099,314 of CM055955.1, read as the reverse complement.
TAGCCCCAGGGAAAGAAGATTGATTAACCTGGCTTCTTCATTCCTCAGTTCCATCTCAAAGACAAGGCTAGCTTTAGTCTCTCTTTCCGGGAAGCTTCTTTGATGCCTGTTTTGAGCTCTTTATTTGCCCATTTATCAATTAATTTTAGTACATCGATGTACGGAAACAAGGTATCAACGTAGATATATCTTTTTTGGGAATACCTTAGCCGCCTGCCGTAGTGCTATTCTTTCGGTATCACTCCTTGGGCTACAGCCGTAGGTATAAGTTGTGGGCCTCAATGGAAGCTAGATTGCTAATGCTAAAGAGTACAGTAGAAGGCTTGGAAGGAGAGTTAACTTTGTTGGTACTACTGCCCTTAATAAGTCTCGATAAGAAGCTCCCGCACGTGTGTTTATACCTTCGATTACCAACTTCTATTTTATTGGTCCTTGGGTTTCCGAAATAGTGTAAAAAGAAGTGCTTCAAATCATTGCTATTTGACTCGGAAGATTTTAGTGATTAATAACTTCATGAAACTCAGCACTCTCCGAGCTGCTTCGCTCCTCAAAGGGATACATATTCAAGACTTGGTACCAATTCTCCCGCTTTTCGGCTCAACCTTTAGCCAAGAGAAGGGGGAAAGGCTCTCAGCCTGAACAGGATAGACAGAGAGATTGGCCTATTGGATTACTTCTCTTATTTCCTGATCTGCTTTCCAGCTGGTAAAGAGGGTAGGTGGGTGGGGAAGGAAGTGCGAGATCCGGTCATTGAGAACAAGATATTGAAAGCTTAAAACAAGTAGTCCGCTAAGGTATCAAAATAGAGCTGCCAGAGTGTTGGTCAGGTAAAGGCTGACCAAGCCAATGATGCTTAGCTGGTCCTCATAACTCATAGCTTCAATTAAAACTAGCCTTAGGGGTTCTATTTAATCTCCTCTTTAATCTCCTAATTCAGAACTCAAAACCTCCCTGAAACCTTCGGTTGAGGGTCTACGTCTCCTTGAACCAAGGAAAACAAGAACAACCCATATAAAGGTAGATTGGGGAAAGACCAAAGTAAGAACTCCCAGATCTTTGGGCAAACGACTAGCAGGTTTAGCTAGGATCTGGATTTACGTCGGTTAATTCGAACAAAAGAGCAAAGAAAATCTTTGTAATGCAAACTAGGAGCGTACTTCTACCTGTCACTTTTGCCAAAACTAATGGGTCTTTTCTTCCTTTTTAACCGAAGATCAGCATTCAGTCTTCGAGACCCCATAAGAGTTGGTCGCATGAAGCCTTTACGGTTAAACCTCTTAAATGGAACCAACTATGGCTTGCGATGTGAGGCTGAATCAAGATCCCTTCAACTAGCCGACTGCGCAGGTCTGCTTTCTATCGACCAGCCCTCCTTGTCTACACTTGAGCATGATTTCACTCTTCTCGCTCCCCTAGCTTTCGTCTCTCAGTGTCAGTGTCGGTCCAGCAGAGTGCTTTCGCCGTTGGTGTTCTTTCCGATCTCTACGCATTTCACCGCTCCACCGGAAATTCCTTATTCTTGGGTTGCTTTGTAGCTCTGAGTTCTGAGCGAGCTTTCCCATAATTCCACAAATAAAGAATTCCTTCTGGATATTCTGAGTGACATGGTCGGGAAAGGAAGGAACAGTGAATGGACCTTGAAGGCCCTCCAAATATTGAAAAGCCTTCCTGAATATCCTGATTCAACGCCAACGAATCTCGGCCTCCGAACCGTACGTGGGACGAGTTTCTGCCTCATATAGCTCGGGCCGAAGACCGGGGGAAGTTTAGCTTTTTCCCTTGTTGAATCAGCCAAGTCAGTAGCCTTTCTTTTATGCGGGATTGCCTGTTGATGCAATAAGGGCTGGCTTGATGCCAAGAAGAAGCTGGTGGAGGAATAACGGCAGCTAAATCATCTGCTGCACAGTAGTACGTATTAGGCAAATGGGATTTCTCTTTCCTAGGCTCAGGAGCGTAGTAAGAGGTCTTTGGTGCGTGAATGCTTGACTTAGAGCTTCAACTAGAAATGGTAACCTATTATCTATACGATTAGTTCTCTTTGTATTCCAAAAAAAAAAGATCTCTACTATGACTGGACTTTTGTGAAAAAAAAAATTATGAAAAAATAAAAGCCGAAAGTCTTAAGCAATGTATGTCAATCTGACTTAAATTTAGAGAATGAGGACAAGACTTTCCTCATGATTATCCTTCTAAGGATAATATTATTAATTTCATGTCAAGTATAAAGTTTAGACAAAAATTTATATGATAAATAGATATCATGAAAAGATAGTTTCCAATATGTGTATAGATTGGCTTTGTCACAAAAATTTATTTAATTTTTTAAGAATTCAATAAGAAATTTGTTATAGCACAAATAATTTTGACTAGTCAAAAAGCAGTTTTTAAACTTTTTGTTCACTAACAAAGAAAAATTTCACCTTTTCTAGGATTCACCAAAACAATGGAAAATCAAAAATAAATTTGTTACAGCACAACTAACATAACATAATGAAGCAAAAATAATTAACTAGACTATTACAACATTAATACACCCAATTATCTGATATACATAACATTTACAAATGATATCATTCCAACAGAAAATGACCCTTAACCAGACTTCCACAAAAACAACTATTGCAACTCCGATATGACATTTGTTCGAATCTTAACATAAAATACTTAGTTTTTAAATCCATCCAAATCCATCAAACATAAAACTTTGCAGAAACATATGTTTAAACCAACCAAACAATTAACATTCAAAATACGATGTGACCAGAAAGACTGCTACAACTATGCCATCTTTGCAGCTTGCGTAGATCCATCGGTACTGTAGTTGAATATCCTCAGTCCAACCGCCTTCCTATAGTCCTGCATGTCTTTATTAAGGAATCAAGTTGGGAACGATCTCTCCATGATTGACTCCACTGTCCTAAGTGCATAGCCCCCTGATTTGAAGTTCTTTGTATTTCTTATTACCATCGTGGCTTTGTCAATATGGGTGATGTTCCAAGTTGGCTTACCAGTCAATTAATCTTCTCGAGCCCCGTAGAATCCATTGTAAGATAGAACTTGGGGCAACCATCGTGAGGGTGTCACTAACATGTCTCTTGACTCTTTCATATCTTAAGCATCAAACTTATACGCCTTTGAGTAGTAAATTATCAAGTTGTGAGTGGGCACTTCTATCTCCAAAGCAGCCCATCTATAAAGCCTATGGTACACTGTTACAAGATGCTTAAACATAGAAAATTGAATAAATATTAATTATTTGAAATAAATAGTTACAGAACAATCTTATAAGAAATATATTTTCTATAAGAAAACTAGTATTTACCCGATCATATTGCCACCATTCTTTTTTATTCTTCCAACCAGGAATTTCCCCATGCACATACTGAGCTAACTTGTACAAATGGAATACTGAAATACCTTCATCCTCATCTGGGTCAAACTGGCTCATGTTCTCATGACTGTTGTAGTGATGCTACATCGCATACATTTCTTTCTGTCCATTTCAAACATAACAAAAAATATACCAACAACTTAATTATAATTAATCTACAAATTACACAAGGGTTTAAAAAATCAACCAACAAAAAATATAAAAAAGGAACTGACCATAAATCAAGGTGATATAATGCCCATTTGTGGATCAATTGCCTTCACCTTTGTATACTCTCGGAAGCTCTGCAGGCAGGATAAATAAGCCTCGATGTGAGCCATCTTCAGTTCCTGTGTGTCATCTTCCACAACCTTGAACCACTTAGCATCAACAGCATCTGGAAGCCCTACATTCCTCTTACAAATATAGATATAAAAAAAATTTGTTACATTTATGCAACAAGAATAAATTAGTAATCTGTTACATGATATATTGTTTTAAGTAAGAAGTAGATGTCCTTGAAGATGAGATAGTCTCCTCCCCGTTTCTCATTCTCTATTTAAGGATTGCACAATGCCACTGCTTTTCTCCTTGCTCTCACTACTGTCCAGTCTAATTTGGAAGATTTCTGAATTTCATCATCCAATACCTTTGGTGCCTGCTTCTGTTTCTTCACTGCAGTTACTGCTTTTTCACTTTCAATACCAGTGTTGTAATACCCCAAATTTTCCGTACAGTCTTAAAAATTTAAAGTTATTAATAAAAATGGCTTTGCACGCCTAAGTTTACGATTCTAAATTCTAAAACTAACGGTGAAATCCGTTTCTGAAAATAAATTATGGAAGTCAGTTAGATGACTACTGTATTTAGGGTTATCGCGTACGAAAACTTTTTAGTTCTGGAACTCAGAACGGAAAACCGTCTGATTTTTACATTCACGAAATCGCGATACAAACTCGCCCGAGAAAGTTTGTTTTTATGATTTTCTAGACGAAACTCGGACTGTGATGTCCCGAGTTTTTGTCGGAATTAAGTTTTTAAATATTACTTTCCGATTAAGTTATATATCGAAATTTTTGGTCGAATCGGAATTTGACGATTTTGTGCCGAGCTACATTTTTCGTCTTTCGATTTCCGTAACGTCGTATCGCGCTGGAAAAACGCGTATTTTCCCTTTTTCTTCCCCTCTTGACCGACTTCATCCCTCTCTCTCTAGCTTGATATTTCATTTTTATAATGTATTACCTTATGACTAATGTCCTTTTCTTTTTAATCACTTTACACCTAAGTTGTTAGATATTTTTCCTACTTAGTCATCACCATCATCTCCCTCACTCTCTCTCCCCCATGACCGAAACACACACACACACTCATACTATACTTCCATGTTCTTTATCCTCCATTGAAGAAAGCTCCAAGCTTTAGCAAGAAATCTTCACAAGTTCATCATCCTCCATCAAATCTTCTAACTTCCTTTAGTAAACTTCAAGGTAATCTCCTCCTCTATCCTTCTATCCAATTAGTTTTTCCTTCTTCTAATTTTTCTTGAGAAATCAAAAATAAGGATGATGTAGTAGATGTTTTAATCTTTTAATTCATGACATAGGAGGTATTAGTAAGTGATTAATATGATTGAATTGAAAGAAAATCCAAGAACCCTAATTTCTACATAATACCGATTTTTAGGGGTTTAGGTTAGGATGATTGGATTCTTAAATTGTTTGGATAATATTGCTTAGGAGTAGTTTAATTGGTGAATTAATCAAGTAGAAATGAAAAGCCCTAAGATTCTAATAAGGACCGAGTTTTAGGTTAGGGGTTGAGTTGGGGGTTTTCAAATTAGTGATGTAATGAGACTTGAAATTGGTTAGATTGATGTGTAGTAGTTGGATAAATGGATTAATGTTGTTAATTGATGAAGAAAACCATTTCCCCTAATTAATTGTTAATACCGAAAATGAAGAAAATATAGGGGTTTATGTAATTTGATCTTCGATTAAGGAAATGATGATGGATTATAGATCCTAATGATATTAGATGATGATGAGAATTAATTGGAATTATTCTAAAATTGTTGTGTAGAACGTAAGAGACAAGAATTTAGGAATGAATCGAGATTGGTTGATGATATGAGGTGATGATATTTATAATAATGAATCTCGATAGATGATGATTAGTGTCGTAGTAAATGAACGAATTCCGATAACTTTTGAAATCTTGTAAGAGACGAACAAGTGGACGTAAATAATAATCGAGAAGTCGAGTAAGGATTTTAACTAGATAATAATGATTATAATGGATTAAGGCTCGACTTTGTAGTTGACAACATGAGTTTTCGGATTATTATATAATGAGTTGTAGTTATAATCGAGAACTAGAAACAAGATTTTGTTAACTTGTTGTTGGTTTAGTAAATGGTAGTTGAAACGACGAGGTTTGATCGTCGTAGTTATAAACGAGTTTTAAAAAAGAGTTCTTCACGTACGGGAGTACGTGCTGACTGTTTTGAGAGTGAAGTTTCTTGAGAAATCGAGTACGAGAACTTAGAACGAACTTAGGAAGTTATACGTCGATTCTATCGAGCAACTAGGGTTAGCCGCGGCAGTTTTGCGACCCTTCCCGGAAACTGTAATATCTTTTAGCTCGTTTATCGGATTTGAGATCCGTAAATTGGAGCGTAAACTAGACTTTCCAAGCTTTCTAACGGTATAGGGCTCATCCCCTGTTTCCAATTCCTCTATTCTGGGCAGTCCCCAGAACTACTGCATTGCGCAGTGAAAATTTCAGAACTTGAATTCCTAAGTTGTTTTCTTCGCAACTTAGTTTCTTTCGATCTTTTAAGCCGTAATAAGTTAACGAATATCCTCTCTACTGACCTAAGAGTCGAGTATGAAACCTTTTGAGTTCTAAACAAGATTTATTCGAGTCTCGTTCCCGTTTAATTAAAAAGAAACTAGTAGCGTGCAAATGCCTAAAGAAACAATACGACTAAAACCTAATTCGAATTTCCATATTCGATTATCTTTTACGACCGAATTTAAAGTGTGATTATTTTACGATGAAGGAGGAAGCCAGTACTAAGGAAAGGACGGAAGAACAGAAGAATGGAAACCTGTTTAGTAGTTCTGTATCATCGAGGTGGGCTTTTATATATAAAACAAAATGAGCAATGCTCGAAAACCTTTCTTTATCGCTTTGATAATCGTATTTTTTCAAAGTGATAATTATGGCATGAACTGTTTTATGTTTTATGTGAGTTCTCTTGTACCTATCTGAGTTAACATTCGTGTTTTCCAGAATTTATGAGTTAACCGCCAGGATTGTTAACTATTGATCGGCTCTGAGTTAGCTATTAAGCGCTTTCCAGAGTTTGTGCACTTTGTAGCCTGTGGTGTATGTGGTATTCTGTTGAGGGGTAACCAGCCACGGTGAATGAGAATTGGTCAAGATTTGAACGTAACATCTATAAAAAGTGCTTGATCAAGCCAAATTGTGAAAATGAGTCAGAAAATGTTTTAGTAGACACGGGCTAATTTTAATAAAACCCCGATGTGCTACAAATTATGAAATGCCAGATTATCTATACTTATGCTTATATTTCGGCATCGTGCCAAGTACTTCGTACTTAGCCCTGCATATGTTTTCTAAATGTGCAGGTTGAAGCGACGAGAGCGGCAGTGGTTGAAGTTGAGTCGAGATGTTAGGAAGCTTTAGCTTATAAAACCTACTTTCCGATGCAAAACTTTAGACCTTTTTGACGTTATGTACATTTGGTGAATCACTGTAGTTTAAGTCTGTAATCTTTAACTTAGATGCTTTCGAGTACTTTTGTCGAGTAATCCTTCGTGATTAACTCTTCCTTTTTAATAGTAAAGTCTTGTTCATTGAATGTATGATGTCTTTTATGTATGTTTAATTAGTTAGCCCCCATTCTTTCCAGCTTCTTTAATCCAATTCCAGTCGCACCCCGGCTTCTGCCATCCCTCGGGATTTGGGGCTGTAACAAGTGTGATAGCATGCGCACTATTGCAAGCCTTTTTCACTTTTAGAGTGAACAAAAAAATTGGGTTGAACACCAAAGCTTTTGGCACTCACAGAGTTTATTATAATCAATTTATAAGTCACAAAAAGAAATGATTACATAAAAAATTCTTTTGAGCAGTCACAAATAATATAATCAATTTTTTTCAGAAACACAAAATTGTAAAAAAGTTTAGAGCAGTCACCCAAAATGTTAAACATTTGTTCTTATTTCACAAAAAATATTGTAACAACCCAATTTTTTTGAGCAGCAACACAAATTTTTTATAACCTTTTTATAAGCCGCAATAAAAAAATGGTTACATAAAAAATGCTTTTGAGCAGACACAAATAATATAATCAATTTATTTCAGTAACACAAAATTGTAATAAAGTTTTGAACAGACACCAAAAATGTTAAACATATGTTCCTATTTCACAAGAAATATTGTTATAGCAAAACTTTTTTTGAGCAGTAACACAAATTTTATGATGTTGTGTTGATTGAAATTACATATGCTAAACCCTAGAAAAATAAATACATTTATTGTTATTTCATAAAAAAATGTGTTACAACAAAAGCATTTTGAGCAGTCATAAAAAATATAACAATTTATTGTCATTTCATAAAAGAAAAAAATGTTACAGCCAAAAGTATTTTGAGCAGTCACAAAAAATGTTTTACATTTGTTGTCATTTCAAAAATAAATGTTGTTACAGCCAAAGAAATATGAGCAGTAACAAAAAAGGTTTTGCATTTTTTATCCATTAAAAAAATTACAGTTTTTGTATGAGTCACGTGAATTCCTGTTTAGCTTATATTATGTTTCAGCAATCACAACAAATAATAAAAATTGGTTTGAGCATCTATTATTGTATATTATACATTAATCCCCAATAACAGGCATCTACATTCAACATACTTGATTTGGTACCACCCCACAATCTGTAACAATGTTCTGAACTACTCCTGCTAGCTCCATATCATTGTAATCATCCCCGACCAAATGCTTAGGCGATTCAATTGTCAATGGTTGGTTTGCCTACAAATTAAATAATAACCATGAGATATTCTACATGTTCATTGACAATAAGTTATTCAACCTTATCTCAAAAGAGATTCTATGTCGAAAGAGATTCTGTCACAGCCCCAAATCCCGAGGGACGGCAGAAGCCGGGGTGCGACTGGGGTTGGATTAAAGAAGCGGGAAAGAAGGGGGCTAACTGACTAAACATACATAAAAGACACCATACAATCAATGAACAAGACTTGAATATAATAAAGAAAGAGTTAATCACGAGTGATTACTCGACAAAAGTACACAAGGTATCTAAGTTCATGATTACAGACTTATACTACAGTGTTTTGTTCAATATACATATCTCAAAAGATTCTAGAGTTTTGCAGCGGAAGAGTCATAACTAAAGCTTCCTAACTTCTCAACCCAACTTCAACCACTGCCGCTCACGTCGCTTCAACCTGCACATTTAGAAAACAATGCAGGGCTAAGTAGAAAGGTACTTAGTGGGCATGATGCCGAAATCATAATCATAAGTATAGATAAAAATGGCATTTCATAATTTGTAGCACATCGGGGTTTTATTGAAAAGGGCCCGTGTCTACTAAACGTTTTCTGACTCTTTTTCTCAATTTAGCTTGCAAGCATTTTTCTGGTATGTTACGTTCAATCTTGACCAATTCTCATTCACCATGGCTGGTACCCCTCAACAGGATATCACATACACCACAGGTTACAAAGTGCACTAACTCTGGAAAGCACTTAGCAGCTAACTCAGAGCCGATCGTTAGTTAACCTAGTTAGATTAACTCTAAATCTGGAGAACACGAATGCTAACTCAGATAGGTACAAGAGAACTCACATAAAACATAAAACAGTTCAGGCCATAATCATCACTTTGAAAACACAATTATCAAAGCGATAAAGAAAGATTTTCCGAGCATTGCTCGTTTTATTTAATATATTAAAGCCCACCTTGTGATACAGAACTACTACGTACTAGCTTCCGATCTTCTGATCTTCCGTCCTTTCTTCACTACTGGCTTCCTCCTTCATCGTAAAATAATAACACTTAAAATCGGGTCGTAAAAGATAATCGATCAATGAAAATCGAAATAGGTTTTTGTCGTTTCATTTCTTTAGGCATTTGCACGCTTACTAGATTCATTTTACTTAAACGGGGAACGAGACTCGAACAAATCCCGTTTAGAACTCGAAAGGTCTCATACTCGACTCTTAGGTCAGTATAGAGGGTAGTCGATATCTTAATACGACTTAAAAGATCAAAGGAACTAAGTTGGAAAAGAAATCAACTTAGGAAAATAAGTTTTAATTCTTTATACGATTTATGCATCTTCACGCTTAACTAAACTTCTTTACTTGAACGGATAAGAGGTACCAACTCATCTCGGTTAGCACTCAAGGCTCCTTTCTTGACACTGGGGTCAGTAGGAAGATAGTCGTTAGTTATTACGGCTTAAAACGATCGAAAGAAACTAAGTTGCGAATGAAACAACTTAGAAGAATGAAAACTGATATTTCACTGCGCATTACAGTAACTCTGGGGACTGCCCAGAACAGGGAATCTGGAAACAGGGGATGAGCCCTGTACCGTTTGAAAGTTTGGGATGTCTAGTTTACGCTTCAATTTACGGATCGCAAATCCGATAAAAGAGATAAAAGTTATTACAGTTTCCGGCAAGGGTCACAAAACTGCCGCGCTAACCCTAGTTGCTCGATAGAATCGACGTATAACTTCTTAGGTTCGTTCTAAGTTCTCGTATTCGATTTCTTATGAAACTTGACCCTTAAGGCAGTCATCACGTACCCCCGTACGTGATGAACTCCTTCTCAAACCTCGTCCAATAGCACGACGTTCTAAACGTCGGCTTTCAACTAACATGCACTAAACCAACAAGTTATCAAATTCTCATTCTAGTTCTCGACTATTACAATAACTCATATAATATAAGCTCGAAAGCTCATGACATCAACTACAAAGTTATTCCCAAGTCCATCATAAACAATATTATCAAGTTAGAATTCTCATTCGACTTCTCGGTTATTAATTACAACTAATTGTTCGTTTCTTACACAATTTTCAAAGTTGTCGGATTTCATTCAAATTTTACATCATTAAACAACATCTAACGAGAATCACTTTCATGCATATAATCACTTCACATCAACACTATATTTCAACTTACGACGAGTTCTTCGTCTCTTACATCCCACAAAATATTTTTAGAAAAATCTAAATAAATTCCTATTGACAATTCATACCAATTACAACCTTATTCCATCAACCAAACATCATCTAAATCAAACACATGAAAACCCCTAATTTCCTACTCATTTTCGGTATTCACTCATAGGTTAAGAGGGTGATTTTCTTCTTCAATTAACACCATTTAACTCTTAATCATACTATTATAACATCAATTGATCAAATGAAAACCAATTACACATTAACATGCAAAATCCCTAATTTCAAACCCTAAACCCTAAATCGATTTCAATCAAACAAAAGGGCTATCGATTTCTCTTGGTTCTAATCCCTAATCGAACACTTCCTAAGCATGAATTTAACATCAATTGAAGAATCCCAAAATTCCTACCAAAACCCCTAAAATTTCGGTATTGCCCAAGACTTAGGGTTCATGATTTTTCTTCAATTTCAATCCTAGAATTCATATCCAATCACAACTAATTTCACTAATCGAAGATCAAAACATCTAGTTCATCATCCCTATAATTTCGATCCACGAAGAACATAAAAAGAAGAGGAATCCAATTGGATACTAACATGGAGGAGATGAATACCTTGAGGATTAACAAAGGAAGTAATAGGTTTCGATGAATGGATGATGACTTGTGTGATTTCTTGCTCAAGATCTTCAAGCTTCTTCAATGGAGGAGAAAAGATGAAGATGGGAGAGAGGAAGGGGGTGGCTGCCGATTTGTTGAGGGAGGGAGGAGATGAGGATGATTTAATTGTGTATTAGATAAGTTATAATGTAACATGTGTAAAGTATGAATAGTATAGTATTAGGTGTCCAATTAATAACTATATAAAATCAAAATATCAACTAATGAGAGAGAGAGAGGTCGGTCACTAGAGGGAAGGGAGGGAAAACACGCACTTTTCCGGCGCGATACGACGTTACGGAAATCGAACGACGAAAATCGTAGCTCGGCACAAAATCGTCACGATCCGATTCTAAACTTCATCGGGAAAAAAAAATTAAAACTTTAATTCCGACAAAACCTCGGGACGACACAGTCCGAGTTTTGTCCGGAAAATCATAAAAACAAACTTTCTCGGGCGAGTTCGTATCGCGATTTCGTGAATGTAAAAATCAGACGGTTTTCCGTTCTGAGTTCACGAACTAAAAACTTTTCGTACGCGCTAACCCTAAATACAATAGTGGTCTAGCTGACTTCCGTAATTTAATTTCAGAAACGGATTCGACCGTTAGTGTGAGAATTCAAAATCGTAAACTTAGGCGTGCAAAGCCATTTATTTTATTAACTTTAAATTTTTGAGATCGTAAGGAATTTCCAGGGCATTACATCCTACCCCCCTTACGAAAAATTTCGTCCCGAAATTTGCATACCTTCTGCAAAAAGATGAGGATATCGCTCCTTTATCTTCTCCTCGAGTTCCCACGTGGCTTCTTCTTGCCCGTGGTGGTTCCATAGCACTTTAACGATTGGTATCGATTTGGTTCTTAATTCTTGAACTTTTCTATCCAAAATCGATATCGGCTTCTCTTCTTAACTTAGGTCAGATTCAAGAACTACGTCTTGCTGACTAATGACGTGCTTAGGATCATAAACATATTTTCTCAACTGAGAAACGTGAAAAACGTTGTGAACGCTTCCTAGACTTGGCGGTAAGGCCAATCTATAAGCGACGGGTCCTATTCTCTCCAGGATTTCATAAGGTCCTATAAACCTGGGTCTTAGTTTACCCTTAACTCCGAATCTAACGATTCCTCTGGTCGGTGATATCTTAAGGAAAACCTTATCTCCTATTTCAAACTCAAGATTGGTTCGACGATCGTCGGCATAAGACTTCTGTCGGCTCTGAGCTTCTTTCATTCTATCTCGTATCTGCCGAACTATCTCAATCATGTCATTAATCGCATCTGGGCCTAGGTTATTTCTCTCACCTACTTCGTCCCAATAAAGCGGTGATCTACATTTCTTTCCATACAAAGCCTCAAACGGCGTCATTCCTATCGTGGCCTGATAGCTGTTGTTGTAAGCGAATTCGACTAAGTGTAGAATTTCTTCCCAATTTGCGCCTCGGTCTAAAACCACTGTTCTTAACATGTCGACCAAAATCTGAATCGTTCTCTCTGACTGTCCATCTGTCTGTGGGTGAAACGTTGTACTGAAATTAAGCTCTGTCCCCAATTCTTTCTGCATTGTAATCCAAAATCTCGAGGTAAATTTGGCGTCTCTATCTGATATTATGACTTTCGGTACTCCATGCAGACGTACAATCTCTCTAACGTACAATTGAGCTAGTTTCTCTGATCCATAGGTAATCTTAATCGGTAAGAAGTGCGCTGACTTCGTAAGCCTATCTATTATCACCCAAATTGTTGTGTTTCCTCTTCTTGACTTAGGTAGGCCTGTGACAAAATCCATGGCTATGCCTTCCCATTTCCATTCTGGGACATCCAATGGTTGTAGCAATCCATATGGTCGTCGGTGTAAAGTCTTGACTTGCTGACATGCCAAACATCTTTCTACAAACGAGGCAACGTCTCGTTTCATTCCATTCCACCAAAAGTTTCTTCTCAAATCTTGGTACATTTTCGTACTTCCTGGATGTGCTGTGTAAGGCGTATCGTAAGCCTCACTCAAGATCTCGTTCTTCAAATCGTTGTCGTCATCAGGAATACAAATTCTGCGTTCAAAAAGTATCACATTGTCTGGTGCTTCGGAATATCCATCTGGTTTCTCTGTTCTTATCCTTAATCGCAACTTTTCCATTAAATCGTCTTTTCTCTGAGCACTGATGATTCTTTCTCTCAAATCTGGTGTAGCTTCTAATGCTGCGATCTGACTTGTTATCGTAGCAGGCGTGTCAAGCACTCTGATATCCATCTTCTTGAATTCTCGTACTAAAGTTCCTTCTTCTACAAAAAGGCATCCTAACTTCGTTGGAGCCTTGCGACTCAATGAGTCTGCTACCACATTAGCCTTTCCTGGATGATAGTTGATTCCGCAGTCGTAATCCTTGACTAGTTCCAGCCATCTTCTTTGTCTCATGTTCAGTTCTTTTTGCTCGAAAAAGTACTTCAGGCTCTTGTGATCGGTGAATATCTCAACCCTTACACCATAGAGATGGTGTCTCCAAATCTTTAATGCATGCACTACGGCTGCGAGTTCTAAATCGTGGGTTGGGTACTCAACTTCGTGAGGTCGAAGTTGTCATGAAGCATAAGCTATCACTCGTCCATCTTGCATTAAGACACAACCTAATCCATTTTTCGATGCGTCGGTGTAAACCACATACTCTTTGTTTGTGTCTAGAAGTTCTAGTACTGGCGCTGTGGTTAATTTTTCCTTAAGCGTTTGGAAACTCTTCTCGCACTCGTCCGTCCACTTAAATTTGGTATCTTTCCTGAGTAACTGTGTCATCGGGCGGGTGATCGTGGAGAATCCCTCAATAAATCTTCTGTAGTAACCGGCTAAACCCAAGAAACTTCTGATCTCATTCTGACTCGTTGGTGACTTCCAGTTGTGTACTGCTTCTACTTTTGCTGGGTCCACCTTGATTCCTTCTGCCGATACTATGTGCCCAAGGAACATAACTTCCTTCAGCCAAAATTCGCATTTACTGAATTTGGCGTAGAGTTTCTCAGTTGTTAGTGTTTCCAACACTATCCGTATATGTTCCTCGTGCTCCTTTTCATTCCTAGAGTAAACGAGGATGTCGTCGATGAATACTAAAACGAATTTGTCCAAGTAAGGGTGGAAGACTCTATTCATAAGATCCATGAATACAGCTAGAGCGTTGGTTAAACCAAATGGCATTACTAGAAATTCGTAATGGCCATATCGGGTTCTAAAAGCGGTCTTTGGTACGTCTTCAGGTTTGATCTTGAGCTGATGGTACCCTGACCTCAAATCTATCTTGGAGAAGACTCCTGCACCCTTGAGCTGATCGAACAGATCCTCGATCCTTGGCAAAGGATATTTGTTCTTGAGCGTGATCTTGTTCAGTTCTCGGTAATCTATACACATTCTCATTGATCCGTTCTTTTTCCTAACAAATAACACTGGTGCTCCCCAAGGTGAGACGCTTGGCCTGATAAAACCAAGGTCTAGCAATTCTTGTAACTGGATTTTGAGCTCTTCCAGTTCCTTCGGTGCCATCCTATATTGGGCTTTAGATTTAGGTGCGGCTCCTGGTTCTAAGTCGATTGTAAAGTCCACATGACGATCTGGTGGCAATCCTGGTAGCACTTCTGGAAAAACATCTTCGTATTCATTCACAACCTTTACGTCTTGGATGGTCTTCTCGGCTCCTGGCTCTCCGACTAGGTACACAAGATAGGCTGTGGTACCTTTCTTCTTCATGAGTTTCGTGGCTTGAAGGGCTGATATAATTGGTACGCCTCTACCCATTGAAATTCCGTGGAATTCGGTTGGTTCTTTTCCCGGCGGTTGAAAAGAGATTTTTCTTTCGTTGCAGAGAATTGTTGCGTAATTCTTTGACAACCAATCCATTCCTAGAATTATATCTACGTCCCACATTATCAAAACATTTAAGTTGTTCGCTATAACCTTATGAGTTCCGATTTCTAGTTCTAGGTTAGAGCAAACATGAGTAGAAGTAGTGATCTCTCCTGAAGGTGTAGCTACTCTCATAGGATGTTCAGCTCTTACAGGCTTGATGTCTAAGTTATCGGCACACGAGCCAGCAATGAAAGAATGCGATGCGCCAGTATCAAACAGTATCTTAATGGGGATGTTGTGGAGTTTTCCCATACCTGCAAGATTGCCTTTTCCTTTGTGCTGACCACCCTGTTTGATAGCGCATGCCCTCGCATTCTGTTGTTGATGTGCATGCTGCTGGAACTACTGTTGGTTCATTGGCGGCTGCTGCGGCTGTGCTTGAATGGCTCAGAGAGGTATGGCTTGGAGCAGCTTCGGGCAATCCTTTTTCATGTGCCCTTTCTGTCCACAGTTGAAACAGTTAGGGGTGCCTATCTGACAGACTCCAGGATGGGCTCGGTTGCACTTCGGGCAGACAGGAATGGTAACCCTCCCTGGGTTAATTGCTCCCTGATTGAAATTTCGCTGCTGCCCTTGCGGCTGGTTCTGTTGTCCGTTGCCCTTCCATGGCGAGTTCTGCTTATTCCCCTGAATAAACAACCTCGATTGGTTGTTTCCCTGCCACGGCCTCATGTTGCTATTGTTGTTGTTGTTGTTGTTGTTGTTCTGGCCAGGCTGTTGATATCCCTGCCGGTTACCCCTCTTCTGATTTCCCTGGTTGTTATAACCCTGATTGTAGCCTCCGCTACCTCCTCCGTTCCATTTTCTTTTACCCTGATAGTTGCTACTATTGTTGTTATAGTAGCCTCGGTTCTGATTCTGTGCTGGTGCTGACGCAGTTGGTACAATCTTCTTCTCATCAGGCACGACGGCCTCTATTTCCAAAGCTCTTCCCAAAATATCTGTGTAGCCTAGTCCCCCATGACTAGCTAAAGCGATTCCTAGCTCATGTCGTAAACCCCCTTGAAATTTCTTGGACAACTTCTCCTCAGTATCAACTAATGCCGGCGCATACCTTGACAGTTCACAAAACTTGGCATCATACTCAGTCACAGTTAGCTTTCCTTGCTTCAGGTTATAAAATTCGGCTTCCTTCTGTGCCCTATACGTCTTGGGTACGTACTTATCAAACAGTATTTCTTTAAACTCATCCCACGTGAAACGAGCCAGATGCTCTGCAGGTATCACCTTTTGTCTTGCTTCCCACCAGTAATATGCCGATCCCGTCAGCTGGAATGCGACACAAAGCATTCTCTCCTCATCAGTGCATCTGAGGAGCTTGAAAATCTTCTCCGTAGATCTCACCCATAGCTCAGCATCGCTAGGGCTGCCCGTTCCATTGAACATCGGGGGGTTCCTCTTGAGAAAGAGATCCTCAATATCTCTACGGGGCGGTGGTGGAGGTGGTGGTGATGGGGGTAGTGATGGGGATGGTGATGGTGGCGGGGTAGCATTCTGTTCATACTCTTGTTCTCTGTTGTTTCCCGGCTGACGTCTCCCACGTCCTCTAGGTCTTCCAGGTCCTCGACCTCTCCTATTGTTCACGTTTCTCGGCGGTATTTTCTATGGTCTAAGGAAAAGTTGAAATTCTCATTAGTCATTTCTGTTAATTACTCTTAGCACTTACTAGCTCGTTCTCAACTTAATCAAGTTCACAGAACGACATATCGAACATAATTTCGATATTAACTTCATAATCTTTTAACTTTCAAGTTAAACTCAATTCCTCGTTACACGAGTTCATTTGGCAATCTGATTTTAATTACTCGACATAGGAAAAAAAATTTTCTTGATTAAAAACCCTCTTATGGGTTATGTATGTATATATACATCAAAAAGAATATTAATTCTGCCTCCAACGAGGACTTATACAAAAAGGTTAGACTACTACTAGTCTAAACTAGGCTGACTGCCTACTATTTACCGGGTGCACTAATAGCTGCAACTCTGTATCTACTAAAGTACTAGAATGGAAACGATTCATAAAATTTCGTATCCGCTAGAGTACTACAAAAACTAACTAGTTACTGATCCGACTCTATACAGGACAAAAGAGCTACTACTACTACTAATATTTACCCGCGTCTACGACGCTCTGCTCAACTAAACTGCAGTCGAGTCCAAAAACTACCCCCTATGGTCTGCAAAAACCCTAACAGTCCTCCTCTGGGTCCTCCTCCGGATCCTCCTCTCGATCCTCCTTCGGGTCCTCCTCCGGGTCCTCCTCCTCGGACTCTGAACCAAAAACAAGCTAAAGTGCCTCGTCCACCCTCAGAGTAGAACCGTCGGCAAGTGTAAGCAGGGTGGGTGAGGGTGCCTCTGAAACCGTCTCCTCCAGGTCGGAAACCAAGTAGTCCTCGCTGACCTCTACCGCACGCTTCTTCAGGGGAAGAAGGTGCTCGGGAACTGAACCTGAACCTGAACCTGACTCGAAGTCCTCCCTAGAACGGACCCTGGACGGTCCTGCCTCCATCTGTTCTCTGACTACTCCCCACTTCGCACAGATCTTCTCGAGCGGCGTAAGTGGAGAAGGTAACTCTAACAAGGCGGCAAGCTCCGCGTCGATCTCTCAGTAGTCTGGCCCCTCCCTATACAGTTTCGTCTCTAACGGTCTCCTGACTCTAACACAAACGTCTGGCACAAAAGGTGAAGACAACCCTAACAGTGCGGCTGTCTCAGCGTCAACCTCCACGAATCCCGGCCCTGGGATCAACTCCTCGATCTGCTGACCAACTGGTGGTGACTCTGGTGTAACTACGGTCTCCTCATCCTCCTCTAACTGCTCGGACTCTACGTCCTCCTCCTCACTCGGTACACCGTCTGGTGGCAACTCCAACAGGGCAGAAAACTCTGGGTCTAAGTCAAGGTGCTCTGGCTCTGTCTCTGCTGGAAACTGACTGTAGGGAAGGTGCGGCTCTAATGGGATGGGAAGCATGAATCTGCTCTCAAAGAAGCGCCTGTGCACAAATAGGGCGAATCCGATGTAGTTGCCGGTCGGCTCAGTGTCGTCGCCGAAAATCCCTAAGAAGTACCACGCTGCACGGTGCGCCCAACCGCGCCACTCGTCCGGTAGGTGTACAATCAGGTCTAGAATCGCCTGACTCTCCGGGATCAAGTGTCGCACTGGGAAGTAAGCTGAAGAGAACTTGCTAACAATCTGCCCCACGTCATCCTCGCCGTAGTCTGCCTCAAACTCGTAATACTCGTCCTGAATCATGTCCAGTATGGTGCGATCGCACTCTACCAAAGGCTGGCTCTTCCGAGCCGTAACACGAGTCCTAACCATCCTACAAAAGTTTTAAGGAAACACGGATCAGTAACAGGTAGGAAAAATAACTTATCTCAATGAAAAACTTAAATTACAAAATGAATATTCCTTATTCAATTGTAACATCATCACTTAAGTCAACCACTTATCAAGACTTCTAGCAATTCAAGAAATTGCACTCAACAACATATATATATATATATATATATATATATAATTAAAGATTTTATTTTCATTCTTTATTTCACCAAATTTTTACTCATTTTAATTCTTTATTTCTTTCTCAACACATTTCTTAACGACTCTCATTTATTAGAACAAAGTACGTTTACTTCGTTCATGTTACTTATTCATAAGTAACATCCATTCTCAAAAAAAATTTGTCGTTTACGACTCTTAATATTCATACTAGTTGTAGTCGTCGCTCAAAGGCGAAATATTGAATAAATTCCAAAAGAAAATGGAATATAACTTAAAGAATAACTTTCTGGAAAACTAAGTTCCAGTTGTCGTCGCTAGAATCGGGCGATCGATGGAAAATTTAATCAAGCTTCGTGCTCGACTTCTAATAATTTATACGATTTTTCTTCGTAGAGTTTGATCAAGAAGAAGCCCTACTGAAACACGAAACGAATAGAAAACGGAATGACGTGACACGAATGACGTCATTTACGTTACTTACACGGAAGCAACGTTCACTTATTTTATTTAACTTTGATTCCCTTTATTCTGCCTTCGTCGTTTCGTTCATATCTTTCTTAACTCGAAGCCGAAAGCTTCTCAAACGTCTAATCGTTCCCTTCGTTTACTAACACAATTTACCGAATCATTTTTATTTTTTTCATTTTCACTTTCCTTGCAGGAAATTCTTATTTGGATTTTTAAACAAAGTTCGACTTTGCCGAATCTTCATTCATGTCACTTAACGCACGTGACATTCGTCAGTAGAAGTTCTCCTTGTGTTGGGAATTTCCTTTCAAAATCATTACAAAAATAACGTTTCTTAGAAACGTCAAAATTCTCGAAGAACCGGAAAGATCTTAGGTTTCGAGTCTACGTTCTCATTGAACCGGGAAAAATCCCTAAAATCAAACTATATTCTTGTATCTGCATAATTTTTCATAACAAGAAAATCATTGCGCAAATAATTTCACATAAGATAGTACTTGCACTATCACACAATCACATAAAGTATTAAATTTTACTTCCATAAAATTCTTAAACTCGGAACACAACTCATTCTCATTCTCAAATTCATTGCATACTTATTCATAAAATTTCTTATTTAAAAGAAATCGCATAATTGAAATTCTTTCCTTTTCCACGTTGAGTCGACGGAGCGGGAGGTTGAGTTGACATCTACATTCTCAATCTTAGTGTTACAGTCTAACTCTTATCTTCTACTTGACAGATCTATAGTACATACCATTATTCCATCTTATGACTCAAAAGAAGACTCGATGTAGAGTACGAATGAATACTCTATACTATTACTCGAAGGAAGACTTGTATATAAATACCATTCTGTGATATTACTAGAAGGAATGACTCGTATTAGAAAAAGATGATTCATCACCAGAGCAGAAAACAACTTACTGCTCCGATATCACTTGGTGGTATTACTGAAAGAATGACTCGGACTAGAAGACTGACTCGCATCCAGAGCAGAAAACGAACTTTTGCTCAGATACCACTTTGTGGTATTACTAAAAGAATAACTCATACTAGGGAAGTGACTCGAACTAGAAGATTGACTCATAGTCAGAGCAGGAAACAAACCTCTGCTCTGATACCACTCTGTCACAGCCCCAAATCCCGAGGGACGGCAGAAGCCGGGGTGCGACTGGGGTTGGATTAAAGAAGCGGGGAAGAAGGGGGCTAACTGACTAAACATACATAAAAGACACCATACAATCAATGAACAAGACTTGAATATAATAAAGAAAGAGTTAATCACGAGTGATTACTCGACAAAAGTACACAAGGTATCTAAGTTCATGATTACAGACTTATACTACAGTGTTTTGTTCAATATACATATCTCAAAAGATTCTAGAGTTTTGCAGCGGAAGAGTCATAACTAAAGCTTCCTAACGTCTCAACCCAACTTCAACCACTGCCGCTCACATCGCTTCAACCTGCACATTTAGAAAACAATGCAGGGTTAAGTACAAAGGTACTTAGTGGGCACGATGCCGAAATCATAATCATAAGTATAGATAAAAATGGCATTTCATAATTTGTAGCACATCGGGGTTTTATTGAAAAGGGCCCGTGTCTACTAAACATTTTCTGACTCTTTTTCTCAATTTAGCTTGCAAGCATTTTTCTGGTATGTTACGTTCAATCTTGACCAATTCTCATTCACCATGGCTGGTACCCCTCAACAGGATATCACATACACCACAGGTTACAAAGTGCACTAACTCTGGAAAGCACTTAGCAGCTAACTCAGAGCCGATCTTTAGTTAACCTAGTTAGATTAACTCTAAATCTGGAGAACACGAATGCTAACTCAGATAGATACAAGTGAACTCACATAAAACATAAAATAGTTCATGCCATAATTATCACTTTGAAAACACAATTATCAAAGCGATAAAGAAAGATTTGCCGAGCATTGCTCGTTTTATTTTATATATAAAAGCCCACCTTGTGATACAGAACTACTACGTACTAGCTTCCGATTTATGATCTTCCGTCCTTTCTTCACTGCTGGATTCCTCCTTCATCGTAAAATAATAACACTTAAAATCGGGTCGTAAAAGATAATCGATCAATGAAAATCGAAATAGGTTTTTGTCGTTTCATTTCTTTAGGCATTTGCACGCTTACTAGATTCATTTTACTTAAACGGGAACGAGACTCGAACAAATCCCATTTAGAACTCGAAAGGTCTCGTACTCGACTCTTAGGTCAGTAGAGAGGGTAGTCGATAGCTTAATACGACTTAAAAGATCAAAGGAACTAAGTTGGAAAAGAAATCAACTTAGGAAAATAAGTTTTAATTCTTTATAAGATTTATGCATCTTCACGCTTAACTAAACTTCTTTACTTGAACGGATAAGAGGTACCAACTAGTCTCGGTTAGCATTCAAGGCTCCTTTCTTGACACTGGGGTCAGTAGGAAGATAGTCGTTAGTTATTACGGCTTAAAACGATCGAAAGAAACTAAGTTGCGCACGAAACAACTTAGAAGAATGAAAATTGAAATTTCACTACGCATTACAGTAACTCTGGGGACTGCCCAAAACAGGGGATCTGGAAACAGGGGATGAGCCCTGTACCGTTTGAAAGTTTGGGATGTCTAGTTTATGCTCCAATTCACGGATCGCAAATCCGATAAACGAGCTAAAAGTTATCATAGTTTCAGGCAAGGGTCGCAAAACTGCCGCGCTAACCCTAGTTGCTCGATAGAATCGACGTATAACTTCTTAGGTTCGTTCTAAGTTCTCGTATTCGATTTCTTATGAAACTTGACCCTTAAGGCAGTCATCACGTACCCCCGTACGTGATGAACTCCTTCTCAAAACTCGTCCAATAGCACGACGTTCTAAACGTCGGCTTTCAACTAACATGCACTAAACCAACAAGTTATCAAATTCTCGTTCTAGTTCTCGACTATTACTATAACTCATATAATATTAGCTCGAAAGCTCATGACATCAACTACAAAGTTATTCCTAAGTCCATCATAAACAATATTATCAAGTTAGAATTCTCATTCGACTTCTCGGTTATTAATTACAACTAATTGTTCGTTTCTTACACAATTTTCAAAGTTGTCGGATTTCATTCAAATTTTACATCATTAAACAACATCTAACGAGAATCACTTTCATGCATATAATCACTTCACATCAACACTATATTTCAACTTACGACGAGTTCTTCGTCTCTTACATCCCACAAAATATTTTTAGAAAAATCTAAATAAATTCCTATTGACAATTAATACCAATTACAACCATATTCCCTCAACCAAACATCATCTAAAAAACCCCTAATTTCCTACTCATTTTCGGTATTCAATCATAGGTTAAGATGGTGATTTTCTTCTTCAATTAACACCATTTAACTCTTAATCTTAGTATTATAACATCAATTGATCAAATGAAAACCAATTACACATTAACATGCAAAATCCCTAATTTTAAACCCTACACCCTAAATCGATTTCAATCAAACAAAAGGGCTTTTGATTTCTCTTGGTTCTAATCCCTAATCGAACACTTCCTAAGCATGAATTTAACATCTATTGAAGAATCCCAAAATTCCTACCAAAACCCCTAAAATTTCTGTATTGCCCAAGACTTAGGGTTCATGATTTTTCTTCAATTTCAATCCTAGAATTCATATCCAATCACAACTAATTTCACTAATCAAAGATCAAAACATCTAGTTCATCATCCCTATAATTTCGATCCAAGAAGAAAATAAAAAGAAGAGGACTCCAATTGGATAGAAACATGAAGGAGATGAATACCTTGAGGATTAACAAAGGAAGTAATAGGTTTCGATGGTTGGATGATGACTTGTGTGATTTCTTGCTCAAGATCTTCAAGCTTCATCAATGAAGGAGAAAAGATGAAGATGGGAGAGAGGAAGTGGGTGGCTGCCGATTTGATGAGGGAGGGAGGAGATGAGGATGATTTAATTGTGTATTAGATAAGTTATAATGTAACATGTGTAAAGTATGAATAGTATAGTATTAGGTGTCCAATTAATAACTATATAAAATCAAAATATCAACTAATGAGAGAGAGAGAGAGAGAGAGGTCACTTGAGGGAAGGGAGGGAAAACACGCGCTTTTCCGGCACGATACGACGTTATGGAAATCGAACGACGAAAATCGTAGCTCGGCACAAAATCGTCACGATCCAGTTCGACCAAAAATTCTAACATACTAAACTTCATCGGGACAAAAAAATTATTAACTTAGAATTCAAAATCGTAAACTTAGGCATGCAAAGCCATTTATTTTATTAACTTTAAATTTTTGAGATCGTAAAGAATTTCCGGGGCATTACATCCTACCCCCCTTACGAAAAATTTCGTCCCAAAATTTGCGTACCTTCTGCAAAAAGATGAGGATATCGCTCCTTCATCTTCTCCTCGAGTTCCCACGTGGCTTCTTCTTGCCAGTGGTGGTTCCATAGCACTTTAACGATTGGTATTGATTTGGTTCTTAATTCTTGAACTTTTCTATCCAAAATCGATATCGGCTTCTCTTCATAACTTAGGTCAGATTCAAGAACTACGTCTTGCTGACTAATGACGTGCTTAGGATCATAAACATATTTTCTCAACTGAGAAACGTGAAAAACATTGTGAACGCTTCCTAGACTTGACGGTAAGGCCAATCTATAAGCGACGGGTCCTATTCTCTCGAGGATTTCATAAGGTCCTATAAACCTGGGTCTTAGTTTACCCTTAACTCCGAATCTAACGATTCCTCTGGTCGGTGATATCTTAAGGAAAACCTTATCTCCTATTTCAAACTCAAGATTGGTTCGATGATCGTCGACATAAGACTTCTGTCAGCTCTGGGCTTCTTTCATTCTATCCCGTATCTGCCGAACTATCTCAATCATCTCATTAATCGCATTTGGGCCTAGGTTCTTTCTCTCACCTACTTCGTCCCAATAAAGCGGTGATCTACATTTCCTTCCATACAAAGCCTCAAACGGTGTCATTTCTATCGTGGCCTGATAGCTGTTGTTGTAAGCGAATTCGACTAACTGTAGAATTTCTTCCCAATTCGCGCCTCGGTCTAAAACCACTGTTCTTAACATGTCGACCAAAATCTGAATCTTTCTCTCTGACTGTCTATCTGTCTGTGGGTGAAACGCTGTACTGAAATTAAGCTCTGTCCCCAATTCTTTCTGCATTGTAATCCAAAATCTCGAGGTAAATTTGGCGTCTCTATCTGATATTATGACTTTCGGTACTCCATGTAGACGTACAATCTCTCTAACGTACAATTGAGCTAGTTTCTCTGATCCATAGGTAATCTTAATCGGTAAGAAGTGCGCTGACTTCGTAAGCCTATCTATTATGACCCAAATTGTTGTGTTTCCTCTTCTTAACTTAGGTAGGCCTGTGACAAAATCCATGGCTATGCCTTCCCATTTCTATTCTGGGACATCCAATGGTTGTAGGAATTCATATGGTCGTCGGTGTAAAGCCTTAACTTGCTGACATGCCAAACATCTTTCTACAAACGAGGCAACATCTCGTTTCATTCCATTTCACCTAAAGTTTCTTCTCAAATCTTGGTACATTTTCGTACTTCCTGGATGTGCTGTGTAAGGCGTATCGTGAGCCTCACTCAAGATCTCGTTCTTCAAATCGCTGTCATCGTCAGGAATACAATTCTGCCTTCAAAAAGTATCGCATTGTCTGGTGCTTCGGAATATCTATCTGGTTTCTCTGTTCTTATCCTTAATCGCAACTTTTCCATTAACTCGTCTTTTCTCTGAGCACTGATGATTCTTTCTCTCAAATCTAGTGTAGTTTCTAATGCTGCGATCTGACTTGTTATCGTAGCAGGCGTGTCAAGCACTCTGATATCCATCTTCTCGAATTCTCGTACTAAAGTTCCTTCTTCTACAAAAAGGCATCCTAACTTCGTTGGAGCCTTGCGACTCAATGCGTTTGCTACCACATTAGCCTTTCCTGGATGATAGTTGATTCCGCAGTCGTAATCCTTGACTAATCCCAGCCATCTTCTTTGTCTCATGTTCAGTTCTTTTTGCTCGAAAAAGTACTTCAGGCTCTTGTGATCGGTGAATATCTCAACCCTTACACCATAGAGATGGTGTCTCCAAATCTTTAACGCATGCACTACGAATGTTGGAATTTATGTACTTCAGGCACTTGTGATCGGTAACTTTTTACAGCATTCTTTGTTATTTGGAATTTATGAATGTTGGGCTTTTCCGAATCTACAAATTATTTTATGACTAATGATGAAATTTCAAGTGAAATCCGATGTCTACAATTTAAGTTGTAAGCCTTATTAGTCGAGAAGACGAATATGAATAGTAAATTTTCCGATTTTCTTCGTTTCTTGGAATTTTTATTCGAAACTTAGGTTTTTCGGATCTATAAATTAATTTGTGAGTATTGGTGAGAAGTATAGTGGATTTGGATGCCGGGATAGTGCCGAAGATGAGTTTTTAAGTCGAGAGATATAGATATTTTAAACAGAGATGTTCTATACCGTAAAATATTTATTTCCGGTAATTGTTACCCGATAAAAACCTACATTAAATACATCTAAATATAATTAGAACTCTCTCTCTCTTTCTCTCTTGCCCATGTCGGTACACACATTTCATACAACACACACAATTTCAATCCGACTCTCAATTATACTCTCCAAACCTTACTCTCCCTAATTTCCCTACTCTCACTCCATGAACTGAATAACACTCTCTCTTATCTCCTCCACTCGTCACACCACACGGCACTCTCTCTATTCTCAATATATGTATCCTCTCTCAAGTTCCCTACTCTCATTCCCACTCTCAAGCAAACACATGCATACTACACTCATTTCACCTATCTCTCTCTCCATCGGCTCTCTCTCTCACTCTATCATCTCTCTCTTTCCTCCCAACACAATTCTCCTCCTTCCATCTCTTCCAAACTGCTGAGAGAACTGAAGCAGCCCTTAGCCATCATTTTTCATCGATCAAAGCTTAAGGAAGGAGCTAGAGTTGCATAGAATGGAGAGAAGTTGTTAATCGATAAAGAATAGTAGTAAGAATTCCATCCTTTCTTTCTTATATGATCGAATTTAAGCATGAGAAGTAGATAGATATGCTCTTGAATATCCATGCTTGAAACCTTGATCAAGCATGTTTTTCATGCACTAGGAAACAAGAAAAAGAAATCCAAGCTATGCATGTATATATATATATATATTGCCGTGAGACAGTAATTAGTAGTAGGGGTTCATGTCTTTGATTTTTATCATGATAATATGATTAGACACATGTTTTAAAGATGATAGCATGATGAAATAAAGAAGAAAATTTATAAAGGAAAAATCCTTATAAAAACCGAAAATTAAGAAAAAAAATTAGGGTTTGCATGCTTTAGTTGATCTTATGATCTTAATGATATAGATGATGTTACTTGAGCATGACTTGATGATTTAATAGAATAAATAGGCATGTTAATGAAGAAATTCACTTGAGAAAGATAATGAATATTGAAATTGAAAAATTGAAGTATAACTTGTATGTTTAAATTGAGGATGTCCATAATTCAAGTATATTGGAAAATGAATATAAGAATAATTTGAAGCTAAGAAATTATTTGTGAGATATATGCCTAGTGCCGAAAATGAAGGCTTAAAAATTTAGGTTATAAATCCTTATGATATAACTGTTATATTGATGGATTAAAAATGAAATTAAAGATATGCTAAGAGTAAATATATCATCAATCAAAAGAAATAAACTCCTATGTTTAATAAGTGAAAAATTCGAACCTTAAGAAGAAAAAAATTGGAAATTTTTATTCCTATAGCTAGATGAATTAATTGAGAATATAAAAATGAAATTAGAATTAAAGTAAACCTAAGTTATTAATGAATTGAAGAAATAATCTCCTATGCATAAAATGATGAAGAATTCGAACCATAATAAGCACAAGAAATTGTGTTTTTAAAATTCTTAAGTCCAAATGGATGAATTAAGCCAAGAATAATGAAATTCAAATTAAATAGAACAAGAAAAGAAATTAAAATCAAGAAGTAGTTGAATAAAGAGAAAACCCCCAAAATTAATCAAACCTTATAAGTCTAAGGAAATAAAATTCTAAGTGTTCTTGAAGTTAATAAGATGAATTAATCGTAAAATAATGAAATTAGGATTTATTGGAATATAATCCAATTGAAAGAAATAAAAATCTATGAAGAAAATCCTAAAATAATCGATAGAAATTAGGGTTAATAATGATTTTCATTTCTATGGCTAAAAGATGAAATTGATGAAGGAATTATGTAATTAAAATTTTTATAAGCATAATAAGATTTGAATTAATAAAATTGAGCAAGAAATTATGTATTTATAGAGAAATTCGAAGAACTCAATAATAAGAATTAGGAACCTTTGTTTTTAAGACGAATTGAATAAATTGATGTTATAAGAGTTCAATTGGAGTAATTTTAAGTATACTAGCAATTGAAAATATTGAAAAATACTAAGTATAAAGAAAATGACTTAGTTCAGAAAATTAAAAGGGAGAAGTGCAAATATAGCCACCCCTGAAAAGAAAGGTGCTAATATAGCCACTTTTTTAAAAATGATCAAATATGGCCATGCATACACGACTAGCATACACGACCAGCATACACGACCTAAACTGGTCATGTATGCTGACCATACATACACGACTAGCATATATGACCATAGCAATATACACAATAATGCACACACGACTAGCATACACGACTATATCAGCATACACGACCTGAATACACGACTAACATACACGACCATATCAGCATACATGACCAGCATACACGACCAATATACATGGTCGTGTATGCTGGTCGTGTATGCAAGTCGTGTATGCGTGGCCATATTTGATCGTTTTTAAAAACGTGGCTATATTAGCACTTTTTCTTTTCAAGAGTGGTTATATTTGACTAATTCTCAAATTAAAATGGAAAATTGATAAATTTTGGCTAAGTAAAAGATGTAAATGATGTTATCAACATAAAATTTCGATCAAAACAAGTATGATAGCCACTTGAATCACTTAATTTGGAATTCGTACGACGAAGTTATTAAAAAGTCAACAAAATGTAACAAAAGGTTGACTAACGAGAAATTAAGTGAAATGAAACAAATTAAAGAATTAATATTGTTTAAATAATTAATGGAAGTATGTTAGAAGTTGAGTCAGAGTCATGTAGAAGTCCGAGTAAAGAGACAAGTATTCGTTGTTTCCCAAACTCGTCCTCATTAAATATTATTTTTGAAAGATACGAGTGAAGAAGAGAGGTAGAAGCAGCGAAATAAAAGAGATAGATTGAATTACGCCACTTCCACGTGGGCTTTCTAAACTAAAACTAAACGATGAATGCGCAATTTATTTTATATATGTGGTTGTATTTAAAGTTGATTGACTTGCCTGAGTTTTATGTTTTGGTATGTAATCCTCTACTTAATATTATGTGATGAGAATGAGTCTTGTGGACGCACGGGATGAGGTTCTGCAAGATGGGACAATGCATGCATTAGATTAGGTGACCGTGAGTATTGTTACAACTTAGCCGGTCGATAAGTTACTCTGAGCCTTACTTTGGTTGGGCCGGTTATGTAAAGGCTGTGAGCTCTGCTTTAATTGGACCGGTCACGGTGGTCGAGAAGGAGGCCTACTTACCACAAGAACACAAGATGCGTAGATGGATTCATACCGTATAACTTGTATGTTTTTAAGCTGCCACAAGTTATAAACTCTTTTAAACGATTATTATCTAATACTTGTTATGCAGCAGAAGAGGCAAGTACAATCATATAGCTCTAAGAGCAAGTTTTTAAAATGTTTTGGCATGTGTCCACAAGTACGTTGTACTCACGCCCTGCATGTTATTTCTAAAACGTGCAGGTTAGCTTGGATAAGAAGGTTGCGGTGTGCTTGGGCGGCTCGTTGTTAATATAAATCCATTTTGGAAGTTAAGCTTGAGGTTATGTGTCTTCATACATATAGCATTGGGATTTGACGTCGTTTGTTTAAATTTCGCTGCAACACCGTTATTCTGATATGTTTGATTGCATGCTCGAATTCTTGACAATGAGCCTGTGCGCTCGAACAAACCTTAAATCCTTTTTGAATTCCATTTTCAAATGTTGATAAAATCTTCTAACGAATCCTCGTATTTCCTTAACCACCATTTGATTATTAAAACTAAAAGATGGCCCATTTCTGAATGCAATATTTGTTAATCACCAAACCTAATTCCCTTGTTGGATTCGATAGTTAACTTTGTTTGGATATTCATTCATTTGAGAATAATTGATTAAAAACCCACCTTATTACAATTATGAATCCATTGTTGAATCAAAATCTTATTCACCGAGCATGTTTCTTGAGTTAAAGTTTAGTTGTTCCACCTCATTGCTCCTTGCATTCTAGTCGTTTCAATACCCTAGAAGTCGGGCTGTCACACAATACCTGAGCATTCTTCATTCCATCATGTGTTTTACTGACACCCATTTTTTCACCAACAAGTGGTTTAGGACTTGCAAGACTGATATTCTCCGTATCATTTAAATTCAATCACAAACATCAATTTTTGCTTATTGTTATTTACTCAAAATAAAATAACAAAATTAATCTTAAACCTCATCTGTTATCCTGCTGAAAAAATTCAATGGCGTTTCTTCCACTCTATTTTCCTTCGACTTGCTTATCTGTTTTTTCCTTTGTAAGTGCAAATCAAGAATAATTTTATAATATCACAATAAAACTTTATTTTTTCTATCTTAGAAACTTACAGTCTCTCTCTGTTGGCTCATCCGTTCTTCGTCCTCTGCCTCTAACGCCAAATTTGGACCATCCTTCATTCCAGTTACACCTTCTACAATTTTCTCAACTATGCCATTTGTTCCTGGTACAACCGTCTCCTACAAAGAACAAAACAAGAATTTGTAACCACTTATTTTTTATATTTTTAAAATATAGCTTGTCACTTTCACCGCTTACCTCTACCATGCTTTTAGAACCCAACTTCTTCAAAACAATCCCCACCGTTTTATCGGCAAACTTATTAACCACATCATCACTCATCAAGATTGATGTGATTAATTTTTTTGCCTCCTACACACTGATGCAATTCTCAGAATCCATTGCCGCTTCTTTACGTGGTTTTTTCACAACCAAAGCTCTGTCATCCATTTCAGGATCTTCATTGTTAGAAGATCCTATTGCCGGAACAATCACAACGTATTTTGGAAAATGCATCTTAAAAGGCTCCCCTTCGGCTTCTAATATTTCCCAAAAAATGGACTCCAGTTCATCATCAGATGGTTTCATAGTCTCCTCAATCTTGTGGTAAAGACAAAAGCAGTCAACAAAGAAAATCAGTTTTCAAAAACTTGTCAAACAAATACTAACTTTTAATTTAACAAAATATTTACGCCCTCTATCATTTCTATCAAATCTCCCAGGGCAGATGAATAATCATATCTCAACATCCTTGGAATACAACTGTCGTTCCTCAATCCAGTTTCCTTCCCAACCTCATGAAATGCACACATGATCCATCCCTTGTTGCTAAACAACAAAAACAAGAAACAAAAAAAAAAGAAAAAAGAATACAAGTCACTAACAATATCGTAATAAAGCAACAAAACAAAACCAAACAAGATAAAATTGCACTAAAAAATAGACCAAGAATGCAGTGATGAAGCCATTAAGATGATATGCTCTACTCTTCCCTTCCCCTCTCTTATCTGTCTTGATGGAATCGAGATTGTGTATAAGGTGTTGGTACGAAAAACTACCCCAAGGGAAATTCTGCCAAACATCTTCATTCTCAACTAAAACCCAAATCCAGTCAACTATCGTGTTTGTTTTTTTGTACTCCGAGCAAAACGCTATACACGAACAACATCTTTGCTGCTTTCATGCATTCCTCCCCAGTCTTGAATTTCGAAGCCTTGAAGTCATCATACAATCTCCCGAAGGTTGTTTTATTTGCCACGTACCAATTTGCATACATTGACTAATGGCTGATGAACAATTTCTTCTTGTGAGGGTTGAATTCTGAGCCTCCAAATTGAAGACCAGTCACAAGTGCAAATTTCACACTATGAAACTTCACTACCTTGCCCTTCACAAAAAAAGATAACTCGCGAGAAGTTTATGGTTGTTTTTTTTTTCCCTTCACAATTTGATAAGTCATGAGCTCATGGACTATGCTCATCGACTTCCCCATTTTGCCCGGACAATCATAAAACTTACCAAAGCATGAATTCTCAAATTTAGTGAACAGCGATGCACCGTTATTGTTTAAAGTGGTTCGAATGCTACCTAGTATCTTCTCCTTGCAATGGTGGTTTACCTTGTAGCTAACTCCCTAAAGAATTGGCCACTTAAACCTCCACCCCTCCTATAAAAATTATAAAAATAAAAATAAAATTACTGAAACCATATTAATTCAATAATTTTATCATTGCTACGTAAACAAATAATGTTACTTCACAAATACTGATTTCATTCAACTTCACAAATTGACAATCTACCATATAATACCTACTTTTGTATAGTTATGTAATACCCCGGAAAATCTCGACTAACTTAAAAATTCAAAGTTAATAATAAAAATGGCTTTGAACGCCTAAGTTTACGATTTTGAATTCTAAAACCAACGGTGAAATCTATTTCCGAAAATAAATTACGGAAGTCAGTTAGATGACTACTGTATTTAGGGTTATCGCGTACGATAAATTTTTAGTTCTAAAACTCAGAACGGAAAACCGTCTGATTTTTACATTCACGAAATCGCGATACGAACTCGCCCGAGAAAGTTCATTTTTACGATTTTCTGGACGAAACTCGGACTGTGACGTCCCGAGTTTTTGTCGGAAATTAGTTTTTAAATATTACTTGCCGAATAAGTTAAATATATCAAAATTATTAGTCGATTCGGATTTTGAAGATAATGTGCCGAGATACGTTTTTCGTTTTTTCGATTTCCGTAACGTCGTATCGCGCCGGAAAAACGCGTATTTTCTCTTTTTCTCCCCTCTTAGCCGACCTCCATCTCTCTCATGGTTAGATATTTGATTTTTATATGGTTTCCACTTTATGACTCACATTAGTTTAGTAATTAATTGTAACACCTCATGCCTATAATACTTTACATTTAAGTCTAATTAGTAAATATCTAATACTTGTTAGTCATCTTCTACCCTCCCAAGCCCCCAAAACCGCCACACACACATACAACATCTCTCTTTCATTTTTCTTCACCCTCCATTGAAGACTTGGAGCTCTCATCAAGGATTTCTTCATCTACTTGATTAATCATCCATCCAATCTTACTTCTACCTTCATTAATCATCAAGGTAATCACTTGATTCACACTCCTATCCAATTAGAATTTAATTCTTTTATTTTTTATGTTGGATCGATTTTAGGAGATGATGTGGGAGGATGATTCATTGTTTAATTCATGACATAAGGTGGTTAGAAATTAGTTTCTACGGTTAAATTGAAGGAAGAAATTTAAGAACCCTTTTCTCTAAGGGAACCGAAAATTAGGGGATTGTTGTAAGAGTTTGTAATTCGATAATTGTTTGGATAATTAGACTTAGGAGGTGTTTAATTGTGGATTAGTGCAAAGAATGTCACAGCCCCAAATCCCGAGGGAGGGCAAAAGCCAGGGTGCGACTGGGATTGGATTAAAGAAGCGGGGAAGAAGGGGCTGACTAACTAACATACATAAAAGACAACATACATTCAATGAACAAGACTTTACTAATATAAATTACTCAACAAAAGTACTCAAAAGTATCTAAGTTTGAGTTTACAGACTTATGCTATAGTGGATTCATCAAAATGTACATATTCTCACAAAGTCTAGAGTTTTCCAGCGGAAGTAAGTCATAAACTAAAGCAATCCTACTTCTCAACTCAACTTCAACCACCGCCGCTCTAGTCGCTTCAACCGGCACATTTAGAAAACACATGCAGGGCTAAGTACAAAATACTTAGTGGGCACGATGCCGAAATCATAACATAAGTAAAGATAAATATGGCATTTCATAATTTGTAGCACATCGGGGGTTTTATTTTAAAATTAACCCGTGTCTACTAAACATTTTCTGACTTGTTTTCACAATTTACTCGGCCGTGCATTTTCTGGTATGTTAACTCTAAATCTGGAAAAACACGAATGTTAACTCAGATAGGTACAGGAGAACTCACATAAAACATAAAACAGTTCATGCCATAATTATCACTTTGAAAACACAGATATCAAAGCGATAAAGAAAGGTTTTCCGAGCATTGCTCGTTTTATTTTATATATGAAAGCCCACCTCGTTGATACAGAACTAAGTACGTGCTTCCGTTCTCCTGATCTTCCGTCCTTTCCTTACTGCTGGCTTCCTCCTTCATCGTAAAATAATAACACTTAAAAATTCGGTCGTAAAAGATAATCGATCATAGAAAATCGAATTAGGTTTTAGTCGTTTTCATTTCTTTAGGCATTTGCACGCTTACTAGTTTCATTTTAGTTAAACGGGAAACGAGACTTGAACAAATCTCGTTTAGAACTTGAAAGGTCTCATACTCGACTCTTAGGTCAGTAGAGAGGATAGTCGTCAAGTTATTATGGCTTAAACGATCGAAAGAAACTAAGTTGCGAAGAAAATAACTTAAGAAAAAGAAAAAGAATCCTGAAAAAATCACTGTGCATTACAGTAACTCTGGGGACTGCCCAGAATAGAGGAATTGGAAACAGGGGATGAGACCTGTACCATTTCAAAGCTTAGGAAATCTAGTTTATGCTCCAATTTACGGATCTCAAATCCGATAAACGAGCTAAAAGATATTACAGTTTCCGTCAAGGGTCGCAAAACTGCCGCGGCTAACCCTAATTGCTCGATAAAAACGACGTATGACTTCTTAAGTTCGTTCTAAGTTCTCGTACTCGATTTCTCATGAAACAGGACCCTCAAGGCAGTCAACACGTACTCCCGTACGTGAAGGACTCCTTTTTAAAACTCGATCATTAGCACAACGTTCTAAACTTCGTCGTTTCAACTAACAATTACTAAACCAAAATCAAGTTAACATTTCTCGTTCTAGTTCTTGACTATAACTACAACTCACATTATAAAAGCTCGAAAGCTCAAGTCGTCAACTACAAAGTTATGCCTTAGTCCATCATGAACATTATTATCAAGTTAGAATTCTTATTCGACTTCTCGGTAATTAATTACGACCACTTGTTCGTCTCTTACGAGATTTCAAAAGTTATTGGATTTCGTTCATTTTCTACGTCATCAAACAACATCTAACATAGATCATTTTCATGCATACCATCACTTCATATCATTACTAAATCTCAACTTAGATCGAGTTCTTCGTCTCTTACGACTCACAATATATTTTTAGAAAATTTCAAATAAATTCATAACAACATCTAATATCATTAACAACATTATTTCATCAACAAAACCTCAACTAATTCAACTACATGCAAACCCCTAAATTTCTCATAATTTTCGGTATTTACACATAATTAAAGAGGGTGATTTTCTTCATCAACATCATCATTAAACTCTTAATCATACTCCT
Organism: Schizonepeta tenuifolia; assembly: GCA_029490685.1. NCBI lineage: Eukaryota > Viridiplantae > Streptophyta > Magnoliopsida > Lamiales > Lamiaceae > Schizonepeta > Schizonepeta tenuifolia. Next base: position 89,064,506 of record CM055955.1, on the reverse strand, counting down.
ATATCATCCATTAAACAATTGAAGTCCAATAACACATTAAATTGAAAAACCCCAAATCAAAACCCTAAACCCTAGAACTCGGTTTCATCTCGGTTTCATCCATACTTGGGGGTTTTGATTTCTTTTTATTTTAATCCTCAATCGAACACCTCCTAAGCATGATTATAACATCAATTGCAGAATTCAAACATCCTAATTGAAAGCCCTAAAAATCGGTAATCACTTGGATTTTAGGGTTCTTGATTTCTTTCAATTTTAATCCTAGATATCAAGTCTAAACACATCTAATTACACTAATCGAAGATCAAACATCTAATTCATCCACCCATAATTTTCGATCCAAATGAAAAATAAAAAGAAATAGATTTGGATTGGATAGATCAAGAGAGGAGATAAATACCTTGAGCTTTAGTGAAGGGAGTTAGAAGATCCGATGGATGAATGAAGACTCGTGTGGAATTTTTGCTCTAAGAACTTGATGTCTTCAACAATGGTGAAAAAATGAAAATGGGAGAGGGGGAGAGAGAGGCTGCCGATTTTGGGGAGGAAGGGAGTGAGAGAGATGACTAATTTGTATAACATAATGTTATTAGGATTAATAGGTGTAAAGTTGTATAAATTAAAAGGACATTAGTCATAGGTTAAATACTATATAAAAAGATGAAATATATATGCTTGTGTGTGAGTGATGTCGGCTAGAGAGGGAAAAGGAAGGAAATTACGCGCTTTTCTGGCGCGATACGACGTTACGGAAATCGAACGACGAAAAATGTAGCTCGGCACAAAATCGTCACAATCCGATTCGTCCAAAAATTCTAACGTATTAAACTTAATCGGAAAATAATATTTGAAATTTTAATTCCGACAAAAACTCGGGACGACACAGTCCGAGTTTCGTCCGAAAAATCATAAAAATGAACTTTCTCGGGCGAGTTCGTATCGCGATTTCGTGAATGTAAAAATCAAACAATTTTCCGTTCTGAGTTCCAGAACTAAAAATTTTTCATACGCGATAACCCTAAATACAGTAGTCGTCTAGCTGACTTCCGTGATTTATTTTCGGAAATGGATTTGACCGTTAGTCTTAGAATTCAAAATTGTAAACTTAGGCGTGCAAAGCCAATATTATTATTAACTTTAAATTTTCAAGATCGTTCGGAAATTCTGGGGTATTACATCCTACCCCCCTTACGAAAAATTTCGTCCCGAAATTTGCATACCTTCTGCAAAAAGATGAGAATAGCTCTCCTTCATCTTCTCCTCGAGCTCCCACGTGGCTTCTTCTTACCCGTGGTGGTTCCATAGCACTTTAACGATTGGTATCGATTTGGTTCTTAATTCTTGGACTTTCTATCCAATATCGATATCGGCTTCTCTTCGTAGCTTAGGTCAGATTCAAGAACTACGTCTTGCTGACTAATGACGTGCTTAGGATCATAGACATATTTTCTCAATTGAGAAACATGAAAAACGTTGTGAACGCTTCCTAGACTTGGCGGTAAGGCCAATCTATAAGCGACGGGTCCTATTCTCTCGAGGATTTCATAAGGTCCTATGAACCTGGGTCTTAGTTTACCCTTAACTCCGAATCTAAGGATGCCTCTAGTCGGTGATATCTTAAGAAAAACTTTATCTCCTATTTCAAACTCAAGATTGGTTCGATGATCGTCGACATAAGACTTTTGTCGGCTCTGGGCTTCTTTCATTCTATCTCGTCTCTGCCGAATTATCTCAATCATCTCATTTACTGCATCCGGGCCTAGGTTCTTTCTCTCACCTACTTCATCCCAATAAAGTGGCGATCTACATTTCCTTCCATACAAAGCCTCATACGGCGCCATTCCTATTGTGGCCTGATAGCTGTTGTTGTAAGCGAATTCGACTAACTGTAGAATTTCTTCCCAATTCGCGTCTTCTAAAACCACTGTCCTTAACATATCAACTAAAATCTGAATCGTCCTCTCTGACTGTCCATCTGTCTGTAGGTGAAATGCTGTACTGAAATTAAGCTCTGTTCCCAATTCTTTCTGCATCGTAATCAAAAATCTCGAGGTAAACTTGGCATCTCTATCTGATACTATGACCTTCGGTACTCCATACAGACGTACAATCTCTCTGACGTACAACTGAGCTAGCTTCTCTGATCCGTAGGTAGTCTTAATCGGTAAGAAGTATGCTGTCTTTGTAAGCCTATCGATAATTACCCAAATTGTTGTGTTTCCTCTTCTTGACTTAGGCAAGCCTGTGACAAAGTCCATGGCTATGCCTTCCCATTTCCATTCTGGGACATCCAATGGTTGTAGCAATCCATACGGTCGTCTGTGTAAAGCCTTAACTTGTTGACATGCCAAACATCTTTCTACAAACGAGGCAATATCTCGTTTCATTCCATTCCACCAAAAGTTCTTTCTCAAATCTTGATACATTTTCGTACTTCCTGGGTGTGCTGTATAAGGCGTGTCGTGAGCCTCACTCAAGATCTCGTTCTTCAGTTCACTGTCGTCATCAGGAATACAAATCCTGCCTTCATAAAGGATCGCATTGTCTGGTGCTTCAGAATATCCGTCTGGTTTCTCTGTTCTTATCCTTCATCGCAACTTTTCCATTGACTCGTCCTTTCTCTGAGCACTGATGATTCTTTCTCTCAAATCTGGTGTAGCTTCTAATGCTGCTATCTGACTTGTTATCGTAGCTGGCGTGTCGAGCACTCTGATATCCATCTTCTCGAATTCTCGTACTAAAGTTTCTTCCTCTACAAAAAGGCATCCTAACTTCGTTGGAGCCTTGCGACTCAATGCGTCTGCTACCACATTAGCCTTTCCTGGATGATAGTTGATTTCGCAGTCGTAATCCTTGACTAATTCGAGCCATCTCCTTTGTCTCATATTCAGTTCTTTTTGCTCGAAAAAGTACTTCAGGCTCTTGTGATCGGTGAATATCTCAACCCTTACACCATAGAGATGGTATCTCTAAATCTTTAACGCATGCACCACGACTGCGAGTTCTAAGTCGTGGGTTGGATACCCAACTTCGTGAGGTCGAAGTTGTCGTGAAGCATAAGCTATCACTCGTCCGTCTTGCATTAAGACACAACCTAATCCATTTTTCGATGCGTCGGTGTAAACCACATATTCCTTGTTTGTGTCTGGAAGTGCTAGTACTGGCGCTGTGGTTAACTTTTCCTTAAGCGTTTGGAAACTCTTCTCGTACTCGCCCGTCCATTTAAATTTTGTATCCTTCCGAAGTAATTGCGTCATCGGGCGGGCGATCGTGGAGAATTCCTCAATAAACCTTCTGTAGTAACCGGCTAAACCTAAGAAACTTCGGATCTCATTCTGACTTGTTGGTGACTTCCAGTTGTGCACTGCTTCTACCTTGGCTGGATCCACTTTGATTCCTTCTGTCGATACTATGTGTCCAAGGAACATTACTTCCTTCAGCCAAAATTCGCATTTACTGAATTTGGCGTAGAGTTTCTCAGCTCTTAGTGTTTCCAACACTATCTGTAAATGATCCTCGTGCTCCTTTTCATTCTTAAAGTAAACGAGGATGTCGTCGATGAATACTAAAACGAATTTGTCCAAGTAAGGGTGGAAAACTCTATTCATAAGATCCATAAATACAGCTGGAGCGTTGGTTAAACCAAATGGCATTACTAGGAATTCGTAATGGCCATATCGGGTTCTAAAGGCGGTCTTCGGCACGTCTTCAGGTTTGATCTTTAGCTGATGGTACCATGACCTTAAATCTATTTTGGAGAAGACTCCTGCACCCTTGAGATGATCAAACAGATCCTCGATCCTTGGCAAAGGATATTTGTTCTTGAGTGTGATCTTGTTCAGTTCTCGGTAATCTATGCACATTCTCATCGATCCGTCCTTTTTCCTAACAAAAAGCACTGGTGCTCCCCAAGGTGAGATGCTTGGCCTGATAAAACCAAGGTCTAGCAATTCTTGTAACTGGATTTTGAGCTCTTCTAGTTCTTTCGGTGCCATCCTATATGGGGCTTTAGATTTAGGTGCAGCTCCTGGTTCTAAGTCGATCATGAAGTCCACATGACGATCTGGTGGCAATCCTGGTAACACTTCTGGAAAGACTTCTTCGTATTCATTCACAACTTTTACGTCTTGGATGGTCTTCTCGGCTCCTGGCTCTCCGACTAGGTACACAAGATAAGTTGTGGTACCTTTCTTCTTCATGAGTTTCGTGGCTTAAAGGGCTGATATAATTGGTACGCCTCTACCCATGGAAAATCTGTAGAATTCGGTTGGTTCTTTACCCGGGGGTTGAAAAGAGATTTTTCTCTCATTGCAGAGAATTGTGGCATAATTCTCCGACAACCAATCCATTCCTAGGATTATATCTACGTCCCACATTATCATAACGTTTAAGTTGTTCGCCTTAGCCTTAAGAGTTCCGATTTCTAGTTCTAGGTTAGAGCAAACATGCGTGGAAGTAGTGATCTCTCCTGAAGGTGTGGCTACTCTCATAGATTGTGCAGCTCTTATAGGCCTAATGTCTAATTTATCGGCACACAAGCCAGCAATGAAAGAATGCGATGCGCCAGTATCAAACAGTATCTTAATGGGATGTTGTGAAGTTTTCCCATACCTGCGAGATTGCCTTTTCCTTTGTGCTGGCCACCCTGTTTGATAGCGCATGCCCTCGCATTCTGTTGCTGCTGTGCATGCTGCTGAAACTGTTGTTGGTTCTTTGGCGGCTGCTGCGGCTGTGCTTGTATGGCTCGGAGAGGTACTGCTTGGAGCGGCTTCGGGCAATCCCTTTTCATGTGCCCCTTCTGTCCACAATTGAAACAGTTGGGGGTGCCTAACTGACAGACTCCGGGATGGGCTCTGTTGCACTTCAGGCAGACAGGAATGGTAACCCTCCCTGGGTTAATTGCTCCCTGGTTGAAGTTTCGTTGTTGCCTTTGTGGCTGGTTCTGTTGACCGTTGCCTTTCCATGGTGCGTTCTGCTTATTCCCCTGAATAAACAACCCCGATTGGTTGTTTCCCTGCCACGGCCTCTTGTTGCTGTTGTTATTGTTGTTCGGTCCAGGCTGCTGATAGCCCTGCTGAAAACCCCTCTTCTGATTACCCTGGTTGTTAAAGTTCTGATTGTAGCCTCCGCTACCTCCTCCGTCCCATTTCCTCTTTCCCTGATAGTTGCTACTATTGTTGTTATAGTAGCCTCGGTTCTGGTTCTGTGCTGGTGCAGTTGGTACAATCTTCTTTTCATCAGGCACGACGGCCTCCATTTCCAATGCTCTTCCCAAAATATCAGTATAGCCTAGTCCCCCATGACTAGCTAACGCGATTCCCAGTTCATGTCGCAGTCTTCTTTGGAATTTCTTGGATAACTTCTCCTCGGTATCCACCAAAGTAGGCACATACCTAGACAGTTCGCAAAACTTGGCGTCATACTCAGTCATGGTCAGCTTTCCTTGCTTCAAGTTGTAAAACTCGGCTTCCTTCTGTGCTCTATACGTCTTGGGTACGTACTTATCAAACAATATTTCCTTGAATTCATCCCACGTGAAACAAGCCAGATGCTCTGCGGGTATTACCTTCTGCCTTGCTTCCCACCAGTAATCTGCCGATCCAGTCAGTTGAAATGCGACACATAGCATTCTCTCCTCATCAGTGCATCTGAGGAGTTTGAATATCTTCTCGGTAGATCTCACCCATAGCTCAGCATCGCTAGGGCTGCCCGTTCCATTAAACATCGGGGGGTTCCTTTTGAGGAAGAGATCCTCAATATCCCTACGGGGTGGTGGTGGAGGTGGTGGTGATGGGGGTGGTGATAGGGATGGTGATGGGGATGGTGATGGTGGTGGGGTAGCATTCTGCTCATACTCTTGTTCTCTGTCATTCTCCGGCTGACGTCTTCCACGTCCTCGAGGCCTCCCAGGTCCTCAACCTCTCCTATTGTTAATGTTTCTCGGCGGCATTTTCTTTGATCTAAGAGAAAATTGAAATTCTCATTAGTTCTTTTCTGATAATTACTCTTAGTACTTATTTGCTTGTTTTCAACTTAATCAAGTTCCCGGAATGACATATCGAACATAATTCCGATATTAACTTCGTAATATTTTAACTTTCAAGTTAAACTCAATTCTCGTTACACGAGTTCATTCGATATTCTGATTAATTATACGATTCATAGGAAAATTTTTTCTCGTGATTAAAAACCCTCTTCATGGGTCATGTATATATATATACATCAAAAATAATATTAATTTTGCCTCCAACGAGGACTTATACACAAAAGGTTAGACTACTACTAGTCTAAACTAGGCTGACTGCCTACTATTTACCGGGTGCACTAACAAGCTGCAACTCCGCATCTACTAAAGTACTAGAACGGAAACGATTCATAAAATTTCGTATCCGTTAGAGTACTACCAAAAACTAGTTACTGATCCGACTCTGTACAGGACAAAAGAGCTACTACTACTACTATCATGCGTCTACGACGCTCTACACAACGGACTACAATCGCGTCGGAACTGCCATATACGGCCTAAAAACCCTAGGAGTCCTCCTCGGGGTTTTCCTCCGGATCTTCGTCCGGGTCCTCCTCCGGATCCTCGTCCGGGTCCTCCTCAGGATCCTCATCCGGGTCCTCCTCCTCAGACTTTGAACCAAAGACGAGCTGAAGTGCCTCGTCCTCCCTCAGAGTAGAGCTATCAGCAAGTGTAAGTAGAGTGGGCGACTGTGCCTCTGAAACTGTCTCCTCAAAGTCGGAAACCAAGTAGTCCTCGTTGATCTCTACTGCACGCTTCTTCAGGGGAAGAAGGTGCTCGGGAACTGAACCTGAACCTGAACCTGACTCGAACTCCTCCCTAGAACGGACCTGGACGGTCCTGCCTCCATCTGCTCTCTGACTACTCCCCACTTCGCACAGATCTCCTCAAGCGGTGTAAGTGATGATGGTAACTCTAACAAGGCGGCAAGCTCCGCGTCGATCTCTCAGTGCTCAGACTCCTCTCTAAACAGTCTCGTCTCTAAGGGTCCTCTGACTCTAATACAGACGTCAGGTAAGAACGGTGAAGCTAGTCCTAACAGCGCGACTTTCTCGACGTCGATCTCCATGAATCCCGGCCCTGGGATCAACTCCTCGATCTGTGTCCCAACTGGCGGTAGCTCCGGTGTAATAGCGGGCTCTGCGTCCTCCTCTAGCTGCTCGGACTCTGCATCCTCCTCTAACTGCTCTGACTCCGCGTCAGACTCCTCACTCGGTACACCGTCTGGTGGCAACTCCAACAAAGCGGAAAACTCTGGGTCTAAGTCGAGGTGCTCTGGCTCGGTCTCGGCTGGAAACTAACTGTAGGAGAGGTGTGGCTCTAAAGGAACTGGAAGCATGTGTCTGCTTTCAAAGAAGTGCCTGTGTACAAACAGAGCGAATCCGGTGTAGTTGCCGATCGGCTCAGTGTCGTCGCCGAAGATCCCTAGGAAGTACCACGCCGTGCGGTGCGCCCATCCGCGCCACTCATCCAGTAGGTGTACAATCAGGTCTAATATTGCCTGACTCTCCTGGATCAAGTGTCGTACTAGAAAGTAAGCTGAAGAAAAGTTGCTAACTATCTGTCCCACATCTTTCTCGCCGTAATCAGCCTCAAACTCGTAATATTCGTCTTGGATCATGTCTAGTATGGTGCGCTCGCACTCGACCAAAGGCTAGCTCTTCCGAGCAGTAACATGAGTCCTAGCCATCCTACAAAAGTTGTAAGGAAACACGGATCAGTAACAGGTAGGGAAAATAACTTATCTCAATGAAAAACTTAAATTACAAAATGAACATTCCTTATTCAATTGTAACATCATCACTTAAGAAAACCACTTATCAAGACTTCTAGCAATTCAAGAAATTGCACACAACAATATATATATATATAATTAAAAATTTCAAGATTTTATTTCCATTCTTATCTTACTATGTTCTTTCTTACTTACCTTAATTCTTTATTACTTTCTCAACGACATTTCTTAACGATTCTTACTTATTAAAACAAAGTACGTTTACTTTGTTCATGTTACTTATTCAAAAGTAACATCCATTCACAAAAGAATTTGTCGTTAACGACTCTTGATACTCGTAAGAGTTGTAGTCGTCACTCAAAGACGAAATATGGAATAAATTCCAAAAGAAAATAGAATATAACTTAGAGAATAACTTTTCTGGAAACTAAGTTCCGGTTGTCGTCGCTAGAATCGGGCGATCGATGGAAAAATTAATCAAGCTTCGTGCTCGACTTCTAATAATTTATACAATTTTCTTCGTAAAGTTCGTTCAGGGCGAACTCTACTGAAACACGGAACGAAAAAGAAAACGGATTGACGTGACACGAATGACGTCATTACGTTACTTACACGTAAGTAGCGTTCACTTATTTTATTAGGCTTTGATTCCCTTTATTCTGTCTTTATCGTCTCGTTCATATCTTTCTTAATTTGAAGCCGAAAGCTTCTCAAACGTCTTATCGTTTACTCCAATTACTAACACGATTTGCCGTACCATTTTTATTTCATTTTCCTCGCAGGAAATTCTTGTTTGAATTTTTTTAAAACAAAGTTCGGCTTTGCCGAATCTTCATTCATGTCACTTAACGCACGTGACATCTATCAGTACAAGTTCTCCTCGTGACGGGGATCTCCTTTCGAAATCATTTCAAAATAACGTTTCTTAAAACGTCTAAATTCTCGAAGAACTGGAAAGATCTTAGGTTTCGAGTCTACGTTTTCATTGAACCGGGAAAAATTCCTAAAATCCGACTATATTCTTGTGTCCAAAAATTTTTCAAAAGAAAGAAATTATCGCGCAAATAATTTCACATAAGATAGTACTCGTACTATCACATAATCACATAAAGTATACAAAGTATAAAAAAAAATTATACTTCCATAAAATTCTTATTTTGGAACACCACTCATTCTCATTCTCAATCTCATTGAATACTTGCTCATAAAATTTCTTATTTAAAAGAAATTACATAATAAAAATTCTTTTCTTTCGTTGAGTCGACGTAGCGGGAGGTTGAGTTGACATCTACATTCCCAATCTTAGTGTTATAGTCTAACTCTTATCTTCTACTTTGACGGAAGACTCTGATCTAGAGTATATACAAATACTCTGTTCTATGACTCGAAAGAAGACTCGGTATAGAGTACGAATGAATACTCTATATTATCACTCGAAGGAAGACTTGTATATAAATACCACTTTGTGATATTACTAGAAGGAATGACTCATACTAAGAAAGAATGACTCATAACCAGAGCAGGAAACAAACTACTGCTCCGATACCACTTTGTGGTATTACTGAAAGAATGACTCAGACTAGAAGATTGACTCACAACCAGAGCAGAAAACGAACCTCTGCTCAGATACCACTTTGTGGTATCACTAAAAGGAAGGACTCATACTAGAAAGTTGACTCATAATCAGAGCAGGAAACAAGCCTTGCTTTGATACCACTCTGTCACAGCCCCAAATTCCGAGGGACGGCAGAAGTCGGGGTGCGACTGAGATTGGATTAAAGAAGCAGGGAAGAAGGGGGCTGACTAACTAACATACATAAAAGACAACATACATTCAATGAACAAGACTTTACTAATATAAAGGAAGAGTTAATCATGGAGGATTACTCGACAAAAGTACTCAAAAGTATCTAAGTTCGAGTTTACAGACTTATGCTACAGTGGATTCATCAAAATGTACATATTCTCACAAAGTCTAGAGTTTTGCAGCGGAAGTAAGTCATAAACTAAAGCAATCCTACTTCTCAACTCAACTTCAACCACCGCCGCTCTCGTCGCTTCAACCTGCACATTTAGAAAACACATGCAGGGCTAAGTACAAAAGTACTTAGTGGGCACGATGCCGAAATCATAACATAAATAAAGATAAATATGGCATTTCATAATTTGTAGCACATCGGGGGTTTTATTTTAAAATTAACCCGTGTCTACTAAACATTTTCTGACTTGTTTTCACAATTTACTCGGCCGTGCATTTTCTGGTATGTTACGTTCAATCTTGACCAAATTCTCATTCACCGTGGCTGGTACCCCTCAACAGGGTATCACATACACCACAGGTTACAAAGTGCACTAACTCTGGAAAGCACTTAGCAGCTAACTCAGAGCCGATCGTTAGATAACCTATTTAGATTAACTCTAAATCTGGAAAAACACGAATGTTAACTCAGATAGGTACAAGATAACTCACATAAAACATAAAACAGTTCATGCCATAATTATCGCTTTGAAAACACAGATATCAAAGCGATAAAGAAAGGTTTTCCGAGCATTGCTCGTTTTATTTTATATATGAAAGCCCACCTCGTTGATACAGAACTACTAAGTACGTGCTTCCGTTCTCCTGATCTTCTGTCCTTTCCTTACTTCTGGCTTCCTCCTTCATCGTAAAATAATAACACTTAAAATCGGTCATAAAAGATAATCGATCATAGAAAATCGAATTAGGTTTTAGTCGTTTTCATTTCTTTAGGCATTTGCACGCTTACTAGTTTCATTTTAGTTAAACGGGAAACGAGACTTGAAAAAATCTCGTTTAGAACTCAAAAGGTCTCATACTCGACTCTTAGGTCAGTAGAGAAGATAGTTGTCAAGTTATTATGGCTTAAACGATCGAAAGAAACGAAGTTGCGAAGAAAACAACTTAAGAAAACGAATCCTGAAAAAATCACCGCGCATTACAGTAACTCTGGGGACTGCCCAGAACAGAGGAATTGGAAACAGGGGATGAGACCTGTACCATTTCAAAGCTTAGGAAATCTAGTTTATGCTCCAATTTACGGATCTCAAATCCGATAAACGAGCTAAAAGATATTACAGTTTCCGTCAAGGGTCGCAAAACTGCCGCGGCTAACCCTAATTGCTCGATAAAAACGACGTATGACTTCTTAAGTTCGTTCTAAGTTCTCGTACTCGATTTCTCATGAAACTGGACCCTCAAGGCAGTCAACACGTACTCCCGTACATGAAGGACTCCTTTTTAAAACTCGATCATTAGCACGACGTTCTAAACTTCGTCGTTTCAACTAACAATTACTAAACCAAAATCAAGTTAACATTTCTCGTTCTAGTTCTCGACAATAACTACAGCTCACATTATAAAAGCTCGAAAGCTCAAGTCGTCAACTACAAAGTTATGCCTTAGTCCATCATGAACATTATTATCAAGTTAGAGTTCTTATTCGACTTTTCGGTTATTAATTACGACCACTTGTTCGTCTCTTACAAGATTTCAAAAGTTATCGGATTTCGTTCATTTTCTACGTCATCAAACAACATCTAACATAGATCATTTTCATGCTTATCATCACTTCATATCATTACTAAATCTCAACTTAGTTCGAGTTCTTCGTCTCTTACGACTCACAATATATTTTTAGAAAATTCCAAATAAATTCATAACAACATCTAATATCATTAACAACATTATTTCATCAACAAAACCTCAACTAATTCAACTACATGCAAACCCCTAAATTTCTCATAATTTTCGGTATTTACACATAATTAAAGAGGGTGATTTTCTTCATCAACATCATCATTAAACTCTTAATCATACTGCTATATCATCCATTAAACAATTGAAGTCCAATTACACATTAAATTGAAAAACCCCAAATCAAAACCCTAAACCCTAGAACTCGGTTTCATCCATACTTTGGGGTTTTGATTTCTTTTTGTTTTAATCCTCAATCGAACACCTCCTAAGCATGATTATAACATCAATTGAAGAATTCAAACATCCTAATTGAAAGCCCTAAAAATCGGTAATCACTTAGGTTTTAGGGTTCTTGATTTTTTTCAATTTTAATCCTAGATATCAAGTCTAAACACATCTAATTACACTAATCGAAGATCAAACTTCTAATTCATCCACCCATAATTTTCGATTCAAATGAAAAATAAAAAGAAATAGATTTGGATTGGATAGATCAAGAGAGGAGATAAATACCTTGAGCTTTAGTGAAGGGAGTTAGAAGATTCGATGGATGAATGAAGACTCGTGTGGAATTTTTGCTCTAAGAACTTGATGTCTTCAACAATGGGGAAAAATGAAAATGGGAGAGAGGGAGAGAGAGGCTGCCGATTTTGGGGAGGAAGGGAGTGAGAGAGATGACTAATTTGTATAACATAATGTTATTAGGATTAATAGGTGTAAAGTTGTATAAATTAAAAGGACATTAGTCATAGGTTAAATACTATATAAAAAGATGAAATATCTATGCTTGTGTGTGAGTGATGTCGGCTAGAGAGGGAAAAGGAAGGAAATTACGCGCTTTTCTGGAGCAATACGACGTTACGGAAATCGAACGACGAAAAACGTAGCTCGGCACAAAATCGTCACAATCCGATTCGTCCAAAAATTCTAACGTATTAAACTTAATCGGAAAATAATATTTAAAATTTTAATTCCGACAAAAACTCGGGACGACATCCGAGTTTCGTCCGGAAAATCATAAAAACAAACTTTCTCGGGCGAGTTCGTATTGCGATTTCGTGAATGTAAAAATCAAACGGTTTTTCGTTCTGAGTTCCAGAACTAAAAATTTTTCATACGCGATAACCCTAAATATAGTAGTCGTCTAGCTGACTTCCGTGATTTATTTTTGGAAACGGATTTGACCGTTAGTCTTAGAATTCAAAATCGTAAACGTAGGCGTGCAAACCATTATTATTATTAACTTTAAATTTTCAAGATCGTTCGGAAATTCTGGGGTATTACAAAGAAGAAATGAATTCCCTAATGAATTAATGAAAACCGAGTTCTTGGGGTTAGGGTTTGAAAGAGATCTAAATTAATGATGTAGTATTGTTAATCTTTGGATAACTCATGTTGTAGTAGTGTTAGTATTGGATTAATGGAGTTAATTGTTGAAGAAAATCACCCTTTTAAATTATTTAGTATTACCGATTTTAGGGGGGATAATTAGGGGTTAATTGTAGTTTGATTTAATTAATGTAATAAGGATGGATTAATGTTCCTTATGGTAGTAGATGATGATATGATTTTAATTGGAATTTTCTAAAATGATAATGAATTTGTAAGAGACAAATAATTGGAAATAAATAGAGTTTGGTTAATGGATTGAGTAAATGATATACGTAGTAATGATTCTCGATAGATGAGGAATGATTATGTAAAATATGAGAGAATTCCGATGACTTTGGAAAATCTATAAGAGACGAATGAGTGAACGTAATTAATGATAGAAAAGTCGAGTAGGAATGATAATTGGATATTAATGATCATTAATGTTGAGGGAACGAAATTGTAGTTGACGTCGTGTTAATACGAGCTATAAATTATTGAGTTTATGTTATAATCGAGAAGTTAGGACGAGAAATGATAACTTGTTTGGTTTAGTAATTGTTTAGTTGAAACGACGAGGTTGTGATCGTCGTAGTTATAGATGAGAAATGGAAAGGAGTTTTTCACGTACGAGAGTACGTGTTGACTGCCTTGATGTATTAATTTCGTGAAAATGTAGGTTTGAGAACATAGAGCGAACCTAGGAAGTCATACGTCGATTCTATCGAACAATTAGGGTTAACCTCGGCAGTTTTGCAACCCTTTCCAAAAACTGCAATATCTCTTAGCTCGTTGATCGGATTTGAGATCCGTAAATTGGAGAGTAAACTAGACATCCCAGGCTTTCTAACGGTATAGGGCACTTCCCCTGTTTCCAAATATTCTGTTCTGGGCAGTCCCCAGAACTACTGTAATGTGCAGTGAATTTTCAGAACTTAGCTTACTAAGTTGTGTTCTTCTCAACTTAGTTTCTTTCGATCTTATAAGTTGCTCTAAGTATCGACAACCCTTATCTACTGATCTTAGTGTCAAGTAAGAGTTCTAAATAAGAAATGTTCGATTCTCGTTCCCGTTTAATTAAAGGAATCTAGAATAGCGTGCAAAGGCCTAAAGTTCAAAACTTAACGGATTAATTCAATTTCAGTTTCGAATTCCGTTTTCTTTATCGACTCGATGACTTATCGAAGTTATGATTATTTTCGATGAAGGACGAAGTCGACAGTCGGGATAAGGCAAAGGATCAAACGACGGGAATTCGTTTAATAGTTCTGTAACGTATAAGGTGGGCTTTCCTACTTATAACAAACAAAATGTGGGTTTTACCACACATCGAAAGTGACATTTATAGCTTTGATAACTGTGTTTTATCAAACGTGATTATCAGGCATAAACTGTTTTATGTTTTATGTGAGTTCTCTTGATCCCTTCTGAGTTGGCTGAATAGCTTTCCAGATTTATTAGTTAGCTGACTAGTTAACTTACGATCGGCATTGAGTTAGCTATATGCTTTCCAAAGTATGTGCACTTTGTAGCCTGTGGTGTATGTGGTATCCTATTGAGGGGTAACCTGCCACGGTGAATGAGAATTGGACAAGATTTGAACGTAACATTTGTCAGAAAATGCTTGGCCAAGCTACATTGTGAAAATAATAAAATGTTTAGTAGACACGGGTTCTTTTTCAAACAAAACCCCGATGTACTACAGGGACTGAATGCCTGATTTATCAATACTTATATTATGATTTCGGCAATGTGCCCACTAAGTACTTTCGTACTTAGCCCTACATATATTTCTAAATGTGCAGGTTGAAGCGACGGAAGCGATGGACGGTTAAGTTAGGATTGAGTTAAGTTGAAGAATAGGAAGACTTATGTACTTAGTCTCACTTTTCCGCTGCCAAACTCTCGACACTCTAAACTCTTTTGATGTTATGTAAATAAACCATTGTAGTATAAGTTTTGTAACTTATAACTTAGATGTTTCTGTGTATCTTGTTCGAGTGATCCTTTGAGATCAACTCCTTCTTTTGTTATAAAGTCTTGTTCATAGAAAGTATGTAGTCCTTTATGTATGCTTATTTCAGTCAGTCCCCTTCTTCCCCGCTTCTTTAATCCAATCCCAGTCGCACTCCGGCTTCTGCCGTTTCTCGGGATTTGGGGCTGTGACAAGTTACTAAACGAAGACATCCTTCTTTGGGTAGTAAACAAAATATTTAAAAAAAATTTAGTAGTCACAAAAAATTTTTTGGTGAAATTCAACATGATAACTCTACATTTTTTGAGCAGTCACAAAAAAATATTTAAAATTTTATCAATTCACAAAAACAATATTAAATTCACTATCAAATTTGTTACAACACAACTAATTTCAGTAGCTTCAAAAAAACTCCTAAATATTTTGTTCAGTAACTAAAAACACTTTTTACTTTTGGAGCAATGCATTGCCTAAAAAATAAAAACCATTTCTTGAGCACTAAAAAAAATTTGTTAAGTCACAAAACCAAGTAATAGTTGGTAAGATTATTTTTTTTTTAGGAATAACCAATAAATTTGTGTAGTCACTAAGCAAATTAATAGTCCCTCAATAATTTGTTTAATAACAAAATAAACAATTAAGCAGTGAAAAAAAGTTTATCAGTCACAAAATAAACAATTAAACCAAGTAATAGTTGCTAAATTTTTTTCAGTAATAAATATTTCTACACTATCATTTTCTTACCACTCCCAATAGTCATTTTCAAAGCAGTCACCATCTTCACACAGAATTATTCTAAAAAGGACTTTGTCCACCAACTGTAAATCACACAAACAATGATTTCTTGCACACACGTTTTAACAACTTTTACAAAAAATTAAGATTAAAAATAGATCTAAATAAATAACGAGATTTCCACATGTCATGGTGGACTACATTTGTGGGGCTTCAAAAAAGTAAACGAAAACTATAAAAAAACTGACTGAAAGAAGAAAAAAAATTCATAGATCTCACAGAACTTCATTCTCTTAAAAATCTAAATCGAAGGCTACATCACTCACCGGTAGATATGCCTCATTTTTTGTTTCATTCGTCGTCAAAAAGGTACCTAGGGTTTGATTACCATCATCGCCGGAATCTGTGCTATCGCCGGACATTTTCTGCTGCTCTGAAAGCAAAAAAAAAACTCCAAATCAGTAAGATGTAATGACATTCTAGGGTTTTTATCTAAAGAACAAAACTTGAATGTAAACAAAGGAATCAAAAATCCGACTCCAAAAAAGATGAAAAGAAACTGTAGTTTACATGATTGAATTGACGGTCTCGGACAAACACAGGCTTCACTTTCAACAATCGACGAAGAAAACGAAGGCGAAAGGGAAAAAAATAGAGAGAGAAAGAAAAGTTGCAGAAAGATTTTGAATTTGGAAGTAAAAAGAAAACGCGTGAATATTTTGTTACTCCAAGGTGATTTAGTTAATTCTAGAGTAAGGGTAAAATTATCAACAAGTGCTATATTTTTAAAGTTTTATAAGGAGACTAAATTTTAAAAAAAACTATCAAAAAAGTGCTACTCTTAAAATCCTCTCTATTGTTTTTGTAACAACTAAGTTTAATTGGTTGATTGAAAGGCATTAATGCAATATTATGATTTACTAACTTTTATAATGTTAGAGATTAGAGATTTTACATATTTAAAAAAGAAAAATATTCAAAATTCCACATCAGCATAACAATTGTTGTGGGCTTAAGAATCCATTCTCCTATTATAAAGAAGATGATGCGGTTATACATGCGATGGTTAAGTATAATGAACAAACCATGGTATGTTTGTATTATTTATTTTCATTTATAATTAATTTTTTACCTCTTTTTATGTCTTGTCACGTATCGCCAGATTACAAGGGTGAAGCATATGCCCGGCTAGGAAGCTTCAAATTCCTCCTTATTGGTGAAATTGAAATTGAAGTGGTATTGTTTTCTCTTCATGATTTGATTCTTCCATGAGTTCAATGTTTTCTTTCTCTAGGGATCAACTATAGCAATGAAGAAGAGATTATAGAAAAACTTTTCATCCTTTTCGGCCATTTATTTCAACTTCAGAAATGAAACAACCATAGTAGCCGAAGGTAATTTTTAGGGCTAAAGAGAAATCAAGGCTATGACTGAGTAATATGGAGTATATTCTTGGATAAATTAAAATTTTTAATTGGAGATAGAGGGATAAAATTGTAAAATTAATATTATTTTAGTTATTATTTTTAATTAGGGGCTATAGAGAATAAAATGGGAGGTTACATTTAAAAATAACCTTAGGGTGCAGAGTCAGCCCATTTATTTTCATAACGAATCTTTCCATTAAAGATCAACTTTGTGTGTGACAGCAATAATTAGATCTTATATTCATTAACCTTAAAAAATCAATACCATTTTACTGGCCCAGTTGCATCTTGATCTTTATATTTGAAAGACTTCACTACCCACGTTAATAAAATATAAAGATAGAAATGAGATTATAATGTATAACTAATCTTAAATAAGTTTATCTTTTTTAAAAACATTACAAGAAATTGTAAATACCGCGTGCGGCGGGGTCGAACTCGTAAGCTTTGATCCGGGCATCTAAAATAAATTTATCAAATCTAATTATTTTAGTGGTTGAAGAAAGTGCAATAGGTCTCACATTGTGAGACCGAGTCGATCTGGTCCGGATCCGGATCGGACCCGGGTTGACCTGATTAAATTCATTGACTTTTTTTTTAATTTTTTTTAATTTTTTTTTAATTTTTAGTTTTTAATTTTTAATTTTTTACGGTCAGCTCATATGTACCACGTTGTACATTTATATGTACTACAGTGTATCATGAGAAGCACCACTAAGTGTATTGAGATGGTGGTTTTTAATTTTTATATATTTTTTTCCCCTATGTTTTTAAGATGCACCACTACGTATAATGAGATACACAACCATGTGTACTGAGATGCACAATGACAAACATGGTTTTTTACTCTATTTTAGAGTGGTATTTGAGTCATATTTATAATGAAAATCATGTTTGTAATGAGCTTAATTGATAGATTTTGACTTCATTAAAGAATACGAAACTTGGTTGTCGTTTTGATGAATTTGTACGAAAAGAATGTTAAAAATTGGAGGAATGAATATTTGAGGATTGAAGGGTGGTGAAAAGAGGTCCGACAGTGAAAACGGTGCAAGAAACGGAGTATGCATGTAGAAGAACGACTTGATGTTAGCACTAGTCATGCCGGCGCTCAATGAGCACCCGTCGGAGATGTTTGTGCGGCTGCACAGCTGGCCACACATCACCAAGAAAAATTCCTATGTTTCTGAAGCAATGTGCCGGCTAATGTGCGCCCATACTTCTCCACTTTATGCCTGCACATCCAAGGTGGCTAAATCCGAAACTTTCCTATTTTATTTCCTTTTCTTATTTTTGGTATCTTATTCTTATTAGGAATCAACTATTGTATTTTCCTCTATAAATACTTGTCCTCTAAGACTACTTGGAACACCTCACTCTTATTATTTTCTTAGTTTTAATTTAGTTTAGCTTTGTCTTGGAGCTTTTGAAGACTTGTTCAAGAGTTCAAGAGTTTAGCTTTGTCAGCTAGAAAACTTACCATAAATGGATCGACAACAGCAATGTGCAAAAAGCAAAGGTCGCAGTTACCATTTTAGAAAAGTTTCCAGAAAAGCAGGTGAGTGCCATACTTTTGGCAGAAGTCAAACGGCTATTTCCAACGGCTAGTTTGATCTCCATCTATTCTCCACACCAAAGTTCAATACAGACACAAGAGTGAACAAAAGATGTTCTAAGAGAGAAAAATCAAGAGTGAAGCAGTAACAACTTATCACCTCTTTCTCTCCAAGCAAGAAGACCTCCGGTGAAGTCCAGGCGAAGTAGAGTGTACACACGTCCTCTTGTTCTTCCATCTAGTCTCTCAGAAATCCCCCTTTCTTGATTGAGTCTAGAAATAGGTTCTTGCTTGTATTGTGTCTGACCAGATTCTCTCGCAAGAGATCGAGTCTGGAGACTTATGTTGAAGCCTCCACTTTCCTCGGTGTTAAAGGCTTCCTTGTTGGATATCCCCCTCCCCCCAAATCCAAACCCTTAGATCTGACTTTGAACGCAAAATCAGAGTCATCATGTCTCTTGGAATCCGTAATCCAATACCAGGTCCTTTGGAACCCGGAATCCAAGAACAGGTCCCTTAGAACATGGAATATAAGACTAGGTTGTACACTTGCCCGTAAAAGTGTTGTAAGGTCTTGTTCGAATTCGGAATCGAATTGGTTAGCTTTGCTTGGAACCCGTAATCCAAGTAGGGCATTTGGTAAGCACGCTTAAGCTTATCTAGTGGATTACTTCCCCAGAAAGGAAGTCGTGGACGTAGGAGGTCAATCTTTGAACCACGTTAAAATACTGTGTACTTACATTCTTCATTTTACATTCAGTATTTTAAACTTAGTTTACCTAACCAACTGACCCAGCATTTTGCATACAAATTGCAATTATCAAAGTGCAATAATTCGGGAACTTGACCTTCCACTTTTCACAAAAGTTTCAGTTTTTGTAACGAGCGCCACCATCTTCTGCAACGCAAAACTAATTTAAAACCTCAGTTAGCGCATACAGTTGAACTTCAGGCATAGGAGCTAGCTGCGCTGTCAACTGTGTGATCAGCTCCAACTGAGCAACTCAGTTGTAGAGTAGCTCGACCTAACTTTCCTAGTTGGCAGTTGTCGAGCCAACTGACCTGAGCAGTATAACTCAGTGAAAAGATGTTAGCAAAACAAAATTGCTGCTGGTGTATTCCCCCTCCCCCCCCCCCATACACCAGATACTCCGACTACGGTTGTCTTACTTATTGATTATGAATTTCTTTTCTTTTGATTTTGTGTTTGATTTAATCATGAGTAGCTAAGTCTTTTATATACTAGTGTTAGAGAGTAGATGGATAATTAGATTTATCAATTGACCAATTTATGTCCCTCTTTTCTTTTCTATATTCTTGATTTGTCTTGCATGCTAGTTGATTGATCACCAATTTAGCATAATTAGTTGTGTTAATTCGAGATTCGAGAGAAGAGGATTAACATGTAAACTGGAATATAGGACACACACTGTGAAATCACCGAGAGGGAAAGGCTTTGTGTGAGGGCTTTAATCTTAGGATCTTTTTGGAGTTACATGCTGACGATGTTTATCGAGGACCAAAACCATAGTGAGTTTCCACGGTTTAGGCACTACGAGAGTAAGTTTAAACTAACTTTGTGATTGTCTTAAGAAGAGTTGAGTCCCTTGTTAATTAGTTGATTGATAAGAGTTTGAGTTTAATTATCCATTGAAATCGAAGCCTTAGGATATTCTTTATCATATTTGAATTTTTAATTATTTTTGTTTGCTTTTTGATTGTTTGTTAATTTAAGTTTTAAAACCCGAAATTAAAGTTTAGAGTTGAAATAGAGGATAATGATTGAAAGTAATACTTGTTAGATTAAATCACTCTCTGTGGAATACGACCTTGCTTCTATATACAAAATAGCATTGTGCACTTGCGGCGTGTTAAAGAAAAGTACGAAAAAGTTTTTAGCGCCGTTGCCGGGGATTGTTTTAATTTTAACAATATTACGATTAGATTGTTTAAAACTAATTTAGACTGTCACAGCCCCAAATCCCGAGGGACGGCAAAGCCGGGGTGCGACTAGGGGTTGGATTAAAGAAGAGGGAAAGAAGGGGGAATGAATAAGAATAAACGAATAAACAGACATTAATAACAGAATAACTTCTATGAACCAGACTTCATTTAAAAAGAAAGAGTTGATCTCGAAGGATCACTCGACAAGATGTTCGAAAAGGAACTGAATTCATTGTATGGGCTTAGACCCAACAGATAGATATATTAACTTCAAAAAGATTGGCAGCGGAAAGCGTAAAGCTTGACATACAAGTCCTTTATTCTAAATATGACTTCTTAACTCAACATCAACCACCGCCGCTCCCGTCACTCAACCTGCACATTTTATAAAACATATGTAGGGCAAAGTATAAACATACTTAGTGGGCACATTGCCGAAAACATATCATAAGTATAGATAAATCAGGCATCTCAATTCTGTAGCACACCGGGGTTTTTCAATAAATTCCCGTGTCTACTAACATTTTCTTTTCTCATAAATCACTCGCGCGAGCATTTTCTAACTGATGTTACGTTCAATCTTGCCCAATAATTATCACCGTGGTTGACCACCCCTCAACAGGGTTCCACACACAATGGCTACTGTGTACACTAACTTTGGATAGCAAGTCGGCTAACTCAAAGTCCGATCGTTTTAGTTAGCAAGTCGGCTAACTAATAATTCTGGATAGCAGGTCGACTAACTCAGAAGGGTACAAGAGAACTCACATAAGAACAAACATCTCATGCTCTGATTATCACGTTGAAAACACATTTATCAAAGCTGTAAATAAAGATTTTCGAGCATCGCTTATTTTATTTCGTATATAGAAAAGCTCACCTTACTGATTACAGAACTATAATACGAGCTTCCGTCTCTGGTCTTCCGTCCTATCCTCGGTGCTGACTTCCCCCTTTTATCGTAAATAAACAAACTTAATAACTTGATCGCAATGATAAAAGAAACAGGAAATCGAAATCGGTTTTAGTCTTTTAGGCTTTTGCACTTTACTACTTTCTTTTGATTAACGAATAAACGAGACTCGATCAATTCTTGTTTACAAACTGACTCGGCTCAATACTCGACGCTTAGGTCAGTAGATAATGGATGTCAATAACTTATGACGACTTAAAAGTTCACAAGGAACGAAGTTGAAAAGGATTCAACTTAAGAAATTATGTTTTGGAAACTTCCTGCATAATACAGTAGTTCTGGAGTTCGCACAGAACAGTTCCCTTCTAAACAGAGGATGTTCTCTATACCAAAAGAAAGCCACGGAAGTCTAGTTTACTCTCCAATTTACGGATCTCGATTTCGTTAAGCGAGCTAGGAGTTATGACAGTTTCCGTGAAATGTCGCAAAACAGTCCGCGCGAAACCCTAATGCTCATTAAAACTCGACGCACCATTCTCTAGGTTCGATTAATGCTATTCCACTTTTATTTTCACGAAAATTTCATCTCAATGCAGTCAACATGCAATATCCCTTAATCGGGTTCACATTCACGTCTTTTGATTAAACAAACGACGAGCATTTCCTCGTCATTTTCAACTAACCAATTACTATACCAAATCAAATTTCTATTTCTATTTCATTCAACAACTTCTCATTTATTTACTAAAACTCAAATCATCTCGTATCTTGGATGGAAATATCGTCAACTACACTATTGTTCGTTTATCAATTACAATCATTATTATCAAAAAGGTTTTCCTTATTCGACTTTTCTATTGGCTTTTAATCTCGATTCTCCGTCTCTTATCAAAATCAAATCTTCTTAGAATTCGCTCAAATTTTACGGTTACGATCATTAACTAACAAGATTATCATAGGTTCGAATCACAAACCTAAATCATTATTCATTCTCGACTTATCGACGATTGCTCGTCTCTTACTAAAAATCCTACGTTATCCGATTTCGCTCAAACTTTACGACATCGATCATCATCTATCAAGAATCACTAATATGCAAACCATATACTCATAACATTAACGAGTTTCAACTTATCGATGGATTTCCGTCTCTTATGTTTTTCGTTTTATTTTTAGAAAAATCTCAATAAATTATATTATCATCTACATACATACTACATCTCATTTCCATTAACAATTCATGCATATCATAACATATACTCATTCAAATCATCTATTCTTCATCTCTTACATTTTGATTTTTATTTTTAGAAAATTCTAAATTAATTCATGTGGTCATCTAACATCATATAGAACACTAATTCATCAATCAAACTGTCACAGCCCCAAATCCCGAGGGACGGCAGAAGCCGGGGTGCGACTGGGATTGGATTAAAGAAGCGGGGAAGAAAGGGGATGAATGAATAAACATAACATTAAAGACAGAATAATTTCTATGAACACGACTTCATTAACAAAAGAAAGAGTTGATCTCGAAGGATCACTCGAACAAGATCTCAAAAGATTCTAAGTTATAAGTACAGAACTTAAACCAAAAGTGATATTCATATTTACATAAGTGAGTCTAGAGTTTGGCAGCGGAATTGTAAACTACGTACTAAAGTCTTTCCTATCGACAACTCTTAACTCAACCCTCGCCGCTTCCGTCGCTTCAACCTGCACCTTTAGAAAACATATGCAGGGCTAAGTACAAAAGCACTTAGTGGGCACGTTGCCGAAAACATAATCATAAGTATAGATAATCAGGCATTTCATTTCTGTAGCACATCGGGGTTTTTCAACAAATTCCCGTGTCTACTAAACATTTTCTTTCTCATTTTCATAACTTAGCTTGTACAAGCATTTTTCATAGATGTTATGTTCAATCTTGACCATTCATTATCACCGTGGCTAGCTACCCCTCAACAGGATACCACATACACCACAGGCTACAGTGTACACTAAACTTTGGAAAGCCCCTTTTGACTAACTCAAAGACGTTCGTTTAGTTAACCCCTTTTGGCTAACTCATAAGGTACAAGAGAACTCACATAAAACAAATAGTCCGTGCCATGATTATCACTTTGAAAACACAATTATCAAAACGATAAAGAAAAGGTTTTCGAGCATTGCTCATTTTGTTTCATATATAAAAGCCCACCTCGATAGAATACAGAACTAAGACACGTGCTTCCGTCTTCTGATCTTCCATCCTATTCTTGGTGTTGACTTCCTCCTTCATCGTAAATAATCATACTTTAAAACTCGGTTGCAAACGATAAACGAATATGAAAAATCGAGTTAAGTTTTAGTCCTTTAGACTTTTTAGGCATTTGCACGCTAAACTAAACTCTTTTAATTAAACAGAAACGAGATACGAACGCATCTCGTTTGACACTCATTTGGTTCTGTACTTGACGCTTAGGTCAGTAGAAAGAAAGTAGTCGATAACTTGAAACGACTTAAAAGATCGAAAGAGTTCAAGTTGAAAAGGTTTCAACTTAAGAAACTAGGTTTTGAACAATCCTGCACAGATCAGTAAGTTTGTACAGAACAGGGGGTTTCCAAACAGGGGACGTGCCCTATACCAAAAGAAAGCCTCGGATGTCTAGTTTACTCTCCAATTTGCAGATCTTGATTCCGATAAACGAGCTAGGAGATATGGCAGTTTCTGTGGAAGGTCGCAAAACTGCCGAGTGAAACCCTAATGCTCGATAAAATCGACGCACGGTTTTCTAGATTCGTTTTATGTTATCGTACTTAAATTTTCATGCAAAAACTGACTCAAGGCAGTCACCACGTATCATCATGCGTGATGAACTCCTTTTCATTTCTCGATTATAAGCACGACGATTAAAACCTCGTCT
Source organism: Schizonepeta tenuifolia (assembly GCA_029490685.1). Lineage (NCBI taxonomy): Eukaryota > Viridiplantae > Streptophyta > Magnoliopsida > Lamiales > Lamiaceae > Schizonepeta > Schizonepeta tenuifolia. The sequence goes on along the minus strand of CM055955.1, from coordinate 89,040,202 downwards.
TTTCAAACTAAACAAGTACTATACCAAAACAATTTCTAACTTCTCGTTTCTACTTCTCGTTCACAACTATAACTTATCATTTCATAACTCAGATGAACATGTCGTCAACTACAAACTTGATCACTTATCATTATCAATCATTAATATCTAATTAGAACCCTCATTCAACTTTTCTATCTTTACTTAGGTTCGATTCTTCGCCTCTTATGAAAAATCCAACGTTATTAGAATTCGTTCTAACTTTCCGATTATGATCATTTACTAACGAGATTAACTTATAATCACATCATAGACCTATATCATTATCTAATCTCGACTTATCACCGATCGTTCGTCTCCTAACGAAAATCTTACGTTCTCCGTTTTCGTTCAAATTTTACAACAACGACTATCATCTAACGAGCATTACTAATACGCAAATCATATTATCAAATCATTAACGAGCTTCAACTTATCGACACGTCTTCGTCTCTTACGTTTTTCGTTTTATTTTTAGAAAAATCCCAATTAAATATATAATCATCCTCATACATCGTATATCTCATTTCTATTAATCAATCGAGCATATCATAACATTTACTATACTAAATCATGCATTCTTCGTCTCTTAGGTTTCGAATTTTATTTTTAGAAAAATCTAAATTAATTCATAGAGTCAATTAGCAACATGTAGAACACTAATCTATCGATCAAACATCAAAGAAATCGAACTACGATCGAACCCCCAAAAATTATTAAATTTTCGGTAATAACCCTAAGGAATGGGGAGTGATTTTCTTCATGATTCGATCCGTAGAACTCGATTCTAAACATACTAGAGTATGAATCGAACAAGAATCAACATCCTTTTCATCTCTTAGTTTACGAAAAAAATGAAAATGATGGAGACAAGCTTTTGTTCGGTTCCAAACGTAGGAGATGTTCATACCTTGCGTAATATGGACTCGGAAGTGGAAATGATCGGTATATGGAAGACTTAAGAGCTTGAGAAGAGCTTGGAGTTGAAGCTTTAATGGAGGAAGAAGAAGAAAAATGAGAGAGAGTATGTATGTGCGTGTTGGCGGTAAGGTGGAGAAGAAGAGAGGGAGAGATGACTCACCAATATAAGCATAAAGTGAAGGAAAAATATCTAATAAAGTATAGTGAGTCGTTAGGGGCATGTTTGTTTGCGGAAATTCAATGGAAATATCTCGTTTCCGGCTCTTAAACGACGATTAAAAAGTCGAGAAATACTTTCTTAGATAGTTTTGAATTCGACGAAATCTAATTCGTCCGTTAGATTGGAAATAAATCACGTACTCGGAAAACCTAATTCGTTTTTCAAAATCCGAGAAAAAGTCGGGATTAGACACTCTAAAATTCGCCCGGAAAATCATAAAAACTAACTTTCTCCGGTGAACTCGCATCGAAGAAAAAGTGAATGTAAATTCTGACGGATTTTGATTCTGAGTTTTCGGACGAAAAATTTACTGTACGCGAAAACCCTAAATACAGTAGTTGTTCGACCGACTTCTAGAATTTATTTTCTGAAACGGATTTCACCGTAAATCTTAGAAATTAATTTCATGATCTTAGGCGTGCAAAGCCATAATTATTATTAACTTTCATTTTTAAAGACAGTAGAAATTATCGGGGTATTACACAAACAACTAGAAAATCGAACTACATAAAACCCCTAAAATCTATAAAAATTTCGGTAATAACCTAATTAAGGGGTGGGGGTGATTTCTTTATGATTCGATCCATAAAACCTAATTCTAAGCATACTATAACATGTAATAAACATAGGTTCATCATCCTACTTCATCTTCATTTTTTTCGAAAAAAATAAGTTGATGGAAATTGATTTTTGTTCGGTTCATTACGTAGACGAAGTTCCTACCTTGTCGATTATGAGTTCGGAAATGAAATCGATCGGTAGATGGATGACTTGTTGCTCTTGAGAAAGCTTGGAGGATGAACTTTAATGGAATAAAATGAGAGAGAGGAGGGAGAGGAGGTGGTGGCGGAAATGGTGAGTGAGGGAGAGAGAGAATAGTGTGATGACTAATGTAGTTACTATAGCATAAAGTAGAAAAAATATCTCAAGGTGATGACTCACCTATGCATGGTGGTTTGGGGAGTCATTTTTAAGCCGAAATATCTCGTTTCCGGGTCTAGAACGACGTTATAAAAGTTGAGAAATAATTTCTTAGGCGGTTACATATTTGACGAAATCTAATTCGACCGTTAGATTAGAAATAAATCACATACTCGGAAAACCTAATTCATTTTTCAAAATCCGATAAAAAGTCGGGATTAGACAGTCTAAAATTCGCCCGAAAAAATCATAAAAACTGACTTTCTCCGGTGAACTCGTATCGAAGAAAAAGTGAATGTAAATTCTGACGGTTTTTCGATCTGAGTTTTCGGACGATAATTTTATCGGACGCGAAAACTCTAATACAGTAGTCGTTCGACCGACTTCTGGAATTTATTTTCAGAAACGGATTTCACCGTCAGTCTTAGAATCGAAAATCCTTAACTTAGGCATGCAAATCCTTAATTATTAATTAACTTTTTATTTTAATGACGGAATAATTATCCGGGGTATTACATAGACATATATGATTACTATTATACTAATATATTTTTTTTATTTTTTATTTTATGATTAACAGGTAGTACATGCAAAGGAGGTCACGAGGATTACCCTTGGAGTCTTTGAATCCGGAAATCGAAGCTACTTGTCGTCACAATAATGCAAAAAGAAGAGCTCGAGAAAAGAACATGGGGGAACCGGCAAACAATGATGCTATCACAAGAGCTATGCAAGAGCAAATCTAGCAACTCTAAGATATGATCCAGGCATAGAGGGCTAGAGAAGAGACTCCAATCAAGGCCGAATTCCAACCAGTGGTGCAACAAATAGGAGCCTATGGTCCAACTACTAATGGCAACACGTTTGAGCTCAAGTCGACACTTATTATCTGGTGCAAAACAATCAATTTGGAGGACGGCGGACTAAAGATCCTCATGCGCATCTGAGTCAATTTCTAGAGGTTTGCGAGACAGTCAAACAAAATGGGGTTCCACATGAGCAATCAAGCTATGCCTCTTCTCATTCTCTCTAAGGGATGAGGCTAACCTTTGGTTTCACGATTGAGATCCAACTGCAGTTACAATTTGGAATGCTTTCATGGAGATTTTTCTCTACAAATATTTTCCTCCAAGCAATACAATGAAGTTGAGGTCAAAGATTCAACAATTCCGTCAATTGATGGAGAGACTTTCTATGAGGCATAGGAGAGATTCAAGGGGATGCTATGAAAGTGTCCTAATCATGGGATTTCCGCCAATGAAAAGGTGCTGATTTTTTACAATGGGTGCACCGGAGAAATCAAGCATCTATTGAATGTCGCCGGTCAAGGAGATATTTTGGAGCTTGGATGTGCAGCTGCAACGGACATCATTGAGAAGTTAGTGGCAAATAATCATCAATGGCCGGAGGCAAGGAATGCATCAAGAAAAGTGGCGATCCTAACACATGACAATCCCATAGCCAAATTGACGGCTCAAATGTCGAATTTCATGACTAAGAAGGAGGACATGATGAATCAAAGGCATGGACCGTCTCAAGGAGAAGCAGTGGATGTTGAAGATGTCAGTTATGTCAACCGAAGGGGCTATGAGAATTACAAGCAGTTGTATGGTTACCTTCATGGAATAGCTTATGGGACATCGGAAAGGCCTCAAAGTCAATACCAAGGTAATATGACCAAATGCGAATCCCAATAATGCGTTGCAACGGTCTATCGTAATCAAAGATGTGCTTTTGAAGAAGAAGAAGTTGAAGGATTTTGCTACGGTCTATCGTAATGAAGAATGTAGTGCAGTCTTACAACAGAAGTTGTCTGCAAAGATGAAAGATCCGGGAAGCTTCCATATTCCTTGTGCTATTGGTGGATTTCAAGTTGAAAAGGTGTTATGTGATTTGGGAGCTAGCATTAATCTTATGCCATTGTCTTTGTTTAACAAATTGGGAATTGGAACACTCAAGCCCACCAATATTGTGCTTCAAATGGTGGACTATTCGATTGCTTATCCAAGGGGGATTGTTGAAGATATTTGGTAAAAATGAGTAAGTTCATTTTTCCTTATGATTTTGTGGTGTTGGATATAGATGAGAATGAGAATATTCCTTTAATTTTTGGACGCCCGTTTTTGGTGATGGGAAGAGCTTTAATTGATGTGAAAAAAGGAGAGCTCACCCTTCGAGTCAATGATGAGATTCACATTTTCTCCATCTATCAAACTTTGAAGATTCATGAAGATGAAAGTTTCCAATGTTTTGAAGATCATAAAGTTTTGGATTTGAACCCTCTCATTGATAAGGGTAATCATTACACTACAAAGGAGTCTTTGCCGAAGCGTTCATTCCATGAAGTTTATGATTGGCCGGTGATGTATCATCCTCCTTGATGAGTTGTGATTATAAGGCTACGTTAAGCTAACGACGTTAAACTAAGCGCTAGTTGGGAGGCAACCCAACAAGGTTAGATTTTTTTTCTATTTTTTGTATTCTTTGTCTTTATATCTTTGTAGGTGAAAAAAAACAAGAAGAAAAAAAAAGAGCGAGAGTGCGGGGAAAGAGATAGCTCTTTGCGTTGCTTTCCTTCATATTGAATCAATGAGTTTGTTCCATTCAACTTCCGCTTCTACTTACAAACTTATTCTTCCTTGTTGTTGAATAAGTTTCGGGGGATGGAGAAGGGGGTTGATTGCTTTCTATTTTTATTTGTTTTTCTTAGTTAGTTAATTTTGTTGCTAGTTATGTGTTTTAGTTTAGTTTATTGTTTTTAAGTTTTCTTGATAAAAAAAGGCATGATTCTGGTGATTGTGTGACTTGGCTAATGATGAAATTGTTGGTTTGGATTGAAAATTGATGATGGTGAAAATTTCATGATGGATTGAGCATGAATTGATAGATTGATTGTTTTAGCCTCTTTAACTTGAAAATAGTCTATGTGAGATTTGAGTCTTGACTATTATATTTCATAGTCCATTTTATTCTTGTGTGATTTGTCAAGCATGTATGTTAATCTCTAGAGCTTGCCATGAATCTTCCTCAAGATTGTATTAGTATGCTAAGAGTTAGGAGATGATCTAAGGTCATCCTTGTTAACCAATTTGTCTCTTTTTATTGTCTAAAATTGTTAAATGTTTGCCAATTTGAGCTTTTGAGCCTTTTATTTGATAAACTATTGGTGAATCAGTAGATCTTTATAAGAAATTGGTTGTGCTTGAAAGAAAAAAAATGTAAGGAAGAATTGAAAGAGCACCTTTAATTGATAGGTCGTCCATTCTAGACGTGCATGCTAGTCATTTATTGTCATTAGAATGTTTCAATAATTTATTTCTTCCCTAAAAAAATAGAAAATGTTACGAATAAATATATAATATCAAATGAAAACGACGAAAGAAATGTAAAACAATACGCCACATACGAATAGCATACACGACAAATAAAATTTGAGGCCGTGTATGCTAATTGTGTAAACTCGTTGGAATGTTTCAAAAGTTTGCTTCTCCTAAAATATTGTGCATTTACAAATTTTAGTGCATGAAGATGATGAAAAAGATTGAAAAGAAAAAAAAAATTGAACACAATCGAGTATCATCATACATGACTAGCGTCCACGACAAATAAAATGAGAGGTCGTGTGTTATAGTCGTGTATGTTAGTCATGCATTCTCATTGTAATGTTTCGAAAAATTATTTTTATCCTTGAAAAAGAATAGAAAACATTATGAATTATACATACAATCAAATCAAAATGAAAGAAAGAAATGTTGAATAATACGCCAAACACGATTAGCATACACAACAAATAAAATGATAGGTCGTGCATGCTCGTCGTGCATGATAGTCATTTATTGTTATTGGAATGTTTCAAAAAATTTATTTTTCTATGTTACGAACAAATACATAATATAAAATGAAAACGAAGAAAGAAATGTAAATCAATACGCAACACACAACTAGCATAAATGACAAATAAAATTTGAGGTCGTGTGTGATTGTCATGTATGCTAATTGTGTGTACTCATTGGAATGTTTAGAAAATTTGTTTCTCCTAAAATATTGTGCATTTACACTTTTTATTGCATGAAGATGATGAAAAAGATTTTTAAAAAAATGCAACATAAAAGAGTATCATCATAAATGACTAGCATCCACGACAAATAAAATGAGAGGTCGTGTGTTCTAGTCGTGTATGCTAGTCATGCATTCTCATTGTAATGTTTCGAAAAATTATTTTTATCCTTGAAAAGGAATAGAAAATGTTATGAATCATGCATACAATCAAATCAAAACGAAAGAAAGAAATGTACAATAATACGCCAAACACGACAAATAAAATGATAGGTCGTGCATTCTAGTCGTGCATGCTAGTCATGTATTGTCATTGGATTGTTTCAAAATTTTATTTTTCTCCCTTAAAAAAATACAAAATGTTACGAAAAATACATAATATCAAATGAAAACGAAGAAAGAAATGTAAAACAATACGCCACACATGACTAGCATACACGACAAATAAAATTTGAGGCCATGTATGATAGCCGTGTATGCTAATTGTGTAAACTCGTTGGAATGTTTCAAAAGTTTGTTTCTCGTAAAATATTGTGCACTTACACATTTTACTGGATGAAGATGATGAAAATGATTAAAAAGAAAAAAAAATGCAACACAAACGAGTATCATCATACATTACTAGCATCCACTATAAATAAAATGTGAGGTCGTGTGTTCTAGTCGTATATCCTAATCATGCATTGTCATTGTAATGTTTAAAATTATTTTTATCCTTGAAAAAGAATAGAAAATGTTACGAATCATAAATACAATCAAATGAAAACAAAAGAAAGAAATATAGAATAATATGCTACACACGACTGGCATACACGACAAATAAAATTTGAGATCGTGTGTGCTAGTCGTGTATGCTAAATATGTAAACTCGTTTGCATAATCCACATAGAGACAAGTAGAATAACATATAAACAATATTGATCATAAGACAGGGCAAGACACTAATAGAATAGAGTTTCTTATAAAAGCACAAATTTACTAGCTCCAAAATTACCAAAACAACAACCCAAAATGAGAAACTTAAAGTCTGCATCAAATAAGATCTAAACATAATCCAAAACCAAGTTTTACATAGACAAATCATGATGGAAGAGTCTCTGCACCAGTGCTGAAATTAAACAAGTTCCTTGCTAGCCGGCTCTTGTAATCTTTCAGTTCTCTTCTCCAAACCTCCTCTTTGTTTTTCCAATCATGATAGCCTCTGCATACTTTAAAGCAAAAAAACCTACCATTAATGATATCTTTCTCATCCTGCTTGAAAAAGTTACCTTGTGCTTGTGATGGTTGTACAATCTTCCGTTACTTTAGTTTTGGTTTCAAATCAGTTCTAGCATCGTAAAATCCACTATACTTTAGCATTTGTGGAAGTATACATGCAAGAGGAACAAAATACGTCCTCTGCTCCTCTAAGTCACAATCTTTGAGAAGATGATGTGTTGAGTCGTAAATTACTAGATTTTCTTCAACCAAGTCGATACAAGAAGTCATGCCATGGCAACACAAAGACATCAATCACCTAAAAAAAATTCATTTTATTAATCTGCAAAAACTAAAGAAATTAAACAAAGAAATTGACTAGACAGAATAAAGAGTTAAATCATGATAGATAGTTGCAGGTCACTAATATTTGGTTGGGGTTACATCTTACAAATGAGAACGAGTCAATGCCAAATATCTGGTTTTAGCCTATTCTCATCACCACTTCTCCCTACATGCTTTAACCACTTGTTTGGTTAAATTAAACTCCAAATTCGATCAAAATAACTAGTTTGTTAAATATATTCAATTATTGACTAAACTTAACGTGGTCGGGAAGATTAAAATAAGAAAAACCATCAAGATTCACTAATCATGACCACAAGCATACAAAAATATAATAAAGAATACAGAATAATTCTAATCACGAGAAGAAAGAGTATCCAGCAAGAGATCGAAACCAGCATCTACTGTAAAATATTCGTGATTCAACTTAATAGTTACCTTAAATCTAAATTAGGAGTAAAAATGTCGGTTTAAAAAACTCATGAAAGTTGTTGCCCACTTGGAGAACTCAATCAAGAATCACATCATCAACCAAAACAAAAAATTCTCCCAACAGACAACACTTGAAAATAACTAAGACCTAAATTCAGAGCAAGTAATCGAAACCCAAATAAAGTGTATATAAATACATATTTGATACAATCCGAGAAAACAGAGCACAAAAAACTGCAAGTGAGATCCGTCTCCGAGAAAGAAAAAGAGATAATACGTCAAATGAGTGTGGCGAGTAAAAAGATTCATATAATGCTGCGTTTTTCTAGACTCTGAGTTCAGATAATTAGCTTGTCAACAATACAAAAATCCTAACTAGATAACAACACCCTAAGTCAAGAACCCCTTAAGCAACTCTTGCTTTTGAAAAGAAGTAAACAAAGAAAAAAATGGTGACATTGACCCAATTCATCTATCCAATTAAAACTATTGATAAACAAATTGATTAAGCAACCAGTACACTCGAAAGGGCAAAATCGAAACGAGAGAAACCTATAAATACAAAACACGAAATCAAGCAAAAATTCGATGTAACTATAACTATGACAAGATTTAGATTAAACATACCTCCTCCATTGGGACGACCGAAGTTATCGGAGGATGGTCGTCCTCTAAAACATCATCCATTAAATTGGATCTGCGACGGTAAAACTTCAGCAATAGTGAAAGAAAACTGCTCGAGGCAGCGGAGAGAAGGAAAGGAGGAAGGAAGGAAAAAAGGAAGGAAAGAAAGGAAGGAACCTCTGCCGCAGTGGCGTGATGACGGCGAGGAGAAATCAGTCGAGAAGTAGAGGGAGAGAAATCAGTCAGAGAAAATAACGAGGAAGTAATTATTTTATTTTTCGTTTTCTTTTAATTTCAGAAACAAATAAGAAATATATAAGAAGGGTATATCCGTAAGAGTAGCTATATTTGCTCGTTTTAAAATTTGTGGCCTTTCACGCTTTTTCCTTTGCCAAGTGAGTATATTTGACTAATTCTCAAATTCTAAATTAAAAACTCAAAAAAGGAATCTCGAATTAATAGTCAGTTACAATTTAAATATTACATTTTTTTATAGTTACGGTAATCAAAATTTTAGTACCAGTGGCAGTACACATTTTTCATTTTTACTTTCGCATGCAGCAAAATTTCGAACGAATAATCAAGAAATACATTTCCCAAATCACTTACAAGCTTCAAGAGGTAACCCTATAAATTGTACTAATAAACTACTACTACTATTTATTGTACGTTCGCATTAGACATATCTTTACAAGAAGAAGAAGAAGAGAAGAACTTGCAATAATTCGTAATTCGGTGGGTTAGTGGCATAAGCTGTAAAATATTACCGTAACTCCATAATTAAGTATAGTATTGATCCACCGTCCAAAATTAGTTTTGTGCAAAAAGAAGAACTAAGAAAATTCGCTTTTTTTTCCTTTGGCTTTTTTCCTTCTCCGCATTTTGAGGATTCTTTGATTGTAACAACGGGAAAGAGAAGAAGAGAATTGGGAAAGAGAGAATATAAAATGAAGGAATGGGGTCCTTTGCCATCAACTTTTCATGCGTGCTTTCCACAACAAGACAACTACAATTCGGTGTGTTAGTGTTAACTTAGTAGCAATAGTATGACTACTGTCTAAAGTCAAAAGGCAAGTTTATCATTATGCCATCTTTAAATTTAATGTCATAATTTTAAAACTAAAAAGATAAAGACACCTACATATATCCACAACATCCTACAAAATACGAACCCCATTAACAATTCAAACACGCGCTCCAGTAAAAAAGGTGGACCTATGTTTAAGATTCCTTGTCTCGATGACTCAAATTAGATAGCTATGTTTGAAAAGCAAGAAAAGTATATGATTAGTTAATCTACGTGGTGGAACTCTGTTTCTCAATCTAACTTTGGTGGGAAAAGAATCCAACGACACCACTCAAAGACATATTCAAGAAATGGAAAGGAAATTAATATCCATCCGAACTCAATAAACAAAACAAATGCAAATAAACAAAATTTGATAGCTAGTAGATCGTTCTTAGTAGTGAGAAATGGCCAGAAACGATCTGGAATGGGCAGTGCAAGGGCTGGAATCCAGGAGCCTCCACGTCGAAACCATCTCATTGTTTCTTTCTCAGCCCACTTCAGCTTGCTTCCAAGAAACAGACAACTCCATCAACATCAACATATCGAACGACTCCCTTCCACACTTGTCCCGAGTTCTCGAAGTTTTGGCAGCACAGAAAGGCAGCAGATTGAGAAACATCGAGTTCCACCACGTAGAGTGGGAGGTGCAGCAGATGAAAGATGTCCGCACACTGCTCGAGCACAACCCCAGCATCGAGCAGCTAGCGTTCAAGACAAATAAGTTCAACGCACCGTGTTTATCCGAGCTGTCCGAGGCTCTGAGGCAGAACAAATCCATTAAGGGAATCACACTCTCAGAATCGGGCATTGGCTCCGAAGGAGCAGCAGTCCTCGCCTCGGCACTCATGGATAACCGGAGCTTGCAAGAGCTCCAAATATGGCAAGATTCCATTGGATCCAAGGGAGCTGAAGAGCTTTCCAAGATGATTGAAGTCAACTCATCTCTGAAGATGCTCACAATCTTCGACTCGAAGCCAATCACCGCGACGCCTCTGATCTCAGCTGTTTTGGGTAGGAATAGATCAATGGAGGTCCATATCTGGAGTGTTGATAACAGGAAGAGAACTAATAGTAGTCGTAAGGTAGTTGAGTTTGCACCCGAAAACGCCACTCTTCGAGTATACCACCTTGACATAGCAGGGGCATGCCGGATTGCTTGCTCCTTGGGCTGGAACTCCACGGTGAGGACTCTGGATATGAGTGGCATTAGGTTAAAGTCGCGGTGGGCCAAGCAGTTCCGTTGGGTGCTTGAGCAGAACCAGACTCTGAAAGAAGTGAATTTGTCGAAAACAGGCCTCAAGGACAAGAGTGTGGTATACATTGCAGCCGGACTTTTCAAGAACCAGACGTTGGAAAAACTGTGGCTTGATGGGAACTGGTTCGGAGGGATAGGGATGGAGCATTTGCTCTGCCCGTTGAGCAAGTTCTCGGCTCTGCAGAATCAGGCGAATACGGGCTTAAAGCACGTGAGTTTGGGAGGAGGGAGGAGTAAGTTTGGGAGGGAAGGGCATGCAGCCCTTGTGCAGATGCTAAGTAGCAACCAGAGCATGACCTTCTTGGGGATATATGACGACGAGAGCCTCAAGACGGAGAGTATAATCCAGTTATTCAAGAGCTTGGAGAGGAACGCGACTCTGAGGCGCTTATCCCTGCAGGGGTGCAAAGGGGTGAAGGGGGAAGCTGTCTTGCAAACTATAATGGAGACACTGAATGTGAACCCTTGGATCGAAGACATTGATCTCAACCGGACTCCGCTCCATGTTGCTGGCGAAGCAGAACCTATATATCAGAGATTGGGTCAGAACGAGAAGAGTGAACCCGAGATTGATGTGCTCAAGGACTCGGAGATGACCCTGCCAAAATGCTCAAGGGTCTTCCTCTGTGGCCAAGAATATGCCGGTATGCTCTAGGGTTTTCGTATTTCTGCAATTTCGACCTGACTTTTCTGCATGAACTGTGTAATGTTTGCAATTGAAACCTCTCCATTTTTCCTTGATGTGACTTGTTTCTCATGTTAACCTTGTTGTGACATGTTTGCAGGTAAAACTACACTTTGTAACTCGATATCACAAGGCATTTCCCCTTCGAAGCTGCCATACATGGATCAGGTGAGGTTTCTGGTGAACCCAGTAGAGCAAGCAGTAAGAACAGCAGGCATATTGAAAATCAAAACATGCGGTGATGATGACATGAAGATCTCAATATGGAATCTTGGCGGGCAGCACGAGTGCTATTCGCTGCACGATCTCATGTTTCCGGGGCATGGTAGTCCGTCCTTCTTCCTCATCGTATCCAGCTTATTCAAGAAGCCAAGCAATAGAGAACCCAAAACCCCCGGCGAGATAGAGGAAGATATCCAATACTGGCTGAGGTTCATTGTTTCCAACTCGAGACGAGCAGTTCACCAGTGCATGCTCCCAAGTGTCACAATCGTGCTAACTCACTTCGATAAAATGGATCAACAATCCTGTAGCTTGGAGGGTACAGTAAGTGTGATTCAGAGACTCAGAGAGAAGTTCCAAGGCTTCGTTGAATTCTACCCGAATGTGTTCACAGTGGACGCAAGATCATCAGCGTCTGTCAGTAAACTCGGTCATCATATCCGGAAAACAAGCAAAACAATTGTTGAAAGGGTACCTCGGGTATACCAGCTTTGCAACGATGTTGCAGAGCTCTTATCAGATTGGAGACGTGAAAACCAGAACAAGCCAGCAATGAGGTGGAAAGAGTTCGAGGATCTATGCCAAATCAAGGTTCCATCTCTCAGAATCCGCTCAAGACACGACAGTATAGACAAGGTGGAGTCGAGGAGGAAAGCCGTAGCTAGATGTCTGCACCAAATTGGAGAGGTTATCTATTTTGATGATCTGTGGTTCTTAATCTTGGATTGTGAGTGGTTTTGTGGTGAAGTTCTCAGCCAGCTAATAAGATTAGATGTCAGAAAGCAGCAAAGCTCAAGTGAGAAGAATGGATTCATTTGCAGAAAAGATTTGGAGAAGATTTTAATAGGAAGCTTACAGAGTAACATCCTTGGAATGGGATTGAATGTTTTTGATAATCTGGAAGCCAAAGATCTTATTCAAATGATGCTCAAACTGGAGCTTTGCTGTGAACTCGATCCATCAGATCCGAATTCACCTATACTGATCCTGTCTAACTTGGAAGATGGCAGGCGGAGACCTCAGAGATGGCAGATAAACTTTTCGGTCAACAACTATGTAGGCCGACGTCTTCAATGTGATGACTCGAGCCACATGTTCCTCACACCAGGCTTCTTTCCACGCTTACAGGCAAGTTCTACTATCCAATTCTCTTCTTACCTTTTTTGCAGTCGTCTTCTTTTACTATCTCTCAGCCCGGACACAAAAACATTCCACAAGTATATCAAAGGAGAAACATTTTTTAGGTAGGATATAGGAACAAACATGGCACGTTGATCTTTGTTGATCTATGGTCCAGATTAACGGGAATGGTTTAACGTATGCAGTTCAGTAACATGTTTGTGCATTCAAGTAATGCATTTTGTGCATGTTTGTGCATTATTTGACCTAATTAAAATGCATGGTTCTTACGTGCCTACAAAATAATCGTTTTAATTTAGCCTTCGTTGCTGTCTACTTTTGCCTTAAAAACATATGAAAGCTGACAACATAATCGTTTTCGTGGAATCTAGGTACACTTGCATAACAAAGTCATGGGATTGAAGAACCAACATGGAGCATCGTACAGTCTCGAGAAGTACCTTATCTCAATAAATATAAACGGAATCCACGTTCGAGTAGAGCTTGGGGGGCAGTTAGGGTATTCAATTGATGTGTTAGCATGCTCCACAAAAAGCACAACAGATATGCTCAGACTATTTCAGCAGCTCATAATTCCAGCAGTACAGAGCCTCTGTCATGGGATCACCCTGATGGAGTACGTTCTTCGTTCTGAATGCGTGAAAAATCTGACACCTCCCAGATTCCGTAGATACCAATTCGTACCTCTGCAACAGTTAAAGCGGGCACTGCTCTCAGTACCTGCTGACGGCATATATGATTATCAGCACACTTGGGATTCAGTTGTAGATTCAGGAAGCCAGATTTTAGGATCTGGTTTTGATTTTGCTCGAGATTTACTGTCGGATGATGACTTCAGAGAAGTACTACACTGCCGATACCATGACCTGTATAATCTTGCCATGGAGCTCCAAATCCCGCAGGAAAATAGTCCAGATGACCCTCCAACGGAAGAAATAGCCAGCTCAGTCGAGCCAACATTTGTCGGTATAGCCAAGGGTGTTGAAGCAGTTCTGCAGAGACTCAAGATCATTCAGCAAGAAATAAGAGATCTAAAGCAGGAGATTCAAGGCCTGAGATATTATGAACACAGGCTTTTAATCGAACTGCATCGCAAAGTGAACTACCTAGTGAACTACAATATCCAGATCGAAGAGAGGAAAGCACCAAACATGTTCTATTTTATCAGAACAGAGAACTACTCGAGGAGATTAATCACCAGCATCATATCAGGCATGAACGCACTTCGGCTGCATATGCTATGTGAATACCGACGAGAAATGCATGTGGTCGAGGATCAGATTGGTTGTGAACTCATGCAGGTGGATAACCTAACAGTAAAATGTCTGGCTCCCCATATAAAGAATTTCATGAAACTAGTTACATTTGCTCTCAAGATTGGAGCACATTTAGCAGCAGGTATGGGACAGATGATACCTGATTTAGGCAGGGAGGTCGCGCATCTCGTCGATTCTCCCATTATCTACGGAGCAGCCGGTGCTGCGGCTGCTGGGGTAGCAGGAGCTGCTGCAGCTAGAAACAGGAACAGAAACATGAACTCAAGAGACATACAACAACAACAACAGCAAGAACATTGTAGAGCAGCTCAGCAATGGCTGCTGGACTTCTTGAGGGACCACCGTTGTTCGACTGGAAAAGACATCGCCGAGAAGTTTGGATTATGGAGAGTCAGATACAGGGATGATGGTCAGATTGCATGGATTTGCAGGAGGCATATGCACACCAGAGCATATGAAGTAGTTGAAGCCCCAATATAATGTAGATTTCCTGTTTAGGAAGATTAACTCCAATTCCAGGGAATATGTAAGGGAAAGATAAAGAACTGTTCATCTCTCTCAGTTCTGTTGCAACTCTTCTATCAAGCCTCAATAGCTTGCTTGCTATCTATCAAACTAGCATATCATCCATAAATGACCAATTATGCAACAAAAAACGGGCATTACAGTTGAGATTTGTAATATGCAGCAATGGAAATATAAAAATTAAACAAAAAGAAAAAAGAAAAAAACTAAAAAATGCGAGTAAGAATTGTTCACACACTTGATCAGTAATGTACTAAGGGTGTGTTCTCTTTGTTGATTAAATTTATCACAAGAAAAGGGGGCATAAGCAATTTTTCCCCCTTTAAATCCCTCTTATCTATAAAAAAGAATCACCTTTTCTTATCTTTTTCACTCCAAGAGGAGGGATATAAAGAGGAATAAGAAAGAGTAAAATTCTCTTTTATAGATAAGGGGAGATAATAAAGGAGAGATTTCAAGGGAGAAAATTTGTTTCTCATTTTCTTGTGATAAATTTAATTTTCAGAACTCACCCTAGAAGTAAGATGGAAAACTTCTTCTATCTCAAAAAAGTTAAGGATGAAAAATTTGATGGTTGCAAACCAGTGGCAAAGTGAAGTGGTAGGATTAAAATTAAAGAGCAAGAATCTGAAATGTACATTACAAGTAACCTCAGGTCCTCAGATGACATAGGACTATTAAAACATACAAGTCAGTATCTTTTTAATAATCTGACAATACATACCCAGATAAAATAAAAGTACAACATCAGGTTACATTGCACATAAATGCTACTACTAGCATCAGTCTTCAATCTAATCACTAAAGGCCACCTGTGTATTCTGGGCACCTCAGTACCTGCTCAGAAGAAGGCTCTACTTCCATAAAATACTCGCGACCCCGAGTTCTTTGATCCTGGAGTTTTCTGCTCAGAGCTAGTGGAATTCTCCGAACTGGTCGGCCCATTTTCAAAGTCCATCGGTAGCTTCATTTTAGCTAAAGATTCAGTAAACTGCTGCATGCTCTTCATGTACATATCCACTATGTCCTGCTGAACCATCTTCGGCTCTTGCTCGATGTTAATTGCGACAACAGGCTTCACAAATGTATCACTCGACATGCCACCTGATGCATTACTATCGGCATCTAAGCCATTTGCATCTTTTTCCTTTGATTTGTGTTTAGGAGGTGAAACGTGTTCCTCACCCGGAGTTTTTGAATCTTTCGGAGTCTCGGAAGACTGAAAACTGACATTAGGTGATGCAGATGAAACTCCATTTGTTGAAGTGCTGCTTGGAGGAGAATCAACCTTTGGCAATGGTCTTGAACTTCCAGTTCCCGTTGAGAAACTCTCGCCGTGCTGGACCTCAATTTCAGTGCTCACCTGATTTTCAGTATCGGAACTGACCAGGCTGCCTGAACTTGGTGAGTCCACATTGCTACACGGCATCCCAAAATATTCTTCAACCATCTGGTCGTTCTCATTTGCGATCTTCGGGTCGGGAAACTCCATCCTGTCCATATCATCAGGAACAGACTTGATAGATTCATTGTCTTTCGTGATTGAATCAGTCTTCGCAGATGTGAGTGGTGCAGGAATTGCAATGACTTCAGGCGGCGCCCCAACATAAGAGACCGATAACTGAACAAATCCTGCGGGTGAGTGGAAGAGATCAGTCGAGGAAAGAGAAAACTCCTTTTCCAACTTACCATTATGGAGGAGAACTTCAGATATCGGCACCAGTGCGAACCCAAGAAGCTGATCTTCAAGATAATTCCTCACCCTGCTTAGCATCCATATCTCACATTTAAGGGAGGAATCAACTTTACGCACATTAAGACTGAGATTCTCATTGAAAATCGGGTTTGCCCCACCACCATTGATGATTTTGGTGGACACCGTCTTCTCGGGATCACTAGTCACACAAAGTTTAGCATATACATCTTGTTTTTGATAGATGCAAATGTTGTGGATATCCCTAGCTTGGTGTATGTACACCTCCACAGCACCTAGAAAATCCTCCAAGTTACCTACTGGGGTTTCCTTACTCTGGAAAGTGAGGCTCGACTTTTCAGCCGAAAGATTCGTGTGTTGTTTTTCAGACTCGGGGAAGGAGCTCTTAAGTGGAGAAACAACTGATTGAGGGGAGTCCATGAGTACGATAAATAAAAATTAACCTGAACAAAAGAAAAATAATAGTATCAGAAAAACTCGTGACATTCCACATTAGCTATTGCAAAATGTAGGCTAGATTTTAATGCAGATATTGCATAAACATTTGGATCACACAAAAAGTGTACATATACTTAAACAACTGATCAGTTAACTGAACTTCCCACTCTTCACAAGTATCTTTAGCAAATCTTCCAAGAAATAAACATTAAAATAGAACAAAAAACTGCAGAACAAATCAAAGGCATACACCAATACAGTAACTGTAAAGTTCTAACCTGCCAAGGAAGCAAAAATATAAAAACCCTAATTATCAAAACCAGCCACAAAATGCAGCTAATACAAATGGATCTGAACGAGGACAATACACCGACGACAAAAAATGAGAAAGAGGACACAAGCCTATGATCATATATTAACAAGGAAGCCCACTTAGATATATGGTGAAGATTAGGCAAAACAACTCAAATGATTCAAACAGTGTTATCCTCAACTACAAAAAATAGTAAACAATACTCAAGCCATAAAGGGTAAATCAATACAAACATTTACACTCACCAGTGACGAGATGAAAATTTCACTACGACAAATTAAACTAGCAACAGGAAGAACTCACCAATCAAAACCAAAAACAAAAGGAAAGCAAAAGATGTATTTCCCCAAATATCTCCAGAATCATGTTCAACTCAAAAGGCAAACACCCAAATCCTAAAAATAGAAGAATTCACCAGCATCATCAAGATCAAATTCACCCAATACCAATAAAGCTACCACCTTTAACTCACATCACAAAAACAGCACCACATATCTCTCCCACACAAGCCGATAAAGATATCAAAATATCAACTTCAAACAGTCGAACCCCAAATAAGATCAAGACAAAAGCAAAATGAAAACGAAAAGCTAGAATGAAAAGAAAAAAAAAAGTAAAAGGGGGAAAACAATGAATAGCTACAGTTAATAATTACCTCCGAAGTCAAATCGATTTTTCTGCAGAATCTGAGGCTAAAATCCAACGAAATAAAGATGGCCCTTTTGGCTAAACGAAGAAAAGCAAGCAGAGGGCTCGAGGGTTGTACAGTAGAAAGAAAGAATAAAAATCTAGTGAGAGCAGATTACGGGATTGAAGCCTGTCGGAAATCGTTTCTTTGTGAGACCGGGTTTATAAAATGGGCGATTGTTTGCTTTTTATTTTTTGTTTTTCTTTAAACTTTTACTGCTTATTAGTGAGAATTTTGGAGCGGATTAAATAGTCAGGCGATAAGGAAATGAGAGCCAATGAGAAAGAGTTTGAGTGGGAGGACGGACACCGGAGCGTGGGAAGCACGTGCAGTTCGATCTTCTTGAAAAACATTGGTACCTTTTTTTTGTTTTTTTTGTCGGGATTTGCTCATTTCAGTGTACATACTCAAATTAACAATAGCTCGTTATTGTATTATGACATATTTGTAGCAACTAGTTAGCTATATTTATCATCTAAAAAAACTGTTGGCTAGATTATGTATAGTATAGCTAATAATTATTGCACTATAGTTTCACAAATCAAATCATCTTTATGATTAAACGTTGATTGCAAATTAATACCTAATTTTCGGTGTCTTTTTGCGAATTAGATCCAATATTTGAAATATTGCAAAGGAATATACATCTTTATATTTTTGCAGCTTTGAGCTCGTTTGCTTTTTCCAGTGTACGATAAGTTGATTCGTCACGTTTTATATATCCTGCTTTATAAATCTTTCAAAATTAAATCATTTTGTATGAAAATATCCCTCCATCCACGATTCATTTTTGGTAAGCTTTTCCTTAATATTTACCCTCTATCTTATTACTTATTCACTTATTTTGTCACAGTCCGACTCCTAGGATATTAAAACCACTAGAATACAAGGAGCAGTGAGGTGGAACAACTGAACTTTAACTTATAAAACATGCTCAATGACTTAGGAATAATCTCAATTATCGAATCAAGCTTACAATAATGTAAGTTATCAATCAAGTTCTTTTCCAAGAAATGAATATTCGATAAGATTTTAGATATTGAACTCATCAAGGAATTAGGTTTGATTATTAATAAATGTTGCATTCGAAAAGTGGGCTAAATTTTTTCATCTTTTAATCATCAAGTAATGATGAAGCAGGTTTGATTCGTTAGAAAATCCAAACTCGTTTTGGATGGAATTCAGAAAGGATTTAAAGGCTTTGATCGAGCACACGGGCTCTTAGGGTTTTGGGACCGAGCATGCAAGGCACGATTATAGCAAATGAATAACGTTGCAGCGGAATATAGACATCGACTTAGAAATTCCAAGGTTATATGTGTGAAGACACATAACCTCAAGCTTAAACTCGAATTTTGGATTTTATTGACAACGAGCCACCCAAGCACACCGCAACCTTCCTCATCCGAGCTAACCTGCACGTTTTAGAAATAACATGCAGGGTGTGAGTACTTCGTACTCAGTGGACACATGCCAAAATAATTTTGAAACTTTGCTCATTAGAGCTATATGATTTTACTTGCCTCTTTAGCTGCACCACAAATGTTTGATAAATAATTATTTAAAAGATTTTACGACTTATGGCAGCTTAAAACATTTTTCGTTGTTTTCTGAAATCGACCGATCATTTTCTCGGGTACGAATCCATCTACGTGTCACATCAGTTTGTGTGTCGAGAAGTAGGCCTCCTCCTCGAATATCGTAAACGGCCCAACCGAAGTAAGGCTCACAGTTACCTCAATACAATGCACGCATCGGTCCCGCATCAACATGACTTTTATCCCGTGCGTCCACAGGACTCACTCAATTCAATATAAAGTAGAGGATTGCATACCAAAACAAAAAAGCTCAAGCAAGTCAATCAATTTTAAATTAAAAGCGCACTTATAAAAATAAATTGCGCATTCATCGTTGAGTTTCGGTTCAGAAAGCCCACCTGAAATGTGGCTTAACTCAAATACTCTTTCTCTGCTCGCCGCCTTACTTTTTCCACTCCACTCGCGCCTTTCAAAAATAATATTATATAAGGGCGAGTTTTATATTTTTGGAAAACAGCGAAATCCTTTAACGGACTTTTACTCGTCTAAATTCTCAATTCGACTCGGGTTTTTAACTTCTCAATTTAACTCCTCAAACACTCGATTCTTAAGTTCTATCCAAATACTATACCAACAGACTTCTTGGCATATATTTTCATCATTAATAAATATAATCGAGCACTCAATTATTAAAAATATATTATTTCTTTAAACTCAATATCTCGTTTTTCTCAAATCAATTATTTTCAAACAAATACGAGATTTATTCTGGTTCACACATTTCACATCTCATTTACAATTGTATTATTTCACAGTCACATCAAGTATTCTCAAACAAATATCACAGAGATATCATACTGCTCATTTTCAACTTAAAATAATATTTCTCAATTTTATCAAATTTAACTTCGTCTTTTATGGAAAAATTCAAAGAATTAGATTTTAAATTCTATTTTTCATTCCGACTTCTCGGACAAAAATATCTCGAGTTAATTCTTGACACGTTTCTCGAGAAATATATTTACTTAGTAGGAAAAATATTATTTTCTCAGATTTTACTCAAAATAATTTCTATTGAACGATTTTTCCTTCGATGTTAATTTTTAACTTTATCAATGAGAAAAATTCTTTTATTTTTCTCTTTTAACTCTCATCATCCAATATAACTTATTTAATAAAACTCGTTTTTGCTCGATTCAAACTCCATTACTTATCTTTTATTATTTCTAGCTCAAACACTTCTTTATTTGCTCGTTTATATTTATACTTCTCGTAAATAATATTTTAATTAGAAAATCGTCGATTTTTCATAACTTCCTCATACGAACTCCAAATTGAGCGATTCAAGTGGCTAATATACTTATTTTTCTCTCAACTTTACGATTATAACATCGATTACATCTTTTACTCAATGAAATCTCATTCATTTTCATTGGAAATTTACTGCACTCCTTAATTTTCTTTATTCTTGCTTTTCCTCAATAATTTTAAGTTCTAACATACTCAAAATTACTTCAATTGATGTCTTATAACATCATTTGATCCATATGTACTCAAAATCACAAATTCTCAATTTCTTCTTATATACTTCGAATTATTGAGAATCATCTCAATTCTTACTCGATTTTATTAATTCAGAGTTCTATTGAACTTATAAAAATTTCAATTGCTTGATTTCTCCATTAATCTCATCTTTTAATCTCAAATACTCAAAAGTTATATTTGTATCCTATTTTACTCGATTATTTTAGGGTTTCTCCATAGAATTTTATTTCCTTCATTTTTAATGCTTCTTTATACTCAAATAAATTCTAATTTCTTTTTCTCAATTAATTTTTTCTCTTTTAGGCTCAAAAATACTATAAGTCCTCTTCCAAGACTTAAAACCTTCAAATAAAATGGGGATTTCCCCTTTGATGTTCCAACTCTTAATTTTATTGGATATTTCTACTCCAAAATATTTTTAATCTCTTTATTTCTCATTTAACTCATCAATTTGTGCTTGAAAATTTTAAAAGCACAATTTTCTCTCTTTTAAATTCTTCGAATTTTTCATAATTTGTTCATAAGATTGTATTTCTTCAATTCTTCTTAGATTTATACTCATTTCATCTCAAATCTTATTTTTATATCATCAATCTTTCCAAATAATCATAGGAATTAAAATTCCTAAATTTTTCTTCTTATATATATATAGCGAAATATATATAAATATTTATATGAACTCATTTCTTTCTTTTGGTGGTGTTTTCTTCCATAAATATTGTTCAATTTTATTTTTAATCCACCAATTCATCAAATAAACTCATAAAAACACAAAATCATATAGATATACACATACACACATATACACGGTTTCAACTTACATCCATAGCAAAATTTCATGCTTCTATTTAAATCATATGTTCATGTTCCTCATCTCTTTAATTAAATTCATCCTCAAATTCATCATAGAACATATATATCAAAAATAATATTTACTATTCATCATCTTCTCCAAGTTATCTTTTCTTAACAACATGCTTATTTATTCATTTTAATCACTTCATCATACTTATATATCATCATAGAACTCATATAAAGCATCAAACCCAAGAAATCAATCAAAACTCACATAAATCATTTTTAATGCATAGTCTTCGATTTTTATATGTTTTCTTGCCTATTTGTTTATTTTCTTCACTCAATCGTCTTAGCATGCTTAGAAATAATTCTAGAACTCGTCCATATCATCAAAATCAATAATTCAATCAAGACATCAAAAGTCCCTTGTTTTTGTTTTTATCAAAAACCGTAGGTTATATATATATGTATAGCATGGATTTTTCTTCTTGTTTCTCTAGCATGGAAGGCATGAATACTCATGGTTTTAAACTTAAAGATTCAAGGATCAAATCTTCTTCTCATACTCAAGAAAATAATTGATCAAGAAGGGAAAGAAAATCAAGAATTTCTTGATCTTACTTTAGGTTTTTGAAGGAATAAGAGTTGGAACTCAACTCCTTGCTACTCTTTGATCCTTCATGAGCTCAAAACAAAGAAAAATATGAAGGTTTATAAGCATGAGGAGCAGCTGCTGGTCATGGAAGAAAAAGGAAGAGAATCATGGTTCTTACTTGAATTTTTGAAGTAAAAATGATAGAACTTAGATCTCTTGACACTCTAGTTCCCTTTTCATCGATTTTCTTGAGGTTTAATGGAAGAAAAGTGATAGCTCATGGAGGGAAGGAGCTCACGGCAGCCATGATCATGGAGGAAGGAAATTTTTGCTTTTTCCTTGTATTTTTCAAGTATTAGGGATCATATCTTGAACCCTTGGATTTTCTAGCTCTTTTTCTTGATTTTGTTCGAATGTTATGGAGGTTGGAGGAGCTTGTTGTTGTTGCAACTATGGAGGAATATGGAGGAGAGAGAGAAAGTTGAGGATAGTGTGAAGAGGATGATAACCGATTGAGAGAGAGAGAGGTGCATGAATGAAAATATAATGAAAACATGTGTGTATTATAGCTAGGAAAAGGACAAGAGAGTGTGCTCACTCTCCAAGTGAGAGTGGGAGAGAAATTGAGGGAGAGGAAATGGATAAGAGCAGCTGACTTGAGGTGAAAGAAATCAGATTTTTATCTGTTAAAAATCCCCGGTAGAAAAGATTTTATCTGATTAATATTTTCCTCTTTAACGTTAAACTTTATTCCCATATTCCGGCACTTTCTAGGCATCGGATTTCACTCTAATACGTTTCATTACTCATAAAATAATTTATGGATTCTAACGAGACCAAATTTCATGTAAAATTCTCAAAAACGAAGAAAGTCGGAAAATCGCTATCGTGTGCGCTCGCTACCGACTTAAAAGTAGCTCAAAACTCAATTTTTAAATCTCGGATTTTTCTCTAACTTGCGTCATTAGTCACGAAATAATTTTTAGATTCGAAAAAACTCAAGTTTTAGGAAAAATTCCCGTTTAATCAAAAGGTCGTAAAATGACGCGATAAGTTACTATTCACTTTAGTCGCATTTTCAAAATAAATTTATTCTCGACTCAAATGACCTCAGAAAATTCTCAAACTCGTATTATTAGTGTCAAAATAAATTCTAGATTCCAATGACACTGATTAAACTGAAATCGGAGTCCGTTGACCGAGGGTTGACTTTTTGCTCAAAGTTACTATTCATCGGACGATTGACCGTCACGAAATTTTCCGAAATTTGAACTCAAACTAAATCTCATATTTTTAAACTCATATAACCCATCTCATCTTCGTTTCGAGTTTCTAAAACGATAAAATTAGTATTTCACCCTCTAGGGGCATTTTGATAATTTCACGAGAAAATTTCTCCTCGGAAATTTTTATCTTATAGAATCACACATAATCACATATAATAACATTTCAAAAGCACTTAAGCACACATAACCATATTTAGGACGATTAATTAGAGTTATAAATATACGGGGTATTACATATTTTCCATTATTGGGCCCACATAAAACACTTTAACCCAACTGAATTAACAATAAAAAAAAGGTTCAATTAAACACTAACCCTAATCACACTAAACCTACCCAAATCATCCCCCCTCCCCTCTCATTTCATGACCCATTCAAGCAGAAATCCCCATATTTCATTATTTGTCTTCTCTGCAAGAACCTTAGAAATCCACTCATTTCTTTCTCATCGCTGTAATAGGTGGTTCTAAGCCACCGTTATCATTACCAATTCCTTTAAATTTATCGGAGGTCACTCCCACCAGATTTGAAATGGTGGTGCTGGAATCTGCACTTGATTGTGAAACGGTGGTGCTGGAATCTCTACTTGGTTATGAAATGGTGGTGCAGGATTCTGAATCGCCGATCGAAGCCAACTTTTATGACAAAATGGTGGTGTCGGAGACACCACTTGCTCTAGTTGTTGCCATTCTGTAAAGAGATGATACAGAGTATGTGGAATGGCTGGGGTATTTTTGCATGTTGTGTTGAGGCTCCTAGAATCATGTGATTCCATTCTTAATTAAAAAAATGCTCTGAGGTTGTATGATTCCTGCAATTGATCTATGAAACATTTGATCATTTATTTCTGATGTTTATTGATTCTGGAGGTCGAATTGGCTTCTCACTATTGATGTTATGAGACTGCACTTGATCTATAATGATTCTCTTCATTTTATGATATTGCACTTGATCTATGATAATGCACTTGAACTATGATACTACATTTGACCTCTGTGCTTCTATGGTCTAGTGCTTATGTGTTGCTGAGTATGTAACAAATGATGAGATTTGTTTTTTTATGTTCATAGCTAAAAATGCCTTTGTCCAATTCATGTCACCACTAGGTAGTAAAAAACCTAGTTTGGAGGTTGATTAAGAGCAATAAGTGTGTTAAACAACAACCTGAAAAGTGATCAATGATGCAAAATAAATCTAAATTCATTGTTGAGACCTTACATGACAGAATATGATACTAAATCATAGTTTACATCCTAAACAACCTGAAAAGTGAAAGTCAATTGCTTATACTATAAACATAGCAAAAAATGTTGCCTTCAGCCTGTTATCCCTAAATTCTCAACCCATTAAAAGCACCTGCTATGTCATTGATGTTGTAGGTAGCTACTCTCAACTACATTTCCATGTAGATTTAGATATTCCACACAGTCCCTTACAAGTTGTTCATCCACTTCAAGGCATTCTAGAAGAGTTCCCTCTCTAATATACATTTCCTTGTTCATGTGTGGAACTTTGTAGTTATGGCCTCTTCTGACCTTCATAATTTTAGGTAGCAACCGTGTAGGGTGAGGAAAACATTGTTTAATTTAAACTAAGTGATGAATAAATAAACAACAATCATTCTGATAGCAGAAACGATAAATACTCACCTTGTTTATTACCAACTCATTCATGATTGGATGATTGATAGATTGATTGGTTTTAGTCTCTAGTGTGCCCTTGCTTCAGTTTTTTGAATTTCTTTCTGTTGGCTAAAATAGTAAAGGTTAATATTCTGATTTTTCCATTAAAGATAACATGTACCATCTTCTAAAAATTGTGGTCTGCTCAGAACATGATTATGATTTTGTCTATGAACTCTTACTCTTGCATGTTCTGTATGATTCTTCCTCATCTGGGAGCAGGTAATAACTTCCTGCAGTCTCAGTGAAGTAGAACCATTTTTCATCAATGTTTATAATGTTGTACATCTTCTTGAATTAGAATTTGTCATCTGAAATTGTTGGAGCCAATTGTTTAAGACTACATTGTAGTCTAGTAAACTAGTTTTTGTAACACCACTCAAAAATCGGTCTATGAAAAACCCGAATAAATTAAAACTTTTTAAGATATGTCTTTATTCCCAGAGATTTCAAAAGAAAATAATTTATTTTATTAAGAAAAGATGAAGACTTTATTTATAAAGTCAAAAAGGAATTTTAATTAAAATAAATTCTAAATTCGTTTTCGAATAATTTAAATTATCATATTTTCAAATCGAGCACGAGCATGAATTTCTGCATTCATTGCATGGCATCCTATGTGTTGCATTCTAAATGATGATAGGTTATAAATGTGATTTATCTGCAAATTGATTGTCGCGTAATTATGGAGCCGGCCAGTTAAGCTCGACAGTACGAAGTAAAATTTCGGCATCTCATTAAATAATTAGGCAAACTTAAAGAAAATAAATAATTTATAATTAGTTATACGATTTTTAATTTAAGCGATTTATTAGAATTATTCGATATTTTTTGTCGGGATAAATTTATGTACGGGCCGAACTGTGAAGATATCGCGATAAAAATAAAGGGAAATAAAAGAGAGCAAAATTAAGAAAAGAAAAAAAAAGAAGGCGTGAGAGAGAGAGAGAGGGAAAACCGTGTGGGAGAGAGGGAGAGAGAATCACAAAAAATATGCCAACCCTCTTTCCCCAATGAAATCACGCAGAGAAATAATCATTCCCTCTGCAATTCTCTTCTTCCCACACACTCAACCCTTCCTCTCCCCCATATTTCACGCCACCACCACCAGCCACACTCTCCATCCTCCTTCTTCATCTCCTACTAATGTAACTAGAAAAAGTACATCATACAAAATCATAACAGAGAGATGAGCGAGCACCAGCACCTACCAAGACCACACTTCTCTTCCTTTTCCGGTGGTCAGAATCGTCTCCAGCTGTAGTGCTCTATCGCAGCTCTGCAAGAAAAAGGAGGGTCGGGGATGTTTCTCGGCGAACCACCTCTGAAGCTTAAGTTAGTATTCTGGGTTTGTTTCTTTAGGAGGTGAATGTAACAGGAAATAAGTCTGAAAAAAATGTGTGTTTGTGTGTGTTGGATTTTACAATTCATTTCAAGTCAACAAGATTAAGAATTCAACAAGCATTTAAAAAAAAACCATCGAGCACATCGCTCGGAATCAAAAACAACAAGTATCAGAGTATATATATATCAACAGACATCATTTCAAAGAGCTTGCAGCAGAAATTTGACTCAAATCCCAACATTCACACGTATGAAGACGTGCAAATGCCAGTCCGACATCCGACTCGACTCAAACAAAAACACCACACCACCAAGCATCCATGCCATCACCATCCTGTCAACCTGCACGTTTAGAAATACACGCAGGGCTGAGTACTTCGTACTCAGTGAACACATGCCAAAACATTTGGAAAAAGATGCTCTTAAAGCTATATTAATTGAACTTGCCTTGCCGAAAACATCACAAGTATTTAAGTAACTTAAAATGATTTCACTTGTGCATGCTAAAACATTTTCTTTTCAAATCGACTGCGCAGTCAAAACATAATATATACTCAACAGTATGCATCATCTATCATAAATTAACTCACTGTGCCGAGAAGTAGGCCTCCTTCTCGAACACTGTGACCGGCCCAACCGAAGCAAGGCTCACAGTCACCTCAACATTTAATATACCACACGTGGGTTCCTGCCTTTCACAGGATGATAATATCTCAAATAAACAGATGATAACACATACTAAACTCAATAAAACGGCAAGTCAATCACATTTAAAACTCATATAATAATACTCAATAGCATAATAACATTCATCGATAGTTTTGGTTCAGAAAAGCCCACCTGACTTTCGAAGATTCTAGCTAGGCGGTTTAAGGGCTATTGTCTTCGCTTATCTTTCCGTCCGGCTTGATCCTTCACAGATCGACATCGATAAAGAAAATAAGATACTACGCAAGACGGATAAAAGGCGTTGGTCTCGACTGAATGACTTCTACTTGAGTCGTTTCTCTTAAAGTTATTCTTTTCTAAAAGATCTCGCATTCTCGTTGTTAAGCTATTAACTCTACTCGGTAATTGGTTAATACCACTAACCAATGTCTTAGCACTTCTCGCTTTATTTATGAAACGTCGTCTATCTAAATTCTATTACTCGAGTTTCCTTTTATAACTTAATCAATTCTTGATTTAACAACTCAATAGCTTAATTATTTTGCATACAAATAAACTCAGTAATTCTTCACGTCATCAAATAATATCATTTACTCAAACATATTAATTCAATTGCATAATAATTCCAAATAAATCAAACATATTGTTTCAAATTCAATCACAATTCAAGACACATTAACATTTACTCAATTTCTATTTTCGAACTTAATTCAAATAAGAATTCTTTTTATGAAAACTCAAACAATATATTTTATCTTTTCTCGACTTATAAACAACGCTTTTCAAAGTTCGTCATCTTATGAAGAAATACTATAAACTTCTACTCAATTAACAAAAATTCTTTTTAATTTTTATTAAATTCTTATGAAATAGGAATTTCCTTTCTATTTCTAACTCAATTCTCATTTCTTAACTCAACTATTATTTTTTTAATTATTATCTCGTTAATTCTCCTCGGTTTATTCTTAATCTACACGGTTTGAAACACAACTTATTTAATTAACTCTAATTAATTATTTTCAAAATCATTACTCGATATCTTATTCCATTATTTTCTTGATTAAACTATACGAGTATTTAAACTTAACTCGTCTAACATCTTTTTCTCGACTCGATTAAATCTTCTTTTCATTTTCTTATTATTTCATTCTCTTTATTTTAATTCGATTTTCCTCGACTCTTATTTATTTAATTAATAAATTTCTTTTTCTCTTTTATTTGTTAAATTAAGACTAATTTCTTAATTAACATTTTCCTTTATTCTTCA
Source organism: Schizonepeta tenuifolia (assembly GCA_029490685.1). Lineage (NCBI taxonomy): Eukaryota > Viridiplantae > Streptophyta > Magnoliopsida > Lamiales > Lamiaceae > Schizonepeta > Schizonepeta tenuifolia. The sequence goes on along the minus strand of CM055955.1, from coordinate 89,011,418 downwards.
ATTAATTTTTATTTTAATAAAAACTAGTTTATCTTATTAATTTATAAAATTTCTTTTTGATTTAATTTAATCAAAACTTAAATCTTCAAGTCTTATTTCAAGAACACTTAGAACATTTAAAATACTTACTAGATATATTTTTCTATGCATTTTTCAACTCTTAACTTTTTTAAAACTTTTAAAACTTCATTCTTTTATCACAAAAAATCCTATCTTCATCTAGGATTCAAACTAACACTTTAACACATATTAACAATATTATAACATCCAAATCATCAAATCTTCTAAATCATCATAAAATTATTTTCTTTAAAAAACTTCACATGCAAATCGATTTTCTCATACTTAACAACATCAAAGATTAAATCATCATATCACATAATAATTTCATGATCAAAACATCAACTAGATCATCAACAAAATCAACAAAATAATTCCCTCTTTTTCTCACAAAACTCACGGCATTCATGCAATGTTTAGGGCAATCGGTTTTTCAATTTCTCAAGCATATAACTCCATTCTCAACATGATAAAAATCATAAATCAAGCATCAAGATATCAATAACTCTAGAAATTTCTTTTCTCCTATTTTTTTCAATACACCGTGGCTGGCTACCCCTCAACAGGATACCACATACACCACAGGCTACAAGTGCACTAACTTTGGAAAGCCCCTTTTGACTAACTCAAAGCCGATCGTTAGTTAACCCTTTTGATTAACTCATAAGGTACAAGAGAACTCACATAAAACACAAAACAGTTCATGCCATGATTATCACTTTGAAAACATGATTATCAAAGCGATAAAGAAAAGGTTTTCGAGCATTGCTCATTTTATTTGTATATAGGAAAGCTCACCTTATAGATTACAGAACTATTAAATCGAGCTTTCGTTCTTCTGATCTTCCATCCTTTCCTTACTGCTGACTTCCTCCTTCATCGTAAAATAATCATACTTTAGACTCGGTTGTACAAGATAATCGAATACGGAAATTCGAATTAAGTTTTAGTTCTTTAGACATTTGCACGTTAACTAAACTTTTTTAGTTAAAAAGAAATGAGACACGAACGCATCTCGTTTGACGCTCACTCGGTTCTGTACTCGACACTTTTAGTCGGTAGAAAGAAGGTAGTCAATAACTTGAAACGACTAATAAGATCGAAAGAAACTAAGTTGAGAAGAATTCAACTTAAGAAACTACATTTTGAACATACACTGCACGAGGTCAGTAAGTCTGTCCAGAACAGGGTTTGCGAAACAAGGGTCGTGCCCTATACCAAAAGATAGCCTCGGGTGTCTAGTTTACTCTCCAATTCGCGGATCTCGATTCTGATAAACGAGCTACGAGATATTGCAGTTTCCGTGAAAGGTCGCCAAAACTGCCGAGTGAACCCTAATGCTCGATAAAATCGACGCACGGTTTTCTAGGTTCGATTAAAGCTTAAACACTTTTAATTTCGCACAAAAACTGACCCAAGGCAGTCACCTCGTATCAAAATACGTGATAGATCCCTTTTCATTTCTCGTTTATAAACACGACGATCCAAACCTCGTTGTTCAAACTAAACAATTACTAAACCATTTCAAGTCTCGTTCAATTTCCTAACTTCTTGTTTCTACTTCTCGATTATAGCTACAACTTATCTTTTCATAGCTCGGACGAACAAGTCGTCAACTACAAACTCGTTCCTTAATCATTAATAATCATCAATATCCAATTACAATCATTAATCGACTTTTCTATCGATACTTATTCTCGACGTTTCGTCTCTTACCAAATTTCAAATGTTATTAGAATTCGTTCAAAATTTACAACATTATTCATCATCTATCAAGAATCATAAATACGCAATTCATATTATCAAAATGTTATCGAGCCTCGACTTATCACCACATCTTCGTCTCTTACACTTTTCGTTTTATCTTTAGAAAATTCTCAAATTAATATATATTCGTCCTCATGCATCGCATATCTCATTTTCATTAAACAATCGATCATATCATAACATTTACTAACCTAAATCGAGCCTTGTTCGTCTCTTAGGTTTTGGATTTTATTTTTAGAAAAATCTAAAACAATTCATACGATCAATTAACGTCATAAGAAACCCTAATCTATCATTAATTCGACGAAGAAATTGAGCATGAAACGAAAGCCCCAAATCTGAAAATTTTCGGTAATAATAGGGCTTAGGGTTCTTGATTTTTCCTTCATGATTTGATCAGTAGAACTCGATTCTAAGCATCCTAGAACATGTATCGATCAAGAAATCACATGCTAATCCATTCCCTAATTTTCGAAAAAAAATAAAAGAAAGGGAAAAGGAGATTTGTTTGGATCAAACTAGAGACGAAGCTCTTACCTTTCGATATATGAAATCGGATTGAAATTTGATCGGTAGATGCAAGAGTTATCGATCTTGGAAGAGCTTGAACTTGGTGCTTCAATGGAGGAAATTGGAGAAGAAATGAGAGAGAAATGAGGTGGGGAGATGGCGGACAAGGGGTGATGAGTCACAATGGTGACTCATAAAGTGGAAAGAAATATCTAGCAAACAAAGTGAGTCGTTAAGGTTTCGTTTGGCGAGGAAATTTTATACGAAAAATCTCGATTCCGGCTCTTAAACGTCGTTTTAAAAGTCAAGAAATACTTTTCTAGTTAGTTACGGAATTGACGAAATCTAATTCGTCCGTTAGATTGGAAATAATTTACGTACTCGGAAAACCTAATTCATTTTTTTAAAATCCGAGAAAAAGTCTGGACATCACAGTCCAAAATTCGTCCGGAAAATCATAAAAATTAACTTTCTCCGGTGAACTCGTCTCGAAGAAAAAGTGAATGTAAATTCTGACAGAATTCGATTCCGAGTTTCCGGGCGAAAAACTTAACGGACGCGAAAAACCCTAATACAGTAGTCGTTCGTCCGATTTCTGGAAATTATTTTCGGAAACGGATTTCACCGTAAATCTTAGAATTTAATTTCATGATCTTAGGCGTGCAAAGCCATAATTATTAATAACTTTCAATTTTAAAAGACTGTAGAAAAAGACTGGGGTATTACATCCTACCCCCCTTACGAAAAATTTTGTCCCGAAATTTGCATACCTTCTTCAAAAAGATAAGGATATCTCTCCTTCATCTTTTCCTCGAGCTCCCACGTGGCTTCTTCTTGCCCGTGGTGATTCCATAATACTTTTACTACTGGTATCGACTTGGTTCTTAATTCTTGAACTTTTCTATCCAAAATCGATATCGGCTTTTCTTCATAACTTAGGTTAGATTCAAGAACGACGTCTTGCTGACTTATAACGTGCTTAGGGTCATAGACATACTTTCTTAATTGCGAAACGTGAAACACGTTATGGACACTTCCTAGACTTGGCGGTATGGCCAATCTATAAGCAACGGGTCCTATTTTCTCGAGAATTTCGTAAGGTCCTATAAACCTTGGTCTAGGCTTACCCTTAACACCGAATCTAATGATTCCTCTCGATGGTGAAATCTTAAGGAAAACCTTATCACCAATTTCGAAACTAAGATTGGTTCGTCGATCATCGGCATAAGACTTCTGTCGGCTCTAGGCTTCTTTCATCCTATCTCGAATATGTCGAACGATCTCGATAATTTCATTAATCGAGTCTGGTCCTAAGTTCTTTCTTTCACCCACTTCATCCCAATAAAGTGGTGACTTGCATTTTCTTCCATATAATGCCTCATAAGGCGCCATTCCTATCGTCGCCTGATAGCTGTTATTATATGCGAATTCGACTAAGTGTAAGATATCTTCCCAATTTGCGCTTCGATCCAAAACTACTGTCCTTAGCATATCAACTAGAATCTGAATCGTTCTCTCGGATTGGCCGTCCGTCTGCGGGTGAAAAGCTGTACTGAAATTAAGTGCAGTTCCTAACTCTTCCTATCTCTATCTGATATTATGGACTTCGGTACTCCGTGCAGACGTACAATTTCTCGAACGTACAACTGGGCTAGCTTCTCTGATCCATAGGTAGTCTTAATCGGTAAAAAGTGAGCTGACTTCATGAGTCTATCAATAATCACCCAAATGGCAGTGTTTCCTCTTCTTGACTTCGGCAATCCTGTCACAAAATCCATGGCTATTCCTTCTCGTTTCCATTCTTGGATATCTAATGGCTGTAACAATCCATACGGTCGTCTATGTAAGGCTTTCACTTGTTGGCATGCCAGGCATCTTTCTACAAACGAGGCAACGTCTCGTTTCAATCCATTCCACCAGAAATTCTTTCTTAAGTCCTGATACATCTTCGTACTTCCTGGGTGTGCTGTATACGGCGTATCGTGAGCCTCACTCATGATATCGTTCTTTAATTCTTCGTCACTATCGGGAATACAAAGTCTGCCTTCAAATGATATTGCATTGTCTGGTTCTTCGGAATATCCGTCTCGTTTATCTGTTCTTATCTTTAGGCGAAGCTTCTCCATTGACTCGTCTTTCCTCTGAGCACTTATGATTCTTTCTCTTAAGTCCGATGTAGCTTCTAGTGCTGCTATCTGATTTGTGATCATTGCTGGTGTGTCGAGCACTTCTACTTCCATCTTTTCAAATTCTCGTACTAACGCTTCTTCTTCAACAAACAGATATCCTAACTTGGTTGGAGCCTTGCGACTCAGCGCGTCTGCTACTACATTTGCCTTTCCTGGGTGGTAGTTAATTCTGCAATCGTAATCCTTGACCAATTCGAGCCATCTCCTTTGTCGCATATTCAGTTCTTTCTGCTCGAAAAAGTACTTCAAACTCTTGTGATCTGTGAAGATCTCAACCCTTACACCATAAAGATGGTGTCTCCAAATCTTTAATGCATGCACAACTGCTGCGAGTTCTAAATCGTGGGTTGGGTACTCGATTTCGTGAGGTCGAAGTTGTCGTGAGGCATAAGCTATCACTTTTCCGTCTTGCATTAGAACACAACCTAATCCGTTCTTTGAAGCATCGGTATACACCACATATTCTTTGTTTACGTCTGGAAGAGCTAATACCGGTGTTGTGGTCAACTTTTCCTTGAGCGTTTGGAAACTCTTTTCACACTCGTCCGTCCATTTAAACTTGTTTTCCTTTCGAAGTAGCTGCGTCATAGGTCTAGCAATCGTGGAGAATCCTTCGATGAATCTTCTGTAGTAGCCTGCTAATCCTAAGAAACTTCTGATCTCGTTCGGACTTGTCGGTGACTTCCAATTATGCACTGCCTCTACCTTGGCAGGATCTACTTTGATTCCTTCGGCCGAAACTATGTGTCCGAGAAACATTACTTCCTCCAACCAAAATTCGCACTTACTGAACTTGGCATAAAGTTTCTCAGTCCTAAGTGTTTCCAACACTATCCGTAGATGTTCTTCGTGTTCATTCTAATTCTTAGAGTAAATGAGAATATCGTCGATGAAAACTAAGACGAACTTGTCTAAGTATGGGTGGAAAACTCTATTCATGAGGTCCATGAATACAGCAGGGGCGTTGGTCAATCCAAATGGCATAACTAAGAATTCGTAGTGGCCATATCTGGTTCGAAAAGCAGTCTTAGGTACGTCCTCGGGTTTAATCTTCAGTTGATGGTACCCCGATCTTAAATCTATCTTTGAAAACATTCTTGCACCTTTGAGCTGATCGAAAAGGTCCTCTATCCTTGGCAAAGGGTATTTGTTCTTGAGGGTGATCTTGTTCAGTTCTCGATAATCTATACACATCCTCATTGACCCATCCTTCTTCCTGACAAATAACATTGATGCTCCCCAAGGTGAGACACTTGGTCTGATGAAACCAAGGTCTAGCAATTCTTGCAATTGGATTTTGAGTTCTTCTAGTTCTTTCGGTGCCATCCTATATGGTTCTTTAGATTTGGGGGCCGATCCTGGTTCTAGGTCAATCAAAAAATCTATGTGACGGTCGAGTGGTAAACCAGGTAAAATTTCAGGAAAAACATCTTCGTACTCGTTGACAACTTTCACATCTTGAATGGTCTTCTCGGCTCCTGGTTCTCCAACTAGGTACACAAGACAGGCTGTGCAACCCTTCTTCTTTATCAACTTCTTGGCTTGTAAGGCGGATATTACCGGTATTCTCTTGCCCATTGCAATCCCATGAAATTCGGTCGGCTCTCTACTCGGGGGTTAAAAAGAGATTTTTCTCTCATTGCAGAGAATTGTGGCATAATTCTCTGACAACCAGTCCATCCCTAGAATTATGTCTACGTTCCACATTATCATAACGTTCAAATTGTTCGCTTTAACCTTAAGAGTTCCGATTTCTAGTTCTAGGTTGGAGCAAACATGCGTGGAAGTAGTGATCTCTCCTAACGGTATAGCTACTCTCATAGGATGTTCAGCTCTTATGGGTCTGATGTCTAAGTTATCCGCACAACAACCAGCAATAAAAGAATGCGATGCGCCCGTATCGAACAATATCTTAATAGGGATGTTGTGAAGTTTTCCCATACCTACAAGGTTTCCTTTTCCCTTTCCCTTATCCTGCCCAGTCTGCCTATTCGCGCATGCCCTTGCATTCTGCTGTTGTTGTACGTACTGCTGAAACTGCTGCTGATTCATTTGCTGTTGTGGCTGCGCTTGTATGGCTCTCAGAGGTACTGCTTGCAGTGGTTTAGGGAAATCTTTCTTCATGTGTCCCTTCTGTCCGCAGTTAAAACAGTTGGGAGTGCCTGCTTGACAGACTCCAGAATGTGATTTGTTGCACTTGGGGTATACCAGACTGGTAACCATCCCTGGGTTATTCCATCCTTGATTTAAATTCCTTTCTTATCCCTGAGGTTGCCTTTGCTGATTATTCCCTTTCCAGGGTCCGGCTTGGTTGTTCCCCTGAAGAAACAATCCTGACTGATTATTTCCCCGCCACGGTTTCTTTTCATTATTATTGTTCTGATTCGGCTGTTGGTAGCCCTGCTAATTGCCACTTCTCTGATTTCCCTGGTTGTTGAAATTTTTATTGTAGCCACCGCTACTTCCTCCTTCCCACTTTCTCTTCCCTTGGAAATTGTTATTGTTGTTGTTATAGTAGCCCCGGTTTTGGTTTTGGGTTGGAGTTGGTGTGGTTGTTATTGTTTTCTTCTCATCAGGCACAACGGCCTCCATTTCCCAAGCTCGTCCTAAGACATCCGTATAGCTTAGTCCCCCATGACTGGCTAAGGCGATCCCCAATTCGTGTCTCAGTCCCCCACGGAACTTCTTTGAAATCTTTTCTTCGGTATCTACCTGAGTAGGCGCATACCTGGATAGCTCGCAAAACTTGGCGTCGTATTCTGTCACCGTCATCTTACCCTGCTTCAAGTTGTAAAACTCAGCCTCCTTCTGAGCCCTATATGTCTTCGGCACGTACTTGTCGTACAGCGCTTCTTTAAACTCTTCCCACGTAAGTTGAGCCAGATGCTCATCGGGTATCACTTTCTGTCTTGCCTCCCACCAGTAGTCAGCCGGTCCGGAGAGCTGGAATGCTATGCATGATAGTCGCTCCTCATCAGTACATCTGAGGAGCTTGAAAATTCTCTCAATTGATCGTACCCATAGCTCAGCATCGCTAGGGTTGCCCGTTCCATTAAATACAGGTGGGTTTTGTTTGAGGAAAAGACCTTCAATGTCTCTACGGGGTGGTGGTGGAGGGGATGGTGGAGGGGTATCATGGTGTTCTTGTTCTCGCTCTTGTTCCCTTTCAGTCTCAGGCTGACGTCGTCCACGTCCTCGAGGCCTACCAGGTCCCCTTCTATTGTTCGGTAGATGCAAGAGTTATCGATCTTGGAAGAGCTTGAACTTGGTGCTTCAATGGAGGAAATTGGAGAAGAAATGAGAGAGAAATGAGGTGGGGAGATGGCGGACAAGGGGTGATAAGGGAGAGGGGTGATGAGTCACAATGGTGACTCATAAAGTGGAAAGAAATATCTAGCAAACAAAGTGAGTCGTTAAGGTTTCGTTTGGCGAGGAAATTTTATACGAAAAATCTCGATTCCGGCTCTTAAACGTCGTTTTAAAAGTCGAGAAATACTTTTCTAGTTAGTTACGGAACTGACGAAATCTAATTCGTCCGTTAGATTGGAAATAATTTAAATGCATAAGCACACTTAAACAATTAATCGAGCATACTAGAATTGTCACAGCCCCAAATTCCGAGGGATGGTAGAAGCCGGGGTGCGACCGGGATTGGATTAAAGAAGCGGGGAAGAAGGGGACTGACTGAATAAACATACATACATGACTACATAATTTCTATGAACAAGACCTCGATTATAATATATATAAGAAAAGAGTTGATCTCGGAAGATCACTCAACAAAGTATTCAAAAAGAAATCTAAGTTATTGATGGAACTTAGACTACAGTGATATAATTACATAACATCAAAAGCGATCAAAGTTTAGCAGCGGAAATGTGAGACATAATACAAGTCTTCTCCTAAAGACAACTTCAACTCCTAACTCAACCCTCATCCGTTCTCGTCACTTCAACCTGCACATTTAGAAACATATGCAGGGCTTAGTACGATAGTACTTAGTGGGCACGCTGTCGAAAACATAATCATAAGTATTGAAAATCAGGCATCTCATTTTATAGTGCATCGGGGTTTTCATTTAAAAGAGCCCGTGCCTATTCAACATTTTTATCTCATTCAAAAAGTAGCTCGCGCGAGCATTTTTCCATAGATGTTACGTTCAAAATCTTGACTAGTCGTTATCACCGTGGCTGGTTACCCCTCAACAGGATACTACATACACCACAGGCTACAGTGCACTAACTCTGGAAAGCACCTAATTGACTAAATCAGAGCCGATCGTTAATTAGTTAACACCTAAATGGTTAACATACAATTCTGGAAAGCACGACTGCTACTTCAGATGGTACAAGAGAACTAACATAAACATAAAACAGTTTATTTATGCCTGATATCACTTTGAAAACTCAGTTATCAAAGCTTATAAAACTTACTTTCGAATTGTGGAAAAACCCACATTTTATTTGTTATAGATAAAAGCCCACCTTAGCTTTACAGAACTAAATAATAAGCTTCTCCTCTTTAGTCTTCCGTCCTTTCCTTGTACTGACATCGTCCTTCATCGTACATGAAACATAACCTCGATGAGTCGTTGAGACGACAAAAGAAAATGGAAATCGAAAACAAGTTCGATTTAGTATTTTACGTTTCAACTTTTAGGCATTTGCACGCTTAACTAATTTCTTTTATTTAATCGGAAATGAGATACGATCATATCTCGTTTTGACACTCAAACTCTGTACTTGACTCTTAGGCCAGTAGAATAAATAGTCGTTAACTCATTACGACTTAAAAGATCGGAAGAAACTAAGTTGAGAAGGAAACAACTTAGGAAAACTAAGTTCTGGGGACTGCCCAGAACAGGGTATCTGGAAACAGGGGAAGAGCCCTGTACCGTTAGAAAGCCATGGAAGTTTAGTTTACGCTCCAATTTACGGATCTCAAATCTGATAAACGAGCTAAGAGATATTGCAGTTTCCGACAAGGGTCGCAAAACTGCCGAGGTTAATTCTAATTGTTCGATAGAATCGACGAATGACTTCCTAGGTTTGTTCTAAGTTATCGAACCTACATTCTCACGAAATTATCACGTCAAGGCAGTCAACACGTACTCTCGTACGTGAAAAACTCCTTTCCATTTCCCATCTATGACCACGACGATCAAAACCTCGTCGTTTCCACTACCAATTACTATACCAACAACAAGTTAACAAATCTTGTTCCAACTTCTCGATTATAAAAGAAACTCAACATTTCATAACTCGGATCAACACGACGTCAACTAAAATTTCGTTCCCTCATCAATAATGATCATTAATATCCAATTATCATTCCTACTCGACTTTCCTATCATTAATTACGTACATTTGTTCGTCTCTTACGGATTTTCCAAAGTTAACGGAATTCAATCATTTTCTACAACATTAATTATTATCTATTGAGGATCGTTACTACGTATATCATCACCTCATATCATTACTCAAACTCAACTAATAATCGAACCTTTGTCTCTTACATTAACAAAATATATTTTAGATTAATTCCAAATAATTCCTATTATCAACTAACATCATTAGAAATCATAATCCATCATTATCTCATCAATTAAATCAAAGCTCTTAAAACCCCTAATTCCTACTAATTTTTCGGTATCAACTAGTAATTAGGGAAGGTGAATTTCTTCATCAATTAGCTCCATTAGTCCATTAATTATCCTACTACAACACCATTTAATCAATGATCAATACTATTACAACATTAATTTGGAAATTCAAGTGAAACCCTAGGCCCTAAAAATCGGCATTCATCATTTGATAGGGGATTTCATTTGTTCTTTCACTAATCCTCAATTAATCATCTCCCAAGCTCAATTATGTAATCAATTTTAGAATTAATCCATCCTAACCTAAATGCCCTAAAATTCGGTCCACATGTAGATATTAGGGCTTTTGATTTCTCCAACAATTAAACCATAGAATTCAACCCTAATTCATCTAATTACACTAATTAAAGCTCAAAACATCACCCTAATACCACTACTAGAAATCGGTATTAACAAAAAAAAAAAAAATAGGAAGATGAAATCTAATTGGATGGAAGTGTAGAGGAGAAGATTACCTTAAGCTTTAATGAAAGAAGAAATAGGATTCGATGGTTGGATGATGAACTTGTGAATCTTCTCTTGTCCAAAGCTTGAACTTCAACAATGGAGGATGAAAATAGAGAGAGAGAGAGAGTAGGAGGGAGGGTGGCGGTTTTGGATGGTGGAGAAGGAAAGAAAATGGTGACTAACATGTATTAATTAATTAGGCTAAGGTGTGAAGTGAGGGAATAGTAATATGCATGGTGGAAAGTTTATAACATAAAATAATGAAATATCATGTGTGTGAGTGAGAGAGGTCGGCTATGGGGGGAGGAAAAAGGAGAAATACGCATTTTTCCGGCGCGATACGACGTTACGGAAATCGATAGACGAAAAACGTATCTCGGCACATTATCGTCAAAAACCGATTCTACCATAAATTCCGATATATTTAACTTATTCGGAAAGTAATATTTAAAAACTAATTTCCGACAAAAGCTCGGGACGTCACAGTCCGAGTTTCGTCCGGAAAATCATAAAAACGAACTTTCTCGGGCGAGTTCGTATCGCGATTTCGTGAATGCAAAAATCAGACGGTTTTCCGTTCTGAGTTCTAGAACTAAAAAGTTATCGTACGCGATAACCCTAAATACAGTAGTCATCGAACTGACTTCCGTAATTTATTTTCGGAAACGGATTTCACCGTTAGTTTTAGAATTTAATTTCATGAACTAAGGCGTGCAAAGCCATTTTTATTAATAACTTTTAATTTTTAAGTCAGTACGAAATTTCTGGGGTATTACATCCTATCTCCCTTGGAAAAAATTTCGTCCCGAAATTTGCATACCTTCTGCAAAAAGATGAGGATATCTCTCCTTCATCTTCTCCTCGAGCTCCCACGTGGCTTCTTCCTGCCCATGGTGATTCCATAGTACTTTCACGATTGGTATCGATTTGGTTCGTAACTCCTGAACTTTCCTATCCACAATCGATTTCGGCTTCTCTTCATAACTTAAATCAGATTTAAGAATAACGTCTTGCTGACTTATAACGTGCTTAGGATCATAGACGTATTTTCTCAATTGAGAAACATGAAACACGTTATGGACACTTCCTAGACTTGGTGGTAAGGCCAATCTATAAGCAACAGGTCCTATTTTCTCGAGGATTTCGTAAGGTCCTATGAACCTGGGTCTTAGTTACCCTTAGCACCGAATCGAATGATTCCCTTAGAAGGTGAAATCTTAAGGAAAACTTTATCTCCTATTTCAAACTCAAGATTGGTTTGGCGATCATCAGCATAAGACTTCTGTCGGCTCTGGGCTTCTTTCATTCTATCTCGTATCTGTCGAACTATCTCAATCATGTCATTTACTGTATCTGGGCCTAGGTTCTTTCTCTCACCTACTTCGTCCCAATAAAGTGGTGATCTGCATTTCCTTCCATACAAAGCCTCGTACGGCGCCATTCCTATCGTGGCCTGATAACTGTTGTTGTAAGCGAATTCGACCAAGTGTAAAATTTCTTCCCAATTCGCGCCTCAATCCAATACTACTGTCCTTAACATATCAACTAGTATCTGAATCGTCCTCTCTGACTGTCCATCTGTTGGTGGGTGAAACGCTATACTGAAGTTAAGCTCGGTTCCCAACTCTTTCTGCATAGTGACCCAAAATCTCGAGGTGAATTTGGCATCTCTATCTGATATTATGACTTTCGGTACTCCATGCAGACGTACAATCTCTCTAACGTACAACTGAGCTAATCTTTCTGATCCATACGTAGTCTTAATCGGTAGGAAGTGAGCTGATTTTGTAAGTCTGTCGATAATCACCCAAATGGCTGTGTTTCCTCTCCTTGACTTAGGCAAGCCTGTGACGAAGTCCATAGCTATGCCTTCCCATTTCCACTCTGGTATATCTAATGGCTGCAGCAATCCATACGGCCGTCTGTGTAAAGCCTTAACCTGCTGACATGCCAAACATCTTTCTACAAACGAGGCAACGTCTCGTTTTAGTCCATTCTACCAGAAGTTCCTCCTCAAATCCTGATACATCTTTGTACTCCCTGGGTGTGCTGTATACGGCGTATCATGAGCCTCACTCATAATGTCATTCTTCAGTTCGTTATCGTCGTCAGGGATACAAATTCTGCCTTCGTAAAGGTTTGCATTGTCTGGTGCTTCGGAATATCCATCTGGTTTCTCTGTCCTTATCTTTATTCGAAGTTTCTCCATCGACTCATCCTTCCTCTGGGCACTGATGATTCTCTCTCGTAAATCTGGTGTAGCTTCTAGTGCGGCTATCTGACTTGTTATCGTTGCTGGGGTATCGAGTACCTCTATATCCATCTTTTCAAACTCTCATACTAAGGTTTCTTCCTCTACAAAGAGGCATCCTAACTTCGTTGGAGCCTTGCGACTCAGTGCGTCAGCTACTACATTCGCCTTTCCTGGATGGTAGCTAATTTTGCAATCGTAATCCTTTACTAATTCGAGCCACCTTCGTTGTCTCATATTCAGTTCCTTCTGCTCGAAGAAGTACGTCAGGCTCTTGTGATCTGTGAAAATCTCAACCCTTACACCATAAAGATGGTGTCTCCAGATCTTTAACGTATGCACTACGGCTTCGAGTTCTAAATCGTGGGTTGGATACTCAACTTCGTGAGGTCGAAGTTGTCGTGACGCATAAGCTATTACTTTCCCGTCTTGCATCAAGACGCAACCTAACCCATTCTTTGAAGCATCTGTGTAAATCACATATTCTTTGTTTGAGTCTGGAAGAGCTAATACTAGTGTTGTGGTTAATTTCTCCTTGAGTGTTTGGAAACTCTTTTCACACTCGTCTGTCCATTTAAATTTTGTTTCCTTCCGAAGTAACTGTGTCATCGGCCTGGCGATCGTAGAGAATCCCTCAATAAACCTTCTGTAATAACCGGCTAAACCCAAGAAACTTCGGATCTCATTCTGACTCGTTGGTGACTTCCAGTTGTGCACTGCCTCTACCTTGGCAGGATCTACCTTGATTCCTTCTGCCGAAACTATATGACCTAGGAACATTACTTCCTTCAGCCAAAATTCGCATTTACTGAATTTGGCATAGAGTTTCTCGGCTCTAAGTGTTTCCAACACTATCCGTAGATGTTTTTCGTACTCTTTCTCATTTTTGGAGTAAATGAGAATGTCGTCAATGAATACTAAGACAAATTTGTCCAAGTATGGGTTTAAAATTCTATGCATGAGGTCCATGAATACTGCGGGGGCGTTGGTTAATCCAAATGGCATTACTAGGAATTCGTAATGGCCATAACGGGTTCTAAAAGCGGTTTTAGGTACGTCCTCGGGTTTGATTTTCAACTGATGATACCCTGACCTCAAATCTATCTTGGAGAAGACTCCGGCACCTTTGAGCTGATCGAAAAGATCCTCTATCCTTGGCAAAGGATATTTGTTCTTGAGGGTTATCTTGTTCAGCTTTCTATAATCTATACACATCCTCATCGACCCATCTTTCTTTCTGACAAACAATATTGGCGCTCCCAACGGTGAGACACTTGGTCTGATGAAACCAAGGTCTAACAATTCCTGTAACTGGATTTTAAGTTCCTCTAGCTCTTTCGGTGCCATCCTATATGGGGCTTTGGATTTGGGTGCTGCTCCTGGCTCTATGTCGATCGTGAAGTCCACGTGACGATCTGGCGGTAATCCTGGCAAAACCTCTAGGAAAACATCCTCATACTCGTTTACAACCTTCACATCCTGAATGGTCTTCTTCGCTCCTGGTTCTCCGACTAGGTACACAAGATAAGCTGTTGTACCTTTCTTCTTCATCAATTTCGTGGCTTGTAGCGCCGAAATTATTGGTACGCCTCTACCCATTGAAATTCCGTAGAATTCGGTTGGTTCTCTACCCGGCGGTTGAAAAGAGATTTTTCTCTCGTTGCAGAGAATCGTAGCATAATTCTCTGACAACCAATTCATTCCTAAGATTATATCTACGTCCCACATTATCATAACATTTAAGTTGTTTGCTTTAACCTTAAGAGTTCCGATTTCTAAATCTAGGTTAGAGCAAACATGAGTAGAAGTAGTGATCTCTCCTGAACGTGTAGCTACTCTCATAGGGTGTGCAGCTCTTACAGGTCTGATGTCTAAATTATCGGCATACGAGCCAGCAATAAAAGAATGCGATGCGCCGGTATTAAACAGTATCTTAATAGGGATGTTGTGAAGTTTTCCCATACCTGCGAGATTGCCTTTTCCCTTGTGTTGGCCACCCTGTTTGATAGCGCATCCTCTCGCATTCTATTGCTGCTGTGCGTACTGCTGGAATTGCTGCTGATTGATCGGTTGCTGTGGTTGTGTCTGCGCTTGTATTGCCCTCAAAGGTACTGCCTGAAGTGGTTTAGGGCAGTCCTTCTTCATATGCCCTTTTTGCCCACAATTGAAGCAATTGGAGGTGCCTATCTGACAAACACCGTAGTGCGCCTTGTTACATTTAGAGCAAACAGGCACGTTAACCCTCCCTGGGTTATTTCCTCCATGGTTGGTGTTCCTCTGCTGCCCCTGCGGCTGGTTCTGTTGACCGTTGCCTCTCCCTGATCCATTCTGCCTATTTCCTTAAAGGTACAACCCCGACTGGTTGTTTCCTTGCCACAGTCTCTTGTTGCTGTTCTGACCAGGCTGTTGATAGCCTTGCTGATTATTATTCCTCTGATTCCCCTGATTCTGATTGTAGTTCTGGTTGTTACCACTGCGATTACCTCCATCCCATTTTCGTTTTCCCTGGAAATTGCTATTATTGTCGTTATAATAGCCTCTGTTCTGGTTCTGTGGAGCTGGTGTGGTTGTTATGGTTTTCTTCTCATCAGGCACAACGGCCTCCATTTCTAAAGCTCTTCCTAAAATATCAGTATAACTTAGTCCTCCATGACTAGTTAAGGAAATTCCCAACTCATGTCGTAGTCCCCCTTGGAACTTCTTCGATATCTTTTCCTCGGTATCGACTTGCGAAGGCGCATACCTAGAAAGCTCACAGAACTTAGCGTCGTACTCAGTTATCGTCAGTTTTCCCTATTTTAGATTATAGAACTCAGCCTCCTTCTGAGCTCTATACGTCTTGGGTACATATTTGTCAAACAGGGCTTCCTTGAACTCTTCCCACGTAAAACGAGCTAGACGCTCCGCGGGTATTACTTTCTGTCTGGCCTCCCACCAGTAGTCCGCTAATCCCGTCAGTTGGAAAGTAACACATAGTAGTCGCTCCTCATCAGTACATCTGAGGAGTTTGAAGATTTTCTCAGTAGACCTCACCCATAGCTCAACATCGCTAGGGCTGCCCGTTCCACTGAACATCGGGGGGTTTCTCTTGAGGAAAAGGTCCTCAATATCCCTACGGGGTGGTGGTGGAGGTGGTGGTGATGGTGATGGTGGTGGGGTATCATGATGTTCCTGATCCTGTTCCCTTTCATCCTCTGGCTGACGTCTTCCACGTCCACGGGGCCTACCAGGTCCCCTTCTGTTGTTAACGTTTCTTAGCGGCATTTTTCCTTAAGCTATAGGTAACAAAATTCTCATTAGCCCCCTTTCCTTAATCATTCGCTTACTTACTAACCCTCTTTCCAACTTAAACAAGCTCGTAGAAAGAAAATCGAACATAATTTCGATATTAATTCATTAATCTGTTAACCTCTCAAGTTAAACTCAATTCTCGTTGCACGAGTTCATTTGACATTCAGGTGTCATTACTCGATTCATAGGAAACTTTCTGGTGATTAAAAACCCTCTCATGGGTCATGTATATATATATACATCAAAAAGAATATTTATTCTGCCTCCAACTAGGACTTATACAAAAAGTTAGACTACTACTAGTCTAAACTAGGCTAACTGCCTACTATTTACCGGGTGCACTAATAGGCTGCATCTCCGTATCTACTGGAAGTACTAGAACGGAAACGATTCATAAAATTTCGTGTCCGTTAGAGTACTACAAAACTATCTAGTTGCTGATCCGACTGTGCACATATTCGGAAAGTAATATTTAAAAACTAATTTCCGACAAAAACTCGGGACGTCACAGTCCGAGTTTCGTCCGGAAAATCATAAAAACGAACTTTCTCAGGCGAGTTCGTATCGCGATTTCGTGAATGCAAAAATCAGATGGTTTTCCGTTCTGAGTTCTAGAACTAAAAAGTTTTCGTACCCGATAACCCTAAATACAGTAGTTATCTAACTGACTTCCGTAATTTATTTTCGGAAACGGATTTCACCGTTAGTTTTAGAATTTAATTTCATGAACTAAGGCGTGCAAAGCCATTTTTATTAATAACTTTAAATTTTTAAGTCAGTACGAAATTTTTGGGGTATTACAAGAATTTCCACCACATACTCATTTTTGCGTTCCAAAGGGGGATTTTCGTTCATGGTTTCGGGCAATTCCAAATCACATAACCATTTGCACACGCGTTTTATCCTTTCCTATTTTCCCACACGAACACGCATTGGGGAGGACATTCTAAAGCAATCTAGTTATCAATTAACTTAATAGCTTTCATCTCTAAACATCATAACTCAAAAATAACTCAAAAAAAATTCTCAATATCTTATATTTCAAACATCACTTTAAATTGAAAAACTTTTAGAAAATAAGATGTACCTGGTTGCCGGATGAGATGGAGGATAGCTTGGTGTGGTAAACTGACTCAAATAAGTCTAGGAATTAAATCTAGACTCGACTCATCAAAGAATATCAGACTTCAGAGCAATCAAAGCCTTACTCTGATACCAAACTATCACACCCCGACTCTCGCGGTGCGACTTACGAACAACAATACAACTTAACCATCTGACCATCAACTCAAATACGGGGAACATGCTCGGGGAAATATTAATGAATCGAATAAGGCTTTCAAGGACATAATGAAGCAATAACCGAGCATTTCAAAATCACATATCAACAGGGTACGATAAGTGTTTCAAGCTAACAAGATTAAGAATTCAACAAGCATTTAAAAAAAAACCATCGAGCACATCGCTCAGAATAAAAAACAACAAGTATCAGAGTATATATATATCAACAGACATCATTTCAAAGAGAGCTTGCAGCGGAAATTTGACTTAAATCCCAACATTCACACGTATGAAGACGTGCAAATGCCAGTCCGACATCCGACTCGACTCAAACAAAAACACCACACCACCAAGCGTCCATGCCATCACCATCCTGTCAACCTGCACGTTTAGAAATACACGCAGGGCTGAGTACTTCGTACTCAGTGAACACATGCCAAAACATTTGGAAAAAGATGCTCTTAAAGCTATATCAATTGAACTTGCCTTGCCGAAAACATCACAAGTATTTAAGTAACTTAAAATTATTTCACTTGTGCATGCTAAAACATTTTCTTTTCAAATCGACTGCGCAGTTAAAACATAATATATACTCAACAGTATGCATCATCTGTCATAAATTAACTCACTGTGCCGAGAAGTAGGCCTCCTTCTCGAACACTGTGACCGGCCCAACCGAAGCAAGGTTCACAGTCACCTCAACATTTAATATACCACACGTGGGTTCCTGCCTTTCACAGGATGATAATATCTCAAATAAACAGATGATAACACATACTAAACTCAATAAAACGGCAAGTCAATCACATTTAAAAATCATATAATAATACTCAATAGCATAATAACATTCATCGATAGTTTTGGTTCAGAAAAGCCCACCTGACTTCTGAAGATTCTAGCTAGGCGGTTTAAGGGCTATTGTCCTTGCTTATCTTTCCGTCCGGCTTGATCCTTCACAGATCGACATCGATAAAGAAAATAAGATACTACGCAAGACGGATAAAAGGCGTTGGTCTCAACTGAATGACTTCTACTTGAGTCGTTTCTCTTAAATTTATTCTTTTCTAAAAGATCTCGCATTCTCATCGTTAAGCTATTAACTCTACTCGGTAATTGGTTAATACCACTAACCAATGTCTTAGCACTTCTCGCTTTATTTATGAAACGTCGCCTATCTAAATTCTATTACTCAAGTTTCCTTTTATAACTTAATCAATTTTTGATTGAACAACTCAATAGCTTAATTATTTTGCATACAAATAAACTCAGTAATTCTTCACGTCATCAAATAATATCATTTACTCAAACATATTAATTCAATTGCATAATAATTCCAAATAAATCAAACATATTGTTTCAAATTCAATCACAATTCAAGACACATTAACATTTACTCAATTTCTATTTTCGAACTTAATTCAAATAAGAATTCCTTTTATGAAAACTCAAACAATATATTTTATCTTTTCTCGACTTATAAACAACGCTTTTCCAAGTTCGTCATCTTATGAAGCATACTATAAACTTTTACTCAATTAACAAAAATTCTTTTTAATTTTTATTAAACTCTTATGAAATAGGAATTTCCTTTCTATTTCTAACTCAATTCTCATTTCTTAACTCAACTAATATTTTTTTAATTATTATCTCGTTAATTCTCCTCGGTTTATTCTTAATCTACACGGTTTGAAACACAACTTATTTAATTAAATCTAATTAATTATTTTCAAAATCATTACTCGATATCTTATTCCATTATTTTCTTGATTAAACTATACGAGTATTTAAACTTAACTCGTCTAACATCTTTTTCTCGACTCGATTAAATCTTCTTTTCATTTTCTTATTATTTCATTCTCTTTATTTTAATTTGATTTTTCTCGACTCTTATTTATTTAATTAATAAATTTCTTTTTCTCTTTTATTTGTTAAATTAAGACTAATTTCTTAATTAACATTTTCCTTTATTCTTCAATTAATTTTTATTTTAATAAAAACCAGTTTATCTTATTAATTTATAAAATTTCTTTTTGATTTAATTTAATCAAAACTTAAATCTTCAAGTCTTATTTCAAGAACACTTAGAACATTTAAAACACTTACTAGATATATTTTTCTATGCATTTTTTAACTCTTAACATGTTTAAAACTTTTAAAACTTCATTCTTTTATCACAAAAAATCCTATCTTCATCTAGGATTCAAACTAACACTTTAACACATATTAACAATATTATAAAATCCAAATCATCAAATCTTCTAAATCATCATAAAATTATTTTCTTTAAAAAACTTCACATGCAAATCGATTTTCTCATACTTAACAACATTAAAGATTAAATCATCATATCACATAATAATTTCATGATCAAAACATCAACTAGATCATCAACAAAATCAACAAAATAATTCTCTCTTTTTCTCACAAAACTCACGGCATTCATGCAATTTTTAGGGCAATCGGTTTTTCAATTTCTCAAGCATATAACTCCATTCTCAGCATGATAAAAATCATAAATCAAGCATCAAGATATCAATAACTCAAGAAATTCAAATTCTCCTATTTTTCTCTATATTTTTCGGTATTAACCATTTTTTTAGGGTTTTTAATTTCTTTTTCTTCTCTTAATTCATCGATTAAATCCTAGTGTTCGATTCTCCTATCGATTTCTCCTCACTTTAATTCTCACATCGATAACCTAAGTTTGCCTAAACATAAAATAAATGCCATGCATGCATGTTTTCTTTCTTTTAGGGCTTAGAGATATACATATATACAATAAATCAAATGAATTATCATACTTTTGAAAAATAAATTTGATCTTCTCCTCTTGATCCTCTTGAAATCAGAACGGAAAACCGTCTAATTTTTACTTTCACGCAATTGCGATACGAACACGCCGAGAAAGTTTGTTTTTATGTTTTTCCGGACGAAACTCAGGCTGTGTCGTCCCGAGTTTTTGTCAAAATAAATTTTGTAAATTTATTTTCCAATTAAGTTCATACATTAGAATTTAAGTCAAATAGAATCGCGACGATTTTTGTACCGAACAACGTTTTTCGTCGTTCGATTTCCGTAACGTCGGATCGCGCCGGAAAAACCCGTAACCCTCTTAAATTTTCTGCATGGCAGCCGACACATCATCTTCTTAGTGGAAGACATGCATTTTTGTTATTATCCAGTTAAGTGACACATAAACCTCACTTTCCACACTTTCAAACCTTTCATCATGACAAACACTTGAACAAAACCATTTCTTCCATCTCTCTCTCTCACTCTCGGCTGCACCACCCTCCATCTTCATCTTCTTCACTTCATTTTCTTCCATCCACCATTGAAGACACCTCCAAGAACAAGAAGAAAGAACACAAGTCAATCCATCCATTCAAACTCTATACTTCTTTCCTTAATTCTCAAGGTAATTCTTTCCTCCACAATTCTATCCAATTGGATATCTTTTCTTTCCTTTTTCTTCTTGATCGAATTTTTGGAGTCTTGGAATAGATGTTTTGATCTTAGAATAATGAAATTAGATGTATTAGATATGATAATTAGGGAATAAAATGGAACAAAAATAAGAACCCTAAAACCTATATGAATACCGAAATTTTTGGCATGTTTGTAGGATTTTTATTTTTCTTCTTTTGATGGTTGATTCTTGTTTAATAGATGTTTAATTAGTGATTAGAATGAAAAAGAATTGAAAGCCCTATGTTTTTGTGAAAGTCAATTAGGGTTTGAATTATGAATTTAGGGGTTTTTGTATGTTAATTGATAATTATTTTGCAATTGATTAATTGATAATATAAGAGGTTGATTAGTAAATAAATGTAGTTAATTGGGGAAGAAAATCATCCCCTTAACATCTATATGAAAACCGAAAGTTATAGGATAATTAGGAGTTTCCACATGTTTGATTTAAGTGATGAATTGTTAGTTGAATTATGTTGCAAATAATGTTAATTGATAATAGAATTTAATTGAGAATTTTCTAAAAATATTTAATGAAACATAAGAGATAAAGATCACTTTATAAGTTGAAGTATAATGATGTTATGATATGTTTGCATGCATGAAAATGATTCACGTTAGACATATTTTAACGTCGTAAAGTTTGAACAAAATCCGACAACTTTGAAAAATCGTATAAGAGACGAACATTTAGTTGTAACTAATAATCGAGAAGTCGGATGGGAATTTTAATTTGATATTATTGTTTATGATGGAATTTAGAACAACTTTCTAGTTGACGTCATAAGCTTTCGAGTTGATATAATATGGGCTATAGTTATAGTCGAGAACTAGAGCGCGTTTTGAAATTTTTGTTGGTTTAGTACTTGTTAGTTGAAATCCGACGTTTAGAACGTCGTGCTTTTGAGCGAGTTTTGAGAAGGAGTACGTCACGTACAGAAGTACGTGATGACTGCCTTGAGAGTCCAGTTTCTAAAAAAAAATTGAATACGAGAGCTTAGAACGAACCTAAGACGTTATACGTCGAACCTATCAAGCAATTAGGGTTTTCGCAGCAGTTTTGCGACCCTCGCCGGAAACTGTAATAACTTCCAGCTCGTTTATCGGATTTGTGATCCGTAAAATGGAGCACGAACTAGACTTCCTAAGCTTTCTAATGGTATAGGGATCATCCCCTGTTTCCAAATTCTCTGTTCTGGACAGCCTCCAGAGTTACTGGACTGTGCAGTGAAAATTCAGTTTCTTGTTTTCTAAGTTGTTTAGTTCACAACTTAGTTTCTTTCGATCGTTTAAGCCGTTTTATGTAGCGAACATCTCTCTTCTGACCCTAGAGTCAAGTATAGGACCTTGAGTGATGAAAACCAGTCGAGATCTTATCTTTTATCCTTTCATTAAAGAAGTAATAAACGAGAAATTTCATAAATCGTTCAATGATCTAAAACGTAAATCGCCTAAGTTGATTCTTTCCAACTTAGTTTCTTTTAATCTTTAAAGTCGTATTAAGATATCGACTACCTTCTCTACTGACCCGAGAGTCGAGTATGAGATCTTCCGAGTTCTAAATGAGATTGGTACGAGTCTCGTTTCCCGTTTAAGTAAAACGAATCTAGTAAGCGTGCAAATGCCTAAAGAATGAAACAACTAAAACCTCTTCGATTCTCTTTAATCGATTTTCTTTTACGACTCGTTTTTAAGTATGTTTTTTTTACGATGAAGGAGGAAGCCAACTGTAGAGAAGGGACGGAAGATCCAAAGTTGGAAGCTTTTGCTTTAAGTTCTGTAAATCAAGGTGGGCTTTTATATACAAATAAAACGAGCAATGCTCGGAAAATCTTTCTTTATCGCTTTGATATCTGTGTTTTCAAAGTGATATTATGGCATGAACTGTTTTATGTTTTATGTGAGTTCTCTTGTACCTATCTGAGTTAACATTCATGTTTTCCAGATTTAGAGTTAGTCTATTTTAGATTAACTAACGATCGGCTCTGAGTTAGCTGCTAAGTGCTTTCCAGAGTTAGTGCACTTTGTAACCTGTGGTGTATGTGATATCCTGTTGAGGGGTACCAGCCACGGTGAATTAGAATTGGTCAAGATTGAACGTAACATTAGTCAGAAAATGCTCGCGCGAGTGATTTATGAGAAAAAGTCAGAAAATGTTTAGTAGACATGGATTCTTTCAATAAAACTCCGATGTGCTACGCTTATGAAATGCCATATTTATCTATATTTATGATTATGATTTCGGCATCGTGCCCACTAAGTACGTTTGTACTTAGCCCTGCATTGTTTTCTAAATGTGCAGGTTGAAGCGACGGAGAGCGGCGACGGTTGATGTTGAGTTAAAGGATAGGATGCTTAGTTAGAACCCTTCCGCTGCCAAACTCTGTATTTCTTTTGAGTTTTCTTTTTGAACAATACTCTGTAGTCTAAGTCTGTAAATATGAACTTAGTTTCTTTTTGTACTTTTGTCGAGTAATCCTTAGGGATTAACTCTTTCTTATTTATATTCAAGTCTTGTTCATGGTTTATCGATGTTTATCATGTATGTTTAGTCAATTAGCCCCCTTCTTCCCCGCTTCTTTAATCCAACCCCAGTCGCACCCCAGCTTCTGCCGTCCCTCTTGATTTGGGGCTGTGACAGCCAATCACCACCATGAGTCATCACTTTTAGAATTTTTCCTACTTTAGTATAAATATCAAGTGTACACCTCATAATTTCTTTCTCTCTTCTCTCCCTCTTAACTGCCCTCTCTCTCTTCTCTCTCTTCTCTCTCTTGTTCTTCAAGTTCTTCAAATCTTCAAGTAGTTCTTCATTTTTCTTCAAGCTTTAAATCACCAAAGCTTATTAGTTTGTCGATCAATTACAATTCCGAGTTCATAATCGTAAAGGTGAGACTTTCCTCTTCAATTCCATCCAAACAAAATTCAATTTCCTTTAATTCTAGCCATGACCGAAAATTTTGAGGATTTTATAATGATGTTCTAAGTTTAATTCATGTATATTTATGCTTATGATTAAAGATACTATGGTTAGAATCAAGTAGAAATTTTCCCCCTTATTTAATTATAATAGCCAAATTTTTTGAAGATAAGTAAGATAGGTTTGAGTTTGAGTATTAGATGTATGGTTTGTAGAATATGTTTGCATAAGATGAATAATGAACTTGTGAATTGTTTGGGAATTGTCTAAAATATGAACAAAGTTGTAAGAGAGGAAGAAGTGGGTAGTTGAATGAGAAATTGTTGTGATTTGGATGATGTGTTGATATAATTGAGATGTAGTAAGCATAAGGTTCAACATAGATTTAAGTTAGATTTTTCTAAAAATAAAATGAAATCGTAAGAGACAAAGAATCATCGATAAAATAAGTATGGACTATGATATGAACTTATGGATTTCATACTAGTTAATCTTAGTAGTCAATGATGATAATCGGAAAGTTTGAATTAATTCTATGAATATTGAATTTTTCATAAGAGACGAAGAGACGAGATTAATCGTCGATAGGAAAATCGAACGAGGAAACTAATTGGATATTAGTGTTTGTTGTTGATTAATAAACAAGAGTGTCGATGATGATAATTTCATATGAGATATGAAATAGAAGTTAAAAGATTCAGTTGAATTTGAAATGAAATTGGTTTAGTAATTGATTAGTTGAAAAGACGAGAAAGTGTTCGACATATTATTAACCGAGGAAGGAGAAAGTATTCATGATAAATTATCGTGTGTCATGACTGTAATTTTATAGAGATTTCATACACATAAGGTTGTATAGCATTGGTCGAACCTAGGGATTTGGGCGTCGAGTTATACGAGCGTCTAGGGTTTTTCGGATTGTTTTGCGACCTTTCACGGAAACAGTCATAACTCTCTGCTCGTTTAACGAAATCAAGATCCGTAAATTAGAAAGTAAACTAGACATTCGAAATACTCTGTTCTCTATAAGCTCCAAACTTACTGACTTGTGTAGAAAATTCTAAAACTCATTTTCTTAAGTTGAATTCTTTTTAACTTAATTCTTTAAGAACTAGTAAGTCGTTATGAGTTATTAACTTCCGTTATGATGTTCTAAATGTCGAGTAAGGAACCAAGTTAGTTCTAAATGAGATGTGTTCGAGTCTCGTTTCTTCATTAATCAAAAGAGATTAGTTAAAGTGCAAATGCCTAAAAGACTTAACCAAATTCAATTTCTTTTCTTTTTTCGTTGCGACCGAGTACTAAAGTTTGAATATTTACGATAGAAGGAGGAAGCCGGAGTTAAGGATTGGACGGAAGACGGAATCTATAGTTGTTCTGTATATCGCCTTAAGGTGGGCTTTCTATCTATCAAAATAACGTGGGCTTTTTCTATATATCAAATAAAATGAGCGATGCTCGAAAATGTTTACTTACTGCTTTGATAAGTGAGTTTTCAAATTGATTATCAGTGCATAAAAGATTTGTTTTATGTGAGTTCTTTTGTGCCTTTCTGAGTTAGCCGACTGCTAACTAAATCGATCGGACTCTGAGTTAGCCGACTGCTTTTCCAGAGTTAGTATACACGGTAGCCGGTGTGTGTGGTACTCTGTTGAGGGGTAGCCAGCCGCAATGAATAGAACGTTCGCGGAAGAAGTTAACTCTTCCTCGGCGTTGAAACAGAAGTTGGGCAAGTTGAATGTAACGACAGTAAAATGCTCGCGCGAGTGATTTATGAAAAGAGAAAATGTTTAGTAAGCACGGGCCTTTGAAAGAAAAACCCCATTGTGTTACTGTTTAGATGCCTGATTAATCTATATAAACCTATGATATGATTTCGGCAATGTGCCCACTAAGTGCTTTTGTACTTAGCCTTGCATGTATTTATAAATGTGCAGGTTGAGTGATGAAGACGGTGGAAGTTGAGTAGAGGTCATACTTTAGGAAAGAAGAACAGTTTTAAACTCTACGTTTTTTTTCCGCTGCAAACTATTTTCACTTTTGTTATGTAACTTATCGGTCTAAGTTTCGTACTTTAAACTTAGTTTCTTTTGTGAACAACTCTGTCGAGCGATCCTTCGAGATCGACTCTCTTTTATTCAATAAAGTCAAGTTCATAGTAATTATATTGTTTATAAATGTCAGTTTATTCAGTAAATCCCCCTTTTTCCCCGCCTCTTAAATCTAATCCCTAGTCGCACCCCGGCTTTGCCGTCTCCTGGGATTTGGGGCTGTGATAGAGTGGTATCAGAGCAATCGTTTCTGCTTTGTACCTGAGTCTTCTTTTGAGAAATTAAAGTTTAGTTCGTATCACTAGACTTAAGATTGTAGTTACCAACTCAACTTCCCGCTCCGTCGACTCAACCGAAGAAGAAAGGAAAGAAAAGTGTCAGAAGTATTGTTCTTTTTACAGAAGGTTTATGATTGAAGTATGAGATATACTTATGTTGAGTACTAAGTATTAATTGATTGAAGTATGATAGTTATACTTTTGCTGAATAAAAGTATGAACTGATTAAAGTATGATTGGTATACCTTTGTGGTATTAGGTGAAATTATGTGAGTTATAATTTCTTTTGATTGAGATACATGTCAACATAAGATGGTTGAATTATTTTATTGGGATTATTTAAGTTATAATACCTTATTATCGAGATGTATGTTGGCCTTAGAGAAATATAGAGTTTTTTAAGGCCTTCCCAATTTCTTTGAGAACATAGAGCTATTAAGAAGCGTGAGTCATTTCCGAACAAAATGACTCAAAAGATGCGATCAGAATGAGAAGGACAGAACCTATTATAGACGAATGTCACATACGTGTAAGTGACATGAACAAAGTCTCTTTGGAGTCGACTTGTTTTAATATTAAGAACCATTAAGAGTTTTTCTTCAAGAAGACTAAGAAGTCTAAGCTAAGATGATTAAGGTAAGTTAATATGGTTAAGGTAAGCTAAGAACCGTTAAGAGTTTTTATGCAATTTGAGAAATTGCTAGATGCTTAAGGTAAAGATTGAAAAAAAAAAAATAATGTGGGTGGCCTAAAGCGAAGGGTTAATGAAAAATTCTTGATTTCCTTAGTTTCAAAATGCCGCCAAGAGTAGCGAATAACAGAGGAGGACCTGGTAGGCCTAGAGGACGAGGTAGACGTCAAGTACAAGGTGAAAGGGAAGAGGAACAAGAACGCCATGAAAATTCTCCACCACCACCTCCACCACCACCCCGTCGTGATATTGAGGATCTTTTCCTCAAAAGAAATCCACTTGTCTTCAATTGATCCGGAAACCCGAATGATGCTGAGCTTTGGGTACGATCCGTAGAAAGAATCTTTAAACTTCTCAGATGTACTGATGAGGAGCGTCTATCATGTGTTGCGTTCCAACTATCCCGACCAGCTGATTACTGGTGGGATGCTAGACAGAAGGTTATACCAGCAGAGCATCTGGCTCATTTTACTTGGGACGAGTTTAAGGAAGCATTTTATGATAAGTTCGTCCCTAAAACCTACCGAGAAAAGAAGGAAGCAGAGTTCTACAATCTAAAACAAGGAAAGATGACAGTGACTGAATACGATGCAACCTTTTGTGAATTGTCAAGGTATGCACCCGAGTAGGTAGATACCGACGAGAAGATAGCAAAGAAGTTCCGTGGAGGACTTAAACACGAACTAGGAGTGGCACTAGCCAGTCATGGAGGACTGAGCTACACAGACAGACTAGGACGAGCCCTAGACATGGAGGCGGTTGTGCCGGACGATCGAAAGATTGTAGCGCCCGTACCAGCACCAAACCAGGCTTCAACTCAAGACCATTCCGACAACAATAATAACAATTATAGAGGAAAAAGGAAATGGGAAGGAGGAAATAACATTGGCTACTATCAATACAATAACAATCAAGGAAACTAAGGTGGAAATCAGTGGCAAAGAAATAATCCACAAGGACAGTGCAAGGACAGCAAAGGAACAATATTCGGGAAGGAAATAACCAAGGAAAGATCATTTTTCCTATCTGTCCTAAGTGTAATGGGACGCATCCCGGTGTTTGTCAGGCAGGCACGGGTGTTTGCTTTAACTGCGGACAAAAAGAGCATATGAAGAGGGATTGCCCGAAACCATTGCAAACGGTGAGACCAATTCAGTATGGTCAGCCCCAACCCTTGAGAGCTATTCAAGCTCAGCCACATCCGCAACAACAACAGTCTCAACAGTCAGACCAGTAGGATAAGGACAAGGGTTACTTGGCAGGTATGGATAAAACTTCTCCATCACCCAATCATAAATTAGTTGATACCAGAGCTTCACATTCTTTTATTACTAGAGCTCGTATAGACACTATAGGAATAAAATCAAAGCGCGCTAATCATAAAATGAGAGTAACCACACCCTCAGGAGAGAAATCAACACCATTTCTTTTGTTTGCTCAAACCTAGAATTTAACTTAGGATCTTCTAAGGTTGTAGTGAACAAATCTGAATACGATAAATATAATCCTTGGAATGGATTGGATAAACGAGCGACTACACACCGATTTTCTCCCGCGAGAGAAAGATTTCCTTCAATTAGCCTGAGAAGAACCCTACAGATTTTCATGGAATACCGATGGGTGAACGGATGTCTATAATATCTGCACTACAAGCCTGAATGGAGGATTGGAACTGAAGAAATCATATGAGACGTAGAAACCGTACAGGAATTAGAGATGATGAATTTAGAGGTGATCGATACATCTGAGACAATAACTAACCAAATAGCAGCACTAGTAGCTATACCAAACCTACGATAGAGAATTTAAGGTGAATCCAAGGGAACGATTCAAGTACCAGAAGATATGTTAAAAATGATAGTGTTAGATCAAAGTTTAGAGTTGACGAAAGATAGAAATCTGGAGAGGACGGAAGTCTTAAATAATATATGCCGATCAGACTTAAAATTAGAGAATGGGGACAAGTTTTTCCTCATGATTTTTCTGTTAGGGATATGGTAATTATTTTCGTGTCAAGTATAAGCTTAGACAAAGATTTGTATGATTAGTAGATGTTTTGGAAAAGATAGTTTTAATGTGAATAGATTGGCCGTGTCACCAAGTCTATGGAATGTTTACTATATTTGTGTATCTTATTTGAGAAAGTACGTGTTCGATCCTACACACGTGATTCATCAACAAGACGTAGTTCTTGATTTCGATTTAAGTTATAAGTTATGAAGAAAGACCGCAATCGATCTTGGATCGAAAAGTGCGAGAGTTAAGAAGCAAGTCAACGCAGTTAGTAAAAGTGTTATAAAATCACCACGGGCAGGAAGAAGCCACGTGAGAACTCGAAGAAAAGATGAGGAAGAAGTACCCCGAACAGTTTAAAGAAGATATGCAAATTTTGGGACAAAATTTTTTGTTAGAGGAGTAGGATGTAATATCCCGGATATTTCTTCTGTCACTAAAATAAAAATTTGATAATTAATTAAGGCTTTGCACACCTAAGTTAAGGAATTTCAGTTTTAAGACTAACGGTGAAATCCGTTTCTGAACATAAAATCTAGAAGTCATTAGACCGACTACTGTATTAGGGTTTTCGCTTCCGATAAAAATGTGGTAGCAGACGCACTCAGTCGTAAGACTCCAACCAAGTTAGGATGCCTTCTTGTCGAAGAAGAAACCCTTGTACGAGAATTTGAGAAAATGGACTTAAAAGTACTTGATATACCTGAGACGATAACAAGCCAAATAGCCGCACTCGTAGTTACCCCAGACTTACGAGAGCGAATCATAAGTGCTCAGAGAAGTGACGAATCGATTGAAAAGCTTCGACTTAGGATAAGAACGGATAAACCGGACGGCTATTCCGAAGCACCAGACAATGCGATTCTATTTGAGGGTAGACTTTGTATTCCCGACGATGACGAATTAAAGAATGATATCATGAGTGAGGCTCACGATACACCATACACAGCACACCCAGGGAGTACAAAGATGTACCAAGATTTGAGAAGGAATTTCTGGTGGAATGGATTAAAACGAGACGTAGCTTTGTTTGTAGAACGATGTTTGGCTTGTCAACAAGTGAAAGCTTTACATCGACGACCACATGGATTGTTACAACCTTTGGATGTCCCAAAATGGAAATGGGAAGGTATAGCCATGGATTTTGTGACAGGACTGCCTAGATCAAAAAGAGGAAACACTGCCATTTGGGTAATTATAGACAGACTCACAAAATCAGCCCATTTTATACCAATACCGACGACCTATGGATCAGAGAAATTAGCACAACTGTATGTCCGTGAGATTGTACGTCTACACGGAGTACCAAAGTCGATAACATCGGATAGAGATGCTAAGTTCACTTCTAGGTTTTGGATCACGATGCAAAAGGAGCTAGGTACTGAACTAAACTTCAGTACGGCTTTTCACCCCCAAACGGACGGACAATCCGAGAGAACTATCCAAATACTCGAGGATATGTTAAGAACGTTGGTATTGGATAAAGGTGGAAGTGCGAATTGGGAAAATCTCTTACCGTTGGTTGAATTCGCATACAACAACAGTTACCAAGCTACCATAGGAATGGCGTCTTACGAGGTATTGTACGGACGGAAGTATAGGTCACCACTTTACTGGGATGAAGTGGGCGAAAGGAAAAATTTAGGACCGGATGCAATAGACGAGATGGTTGAGATCATTCGACAGATTCGAGTTCTAATGAAAGAGGCCCAGAGTAGACAAAAATCATATGCCGATGCGCATCGATCCGATTTAAGTTTTGAAATTGGAGATAAGGTTTTTCTTAAGATTTCCCCGTCTAAGGAAATCGTTAGATTTGATGTGAAGGGTAAGCTTAGACCCAGATTTATAGGTCCTTACGAGGTTTTGGAGAGGATAGGACCCGTTGCTTATAGATTGGCTTTACCGCCAAGTCTAGAAGGTGTCCATAACGTTTTCCACGTTTCGCAATTGTGAATGTATGTCTTTGACCCTAAGCACGTAATTAACCAACAAGACATTGTTCTTGAGTCCGACTTAAGTTACGAAGAGAGGTCGTTGTCAATCTTGGATCGAAAAGACCAAGTGTTACGAAATAAGTCGATACCATTGGTTAAAGTGCTGTGGAATCACCACGGACAAGAAGAAGCCACGTGGGAACTCGAGGAAAAGATGAGGGAGCGATATCCTTACCTTTTTGAAGAAGGTATGCAAATTTCGGGATGAAATTTGTTGTTAGAGGGGTAGGATGTAATACCTTGGATTTCTCTTCCGTCATAAAATAAAATTTAAAAATTAAATATGGCTTTGGAAGCCTAAAATAATGAATTTCTATTCAAAGATCAACGGTGAAATCCGTTTCTAAAAATCAATTCCAGAAGTCGGTTAAACGACTACTGTATTAGAGTTTTCGCGTACAAAAACTAAATTCTGGACTGTGATGTCCCAAAAATCTCTTTAGATTTTTAAGTTTGAAATATACTTTTCAAGTATATTAATTATTTCGGATTTATTGGTCGAATTAGTTTCCGCCGGAAATGTACCCGTCTAGGAATTTATTTCTCGATTTTTACTACGCGGTTTTAGACCCGTAAAAACGGGATATTTTTGAATTAAAAACCCCCTCCCAACCGCCTACCCCCCCTTAGTCATCCTAGATTTTTATTTTCTTATACTTTGGTTGCAAGTTTTACTTTAAGACTCACCTATTAAACTAACCTTATAATTCTATACCTAGTAGTATAAATACACCATCACCACTAACATTTCACCCTCATTTCCTCCCAAAGGCAGCCGCCCCTCCTCATTTTATTCCCTAGTGTGTGTTCTTCATTTTGTGCTCAAGTTCATCCAAGAATCGACACAACTTCTTAATCATCCGTTCAATATCGAATCTAAGATCATATCTAGCAAGGTAACGATCTTAGCTCTCTTTCCATCCGATTAAAATTATTTTCTTTTTATTTTGTAATTTTCGAATTTTTATTAAGTTGGAGGATTAATGATTCAAGTTGATTTTCTTGCTATTGGAAGGATTAGAAATGGATTCTACGGTTTAGAATTGAGTGAAAATAAATTCCCTAATTAATTTAGTAGGACCGAAATTTTTGGGAAGAAATATTAGGATGTTCTAAGTTTAATTTCTTGGTTTATTATGCATAGAATTAAATTTCTATGGTGAATAATTAATTAGAAATCAAACCCCCTTGATGGTAGTTAAAACCGAAAATTAGGTAAGGTTAGGGTTTGATTCTATAATTTTGGATTATATTGTTAGATCATGTTATAACTTGGTATTAGTGAAGTTAATGGTTATTTATAAGATATGGAATCAAGAATGGATGAAATAAATGAATTATACATGAAAATCAATGGAAATTAGTTCATAGTAGTTTAGTGTGTGTTCTAGGTGTTCTTGGTGTTCTTGACCAAGAACATGAAGATTTGAAGATTTGAAGATGATTAAAATTAAAGATAAAATAAATTAATTAATTAATTAAATTCGAAATTAATTAAAAATAAATAAAATAATAATAATAATAATAAAATAAAATATTAAATAATATTATATTAATATTAAATAATATTAAATTAAATTAAATGAAAAAAATATATAATATTTATTCATGAAAATTGGAATTTTATTTAAGGAATTAATTGATTAATATTAAGTGTAAAAGGTTAATTCTTAATTGAATTTAATTAGTTAATGAGTAATAATGAGTATAAGAGTTAGATAATGATAAGGATATGAAATAAATTATAAATTAGAAATTGACTGATTAAGTTGGAAATGAAATAAAATTTGTTTAGTAATCGACTAGTGAAACAACGAGGAAATGTTGTCGTATTATTAAACTGAGAAAGGATAAAGTATTCTCGATAGATGATTAGTGAGTTGACTGTCCTAAGAGTAAAATTTCGTGATTATTGAAGTGACGTAGCATTTATCGAACATAGAGAGTTGTACGTCGAGTTTTATCGAGCCTAGGGTTAGTTCGGGCAGTTCTGCGACCTTTTACGGAAACTGTCATAACTCTTAGCTCGCTTAACGAAATCGAGATCCGTAAATTGTAGAGTAAACTAGACATCCGTAGCTTTCTTTTGGTCTAGGGTACGCCCCCTGTTTCGAAATACTCTGTTCTATATAAGCTCCAGAACTACTGCCTTGTGCAGGAAACTTCTAAAACCTAAATTCTTAAGTTGAATTCTTTTCAACTTATTTCCGTTTGGACTTTAAAGTCATTATAAGTTCTCGACTCTTATTATTTACTGACCTAAGTGTCGAGTAAGGATCCGAGTTAATCCTAATCGAGATGAGTTCAAGTCTCGTTCCTTATTAATCAAAAGTAACTAGTTAAGCGTGCAAAGACCTAAAAGACTTTAACCGATTTCAATAATCCTTTTTCTTTAATCGACTCGACCACTTATCGAAGTCTTATTATTTGCGTTAAAGGAGGAGATCGAGTTTAGAAGACAGGACTGAAGACGGAAGCTCGAGTTTAGTTCTGTAAACGTTCAAGGTGGGCTTTCTATATAAAAATAAAATGAGCGATGCTCGAAAACCTTTTGTTTACAGCTTTGATAACTATGATTTGAAATGATTATCATGGCATTAAATGATTTGTTTTATGTGAGTTCGTTTGTGCCTTTCTGAGTTAGTCAACTGGGATTAACTAAATCGATCGGACTCTGAGTTAACCGTACGGGGTTTTCCAGAGTTAAGTGTACACGGTAGCCGGAGTGTGTGGTACTCTGTTGAGGGGTAGCCATGCCGCGGTGAGTTGAACGTACGCGGGAGAAGTATACTCTCCCCCGGCGTTGAAACAGAAGTTGGGCAAATTGAACGTAACATGTATAAAATGCTTGGCCAAGCTATTGCGATTTGTGAAAGAAATAAAATGTTTAGTAAGCTCGGGTCTTTATTGAAAAACCCCCAGAGCGTTACTGTTTATGATGCCTGATAATCAATACTATTATACTATGTTTTCGGCAACATGCCCACTAAGTACTTCGTGTACTTAGCCCTGCATGTTTGTTTTTAAATGTGCAGGTTGAGAGACGAAGGCGGTGGTGGTTGAGTAGGCTATAATTGAAGAAGAAGACTAGTATGCTAGTTTACATTTCCGCTGCCAAACAATTTCTATTAATGTATAATTTTGAAGTCTAAGTTCCGTACTTTAACTTAGTTATATTTTGAGAATAACTTTCGAGCGATCCTTCGAGATCGACTCTCCTTTAATATAATGGTATCAAGTTCATAGAAATAAACTGTTATAATTGTTTGTCTATCTGTTCAATCCCCCTCCTTCCCCGCTTCTTTAATCCAACTCCTAGTCGCACCCCGGCTTTGCCGTCCCTTGGGATTTGGGGCTGTGACACCCAATCTAGATATTTATGTGACATATATATTTATGATTAATAAGCCCAATAAGATTAATATTTATTTCTTGGACCCATGTGTGTGGGTCTCGAGCCACTTTTACCTAACTAATTTATCTGATTAACTATTAAATAGTCCAAGACCAGTGTTTTATGACTTGAACTTCTTAAAGTTTAATTAAATTATTTAATTAAATTATGTTTCAATTATTAGCATGCACTTATGTATGACTTGATTAATCATGATTAATAATTAACTGTTAATTAATTATTTCTATGTTATTAATTAATTAATTTTCTTTTAATTAATTAATTATGTACTAATTAATCATGAGTGAATTAATAATCTATATGTGTGTTAATTAATTGTGGATTAATTAACTTAATATATGATATATGTGTGTAAAATTATACTTGTTGAAGCATGCTAATAAAATGTGACATGACTAAATGATATGACACGTATGCATGAGTTTAGTTGTATAAGTAAGATATGATATCATACATGGTTAATTATGTGACATGGATACATATATGAATCATGACAAAGCATGACATAGCATTGTATAACATGACATGATTTCAAAATCAAGTATTGATTAAACCTCTAAGATGCATGTCTTCACTAAGAATCTATGATTCGATTTCTATAAAAACATCAAGGCATTGCCTTGATAGATTTTCAATTTCAAATGTTAAAGACCGGGAATAGGTTGACCTTTAGGATTACCGATAGGCTAATTGACCCTTAGAGTCAAATGTTTAAGAACCTAGATTGTCTTGTAGGAGACACCAAGAGCTAGGGACGCAAGAGAATATCCACACGTCAAGGACAAGAGGTGGGTTCTATTTTCAAACTGTGGGTTATAAACCCCACGGAGGTAACTAGGTCGGGTAGCGGGCTGTTACAGTTTTGCTCTATGAGTACTAGTTTGATTGCTTAGGTATGCGGCTGATGTGTTCCGAATTGAATTTTAGGTGTAGAGGGGAGTACACCTATAAAAATTTCTTGATGACTGAGTTGGAGGTGTTAACTCAGGTGGAGGTATTAACTTAGTCGTCTATTCAACTAACTACTTGGATAGTATGTCAGTTGAGACTTGATGACTGAGTTGCGAGTGCAGTGCAAAAGTTGGCGGATTTTTCTTTAAACTCGTTTGTATGAAAACTAGTTAGCGCATATGGAAAGTCAAGTTGCCAAAATACTTATGCAATATTTAATGCAAGTGTTTATGAGGTTAGTTCGAGGTCAGTTTAATAAATAAATAGAATGTAAAGACACAAGCGATTTAATTAGGTTCAGAGTCACACTTCTACGGCCTCGGTCGGGAGTCCACCCAATGAATGCAGTTCATCTTAGGGTTCAAACCTCTCAGCTTACGCGTGTTGAGAAAACATACACTTGGATTACAGGTTCCAAGCAACCTACAATTAGATTACGGGTTCCAAAAAGACCTAGTGATGGATTGCGGGTTCCAAGCAAACCTAACGTCTAGATTGCGGGTTCTAGACAACCTAAGTGATTGAGTTACGGGATCAATCAGTCCTTAGCACAAACACTAAACTTTGTGAGTTTTTCCAACTAAGAATCTCAACTTGCACTAAGTTTCGAGATTCAAATCTAGGCTAGTAAAGAGGAGGGATGCAACTAGTCAGATTTTGGTATGAATTCTTGAAGTCAAGAAGGCTTCAAAGAAGAGTGTTCCTGTTCTTCATTTGAGCGCTTAAATATATGTGTCTGTCTTGGTGTTGAATGCCTCTATTTATAGGCTGACGATTCAATCTAGCCCTTGAATGAAGCCGTTTGAATCTTCTACTTGAAGTCTGTCTTCATCCGTTGAATTTGTTGTGAAGCTCTTTCGGGCAACTGATGCACGATGCTTTAGTCTGGGATGAAACCTTTGTCTGGGCAAATGAGAAAATGTCTTTTGCATGAATTTCATTGGTCCACATAGCTTGAAGTCCTCTGAATTTGAATTTATTCAAAGTCCTTGCCTTGAATATTCTTTAGAGAAGCTATATCTTCTATCTTCTTTTCTCATTCGGGATGAGTCAGTTGATCAATCAACTTGGACTTGTTCTTCTGCCTGAACACCTTCGAACGAGTCTCCAAATTCCCCCTCAGTTTAAGACTTGTAAAGTTAAAACTTTAACGTGCTCAAATAGGTGAGCCTATCTAACAGACTCATGCAATCAGTTGGGGTTTAGGAATTAATCAAATTATAGTTCAACTTTCTTCGCAAGAGTGGCCGTACTTTTTTTTTCTTTATCCATGTTCCAACCAAAGATTTTCTCACATTCAACTTCTCTACAAAAATTCTTAGCGAAGTTTTTTCAGGACTGAGAAAGATTTCAGCTTTTACACATCCATATGTTTTCTATCTTTATGACATGTGCCTTTCTTCTTTGAAATCAATTGGACATGGCCTCCTAGTTCCAACTGGTGACAAGCAATCTTCCAGAAGCATTAAATGCTCCCTTCCTAATTTCCTTGTTTTTGTTGTTTTGAAGAAGCTATTGTGCCACCGTGTTCCTTTTCATCTTAAGTCAATTTTGGTTGGGCCCTTGGATCTACCATGATGCTACTTTTTCATTATATATGGCGATTTTTTTTTTTTGGAATGAATGAACTTACTTTGTGGTGGTTGTGTTATGGAGATTTCTTCTTGCAAATGAATGGTATATTTTTTATCACATCATCACTTGAAAAAGTGTAAACTTTTGAATATTTTGTTGTAATTAAGGCAGATTTGGTGCCTTTAGTTTAATGAAATGACGTCTCTTTTTCATTGTTGTAGGAGCACACTAATTTGGGATCCTAAGAGATTAAGACTTTCATATATAAATATATATATATATATATATATATATATATATATATATATATATATATATAAAAGAGAGAGTGGTGAATCAAGGTTGCTAGTGAGCATCCTTATTCACAAGAGATTAAGAAATTTAATTGCTCACTTAAATCACACTAAAAATGGGATACTTACCCAACTCACAACACATTCCAACTATTTTATTAAATCCTGTGTCATCCTCAAGTGTTACTCTTTTTTTGTGGATGGAGGGTGTACTAAAATTCGAAATCCTCAAGTGTTACTCTTTTTTTGTGGATGGAGGGTGTACTAAAATTCGGAAAGAAATAATTTATCGATCATTTCCTCTAAAACATTGTCGTCGTAAAAGATATATATGCCAAAGCAGTATATGCAAATGAAACACTATTCTAACTATATATTTTATTAAACTCCGTGTCATCCTCAAGTGCTACTCTTTTTTTATGGACGAAAGGAGTACTAATATTTGGAAAGAAATAATTTATCGATCACTTCATCTAAAACAATATCGTTGTAAAAGATATATGCCAAAGCAATATATGCAAGCGAAATTATAGCTCGCATAATTAACTAACATGCTAAATTAGTTTGTCGGAGACCTAAATAAACCGGGTTGGTCGAATTTGCAAAAAAATGTAAAGGTTGAGTATTATTTATTTGCAACATTCCAAATATTGAATCTATATGACTTGCAAAATGCATCAAAGGTTGGAGATTAATCTGCAATTAACCCTAGGATTAATGGATTCCATGAACACAACTAGAAATGAGTACTGGAACTTAAAGTCGTAAAAATTGCTATATGTTTTCATTAGCGATTTTCTTGTAGCCTGAAATTAGTGATTATGAATCAATTAAGTGAGTATCAAATGAGACACATATGGGAGTAATACTATAGATTCTTATTACATGTATGAAAAACTGTAAATTAAATTGAATTATGACCCATTTTACAACTGTAAACCCCACTTTGAAATCTTGGAAATTAGATACTCAATTTTTAAATTTTTTGCTATTAAAACTCGTCTAAATTTTGGATGATCCACACATTATTTATGACTATTAACATCGTTTGATAAGTTTAGTGGTTGGGCTTGGACGAGCTCGAGAACATTATAGCACATGACTTAATATTCAATACTTATTGATAACAATCAATTTTGCTTGTGTAGTTTTAAGCTACT
This sequence comes from Schizonepeta tenuifolia, assembly GCA_029490685.1. Classification (NCBI taxonomy): domain Eukaryota; kingdom Viridiplantae; phylum Streptophyta; class Magnoliopsida; order Lamiales; family Lamiaceae; genus Schizonepeta; species Schizonepeta tenuifolia. The sequence continues at coordinate 88,973,145 of CM055955.1, read as the reverse complement.
GGTTTTAGACTAGCAATTAGTATTGATAATTGATATTGTTAGCAAACTTGGAATTACAGAGACGGATTTACTAGTGAGATGCACGCACGGGCTTCAGCTCGGTGCAAGTTCAACGATGTATCATTTTTCTTCTTCTTCTTTTTTTCTTTTTTGAAAAGCAGTGATGTGTGTGTTTTATTAAATTATTCTTCTTTTTTTCTTTTTTGAAAAACAGTGATGTGTGTGTGTTTTATTAAATTATTTCTCTTGCGGTACGTGGATGATTTGGTAAAGGCCTCGTCCTAAAATCCGTAGGCCGAGGGTTCAATTCTGATGGAGATGAAGCCACGCTGAAGTTCTTGGAGAATTATGATAGACTTCCAGCATTGAAGTCACTTCGTGGCTGACAAGTTGTTTCATTATATCAGGATTTTTAATATTTTTGTTTCCTTATCTATTTTCTAGTTAGTTTATATTTCCTATTGCAATTAGGACTCTATTTTGACTAGTATACAAACGTAGTTTTGGTTGAGATGAGAGGGTCATTTTTGCTTCATAAATTATATTAAGAAAATGATGGGTTTCCTCATCTTCTTCTTCTCGTTCCGGTATTCGTAGAATCAACGGATTCGAGTTGTGTTCTTGTATTGTCGTGTTCTTGTGATTACCCGCTGCGTCAGTTGGTATTCAGAGACCAGACAACTTTCCGATTATGCCGCCTCGTCGAGATCCCAATTTACAAGAATTTACTCGTATGCGGCAACAATTGGATGCTATCACGAAGGAGATGGAAGTGATGCATGCCCAGCACACTGCGGAGAACGACCGCCTCAACAGTGAGTTGGAGGCGGCTCGCTGTTCCTATCATCACAACAATCAGCGTCGTGATAGAGAGCGCCGCCGCTCTCCTGTCTCTAGTGTGGTTGATGAGACCATTTCTGTGGATAATCCTTTTGCTACGCGGAATCGGCGAGATGACGTTCGAGGTCCTCGTGAACTGCGATGGGAGTCAGGCTTCAAGTTGGACTTACCTGAGTTCAATGGTGGGTTAGATGCTACGGAATATCTGGATTGGATTTCTTCTGTGGAAGAATCGTTGGATTTCAAAGAAGTACCAGAAGACCGACGTGTCTCTCTGGTGGTGACATGTTTTCGTGGACGAGCATCTGCGTGGTGGCTTCAGTTCAAAACTGTGCGTTCTCGGCTGGGTAAAACAAAGATCTCTAATTGGTCCAAATTTCGTAAACATATGGATCGTGAATTTTTACCCTTTAACTACATGCGCACATTATTTCAACAACTGCAAAACTTACGACAAGGATCTCGCTCTGTGAATGAGTATTCTGAAGATTTTTATCTCTTGATCAATCGTACGAATATTCGGGAAACAGACGAACAACTCGTGCGGGTTACATCTTCCTTTTCAAGATACCCTCAATATGTTCTCTCCAAGCACCGTATCGGAAGCCTATCAGCGTGCTCTCAATCTTGAGCGGCAGTTTCAGCGGCGTGCTCCTCTCCCTATAGCGCCCCGACCGTCTCCACAGTTTCGACCAACTACTCCTCCCACCGGGGCAACAAATCCAGTGCGTTCTCCCATCCCTTCACGCCCAATCAATGATGGCCATTGTTTTTCTTGCGGTGAAACAGGCCATAGACAAGCAATGTGCCCTAAATCTGGAGGCAAGCGTTCATTTCTTACAGAAGATGAAGACGAGATCCCTTATGAGGGACCTCCTTTATATGATGAAGAACCACAGTCAGAGCTTCAGGAAGAGCATTTTTCAGGCGACACTGGGCCTGCCCTCGTTGTTCGTCGCGCTTGTCTTTCTCCTACCGCTGATTCCTCACAACTTCAGCGTACTTCCATCTTTCAGTCCTCATGTACAATCAACAGCAAGGTGTGCAAGTTCATTATTGATTCAGGTGCCTGTGAGAATGTAGTCGCAGCCGAGGCTGTTCAAAAGTTAGCTTTACCCTCTGAAGCGCATCCTAAGCCCTATTCCTTGGATTGGCTTCAACAAGGTCATCATGTCACAATTGATAAGCGTGTTTTGATTAACTTCAGTATTGGCAACAAATATTCTGATTCCATTTGGTGTGATGTCATCCATATGGATGCTTGCCATATGTTGTTGGGACGCCCTTGGCAATTTGATCGAGGTGTCATTCATGATGGAAAGCTGAACACTTACAACTTTCAATTTGGCGATGTCAAAATTGTCCTCCACCCTTCTATTCCGGCTCCACCATCTTCGCCTCCGTTGATTTTCTTGCTCTTCTTTGCTGATTTTGAATTTGAAATGCAGCAGGTTGATGTTGTTTATGTTCTCTTTCTTCATGACTTTACATCGTCTGCCTCAATTCCTGAGCTTGTGCAACCCCTTATTTCTGAGTTTTCTGATCTCTTTCCTGACGAGTTGCCTGATGGATTACCACCACTTCGAGATATTCAGCATCACATTGACCTTATTTATTCCCGAAGCCGCCCTTCCTAATCGGCCTCACTACCACATGAGCCCCAAGAAACATGAAGAACTACACGGAATAGTTGAGGACTTATTGAAACAGGGGGTCTTACGTGAAAGTCTCAGTCCATGTGTTGTACCTGCTCTTCTTATTCCCCAAAAGGACAATTCTTAGCGCATGTGTGTTGATAGTCGGGCTATTAATAAGATTACGGTACGCTATCGGTTCCCCATCCCTCGATTAGATGATTTGCTCGATCAGTTGAGTGGTGCTTTTTTTTAGCAAACTGGATCTTCATAGTGGCTACCATCAAATTCGTATCCGGCCTGGAGATGAGTGGAAGACGGCATTTAAAACACATGAGGGTTATTTGAATGGCTCGTTATTCCCTTTGGTTTGTCCAATGCTCCGAGCACATTCATGCGAGTGATGAACCAGTCCTTACGAGCATTGATTGGTAAGTGTGTTGTGGTGTATTTTGACGACATCCTTATTTATAGTCATTCCATGGATGAGCATCTTGAGCTCTTACGAGCTGTGTTCACCATTTTGCGCGCGGAGAAATTTTATACACCCCAAAGAAATGCACTTTTGCCGTTGATAGTGTTTTATTTTTGGGTTATCTCATCACATCTCAAGGTATTCGTGCTGACGAGTCCAAAATTGCAGCTATTATTTCGTAGCTTGCATCTCACAATTTTGCCGTTGTCCGCAGTTTTCATGGATTGGCCTCTTTCTATCATCGTTTTATTGCTCACTTTAGCTCGATTATGGCACCTATTACAGATTGTATGCGTGGTAAAGTGTTCATCTGGACCCCCGAAGCCGAGCAAGCTTTTATTCTCATCAAGCACAAGTTGACTTCAGCTCCACTTCTGGTCTTGCTTGATTTATCTCGCCCATTTGAATTGGCTTGCGATGCTTCTAAAGTCGGTATTAGAGCAGTGCTAAGTCAACAAGGGCACCCCGTCGCATACTATAGTGAAAAATTCAATGGTTCTCGTACGCGTTATAGCACTTATGATGTGGAATTCTATGCAATTGTGCATGCCGTACGTTACTGGCGTCACTATTTATTTCACCGTGGCTTCATTCTTTTCACCGACCATGACACCGACCATGACGCTTTGAAATATCTTCAATCTCAAGAATATATCTCATCATGTCATGCTTCTTGGGCAGCTTATTTACAACAATTTACATTTGTCATCAAGCATCGTTCGGGAGAGTCAAATCGTGTTGCTGATGCACTTAGTCGACGCCACCTCTTGCTCTCTGATATGCATCTTACTATGCTGGGATTTTAGGTGCTTTGTGATCTCTATGCAACTGATCCTGTTTTTGGTCTTGTGTTATCCAGATTAGCTGACGGTCTCACTACTGATTATATGTTGGTGGATGGATTTCTCTTCAAAGGCACTTGTTTGTGCATTCCTGCTTCTAGTTTGCGGTTGCAGCTTATTAGCGAGTTACATAATATGGGTCACGTTGGTCGAGATCGTTTTGTTGAGTTGGTCCTGTCACAGCCCCAAATCCCAAGGGACGGCAAAGCCGGGGTGCGACTAGGGGTTGGATTAAAGAAGCGGGGAAGAAGGGGGAATAAATACTGAATAGATGTCTTAACTAATAATAATAAACAAGATGATATCTATGAACCGATTTTATTAACAAAAGAGAGTCGATCTCGAAGGATCGCTCGACGAAGTTGTTATCAGAGTAGACTAGGTTTAGAGTATGAAACTTAAACCAAAAAGTTATACAACAAAAAGTGAAGTAGTTTGCAGCGGAAAAACGTAGAACTGAATACACTATTCTTCATTCCTATATACAACCTCTACTCAACTTCCGCCATCTTCGTCACTCAACCTGCACATTTATAAATACATGCAGGGCTAAGTATAATCATACTTAGTGGGCACAGTGCCGAAAACATATCATAAGCTTATAGATTAATCAGGCATTCTCAAAGTAACACAACGGAGTTTTTCATCAAAGGCCCGTGCTTACTAAACATTTTCTTTTCATAAATATAGCTTGCAAGCATTTTAATGTTGTTACGTTCAACTTGCCCAACTTCTGTTTTAACGCCGGGAAAGAGTTAATTTCTCCCGCGCACGTTCCTCACCGTGGCTGGCTACCCCTCAACAGAGTACCACACACATCGGCTACCGTGTACACTAACTCTGGAAAACCCTTTCGGTTAACTCAGAATCTGATCGCTTAGTTGGCGAACCAACTCAAAATGGCACAAAAGAACTCACAAAAACAAATTCTTTTATGCACTGATAATCATTTAGAAAACGCACTTATAAAGCAATAAGTAAACATTTTTTAGCAATGCTCACTTTATTTTATTATATAGAAAAGCCCACCTTAACCGGTTACAGAACAAACACGAACTTCTGTCTTCGGTCTTCCGTCCTTTCTTCTAATTGCGACTTCCTCCTTCTATCGCAACAAACATGCTTTAGTAAATCGGTCGAGACGATTAAATAAAAGCAATTCAAATTCGGTTAAGTCTTTTTAGGCGTTTGCACTTTAACTAATCTCTTTTGGTTTAAAAGAAACGAGATTCAAACACATCTCGTTTAGAACTAACTTTGATTCCTTACTCGACATTTAGATTAGTTAAAGACGGAAGTCAATAACTCTTAACGACTTAAAAGTTCTTAAAGAATTAAGTTGAAAAGAATTCAACTCAAGAAAATGAGTTTTAGACATTTTCTGCACAAGGCAGTAGGTATGGAGCTTCTACAGAACAGAGTATTTCGAAACAGTGGATCTGCCTTATGTCAAAAGAAAGACACGGATGTCTAGTTTACTTTTCAATTTACGGATCTCGATTTCTTTAAACGAGCTACGAGTTATGGCCGTTTCCGTAAAGGGTCGCAAAACTGCCGAGAAACCCTAATCGTTTTAAAACTCGACGCACGATTCCCTAGGTTCGATCAATGCTATACAACCTTTATGTGCACGAAATTTCTATCAACTTAACAGTCAAAACACACAATCATTTAACGTGATCACTTTCACGTTCCTCGATTAAAAATACGACGAGCACTTCTCGTCTTTTCAACTAATTGATTTGACTTAGCAATTTCATTTCAAATTCAATTCAATTTTAATTCTCGACTTCTATTTCATAACTTATATAAAATTATCATCAACTACACTCATGCTTATTAATCATCAATGAACTCAAGTCAATCAACACATACTCATAATTATCAAACACGTCGTTTTTATCGAGCAACGAACATCGTTGTCGATTTTCTTAAACATTTTTATAAAATCTAAGAAATTCAAACTAAGTACATGTAATCATGCATATCATCAATACATCAACCATATCATCAATCGGAAACATACAAACCCTCGTTTTCTCGTTTCTTTGTTTCTACACTTACTTACTTTCTTCGATTCTTAAAGTTCTACTAATCCGATTCAAACCAAATTAGTTTCTAATATCTTTTTACTCAATAATGATCATCTTAACACATTAACATCATCGAAACTATTACTTAACCAATTCACGTCATTTTTATCGGTTTATGAACTTGATTCTTCATAGTCGTTAATTAATTCTCAATTAATTCCACAACCAACCTAGCATACCAACAATCACTAATATTCGATTAGTTTTCTCGTTCGATTTTCCTATCGACGATTACGCTCGACTCTTCGTCTCTTACGAAAAGTTCGACGTTCTTAGATTTCATTCAAACTTTCCAATTATCATCATTAACTACTTAGATTAACTAATATGCAAACCATAAGTCCATATCAACATCAAAATTAATTCTATCGACGATTCTTCATCTCCAACGATTCCGTTTTTATTTTTAGAAAAATCTAATTTAAATATATGTTGAACCTCATGCTTCCTACATCATATATATCAAATCACATCATCAAAAACATAAGATTTACTTAATCAAAATCATGTTTCTTCATCTCTTACAATATCGTTTTTATTTTTAGAAAATTCTAACTAAAATATATGTTCAACTACATGCTTCCTACTTCTCATAAATCATAAAACATCTCATCAAAATCATAACAATTGCTCAACCAAAATCCTACTTCTTCATCTCTTACAATCTTGTTTTTATTTTTAGAAAATTCCTAAACAATTCATACACCAACATACTAATACATAGAATGATAATCCACAAACAAAACATCTAATTTCAAGTTCAATCTTCAATTACATGCTCATGTAATTTTCGAAAATTATCATATAATTACTAACATGATTTATTCTTGATTTAAACTATAGAAATTCAATCCTAAGTATTAATAATCATGAAATAAACTTAGAACATCATCTCCTACTTCTCTTAAACTTTTCGAAAATTTCAAGAATTATAGAATATGATTTTTGTTCGGTTGGAATTAAAGAGGAGGCTCTCACCTTCACGAATATGCAATCGGAATTGAAATCGATCGGTAAAACGAGCAAGTTATGGAGCTTGAGAGCTTGAAGAACTTGATGAACTACTTGAAGATTAACTTGAAGATGAAGAACAAGAGAGAGAAGAGAGAGATGGGGGAGGTGGCGGTTTTGGAGAGGAATGAGAGAGATAGATATGTGATGACTAAGTGAGATATTAAGCATAAAGTGGAAAATATCAAGGGAGAGACAGAGAGGCGGTTTAAGAGGGGATTTTTAATCCCAAAATATCTAGTTTACGAGTCTAATACTGCATACTAAAATCGATTAATTAATTTCTTAGACGGTTACGTAATTAACGAAATCTAATTCGACCAATAGATTGGAAATAATTTACTTAGTCAGAAGGCATAATTCAATTTCCGAAATCCATCGAAAAGTTGAGACGTGACAGTCCAAATTTCGCCCGGAAAAATAAATAAAACTGACTTTTACCAGAAGACTCGTATCGCAAAATAAGTGAATGTAAAGTCAGACGGTTTTTCGATCTGAGTTCTCGAACGAAAATTTTATCGGACGCGAAAACCCTAATACAGTAGTCGGTTGAATGACTTCTGGAATTTATTTTCAGAAACGGATTTCACCGTTAATCTTAAAACTGAAATTTCTTAACTTAGGCGTGCAAAGCCTTAATTAATTAACAACTTTTTATTTTAGTGACGGTTTAAATATCCGGGATATTACAGGTCCGGCAGCGATTCTTTTGGTCTACACTTCGGCGGGATGTTTCTCGGTTTGTGGCAAGGTGTCGCACCTGCAATGTTTCAAAGGGCATGGCCTCAAATGCAGGTTTGTATCGTCCTCTTCCTGTCCCTTCTTCACCTTGGCAAGCCATTAGCATGGACTTTGTGTTGGGATTACCTTGCACACAATGTGGCCATGATTCTATATTTGTCGTCGTGGATCGATTTTCTAAGATGGTGCACTTTATTCCTTGTAAGCGCACCTCTGATGCTGTTCATGTGGCTCAGTTGTTCTTTCGTGACATTTATCGTATTCATGGCTTGCCCACCTCTATTGTTTCTGATCGTGATACCCATTTTTTGGGTCATTTTTGGCGGAGCCTCTGGCGTATGGCTAACATTCAATTGAGTTTTAGCAGTGCTTATCACCCTCAAACGGACGGGCAAACGGAGGTCGTCAATCGGTCTTTGGGCAACTGCTTCGCTGTTTAGTAGGAGATAATTTGAAGTTCTGGGATACTAAATCCAGTCAAGCTAAATTTGCTCATAATTCTGCTGTGAATCGTAGTACGGGTTACTGTCCCTTTCAAGTTGTGTATGTTGTGGTGCCGCGTGGTCCCATCGATCTCTTGGTTGTGCCAGCTTTGTCCCGTACCGACGTGCGCGCTGCTGATCTTATTGCAGATTTGAAGAAGATCCATTCTTTTGCTCACACTCATTTGCTCGAGTCCAACGCCAAGTATAAGATGGCTGCAGATGAACGTCGTCGTGCTGTTGATTTTGAGGTAGGCGATTTTGTGTGGGCTGTCTTAACTCGAGATCGCTTTCCGGCTCATGAATATTCCAAGCTTTCTGCTCGTAGGATTGGCCCCTGTGGAGATTGTTGAAAAGATCAACTCTAATGTGTATCGTTTGAAGCTTCCCAGCCACCTCTGCACGTCTGACGTCTTTAATGTTAAGCACTTAACACCATTCTTGGGGGATAACTCATCTCGAGATGAAGCCCATTCCAATTTGAGGGCAAATCGTTTCTCACCTGGGGAGAAAATGATGGAGATGAAGCCGCGCTGAAGTTCTTGGAGAATTATGATAGACTTCCAGCATTAAAGTCACTTCGTGGCTAACAAGTTATTTCCTTATATCAGGATTTTTAATATTTTTGTTTCCTTATTTATTTTCTAGTTAGTTCATAAATTATATTAAGAAAACGATGGGTTCCCTCATCTTCTTCTTCTCATTTAGAATCAACGGATTCGAGTTGTGTTCTTGTATTGTCGTGTTCTTGTGATTACCTGCTGCATCAAATTCCTAAACCTAGGTTCTCCATACCATTCAAGTTGTCATGCTTGCCTTATTTGTTTGTCCCATTTGGCCTATACCATGGATGGAAAGTGTGATGCTCCACTAATTTAATGAACACCCTTGACATAATCCATGAATTACATAACATTATGCCACAAAACAATTACTATTTCTCCTCTATCGCATTTGAATTATTAATGATACTCTCTAAAAGTTAATTTCTCTTCACCATTAGCATATTCAACTAATTTTCTTAACATCTGTGTCCATCCCAATAAGCCAATTGAAATGGGACGGAGGAAGTATATAGTATGGAGCGTGTGATCACTTCTAAAGCTTTCATTTCTCTTCTTAGGCAGTGCTTTCTTTTTAATTAGATTGACAAATTATGCTTCGTTTTTTCTGACAAATGTAAAAGCACTCCATTTTTGTTGTAGTGTGAGTATTTCTTAAAACTTTGGATCTATCCCTTTTCACTCCACCTCATTATCAACTCTCGCTTTGTCCCTAGTTGTCAAAGATCATTAAATTATCAACATTTTGTGTGTATTGTTGTGTAAAAGTTTCTGTCATCAAATCAAATAGTATGAAAAGTTTAAAATTTTGAAAAAAATGAAAAAGTTAGCCTCATCGTGAATTTTTTCTTGCTACTGTGCCACTACAAGAGAACTCGGGTTCGAACTTTTGTCGATGCATTTTTTAAATTTTTGGCTCATGTACTTTGTTAAACACATAACACATCGATTCTTCAAAAACCCACAAAATGATGTTGTTTGGTATTCTTCTATCCATGTCAACGTTCACATTATTTTCCGCCGTTGGGAAAGTTGAGGATATTTCATCAATTCCAAAAGTTATAAAGTTCATGCTGTGATTCGCAAAGTTTTAAAAGTCATATTGAAATTCGTAAAATACCAAAAGCTCGTGACTTATTTTCCAAAAAATTTTCTTATTTCAGCTTAATTTGTAAAGTAACTAAAGCTTAGAAAAGTACAACCTTTGAAAATAAATTATGCATTTCTATTTGTCAATTTGAAATAGAATCACAATGTTGAATCACTAATTGTGAGTCATATCTCATACTCTCTTCTCTCACACAATATGTCACTTACCTTAATTGGATATCTCACTCAATATATCTCATACCTAAATGAAAAGACTTCATCCTCGAAAGTGGTAGGACTTACCCACTATTTATCGTTTTTCCCTTTTCCTTAATCTCCGTGTTGAACATAAATTCATCTCTTGTCGTCTACTCTATTTTTTTTAAATAATAAAAGAAATAGTTTAGAAAATTTTCTTCTGTTTATTTAATCTTAAAAATAGGAATAAATATACTACCTCTGGTCCCCAAATAACTTCTTATTATTTCTTTTTAGGACGGTCCCCAAATAACTTCATATCTATTTCTGTCACACCCATACAATAAAATATTCTCCCTTACTTTTACTTTTTCCCCACTCACAACAACTTTTTCTTTAATTCTTGTGACACTCCTCTCAAGAACTTATTTCACGACAAGAGGTAGTAGATAAATAAATCAAATTACAAATTTAAAAATTGTTGTAAAAACTAGAATTTGAGAATTGATCATTATAATTTCTTAAATAAGTAGAAAAAACAACATGTCCCACATTTTATGTAAGTGTATTGTTGGTGTGATTTTATACTATGAAAGCATTTCATATTATAAATGTCACATTTTTTCTTTCGCAATAATAATTTAATCATTCGTGTTATTTTATATTTTAATGTAATTTAATATTTTATGTGTCGCAATATTATGTGTTGAAAAAATTATAAGTATTTTGATCGGATACCAAAACTCAATTGATCCTTACTGTGTGGATGATTTTTCTAAGGACAAATAGTCTCCAACTCATTTGTTTGAGCTATAGATTTTTTTTTTTATATTTTTATAGGTTCAACAGTTGAGAGAACTTGAAGACTCAAGCCTTAATCAAGCAGAAAGTCGATCCAGGAGAGTCAGCAGAACAGACTTAATAGATTTCAACAAGCAATGCAAACAAATAAGAGTCTACCAAGCCCAAAGTCAGAAGACTCAGCTCAAAATCAATGAATCAACCAATGACTCGACAGACGTGGATTGACAACACAGCTATACCTAATTTGGTGCTTGTACAGATTTGCAAACCTGGAATACTGCAAACACCAAAAGGTGAAACAACGACGGAGATCAAACAACTAGTTTCGTCGTGCACACAAATTATGTGAAATTCAAACCGGTTCCTTCCAACGGCTTGTTTGAATCTCCACATATAAATACAACATTATCAACACTTAGAACGTAATTGATTTTCAAGCGAACAAACTCTATAGCGAAGAAAACTCTCTACAAATTCATCTTGACAATTTTCGAAGTTATTCTTCAAGTTGTTCCATAGTTTCAGTCTCTACGCAATCTTTCATCCTTAGCCTGGAATCGATCTAGCTCATTTTCATTTGCTCTTCATTGTAAGAGATAGATCATATTAGTTGGAACACCCCTACAAACAAACCCTTCTCCCCAGAAAAGTCTATAAGTGGGTTCGTTATTCACGAGCAAGGAAATCGTGAAGAATGCTTTTACAGAGCATGTAACATGTAAGGAAAGCTCTAGGTTGATTTGAGAAGTTGTGTTGCTACTCGTGAAAGCAAGAGGATAAGAAATTAGTGGATTTACCCGAGAGATTTTGATCCGTGGGCATATGAGCTTTATCTCCAAATCACATTACTTTTATTATGTTCTTATTGTTATTTATATTCTGTTTATTTGCATACTAACACAATATTCAACACATTTTTCAAGCTGCATAAACTTGATTAAGAGAAAATTGGAACTAAGAGTTTAGAAAGAAATTTTTTAAGTAACCGAGTAAAGCTATATAAACCAACACATTCCACACCAAACTGAGTTTTCAGTCTAACTAACCAGATAGATTACAAGTTTCTTAGTTTGAAACACATGTATGTTCACGGTATGTTTGGTTTCAAGAATAGGATAGATAAGATTGATAAATAGGATAGGATTATAGTATTTGGATTATTTATCATATGTTTGGTTAGATTGATTATCATTTTAATTCACCTAGGATAAATAAAGAGAGATGCACCACAAAATTGAAGAGAGAGAGAGAGAGAGTAAGAGAGAGATAAAAGTTTAAACATTGATGTTGAAAATTGAGAAAAATTTGAGAGTAAAGTTGGAATTTTCAAATGATTTAGATGAGTGATTAATAATCACCCCAAAATAGAAAGGATAGTTTATCATTCACTTGATTGATATGATCAAGGGCCTAGTTATCCATCTCGGGCTCAATCATGGAAACCAAACATATGATTATGCATGATTATTTATCAATCACTTCTAATCACTCAAACCAAATATTTTTTTTTGGGGAGAAACATAATTAATTATAACAAAATATTCAGATTATTGATCCCCCTCTACATTAAAATACTCGTTTTCGGACCATCATAACCAAATATTTTTTTGGGAGAAACATAATTAATTATAAAAAATAAATAAAAATGCATCGATGCATAATGTGCTCTAAACTTGTTGCAGTATTGTTCAAATTCTCATTTTTGCGTTGGAAGTAAAAATATTCCGATGAATTAGAACTAGGTGAAGATTCGTTTCACCTGTTCAAGTTTAGTTATCCATTTCTCCCTTTCACCTTATCAAATTCCGATGAATTAGAATAATTTGAACTCTTTTTTTCGTTCAATTTGAGGAAATTATGATAAATTCACTCGAAATCGAGGATTTGAATTAGTCTGTTTCTTATTATGTCTATTGTTGTGGTTATGATTAGTTTGTTGTGGATTTGGAGAAATGAAGTAGAAGAAGAAAAAAGAGTTGTGCAGGTATGAAAGGATTATGTTAAGGGGCCAAAAATTACGGCGCGTGATGGGGACGAATGGTGGTGAGCATGGAGATCTGAGTGAAGACGCTCATTGATGCGGCGGGGATTTCGAAGCTTCTGGTGATGCGTCTGTCCATGGACTTGGCTTGCTGGAGGGAGAAGGTTTTTGTTGGGACACCCCCGTGATGAGGAGGATTCCGACGGCCCACATCGGCCCCATTCGGATCAGAGATTTCAGTTCTTCGACGCGGTGGACGGAGCTCATCTTCCATTTGTTGGGAGATTTAGGTTGTCTTCCGCCGTTGCTACGACCGCCTTGTCCAAAACCTGTGTTCGTGAACAAATTAACGACTTTTAATTGTGTCTCACCGTCTTGAATACAGAGATGAGCATACTGAATTGACACAACGAAAGGGTAGTTCTAATTATAAAATAAATAAAAAATAATATTGATTGTACCCTTTTACCCTTGTAGCCAATGTAAAAAAAGAAAATAGACACCCATAACCCCCAAACTCGGAAAGTTGGAAGAAAAAAAGTGCAAAATATGGCTGCTTGTCAGAGCATTGGAACCGGAGGCGGCGTCACCTCACACTGAGGGCATGGTCAGCTTCTCCAGTGAGAATTATTTATCTACATGCATTTTCGGCTTTCCCCATCGATGATAATATATTTATTCACAATCGATTTCCAACCTTCTTCAGATTTCGAGATCTTCAAATTGTGGATGTAAAACATCTTTTTTCATGCCAGTTATATGAGAGCCCAATTACATATCCAGCAAGGTGGTGCAAACTTCATAATTTATTTAAAGCTCCGTAATCTGAATCTGTTATTCTGTAGAAATCCCTCCAAAAAAGTATTGGATTCCTTCAAATTGATCGAAAGCTTCGATTTTTACAAACATTGAGTAAATAATATTCAGGCATAATTGAATTAGATAATAAAAATATAAATGGGCCATTGACAATAAAGATGAATCAAGATAATTCCATCGAATGCTTGATTTCCCACTGAATGGCTATGCTTATGGTTCCTTCAATGTCGGCAAACATGAGATTAGGGATAAAGATACAAAGTAGTAGTATTATTTAATTATAGTTTTAAATTTGGGGCTATAAGGATAAAAGAGTAAAATTAATATTATTTTTATTTATTTTATAATTAAGGGGCTATAGAGAGTAAAATAGGGCCTATGTTTAGAATTACCCACCACGAAATGGTTCAAATTGACCGATCAAAATCGAGGTGACCGATCGACATGTGCATATGGACCCTCTTCATTATTAAATTACTACTCCCTCTGTCCATGACTCATATACCTATTTGGGTTTCGGCAAGAAGTTTAAGAAAGTTGGTAAAGTTATTTTGAGTGAGGTAAAAGTTAAATATAGGGATAGTATTAATCTTTAGTTTACTTTTGCTAAGCTTTGTAGCTTTTTTTATTGTTTAAATTGTTTGAGTGAGATTCATTCAATTTCATTTGTTTAATTAAATTTCTGCTTTCATTTAATTTCCTTATTTATTTAATATTCATTTTATTTAAGTCATTGCATAAATTCTTTTGTTTGTCAAAGATGAAATCAGATTTATTCATTTCCATTTATTTCCTGTAGAAGAATAACTAGAGTATGAATAATTCTTTATTCATTTTTTATGCATCTGACGTGTGAGAGATTGAGAGAGGTATCAATCCAAACCGACATTAAATTTAAAGAACAAACTCCAATGCAAAATTTAAGAGGGAAAAATTCACTTTTCATTGCATTTTGAAGCCAAATTCAGCACAATTACTTACAAAAACAGATGGGAAAATTTAAACACCACCTAACCTACTAACACCAATAAATACAGCCTTTAAGGCTTCATTCAATTCATTCAACAACTAAAATTCACTAACTATAGAAGCTGCAAAATGGTTGATCCAAGGGCAAAGCCAAAATTAAGTGACGACCAGCAAAATACCATTGCACAGTGGTTGATACAACACAACACCAATCGAAAGCTGAATTGGGGAGCAAAAAAATAGGAGGGAGAGCTGTTTCAAGTGAGTTTGAAGACCATTTGGTGCATTTTGAAGATAGTAGAATCTCAGCCCCAAGGAATTCCTATCCATGTTAGAAATATGAAGAAAGGATTAGAATGGGCAAATAAAATGACTATAGATGCAAAAAAGGTAAAATCTCTCTCAGTCCTTCAAAGGTCATCATTGAGAGTAATGGTTGCAAACATTGGTGTTAGTAAAAGTCTTATTCATGTGTGGGTGAAACAAAAGAAGTTGAAGGCACATTCCAATGCCATCAAACCATTCCTTACCCGAGAAAATAAGCTGTCTAGACTCAATTGGAGCCTTAGTCAGCTTGGTGGAAAGATTAAGGGTGCCAAGTTAAAATTTCAGACAATATATAACACAATACATGTTGATGAGAAGTGGTTTTACCTCACAAAAAATAAAGATAGATATTACTTGCTGCCAGGAGAGATTCATCCATATAAAACATGCAAATCAAAGAGATTTGTCCCCAAAATCATGTTTAATTGTGCTGTTTCTTGACCAATTATAGATATGGAGGGGAATGTACTCTTTGATGGAAAATTTGGCATCTTTCCATTCATAACAGAAGAGCCAGCAATAAGGAATTTAAAAAATAGAAGCAAGGGCACATTAGAGACTCATCTAGTTCCAGCAATCACAAAATCAGTTGACAAGAATCAACTAATCAATGAGGGGAGTATCAATTCATTTAAGTGTTCACTACCATATTTCCTCAAGGAATTCATTATTTAGATGCAGATGGTACCTGTCTTCAAAGCTAAGTGGCCAGGTTTTCTGCCCAAAATCATATTCATACAACAAAGATAATGTAAAACCACACATTCAAGACAATGATCCAAATTTCATGGCAGCTGCAAGAGCTGATGGATTTCAAATCCATCTAGTCTGCCAACCTGCCAATTAACCAGATACAAAGGTGAATGATCTAGGCTTCTTTAGAGCTATACTATCACTGAAAGATCAGAAACCAGCAAGCGGGGTTCAAGATTTACTACAAAATGTCAAACAAGCATATGAAGATTACCCCCCAAGTAAGTTAAACAATATTTTTCTTACATTTCAAGGCTGTTACACAGAAATCATGAAGGACAAAGGTGGCAACAACTACAAGATTCTTCATATGGGAAAAGAAAGACTTGCAAGACTAGGAGAGTTACCAGAATGCCTATGTCACAGCCCCAAATCCCGAGGGACGGCAAAAGTCGGGATGCGACAAAGGGTTAGATTAAAGAAGCGGGGAAGAAGGGGGAATGAATAAGAATGAAACAATAACAGATATTAATAACAGAATGAATTTCTATGAACAAGACTTTAATATATAAAAGGAAGAGTTGATGATGGGGCTGCATCCAAGTTAACCAACGACAATAATGGAGATCCCTTGATCATTCATGGTGGGCCGGTTACAAGAGTTAGAGCTAAGAAGATAAAGGAGGCCATGGTGTTGATTATAGCTGAAATGAAAGCCCAAGTCCAAGAGCAATCTATGTGTGATACTGCAAGCTATGCAACAACAATTTGCTAGATTTAACACTATTTTGGAGAGCGTATCAGATCGCTTGGAGAATTTGGAGCTACAAGGACAACAAAGGAATCATGATGAAAGGGAGGGTGAAGAAAAAGAGGAAGCAGAATCCATGCATCGAGCTCCAAGGCATAATGGTAGAAGGAGGCATCAAAATGAAGTTGATCGTGACTTGGGAAGCATCAAGTTGAAAATTCTTGCTTTCCAAGAAAGAAGTGATCCCAAGGCCTATTTGGAGTGGGAGCGGAAGGTGGAACTCATCTTTGAGTGTCACAACTACTCCGAGGAGAAGAAGGTCAAACTTGCTGTAATTGAATTCACCGACTATGCTCTAGTTTGGTGGGATCAATTGACAACAAATAGAAGACGCTATGGAGAGAGACCAATTTCCACTTGGGATGAAATGAAGTCCATAATGCGTAAGAGATTTGTTCCTTCTCATTACTTTCGTGAATTGTATCAAAAATTACAAAGTTTGAGTCAAGGTACTAAATCTGTTGATGAGTTCTACAAAGAGACGGAGATTGCCATGATAAGGGCAAATGTTGAAGAAGATAGAGAAGCAACAATGGCTCGATTTCTATGCGGGCTGAATAGGGAGATTGCGAACGTCGTTGATCTTCAACACTATGTGGAGCTTGAAGATATGGTTCATATGGCCATGAAGGTGGAGCGACAATTGAAGAAGAAGGGAACCTTCCAAAAGAATTTCCCAACGAGTTCTCAATCTTCAAAGCCGAAGGAGTGGACATCTTCAAAACCGACATTTGGGGCTACTTCAAAACCTCAAAATTAGATGTCAAAACCTTTCAATGAAGTTGATAAAGGCAAAGGTACCTCTACTTCTACTCCCAATACTACTAGAACTAGAGATGTCAAATGTTTTCGCTATCATGGAATTGGACACATTGCATCTGAATGTCCAAACAAAAGGGTGATGGTTGTAAAGTCTAATGGGGAGCTAGAATCGGAAAGTGAACATGAAGATGATGGTGGAGATGAACAGCCTGAAGAGATCACACCGGAACACGGAGAGCTATTTGTGGTTCGAAGAGCTCTTAATGTGCAAGTCAAAGGTGATGATCAACAAAGGGAGAACATCTTTTACACAAGGTGTTTGGTCCAAGGTAAAGTTTGCATGATGATTATAGATGGTGGGAGTTGTACTAACGTTGCAAGTTCAGATATGGTGGACAAGATGAAGTTAGCAACCCAAAAGCATCCTCAACCATACAAGCTTCAATGGTTGAATGAATGTGGTGAAATTCGTGTGACTAAACAAGTTCTAATTTCGTTTTCCATTGGCAACTATAAGGATGATGTTCTTTTTGATGTAGTACCAATGCATGCTAGTCACATTCTCTTGGGCAAGCCGTGGCAATTCGATCGGAGGGTGATTCATGACGGTTTTCAAAATCGTTATACCTTCAAGCACAATAACAAATCTGTCATGCTTGTGCCATTGACTCAACAACAAGTTCATGAGGACCAAATAAAGATGTCTCAAACGAGGAGAGCTAGAGAGAATGAGGGAAAGAAAAGTGAGGGAGTTGATACACATATGAGAGAAAAAAAGAGTGGAGAGAATACACGAGAGGGAAAGGAAAAACATAACTTCTTTGTGAGAGCAAAAGAGATGAAGAGAGCAATAGTTGAAGAAAAAAGTGTGTTGATCTAGGTGTACAAAGAGTCTTTTTTTAGCACTAACGAATTAACCCCATCTTTGCCTAGTACCTTTGTGTCTCTTTTGCAGGAATTTGAAGACGTTTTCCCGGAAGAGGAGCCAAGTGGTTTACCTCCGTTAAGAGGTATTGAACATCAAATTGATTTTGTGCCCGGAGCTGTGCTTCCAAACCGACCAGCCTATAGAGCCAATCCGAAAGAGACTAGGGAGATCCAAAGGCAAGTGGAAGACTTGATGGAGAAGGGAAGAGTTCGTGAGAGCATGAGTCCATGTGCCGTACCGGTGATCGTTGTATCCAAGAAAGATGGATCATGGAGGATGTGCACCGATTGTCGAGCAATCAATAAGATCACGGTAAAGTATCGCTATCCTATTCCTAGGTTAGACGATATGTTTGATGAGTTGCATGGGGCTGTTGTGTTTACTAAGATTGATTTGAAAAGTGGTTATCATCAAATTCGAATTCGAGAAGGAGATGAGTGGAAAACTGCTTTTAAAACAAAGTATGGTCTTTATGAGTGGTTAATAATGCCTTTTGGTTTAACTAATGCACCTAGTACTTTCATGAGATTGATGCATCATGTTTTGCGAAGTTTCATTGGAAAATTTGTGGTTGTTTACTTTGATGATATTTTGATCTATAGCAAAAATGTGGATGAACATCTTGACCATGTGCGTGCTGTTTTAGACACCTTAAGAAAGGAATCATTGTATGCTAATCTTAAGAAGTGTTCTTTTTGCATGGATAAAGTTGTTTTTCTTAGTTTTGCTGTAAGTGCTAATGGGATTGAAATGGAGAGGGAAAAAGTGCAAGCTATCTTACAGTGGCCAACTCCTCAAAACATTGCTCAAGTAAGAAGTTTTCATGGTCTTGCAAGTTTTTATAGGAGGTTTGTTAAAGATTTTAGCACAATTGTTGCACCTTTGAATGAGATTGTGAAAAAAGATGTTGGTTTTTATTGGGGAGAGAAACAAGAACATGCTTTTAATCTCCTTAAAGAGAAACTAACTAGTGCTCCTATTCTTGCATTGCCTAACTTCGATAAAACTTTTGAGCTTGAATGTGATGCATCCGGAGTGGGTGTAGGAGCTGTTTTGTTGCAGGATGAAAAGCCAATTGCTTACTTTAGCGAGAAGTTGAAGGGCGCTCTATTGAATTATACAACCTACGACAAGGAGTTGTATGCTTTGGTGAGAGCTTTTGAAACGTGGTAGCATTACTTGTGGCCTAAAGAGTTCGTTGTTCACACGGATCATGAATCTCTCAAATACCTTAAAGGTCAAGGAAAGCTTAGCAAGAGGCATGTTAAGTGGGTGGAATTCATTGAATCATTTCCTTATGTTATCAAGTATAAGAAGGGCAAGAAGAATATTGTGGCTGATGCGTTGTCTCGGAGGTATTCTTTAATCTCTACTTTGAGTTCTAAACTTCTTGGTTTTGAGTCAATTAAGGAGATGTATACTAATGATTCTGATTTTGCTTCGATATATCTAGATTGTGAGCATGCTGCATTTGATAAGTTTTATAGGCATGAGGGCTACTTGTTTAGAGAGTCTAAGTTGTGCATTCCTAAGTGTTCCATGCGTGAGTTGCTTGTTCGTGAAGCTCATGGTGGTGGGTTAATGGGACATTTTGGGGTACATAAGACTTTGGATGTTTTGCATGAACATTTTTATTGGCCTAAAATGCGTGTTGATGTTGAAAGAATTTGTGGTAGATGTATAACTTGCATGCAAGCTAAATCCAAATCACATCCACATGATTTGTATACACCTTTACCTATTCCTAATGCACCTTGGGAGGACATTTCTATGGACTTTGTTTTGGGTTTGCCTAGAACAAGTAGGGGTAAGGATTCTGTATTTGTGGTTGTTGATAGATTTTCAAAAATGGCACATTTCATATCATGTCATAAGAGTGATGATGCTACTCATATTGCTAATTTGTTCTTTAAAGAAATTGTGCGTTTGCATGGAATTCCAAGAAGCATTGTTAGTGATCGAGATGTGAAGTTTTTGAGTCATTTTTGGCGTGTGTTATGGAATAAATTGGGAACTAAACTTCTGTTTTCTACTACTTGTCATCCCCAAACTGATGGACAAACCAAAGTAGTTAATAGGACTTTATCTCAATTGCTTCGAACATTGATTCAAAGGAACTTGAAAAGTTGGGAGGATTGCTTACCTTTTGCTGAATTTGCTTATAATCGAAGTGTTCATTCTGCTACTAACTTTTCTCCATTTGAAGTTGTTTATGGCTTTAATCCATTGAGTCCACTTGATCTTATTCCAATTCCAATTGAGGAACGAGCTAGTCTTGATGGTAAAGCTAAGGCAGAAATGGTGAAAAAGTTGCATGAGAAGGTGAAGCAAAACATTGAGAAGAGGACGGAGCAATACATCAAGCAAGCAAACAAGGGCCGAAAGCAAGTCATCTTTGAGCCGGGAGATTGGGTTTGGCTACACTTGAGAAAGGAGAGGTTTCCATCCAAAAGGAAGTCCAAGTTGCAACCAAGAGGAGATGGACCATTTCAAGTCATTGCACGAGTGAATGGTAATGCTTACAAACTAGACCTACCGGGTGAGTATAATGTAAGTGCTACTTTCAATGTTGCTGATTTGTCTCCTTATTTTGGTGATTTAGATTCGAGGACGAATCCTTTTGAAGAAGAAAGGAATGATGGGGCTGCATCCAAGTTAACCAACGACAACAATGGAGATCCCTTGATCATTCATGGTGGGCCGGTTACAAGAGCTAGAGCTAAGAAGATAAAGGAGGCCATGGTGTTGATTATAGCTGAAATGAAAGCCCAAGTCCAAGAGCAATCTACGTTGGGCCAAATAGTGAATCTTATACAAGTCGGTGGGTTGAATCCAACTTGAAGAATGGGCTATTTACAAATCAGATTTGGAGGCCCAAGATGAGGAATAAAGATGCATATTTTCGTGCATGTTCAAGAGGGCAAATAAAGAGTCATGTTAGTTTCTTTATTATGACTTAAATAAGTGACTTTTGAGTCCAAGGGTCATAGGTACTTAATAAGTGATGTAATGAGTGTTAAATAAGTCTATTTATGAGTTTAATTAGTGTTATCAATGATAGGATACCAAGTCCTTTCCTAGCCTATAAATAGACTTGTAAATCACTTGTAAGAGGACACCTTGAGTTATAAACGAAAATTGGCTTTGCCTTTGTGAGTTGAATTTCTCTATTGTAGAGTTTTCACTTGTTCTGAACTTATCAAGACTAGTGAGCAAAGTCTTGTGGCGTTCAACCATACCGAGGTTCTTGGTTGATTATATAGCCAACGGGTCGAGGTTTTCTTCGCTCTAGGAGGTGATCAAACTGGATTCTCGATCTAGGGAGACCGCTGCCTACCTCTTATACGAAGGGTTCTTGGATCTTTTATCCAACGGGTCCTCCGTCCGTATCAGTTGATCTCGAAGGATCACTCGAACAAGTTCTCAAAAGATTCTAAGTTATAAGTAGAGAACTTAAATCCAAAAGTGATATTCATATTTACATAAATGAGTCTAGAGTTTGGCAGCGGAATTGTAAACTACATACTATAGTCTTCTTATCGACAGCTCTTAACTCAACCGTCACTGCTCCCGTCGCTTCAAGCTGCACATTTAGAAAACATATGCAGGGCTAAGTAAAAAAGTACTTAGTGAGCACGTTGCCGAAAACATAATCATAAGTATAGATAATCAGGCATTTCATTTCTATAGCACATCGGGGTTTTTCATTAAATTCCCGTGTCTACTAAACATTTTCTTTCTCATTTTCATAAATTAGCTTGTACAAGCATTTTTCATAGATGTTACGTTCTTGACCAGTCATAATTCACCGTGGCTGGCTACCCCTCAACAGGATACCACATACACCACAGGCTACAAAGTGCACTAACTTTGGAAAGCATAATAGCTAACTCAAAGCCGATCGTTAGTTAACCCCTTTTAATTAACTCATAAGGTACAAGAGAACTCACATAAAACACAAAACAGTTCATGCCATAATTATCACTTTGAAAACACGATTATCAAAGCGATAAAGAAAAGGTTTTCGAGCATTGCTCGTTTTGTTTCATATATAAAAGCCCACCTTAAAGATTACAGAACTTCTAATCGAGCTTCCGTTCTTCAATCTTCCGTCCTATCTTGTGCTGACTTCCTCCTTCATCGTACATAATCATACTTTGATAAGTCGTTGATACGATAAATGAAAATGGAAATCGAAAACGAAATCGAATTAGTCTTTTAAGCTTTTTAGGCATTTGCACGCTAAACTAGATTCTTTTAATTAAACGGGAACGAGACTTGAATGCATCTCATTTAGAACTCATTAACTACGCAATTACTATACCATTTCAATTTCACATTTATAAGCTTGACGTTTAAAACCTCGTCTCATTAACTACGCAATTACTATACCATTTCAATTTCACATTTCCAAAACCTAACCTCTCAATTTCAACTACAACTCATCATTTCATATCTCAGATGAACACGTCGTCAACTACAAACTTGTTCTCTTATTCATAACAATCACTATTATCTAATTACTTTTCTCACTCGTCTTTTCTATCATTACTTAGGATCGTTGTTTCGTTTCTTACCAAAACTCCAACGTCATTAGAATTCAATCAAATTCTACAATCTTATTCATCATCTATCAAGAATCATAATTACATAAATCATAACCCCAAACTATTATCTAATCTCGACTTATCGACCATCGTTCGTCTCTTAACCAAATTTCTATGTTCTCCATTTTCGTTCAAATTTTACGACAACGATTATCATCTAACGAGCATTACTTACATGCAAATCATATTATCAAAACGTTATCGAGCTCTAACTTATCGTCACATCTTCGTCTCTTACATTTTCCATTTTATTTTAGAAAAATCTCAATTAAATATATAATCATCCTCATGTTTCGTACATCTCATTTCCATTAAACAATCGAGCATATCATAACATTTACTATCCTAAATTGACCCTTCTTCGTCTCTTAGGTTTCACATTTTATTTTTAGAAAAATCTAAAACATTTCATAGAGTCAATTAACATCACGAGGAACACTAATCTATCATTCAATCGACAAAGAAATCGAGTTACGATCAAAGCCCCAAATTTCCCCCCAAAATCGGTAATAACCTAAGACAAGGGGTTCTTGATTTCTTTCTCTAATTCATCCATAGAACTTGATTCTAACATCGTAGAACATGATTCGATCAAAGGACAACATGCTATTTCAATCCTCAAATTTTCGAAAAAAATAAAAATGGGGGAAAAGAGATTTGTTCGGTTCAAATGATAGACGAAGTTCTTACCTGTCGTATTATGGATTCGGAAATGAAAATGATCGGTAGGTGGAAGACTTGAATGCTCAAGAAAAGCTTGAAGTTGAAGCTCCATTGGAAGAGATGAGAGAAAAATGAGAGAGAGAATGGAGGAGATGGGTGGCGGCATTGAGAGGTATAAGGAGGGAGGTGATGACTCATTATAGTGAGTCATAAAGTGGAGAAAAATATCCTACAAAGCATAGTGACTCGTTAGGACATGTTTGGCGAGGATTTATTTGACGATAATATCTCGTTTTCGGCTCTTAAACGTCGATTTAAAAGTCGAGAAATACTTTCCTAGATAGTTACAGATTCGACGAAATCTAACTCGTCCATTAGATTGGAAATAATTTACGTACTCGGAAAACCTAATTCATTTTTCAAAATTCGAGAAAAAGTCGGGACATCACAGTCCAAAATTCGCCCGGGAAAGTCATAAAAACTAACTTTCTCCGGTGAATTCGTATCGAAGAAAAAGTGAATGTAAATTCTGACGGAATTTAATTCTGAGTTTTCGGACGAAAAATCTATCGGACGCGAAAACCCTAATATAGTAGTCGTTCGTCCGATTTCTGGAAATTATTTTCGGAAACGAATTTCACCAAAAATCTTATAATTTAATTTCATGATCTTAGGCGTGCAAAGCCATAATTATTATTAACTTTTATTTTAAAGACAATAGAAATTATCGGGGTATTACATCCTACCCCCCTTGCGAAAAATTTCGTCCCGAAATTTGCTTATCTTCTTTAAACGGTCCGGGGTACCTCTTTCTCAACTCTTCTTTGAATTCTCAGGTGGCTTTCTCTTGCCCGTGATGATCTTATAACGCTTTTACTAATCGTATCGACTCACTTCTTAACTTTCACGCTTTTCGATCCTAGATCGATTGCGGTTTTTCTTCATAATTTAAGTCAGTTTCAAGATCAACGTCTTGCTGACAAAACTATGTTTGTATAATCGAACACACATACTTTTCTCAAAATGAGATACACATATGATAAACATTTCATAAACTTGGCAACAAAGCCGAAACTATCCATATTGGAAACTATCTTTTCAAGATATTCACTAATCATCTAAATCTTTTGTCTAAGCTGATGCTTGACACGAATCTAACGATTCTATCTAATGGAGATATCTTAAGAAACTTCATCTCCTTTTTCTAACTTTTACTCTGATTGTCGCATATACGTAAGACTTTCGTCTTCCTTAAACTCCTTTCATTCTGACACGAATCTATCGAATGATCTCAATCATTTCACTGACCGTATCTGATCCTAGGTTCATATTACAAAAGGCAGTTATCTTAAAACCTCTTCTTCTACAAGGCCTCGTAAGGCGTAATACTTATCGTAGCTTAATAACTATCGTTATAACAATTTGATT
The DNA here is from genome assembly GCA_029490685.1 of Schizonepeta tenuifolia. Lineage (NCBI taxonomy): Eukaryota > Viridiplantae > Streptophyta > Magnoliopsida > Lamiales > Lamiaceae > Schizonepeta > Schizonepeta tenuifolia. Next base: position 88,948,385 of record CM055955.1, on the reverse strand, counting down.
AATGGCAAAATATTCATCCCTTTCACACTTCGGTCTAATACTATCGTTCTTAGCATATCATCGAGTATCTGAATCATTTTCTCGGGTTGTCCATCTGACTGGAGGTGAAAGCGGTACTAAAGTTAAGTTTGGTATCTAACTCTTCTGCATCGTGATCCAAAATCTCGAAATGAATTTGGTATTTCTATCTGAGGTTATCGAATTTGTGATTCCGCGCAGACGCACTATCTTACGGATATACAGCCATGTTAACTTCTTTGATCCATAGGTAATCTGGGATCGGTAAAAGTGAGCTGATAATTTGAGCCTATGAAAACTATCCCATGGCAGTATTTCTTTTCTTACTTTTGGGCAAGTCTTTTCACAGAACCATAGCTATATCTTCCCATTTCCATTCTGGAATACTTAACGGTTGTATCAACTCGTATGGTCGTCAGTGTAAAGCTTTCACATGCTGATGAGCTAAACATCTTTCTACAAACGAGGTAACATCTCGTTTCAATCTATTCCACCAGAAATCCTTTCTTAAGTCTTAAATTTGTTGTCATCGGAAGTACAACCTTTTTAATTTCTATCATATTACCCATTGCTTTGGAATATCCGTCTGGTTTATCCGCTCTTATCCTTATTCGAAGCTTCTCGATTGACTCGTCCTTTCTCTAGGCACTTGTAATCTTTTCGTAAGTCTAGTGTAGCTACGATTATTATTATTAGGCTTGTTATCGCTTCAGTTGTATTGAGCACCTCTCTATTCTTCATCTCGAATTCTCGTATAAGTGTTTCTTTCTTGACGAAGAAACATCTAAACTTAGTTGGAGTCTTGTGACTCAGCGCATCTGCTACTACATTCGCTTTTCCTAGATGGTAATTGATTCCGCAATCATAATCCTTGACTAATTCGAGCCATCGTCTTTGTCTCATGTTCATTTTTTTTTTGCTCGAAAAGTACTTTAAACTCTTATGGTCCGTATAAATCTCAATCCTAACACCATAGAGATGGTGTCTCCAAATCTTCAGCGCATGCACAACGGCTGCTAGTTCTAAGTCGTGGGTTGGGTATTCAACTTCATGAGGTCGAAGTTGTCTGAAGTGTAAGCTATTACCTTTCCATCTTGCATCAAAACACAACCTAATCCGTTCTTCGACGCATCTGTATAGACCACGTATTCCTTATTCACTTCTGGCAGATCTAACACTGGTGTTGTGGTTAACTTCTCCTTGAGTGTTTGAAAACTCTTCTCGCATTCATCCGTCCATTTATACTTGTTTTCTTTCCGAAGTAGTTGCGTCATAGGCTTAGCAATCGTTGAAAATCCTTCAATGAATCTTCTGTAATAACCGGCTAAACCTAAGAAACTCCTAATTTCGTTCGGACTTGTTGGTGATTTCCAATCGCGCACTGCCTCGACCTTGGCAGGATCCACTTTGATGCCTTCTGCTGATACGATGTGTCTAAGGAACATTACTTCCTTTAGCCAAAACTCGCACTTACTAAACTTGGCGTAAAGCTTCTCGGCTCTAAGCGTTCCTAAGACTATTCTCAAGTGTTCCTTATGTTCTTCCTCATTCTTGGAGTAAATGAGAATGTCGTCGATGAATACTAAAATAAATTTGTCTAAGTATGGGTGAAAAATTCGATTCATGAGATCCATGAATACGGCGGGAGCATTAGTCAAACCAAATGGCATAAATAGAAATCCGTAATGGCCATATCTGGTTCGAAAATGGTTCTAAGTATTTCTCCGGGTTATTCTTCAACTAGTGATATTTAGACCTTAAATCTATCCTCGAAAATACACTTGTTCCTTTTAAGCTTATCAAAAGGTCTTCTATCCTTATAAAAGGATACTTATTCTTAAGGGTTGTCTTATTTAACTTGCGACAGCCTATGAATATCCTCATTGAACCATCCTTCTTTCTGACAAACAGAACTGGTGCTCCCTAAAGTGAAACGCTTGGTCTAATGAAACCATCATCTAACAATTCTTGTAGTTGGATCTTAAGCTCTTCTAACTCTTTTGGTATTATCCTATATGGGGCTTCTGATTTGGAAACCGATCCTGGTTCCAAATTAATCGTGAAATCTACATGACGATCTGGTGGTAAACTAGATAGTATGTTTGGATAAACGTTCTTATACTCGTTCAGAATTTTCATGTCATGAACGATCCTCTTGGCTCCTGGTTCTCCAACTAGGTACATAAGATGAGTTGTGCTATCTTTCTTCTTCATTAACTTTTTGACTTGTAGGGCGGATACTATCGGTACTCTCCTACCCATTGAAAACCCATGAAATCCTGTTGGTTCTCTACCCGAGGGGGTCGAAAAGAGATCTTTCTCTCGTTGCAGAGAATCATAGCGTAATTCTCAATCAACTAGTCTATTCCTAAGATTATATCTACGCCGAACATTATATTACTTTCCGATTGTTTTCTATGATCTTAAAAAGACCCTAAGTTAAATTCTATGTTGGAGAAAAACTTAATAAAGTGACGATAATTTCTCCTAAGGCGTGATTATTCTTATTTCATGATTAGCGCGCTCTAATCTTACTCCGATAGTGTCAATAGCCACTGCCAAATTTTCCTTGCCTTCATTACGCTTCTCCTGCCTAATCGAGTATGCTCTTGCATTCTGTTTTTGTTGTGTCAGTTGTTGCTGTGACTGGGCTGGTAATTTCATTTGCTGTCAGCGGTTTTTGGGCAATTTCTTCTCGCATGTCCTTTCTGACCACAGCTAAAACATCCATCAACGTTTTCTAGACAATTACCGAAGTGCATCCTATTGCACTTAAGATAGGTAGGTACATTGATTTCTCCTTGGTTACTATTCCTTTGCTTCCTTTGAAGCTGTCCTTGTAGATTATTTCCCTTCCCTTATCCTGATTGTTTATTTCCTTGTGGTTTATTCCTTTGCCACGTCTTCTTACCATAGTTGTTATCTTTATTTGGCTGCTGAAAGCCCTGCTAATTTCTACTCTGTTTCCTTTGATCGTTGTGGCGCTGGTAACAGTCACTGCTACTTTCTCCTTCCCATTTTCTTTTTCCTTTGTAATTAATATTATTGTTGGGAAGGTTTTGAGTTGAAGTCTGGGTTGGTGTTGGTATGGGCACTACCATTTTTCCTTTATCTGGCACTACTGCCTCTATTTCTAGGACTCGTCCTAGTAGTTCTGCATAGCTCAGTCCTTCGTGTCTGGCCAATGCTATTCCCAGTTTATACTTAAGTTCTCCTTGAAATTTTCTTGCTATTTCCTCTTCAGTTTCCACTTGATCGAATACATACTTATCATATTATGCCTCCTAAAATCATTCCAAGTGATTTGAGCCACTTGCTCTGCCGGCATAATTTCCTGTCTAGTCTTCCACCAGTATTTAGCTGGTCCGGCTAGCTGAGACGCAGCACATACTAGGCGCTCCTTATCACTAAATCTAAGAAGCTCAAAAATTCTTTCTATAGAGCGGACCCAATGCTCAGCATCACTTGGGTTACTAGACCCATTGAAAACTGGTGGATTTCTTCTGAAGAAGAAATTTTCAATGTTACGTTGTTGTGGAGGTGGGAAAAGTAGAAGGGTTACTCGATTTTTTTGCTTTTCTTCGCCTATACGTTGTTCTTGACCTCTATCAGATCCTCTAGGACTATCAGGTTCTCTTTGGTTGTTAACAACTCTCAGCGACTTTTTGGAACTATAAGATACAAAAATTTTCTCATTAGCACTCGCTTTTAAGCCTTCATTTACTCACTAATCCTTTTCTCAACTTAACAATTTCACGTAAAAGAGAATAAATATTAACTTCGATTCTAGTTATTTCAACTTTTAACCTTCAAGGTTAAATTAAACTCTCGTTACACGAGTTCATTTGACATTCTGGTTTAGTTATACGATTCATAAGAAACTCTCTTGTGATCAAAACCCTCTCATGGGTCATGTATATATATATATATATATATATATATATATATATACACATCAAAAAGAATATTAGTTTTGCCTTTAACAAGGACTTACACAAAAACTAGACTACAACGAGTCTAAGCTAGGCTGACTGCCTACCTGTACAGGATGCACTAACATATTGCATTACTGTACTACTGGAAGTACTAGAACGGAAACGATTCATAAAACTTCGTATATGTTGGAGTACTACAAAAACTAGTTACTGATCCGACTATTTACAAGACAAAAGTGCTTTTGCTACTACTATGCGTCTAAGACGCCCTGCTCAACAAGCTGCTGTCGAGTCACTACCGCCCTCTATAGCCTGCAAAACCTCGGAGTCCTCCTCTAGGTCCTCCTCTGAATCTGAATTAAAGACGAGCTGAAGTGCTTCGTCAACCCTAATCGTGGAGCCGTCCAAAAGTACAAGTGGTAGTGGTGAAGGCACCTCTGAAACGCCCCTTTCCGGGTCTGACACTAGGTAGTCACAACTGGGTTCTACTGTTCTCTTCTTTAGGGGAAGGAGGTGCTCGGAAGGTGAACTAGACTCGTATTCCTCTGTAGAACGGACCCTGGATGACCCTGCCTCAAACTCTGCTCTGACTCTGGCTAACTCTGAACAGATCTCGTCAAGTGGTCTGAAGGGGTATGGTAACTCTATCATAGCGGTAAGATCGGTGCCAATCACCGGGTACTCTGCCTCTGAAACTAGCTCCTCTGTATCCTCACTAGGTATAAACACTGGAGGGATCTCTAACTGTGCGGCCATCTCTGAATCTATCTCCACATGCTCTGACTCTGAATCTGCTGGAAAGTGAGTGTAGGGAGGGTGCTCTTGAATGGGATATGATGCTATGATTCTGCCCTGAAAGAAATGTTTGTGTACTGCTAGAGCAAATCCTAAGTAATCACCCGTCGGCTCTACGTCGTCACCAAACACTCCAAGGTAGTACTATGCCGTGTCGTGTGCCTAACCACGCCACTCCCTTGATAGTCGCATAATCAAGTCGAATATAGCCTGACGCTCTGGAACAGAATGCCGGGCTGCATGGTAAACTGCTGAAAAGTTACTCACAATTTGCCCTATATCATGATTCGGGTTTGCCTCAAAATCTCGATACTTATCTAATATCTGATCTACCCAAGTACGCTGTGGCGGAGATTGGCTCTCCTGCGCCGTGTTGAATCTAGCATCCATCCTACAAAGTTTTTTTTTAAGAAACACGGATCAGTAACGGGTAGGATAATAACTTATCTTAAGGGAAAATCTTAAATTACAAGTTGAATATTCCTTATTCAATTGTAATGTCACCAACACTTAAACAATCACTTATCTTAAACATTTAACAATTCACAAAGAATTGCTCTTAAACAATATATAGAAATAAAATTTCAAGATTTTATTTCCATCCTTTATCTTATAATTCTTTTGCATTCTTACTTTAATTCCTATTACTTCCTTTCATTATTCTTCATTAGTTTCTTTCTTTATTCTTTCTTACTTCCTTCCATTATTTCTTCTTTAGAGAAAATTTCTTAACGATTCTCACTTATTAAAACAAAGTACGTCTACTTTGTTCATGTTACTTATTTAAAAGTAACATTCATTTACAAAAGATTATGTCCCTCTCGACACTTGAATCTCATACTTATCGTATTCTTCATTCGATTATGAATTATGAAACAAATTCCAAAAAGGAAATGGAATAATTACTGGAGAAATAACTTTAGAACCCAAGTTCTAATCGTCGTTGGAATCGATCGATTGTTGGAAATTAACTATGATTCGTACTTGATTCGTGGTAATTATAATCAATCTCTTCTTGAAGTTCAAGCGAGGCGAACTCCAGCTGAAAACGAATTCGTTCATGTTACTTTTACGGAAGTAACATTCGTTTCTTTCATTTACTTTGATACAGAATTAACGTACCTTATCATTATTTATCTTATTTTCTCAAAGGAATTTCTTATCGATTATTTTTTTTTATAAAAATAAAAGTTGACTCTGCCGAGTCTTTGTTCATGTCACTATACGCACGTGACATTCGTCTACAGAAGTTCTTCCCGTTTCACGATCTCCTTTCGAAATCATTTGAACTAACGTTCTTAAAACGTCTAAGTTTTCGAGGAATCAGAAAGATCTTAGGTTTCAAGTCTACGTTCTTAGCGAACCGGGAAAAATCCCTAGAATCAATCTAGATTCTCATGTCATCATACTTTTCAAATAAAAGAAATTATTGCGCAAATAATTTCACGTAATTCACATAGCAGAAAACAAGTATGATTCTTTTACTTTCAAAATTTCATTCTTGGCTCCATTGTCATTCTTAACTTTTTGGAATACGTATTCAAAAATTTTCTTAAAAGAAAACACATTTCTAAAATTCTTTCTTTTCTTTCTTTCTTTCTTTCTTTCTTTCCTTCGTTGAGTCGATGTAGCGGGAGGTTGAGTTGTCGTCTACACTCTTAAACTTAGTGTTACGACCTAACTTTACTTGAAAGAAGACTCAGGTATAGAGTATGAACGAATACTCTATCTGACTACTTTGAAAGAAACTTGTATACAGAGCAGAAATGACTGCTCTAATACCACTCTGTCACAGCCCCAAATCCCGAGGGACGGCAGAAGCCGGGATGCGACTAAGGGTTGGATTAAAGAAGCGGGGAAGAAGGGGGAATGAATAAGAATGAAAAAATAACAGATATTAATAACAGAATGAAATTCTATGAACCAGACTTTAATATATAAAAGGAAGAGTTGATCTCGAAGGATCACTCGAACAAGTTCTCAAAAGATTCTAAGTTATAAGTAGAGAACTTAAATCCAAAAGTGATATTCATATTTACATAAATGAGTCTAGAGTTTGGCAACGGAATTGTAAACTACATACTACAGTCTTCCTATCGACAGCTCTTAACTCAACCGTCACCGCTCTCGTCGCTTTAACCTGCACATTTAGAAAACATATGCAGGGATAAGTACAAAAGTACTTAGTGGGCACGTTGCCGAAAACATAATCATAAGTATAGATAATCAGCATTTCATTTCTGTAGCACATCGGGGTTTTTCATTAAATTCCCGTGTCTACTAAACATTTTCTTTCTCATTTTCATAAATTAGCTTGTACAAGCATTTTTCATAGATGTTACGTTCAAATCTTGACCAGTCATAATTCACCATGGCTGGCTACCCCTCAACAGGATACCACATACACCACATGCTACAAAGTGCACTAACTTTGGAAAGCATAATAGCTAACTCAAAGCCGATCGTTAGTTAACCCCTTTTGATTAACTCATAAGGTACAAGAGAACTCACATAAAATACAAAACAGTTCATGCCATAATTATCACTTTGAAAACACGATTATCAAAGCGATAAAGAAAAGGTTTTCGAGCATTGCTCGTTTTGTTTCATATATAAAAGCCCACCTTAAAGATTACAGAACTTCTAATCGAGCTTCTGTTCTTCAATCTTCCATCCTATCTTGTGCTGACTTCCTCCTTCATCGTACATAATCATACTTTGATAAGTCGTTGATACGATAAATGAAAATGGAAATCGAAAACGAAATCGAATTAGTCTTTTAAGCTTTTTAGGCATTTGCACGCTAAACTAGATTCATTTAATTAAACGGGAACGAGAGTTGAATGCATCTCATTTAGAACTCATTTGGTTCCTTACTCGACACTTAAGTCGGTAAAAACTGAAGTCGATAGCTTACAACGACTTATAAGATCAAAAGGAAACAAGTTGAAAAGAATTCAACTTAAGAATCTATGTTTTGGAAATTACTTTTCAGATCAGTAAGTTTGTACAGAACAGGAGATTGCGAAACAGGGGACAAATCTTATATAAAAGAAAGGTATGGGTGTCTAGTTTACTCTCCAATTTACGGATCTCAATTCCGATAAACGAGCTAAAAGATATGGTAGTTTCCGTGGAACGTCGCAAAACAATCCGAGTTTAACCCTAAGGCTCGATAACTCGGCGCATGACTTCCTAGGTTCGACTTACATTATTCCACTTCATTTTCCACGAAATTCCTGACTCAATGCAGTCTACATGTACCCTCATACGTGTTGAACTCCTTTTCATTTCTCATTTATAAGCTTGATGTTTAAAACCTCGTCTCATTAACTACGCAATTACTATACCATTTCAATTTCACATTTCCAAAACCTAACCTCTCAATTTCAACTACAGCTCATCATTTTATATCTCGGATGAACACGTCGTCAACTACAAATTTGTTCTCTTATTCATAACAATCACTATTATCTAATTACTTTTCTTACTCGTTATTTCTATCGTTACTTAGGATCGTTGTTTCGTTTCTTACCAAAATTCCAACGTCATTAGAATTCAATCAAATTCTACAATCTTATTCATCATCTATCAAGAATCATAATTACATAAATCATAACCCCAAACTATTATCTAATCTCGACTTATCGACCATCGTTCGTCTCTTAACGAAATTTCTACGTTCTCCATTTTCGTTCAAATTTTAAGGCAACGATTATCATCTAACGAGCATTACTAACATGCAAATCATATTATCAAAATGTTATCGAGCTCTAACTTATCGTCACGTCTTCGTCTCTTACATTTTCCGTTTTATTTTTAGAAAAATCTCAATTAAATATATAATCATCCTCATGTTTCGTACATCTCATATCCATTAAACAATCGAGCATATCATAACATTTACTATCCTAAATCGACCCTTCTTCGATTCTTAGGTTTCACATTTTATTTTTAGAAAAATCTAAAACATTTCATAGATTCAATTAACATCATGAGGAACACTAATCTATCATTCAATCGACAAAGAAATCGAGCTACGATCAAAGCCCCAATTTTTCCCCCAAAATCGGTAATAACCTAAGACAAGGGGTTCTTGATTTCTTTCTCTAATTCATCCATAGAACTTGATTCTAACATCGTAGAACATGATTCGATCAAAGGACAACATGCTATTTCAATCCTCAAATTTTCGAAAAAAATAAAAATGGGGGAAAAGAGATTTGTTCGGTTCAAATGATAGACGAAGTTCTTACCTTTCGTATTATGGATTCGAAAATGAAAATGATTGGTAGGTGGAAGACTTGAATGCTCGAGAAAAGCTTGAAGTTGAAGCTCCAATGGAAGAGATGAGAGAAAAATGAGAGAGAGAATGGAGGAGATGGGTGGCGGCATTGAGAGGTATAAGGAGGGAGGTGATGACTCATTATAGTGAGTCATAAAGTGGAGAAAAATATCCTACAAAGCATAGTGACTCGTTAGGACATGTTTGGCGAGGATTTATTTGACGATAATATCTCGTTTTCAGCTCTGAAACGTCGATTTAAAAGTCGAGAAATACTTTCCTAGATAGTTACGGATTCGACGAAATCTAACTCGTCCGTTAGATTGGAAATAATTTACGTACTCGGAAAACCTAATTCATTTTTCAAAATCCGAGAAAAAGTCAAGACATCACAGTCCAAATTTCGCCTGGAAAAATCATAAAAACTAACTTTCTCCAGTGAACTCGTATCGAAGAAAAAGTGAATGTAAATTCTAACGGAATTTAATTCTGAGTTTTCGGACGAAAACTCTATCGGACGCGAAAACCCTAATACAGTAGTTGTTCGTCCGATTTCTGGAAATTATTTTCGGAAACGAATTTCACCGAAAATCTTATAATTTAATTTCATGATCTTAGGCGTGCAAAGCCATAATTATTATTAACTTTTATTTTTAAAGACAGTAGAAATTATCGGGGTATTACAGCCTAGAAGTTGATGAACAACTTGTGAAGGATAGCTTGGAGTACTTAAACTAACATGCAACTGGTGAGGACAAGTTTTATAATTTGGACAGGTTGATTGAGGAAATGGAACAAGTGAATCTAGAACATTAGTAGGAGGTGGTGCAAATGAGGATTTACAAGAACAAACAATATGTGCCAGTTTTTGTCTTGTTTGGAATGTAAACTGCTTTTTTTTTGTTGCAACTCACATGTAAATTGTCTCAGCAAAGGAAATATTGCATCATTAACTTATGTTTATACACTTTCAACATTCTAAATTAGCCTCCTAAACTAGGGAAAAATGACCTAGTGGTGGCATGATAAAGATATCATCAAGTGCAGTATCTTGTTCTTAAAAAAAAAAGCATCAAATGGAAAATCATATGCATGAGATCACTCATGTAACATCATATGCATCATATGAACCAAGACATCAAGTGCAGCATATGTTTCACTTATTCCAAGCTATAGTCATCACAGATAGGGATAAATAAGTGATCACAGATCACTGATAGAGTCAAATTCAGCCAACAAAGACTCATAATTGCAGCAACTACTCACAAATCAGTTGCATCATATGAACCAATACATCAAGTGCATCAATTGTTTCACTTATTCTAAGTTATAGACATCATAGATAGGGACAAATAAGTGATTACAGATCACTACTAGAGTCAAATTCAGCCAAAAAGACACATAATTGGTATCACCAGCCCCCACCAAGAGAGAAATTAGAAGAGAGTCACCTGATTATATTAGTCTTAACACGCTAGGGAAGAACATCCCTAGAATCTGCAGATGTCTCACTCGAGCTTCCTCACTCTCATACACATTTGGAATAAATGGAAGGGGCATCTACAAAAATTAAATTAAAAGCATTAATATGCATACTACAACAAAATATGCAAGAATTGATGAAATACGATAAAACTAAATTTTAGAAGGATATTTACCTGCTCAATTTCAGTCTCCGGCACCATAGATTCGAGGGGTTGAAATTCAGTCTTCGGCACCATAGATTCAAAGGGTTGAGATTCAGTCTCTGGCACCATAGATTCAAAGGGTTGAGATTCAGTCTCCAACACCACAGATTCGTAGGGTTCAGACCATGGAGGTTCCACCACCACAATCGAATCTAACACCAACACCATCATGGAATCAACGGCGGCATGATAGATCTCTGCATATCCAGCCTCCGTTGACGTGAAGTTAGGTGGCACTACGGCGTAAGCTTCAGAGGGTGCCACGATATAGGGTTCAAAGGGCGCCAACAGCGTCTCCTTCTCAATCTCCGGCACAACCTCAAAGGCATCAAAAATCTCGATAGATCTAGCCTCCGGCGCCGTCATGACTGAATCCGACACCAACTCCCAATAGAAATCAGAAACTTTCACCCATGAATAATGAGACATCGGAGAGAAGAGAAAAGAGTATCAGATTAGGGATATGTGAGTGAGAGATGAATTGGGAGAAGAAGAAAACATATTAGGGTTCGAGCAAATGAGTGAGGAATTGAGAGAAGAAAAGAGATGCTTCCAGATTCTAGGGTTTGAGTGAATCTATAAGAGGGAAATGAGTTGGATTATTTGGGCTGGAAAGGGGTTATTTGGGCTGGGTAATTAGGATATACTTAGTGGGTTAATTAAATTGGGTTAATATATTGTGGTGGGTCCAATAATGACATTGGGTAGTAATTTTAAGAAAAGTGGGAGGGTATTATTGTACAAAAAGGTAAATGAGTATTTGATTTTTTGACAAAAAAAAGTGGGTAAGTAGGTATTTGATTCGTGGAAGAAGGGAGTAGTTTGTTACGTTTCTTGTTTATTAATTATTGTGAGATCTTATACTATTCAACTGTAATTATAAATTTTGAGCTGTAATTAAGTGTGTAATTGTGATGGATTTTTTTATTTTTGATCTTCAAGTCTGTTTTAGTTGGTAATTTTGGCACAAATGACAATATTAGTACCAATAGTACCAACAGAAATCACAAAACACCAAAGTAATTTAGTATTTTTGGCACAAAGGATTATATTAGTGTCAAAAGTAGCAATAGAAATCACAAAAAAAAAGTAATTTGGTACTTTTGTCACTAATGTTGTAACTTGTGCCAAAAGTACCATGGCGTAAAATTTGTTCCAAATGTTCGTCCCAATACATTTCTCATCATGGCGTAAAAAAGAAACGTTAATTATAAAAATAAATTTATTACATTTCCCCTGAGGGTTTAGATTCCCCAACTAGGGTTTAGATTATAAATTATATTGTGGAATACATTTGTAGTTGTGAGTAGTCAATTCTTAGTGGAAGTCATTTGGAAAGTCGATATAATATCTAGTACTTTTGGCACGAATGGTTGTACAATTTAATCATCGAAAGTTTTTTGGGTACTTTTGGCACTAATATTGTCATTTAGGCCAAAAGTACCAAAATACTTGATAAATAATATGAATGAGATGTTCAAGTATTTTTGGTACTTTTGGCACTAATATTTGTAACAAATTACTTGTTTTTTTTTATGATTTCTGTTGGTACTTTTGGCTCTAGAATTGTCATTTGTGTCAAAAGTACCAACAGAAATCACAAAAAAAAAAATACTAAGTAATTTGGTTCTTTTAACACAAATTATAACCATAGTGCCAAAAGTACCAACAGAAAGCACAAAAAATACTAAGTAGTTTAATACTTTTGACACAAATAACAATATTAGTGTCAAAAATACCAACAGAAAGCACAAAAAAATACTAAGTAATTTGACACTTTTGGCACAAATGACGATATTAGTGCCAAAAGTGTCAGACCCCTTGTACCCGAATGCTACCCAACCCGCGTCAAAGGGTATTTTTGTCCCAAATTCAAAAAATGGCCAAAATTTGTGTTTTTGAAGAAGATGGACCAAAATTTAAGTTTTATTGCTCAATATGGCCATATCAAAAGGTGATTCAAAACTTATCTCAATTATTGATAAAGTATACAAATCAATAATATAAATGCACAAATAAAATAATATTATGAAGAAAAATAAAATTACAAGTCTTGATATTTCTATAATAAAAAATGTCCCAGCCTCAATAAAACCTTTCATATCAAAATCAATGAGTAGACAACGAGTTCTCATCCAATATTATTGCGAAAAATATATATTACATAATAAAATATTCTAATCCTATGATTTAGAATATTCTTCCCACTAATAATCAATTAGAGCATTTTGAAGTGTGTTGGAAAAATTAGTAAAGGTTTTGATTCATCCCAAAATTCAACTGACCCCAACCGAGTAGATAAAAGCTATCAGTCTGAACTTAGCTAGAACTTGTTGTTTGAGCGTAAGGAATTTTATCTTTACAGGATTCAAGCAGAAGAAGTTAGTCAGACTGTTCGTGAGGAACTCAGTTGGACCACAACTCAGTTGACTCTATAACTGAGCCATGCAGCTCAAGTATGAAGAGAAGTTGTGTTGAAGTCAAACGTCATAAAGCTGATAAGAGAAGACTTTGAAGACGTTGAAGGCAGAAGAGTTGAAGTCCAAATTAAAATCTACTTAGAAGCACAAGTCAGTAGAAAACTTACTATAAATGGACCGACAACAGAGACGCGCAAAAAGTGAAGGTCACAGTTACCATTTTAGGAAAGTTTGCAGTGAAGTAGGTGGAGTGTCGTGCTTTTGGCAGAGATCAAACGACTCTTTCCAACGGCTAATTAGATCTCCCTCTACAAATAGAGGTCTCCACATCGAAGAAGAAGATAGAGAATACTGAGAGAGAAAGAAGAGAGCAAGAAGCAGAGTGAAGAAAAAGCAACAGACCACCATTCTCTCCACAACAAGAATAACCAAGTCGAAGAACCAGTAGAAGTAGAGTGTTTATACCTCCTTCTATTCTTTCATCTAGCCTCTGTAAAAGCCCTTTCTTCGATCGAGTCTAGATAGGTTCTTGCTTATTTATTTATGAGCAAACTCGATCTTTTGACTCTCTCCTAAATGATTGAGTCTCTAAGCTTTAGGAAGAAGCCTCCACTTCTCTCAGTGTAGAAGGCTTCATAGTTGGAAAAACCCAAACCCCAAACCTCAGGTCTGTCTTTGAACCCGCAATCAAAGACACTAGGTCCCTTAGAACTCGTAATCTAAGACTAGGTCTCTTAGAACCCACAATCTAAGACTAGGTTCCTTAGAACCTGCAATCTAAGACCAGGTTGTACACTTGCCCGCAAAAGTGTTGTAAGATTTTGTTCGAACCCATAATCGAATAGGTTAGGTTGCTTGGTACCCGCAAATCAAGTGGAATGTTTGATAATCAGGCATAAGCTTATCTAGTGGATTACTTCCCAAAAAGGAAGTCGTAGATGTAGGAGGTCAATATTTGAACCACGTAAAAATCTTGTGTCGTTTAATTTCCAGTATTTACATTCTGTACTTATATTTCAGTTACCTAACCAACTGACTCTTCATGCAAACTGCACAATTACAAATTGCACTAAGTTTTGGAAACTTGACCATCCCCATTTTCATAAAGGTTTCAGTTTTACTAACGAGCTTTAATTTCCACCATCTTCCGCATAGCTTAACTCTTTGAAACCTCAATTAGATTACACAGTTGATCTTCAGTCAAAGAACTCAGTTGTGCACCTGACTGTCTGATTAGGTCCAACTGACTTTCTCAGTTGTCGAGCGAACTGACCTGAGCAGTTAACTGGGTGAAAAGATTTTGAAATCGAAAATTGATGTTGGCGTATTTCCCTCCCCCATACACTAGATACTCGTTACCGGGACCATCAAAGTGTGAAATGAGCTTCGGGATCTTTGATTTCTTTTAAATCAAGAGAGAAAATAATGAAATGTAGCAACTCCAAGTGCAACAAAATCGACTTCGGAGGTGGCACGTTCCTTCCCTCCCTAACTAGAGCATTCGAATGTCGCTCATCCTCAACTATCATATGATCAAAAAGGAATACACAATTTCGGGAAGCACGATTGATTTCAACTAAACAAAAAACGGAAGCAAAAAATTGTAAAATGAATTTATTGAATAGGGGTGGCAATATTTTAATGGTTGATTTGGATACAATTAGTGATCCCGACACGATGTGAATGATTCCGACATGAAAATCTTCTTCTTAAGCGAGCACATTCACCCATGCCGGATCTACATGGGAGCAAGGGGGTGCAGCTGTACCAAAAATAAAAATAAAAAATTGTAGTAGTTCAGAATCCAATTAATTTAATTGTACCCCCAAATTCCAGACCTGCAACTTAAACGAGTTAAGAATACGTTGAAAATAGCATGAGAGATCAATTTTTGAATGATTGTTTGGTGACTTTCAGTGAGAGAGATATTTTTCTACAAGTTTCCAATAATAAGGTTGATAATTGCTTTCAACAAATAAAGACCCACCGAAAAATAAATTAGATAATTAGGTTTTCTTTTTATATTTTGAATTGTAGGACTTTAAAATTGAACAATGTTTTTTTTTTGGAATTTTACTTATAATTTATTATTATGTATTTTTCGTGTTAGAAAATAACAAAACACAAAAATCACGAAAACAACAAAGAACACAAGAGAATTGTTTATCAAGTTAGTTACGATGTGTAATTAGATGTGCCAAGCCAAGATTTTTTACTATGTATTTCTTAAATACAATTACAATAGTAGAACCATTATATTATACCTAGCAATTAATTAAGACATAATCCTAGTCACATTAGGAAACATGTCTGGACCTAAAAAACGGACGTACGACATCCAAGAAATTCGGAGAGGGAGCTTCGCCCCCAGATCCCTAATCATAGCCCTCAATCAGTTATTCATGCTCAATACTTCAATATTTTGCACCCTAAATTCAAAAAATTATGGATTCAACACTGCATTCACAATAAGCCGACTCTAGAACTTTAAATATATTTAGCAATTTATTTCTCCATCTTGGAGGTGATGGAAATGGCGGAGATGGTCTTTCTAATTTTTAGGATGAAATTTTTAATTTTCGTATCTTTAATTATTTTATTATGTAATTTTAATGGTGTTGGAAAAATTAGTAAAGATTTTGATTTATCCCAAAACCCACCTGACCCCAATCGAGTAGATGAAATCCATCAGTCTGAATTTTAGCTAGAGCTTATTATTTGAGCGTACGGATTTTATCTTTACAGATTTCAAGCAGAAGAAGACAGCCGGACTGAAGAAGGCAGTTCGTGAAGAACTCAGTTAAGACCCAAGCTCAGCTGACCCTCAAGCTCGGTTGAACCACAAGCTCAGCTAGATCACGAACTCAGTTGGACAGCAACTTAGTTGGCTCCTCAACTGACCCATGCAGCTCAAGCGTGAAGAGAAGCTGTGTCGAAGTTAGACGTCACAAAGGTGAGAAGAGAAAACTTTGAAAACGTTGAAGGCAGATGAGTTGAAGTCCAAATTCAAATCTACTCGGAAGCACAAGTCAGCTGGATAACTTACTATAAATAGACTGACAACAAAGATGAGCAAAAAGCAAAGGTCGCAGTTGCTATTTTAGGAAAGTATCCAGTAAAGCAGGTGGAGTGCCATACTTTTGGCATAGATCAAACGACTCTTTCCAACAGCTAATTAGATCTCCCTCCATAAATTGAGCTCTCCACAATTGAAGAATGAGAGAGTGTAGAGTGCAAGAGAGAGTTTTGCGCATGTGCAAAAAGATAGAAGAGAGAAAATCATCAGTGCCGAAGAAGCAACATACTATCTCACTCTCCAGCAAGAAGACCTCAGTTGAAGTCTAGTAGAAACTCCGGCATGCTTGCAAACTCTTCCCCGTAGAAACTCCTGGACCCCGACGGTCCGTCATACATGTTAGAAGGCCCATCTTGCCCTCCAAAACCTTGGTACCCCCCTTGGTACCCCCCAAATGATGATTGTCCTTGTCCGAAGGCTTGTTGCCCTCGGCCTCCTCGTTCTTGTCTTCTCCTCTCTCTTCTTACTTCTCTTCGGGCTTATCCTTCATCCTCGTCATCTTCATAGTTAGTGTCGCCGTCACCATCATTGGCGTCACCTTCCTCCTCTTCTCCACTGCTACCACTTGCCTCTATCTCAATCTGGGGGTTCCCGGCCGCTAAAATAGTCGTCTCATAGAATGGCGTGTCCATCTTCCAATTTTTACGAGCATTGAAAGTGGTAATCGTTGTAAGGACGGTGTCGGGCAATGGAAAGATCTCTACCACCTCTTGTTCTCCCGGTTTGGGCCGGTACTCCTTGTGTTGCCGGAAAAGATAAGGCTGAGAAGCCGAGACAAGAACGCGCATATTCTTCAACATATTCTAATCCATGAGCACATTGGTCTCGAGCTTCTCCCATTGTGGATAGTCCGGGCAAAGAGAAATAGCCAAGGCCGATATGAGGCCTCCACAACAAAGGACTCCCGTCTTTTGATTCTTTTGAGCCCATAATTGACGGAAAATGAATTGCCCCAAATTGAGCGGCGTAAAAGTGAGCATGGCCCACAAGACTTGAAGCTCAACGCTCCGGCAAGAACTATTTTCTCCCCTTTGAAACACCATATGGGCAAGAATCCGTTGAATAACCCGAAAGACAGGATTGCGGAGGAGGGTGGCCTTTGATTTCCCCGATGAATAAGCTTGGGTAGCATATGTCATTGCTTTCCATAAAACTTTTGGCTTGAACTCCCGTGACTTTTGACAAGCACCTCCATCCGGGCAATTAAATATAGCATTCACTTGTTTCACAGTCAATGTATGTGTAACACTGCCTAATAAAAAATGCACTGTTTGGGAAAGCTTGACTTGATTGAGGGGGATGGTCAACGTGGAAAGCAACTCCAAGGAAGCTCTTGGACAAGTGGGGCACATGCCCGTTAAAATGGCTCCCCACCCGATGCGGTCGAACATCTCCTTTATGTTGTCCCAAAGACCAAGATCCCAGAGTACTTGTTCATCCAGATATTTGGAGGAGACAAGGCTTCATTTTTGAACGAGATGAACGAACAATCGAGTGTGCTCGTCTCGGTTTAGGACCACACCATAGACGGAAGGGCCATAAAGATCAAGCTCCTCTTGACGACGTTTAGAAGTTTGGGAAACTGGACGAGATGTGCTTTCTTTTTGCTTGCCCTTCCCTTTGGTTTTGGGAGGAGAGTCCTCGAGGCGTGGGCGCTTTTCTTTGCTTCGACCCATGATACCTACGCTTAACAATATATATTAGTTTCCCAACAACTAAATCAAACTACAAGCATTGGACACACCATAACAATCCTTCCATGAGCAATCCACAATTAATACAAAACAAGCTAAGCACACCACATAACTCACATTCACAAAGCAAGCTCAAGAACAACTACAAGTCTAACCCGTAAGCAATAAAACATGAATTCATCATCACCAATTCTCCTAAATACATAATCATGCCATATTCAAGACATAAATTCCAAAATATATGCTAGAAATTGCTTAAAGGGTTCCATTAGTTCAACAAAAACAAGAAATAGCCCTAAGCAATCATGTAACATGCTCAAATCAACAACAATTCACAATGTAGCATGATTAATTGAGCAATTAAGCATAAAACCCCCAAAAATTTTGAACAAACAAGCCCTAGAAAAATTACCCAAGCCTAAAAACGAAAATAACACAAATTAACCATAAACCTAAGCAAATTAAACCATAAAAACAAGAAAGAAAAGAAAAGAATACCTAAAAATTTGAAAATTTGAAATGGAAAAGAGCAAAAATACCTAAACTTGAGATGGGGAGATTGGATGGATGAAAACCAAAATTTCTTGGATGGAAGTGTAGATTTAGTGATAGGTATGGAGTATATGGAAGGAATTAAGGAGATGTGGGAGATTGAAAGAGAAATTTGGAGAGAGAAAGAGAGAATTTTCGTGAGTTTGGGAAGAAAGAAATAAGGGAAAGAGAGAAATGAATGAAAGAAAGAAGAAAAAGAGAAAGAAAACCCGCGATCGGCGGTTCGGCGGACGGAATCGGCTGTCTGGCTGCCAAAATCGGCGGTCCAGTCCTAAACCGCCGGTCCATCCGCCGATTTGACATTTTAAAAGGGAGTACCACTCCAGAAACTTTCGAAGGGTAAGTCGGCGGTTTGGACGCCAAAATCGGCGGTCCAGCCTTAAACCGCCGACTTGACCGCCGAATCGACATTATAAAAGGGACCCGAAATCTAGAGATTTTTGGAGGTTGACCCGGTGGTCTAGACTCCAAAATGGGCGGTCCAGCCTTGAACCGCCGGGTATGACCGCCGAAACGACATTTAAACGCGATTTTTCGATTTGTTTTTTTTTTAAGGAGAAGAAAGGCTGAAAAACGAAACAACAAAAACGAAACAACAAAAACGACACACCAAAAACAAAAATCAAGGCAGGCAAATCCACAAATTTTCCAACAAAAAGAGAATGCAACCTAAAGAAAAACCACGGCATAAAAAACGAGCTGAAAAAACTCCACATTCAACCAACGTCAAAACCAAACCAAAACAAACACATATTCACAAAGTAACAACAAACACACCACCAAATCAAGCAACAAAAATTCAAAAAGGAAAACAAACAAAAGCAAGAAAAAGTGTTGGGGTACCTCTCAACGAGCGCTTTGTTTAACGTCTAAAACTAGACGATACCTCACTTCTTCAAGGGTCATTTAGAAGTGTGACCGTCATATTTCGGTCCGGCTCGCAATTGATATAAGGCTTGAGACGGTGTCCATTGACCACAAAGGTTTCTCCATTGGACTTGAGAAGATGATACGTGCCATTTCCATTGCTCTTGTACACCACATAAGGACCCGTCCACCTCGACTTCAACTTACCCGGAAAGAGACGAAGGCGAGAGTTATAAAGAAGCACCTCATCTCTGGGGGCAAAGTCTTTGGAACGAATAGCTCGGTCGTGAAACTTCTTCGCTCTCTCTTTGTAAATCCGAGAGCTCTCAAAGGCTTCATTCCTCCACTCATCAAGTTCAAGTAACTTCTCGAGCCTTGTATATCCGGCCTCTTTAAACTCAAGGTTGATCCGTCTTGTGGCCCAATACACCTTATGCTCAAGCTCAACGGGTAGATGACACGACATTCCAAAAACAAGTTGAAACGGAGACATACCAATGGGAGTCTTGTTTGCGGTGCGATAGGCCCAAAGTGCATTATCCAAATGATTAGTCCAATCCTTCCTATGTGCCACCGACTTCTCAAGAATTTGCTTTATCTCCCGATTTGCAAGCTCCGCTTGGCCATTCCCTTGAGGATGATAAGGAGTGGCGATCTTGTACTTCACCCCATATCGAGAAAGTAGACTTCCCAACCACTTGTTGTTGAAATGGGATCCTCCATCACTAATCAAAGCTCTTAGGGTGCCAAAACGAGTGAGGATGTTCTTCTGCAAAAACTTAAGCACCGCTTTTGAATCACTTTTTACCATGGGAATCGCCTCCACCCATCGAGACACATACTCAACCGCAAGAAGGATATAAGTGTACCCTTGAGATTTAGGGAAGGGTCCCATGAAGTCAATACCCCACACATCAAACAATTCTACCTCCACCATAATATTTTGTGGTATCTCGTCTCTCTTGGAAATGATCCCCATTCTTTGACACCTATCACAACATTTCACAAAAGCAATGCAATCCTTGAAGATAGCTGGCCAATAAAACCCGGAATGAAAAACCTTGATAGCGGTCCGATGGGCACCGAAATGACCTCCACTAGGAGAGCTATGATATTCCTCCATGATTTGCACCCAATCCGTTTGCTTCACACACTTCCGAATGATGCCATCGGCACATCGACGATAAAGATTAGGGTCCTCCCAATAGTAAAACTTCACATCATGTAAGACTTTCTTCTTTTAATAATGGGTAAGATCACCCGGCACTTCACCAATGACTAGATAATTCACATAGTCCACAAACCAAGGAGTATAATCCACCAACTTCAAAATTTGTTCATCGGGAAAGCACTCATTAATACGTACCCGAGAATCTTCTCCTTCAACCGGATGCTCAAGACGGGATAGGTGATCGGCAATGACATTTTCACATCTCTTTCTATATCGGATTTCCATGTCGAATTCTTAGAGCAATAAAATTCAATGAATCAAACGGGGCTTTGCATCCTTCTTGGCAAAAAGGTAGCGGATTGCGGCGTGGTTCGTATAAACAATAGAATGCGTCCCAACTAGATATGGACGGAATTTGTCGAAGGCATACACCACGGCGAGTAATTCCTTTTCGGTGGTGGTATAGTTCAATTGAGCTATATTCCAATGTCTTGCTAGCATAATAGATCACTCGGAAGAGCTTATCTCATTTTTGCCCCAACACGGCCCCAACGGCCCAATCGCTAGTGTCGCACATCAATATAAATGGCTCCGTCTAATCCGGAGTAATCAACACAGGAGTATACACGAGAGCCTTCTTCAACCTCTCAAACGAATCAGGGCAAGCACTAGAAAACTCAAACCTTGAATCTTTCTCCAATAATGAGCAAAGAGGCTTGGAGATTTTTGGCTCTATCCACTTCTAATCCAATTTTAGACACCTTATGCCTCAAAACAATGCCCTCTTTCACCATAAAATGACATTTCTCCCAATTGAGACATAAAGAAGTTTCCTCACATCTTTGCAAAACTTGAGAAACATTCTCCAAACAATTATCAAAGGAAGAACCAAAGATGGAAAAATCATCCATGAATACCTCCATAATCTTCTCGATGAGTCCATGGAAGATTGCCATCATGCATCTTTGGAAAGTGGTCGGTGCATTGAAAAGACAAAACGACATCCGTCGATAAGCAAATATTCCATAAGAACAAGTGAAAGCCGTCTTGTGTTGATCGTCCGGAGCTATGGCAATTTGGTTGTAGCCGGAATACCCATCCAAGAAGCAATAATACTCATAACCAACTAACCTATCAAGCATTTGATCGATGAAAGGAAGAGAAAAATGATCCTTTCTTGTGGCCGCATTCAACGATCTATAGTCGATGCACACTCTCCAACCTGTTTGCAAACGAGTGGCTATTTGTTCACCCCTCTCGTCTTCTACAACGGTGACCCCTCCTTTCTAGGCAACCACTTGAATCGGGCTAACCCACTCACTATCGGAGATGGCATAGATAATTCTGGCATCAAATAACTTCAAGACATCTTTCCTCACAACCTCTTGCATAATTGGATTCAAACGACGTTGAGGTTGGACCTTCGGCTTTGCATCATCTTCCAATAAGATCTGGTGCATACAAATAGAAGGGCTAATTCCCTTAATATCGGCAATAGACTATCCAATAGAAGATTTATACTTCCTCAATGCCCTCAATAACTTATCCAACTCCTCATTATTAAGAAATGAAGAGACAATGACCGGAAAAGTTTCATCCTTACCCAAAAATGCATACTTAAAGTGATCGGATAGAGGCTTCAACTCCAAGGTCGAAGAAGAATTCGGCTTGGGTGCTCCTTCCGGCACTCCTCCCTCAATAGGTGTATAGAGATCTAGATATCCCAAATCTTCCAAAGGAATCCCTTGACTTACATCCATATAGGCAATAGATTCCAACAATTCATCACAAGCTTCATCCAATTTCGAATAAGAGTGAAAAGAGTCCACAATACAATGCTCCAAGGAATCTTGAGAATAAAATAAATAAGAGTCAATAAGATTACACTCTTCAAGTTCCAATTCTTGTGGCTTCTTCATGGCTTCATAAATCGAGATAGTCATCTTGTCATCATTGTAACGAAAGGTCAACTCACCATCTTGAATATCGATCAATAAGCACTACAGTCTTCCGACAAATTGATGGTCTCAAATCTTCCAAGTTTCTTCTTCCTTGACACGGCCTCTTTCAAGAATTTTGCATAGCCCGGCATGTCTCTCGAAGCATCAAGCAATGGTATATTAATTTTCAACTTCTTAAACATTTCAATGAACTTGGCAAGCTTTTCGTCACCTTTAGCTTTGGCAAGCCTTTGAGGATAAGGAGCTTTGGCCACCACATCTTTGCTTGGCAAAGAAGAAGAATGAATGGAAGGAACAACTTTAGAAGGTACCTCCTTTAGAACTTGAGGCTTCTCCAATGGAGGACAGGGCTCCTCCACTTCCGACTCTTCATTAACCACTTCATCTTGATTTTCCAACTCTGGGTAGTTCTTGTAGGTAGTTCCACTCCTCAAATGAATGGCATTGCATTGGTTCTTCAGATTCACCTCCGTATTACTTGGAAATTGCCCCGGCTTATGTTGAGAAGCCGCTTGATTAGCCATTTGGCTCACTTGCCCTTCCAACATCTTGAGTTGTTTAGACATAGTCGAGACGGTCCCTTCCAAACTTGTGACCTTTTGCCCGATTGCTCCCATAAAAGCATTTTAGTTTTGGAGAAGTTGTTGCATCATTTCTGATGCAATCCAAGATTGAGGATCTGAAGATTTTATTTTATTTTATTTTAATTTTTGTTTTTTATTATTGTAGGTCAAAAATAAGGCTTTATTTTAGTTATTTTTGTAATATTATATTTGATTAGGATAAGGATTGGTTTCCTTATTAGATTAGAATTTGTTTCCTTACTAGATTAGGATTATGTTTCTTTTTACTCAAGGAATTGTTTTTCCTTAATAGATTAGGACTCTATTGTATTCCACCCCTATAAATAGGTCTAGTAGGGTATGGATTAAATAACAATTTGATGAATAATATTTTGTGAGTTTATCTCCTTCAGTTCGTTCACCGGACTAGCGGATTGGCAGCATGCCACCGTGATGTTCATATAGACGTATCGGCGAGTCAACCATCCCTCGTCCGTGTGTCATTCATCGTCCCCGAGTTGCTGTATCGTCCTATCGTTGGGTTTTAGGGATTATTCGCCTAATTCACTTGTGAGAAACAGATACAGAGGTTTTGGGATACCATCGTCCCTGAGTTGCTGTGTCGTCCTATCGTTGGGTTTTAGGGATTAATTCAGCTAATTCACTTGTGAGAAACTGATACAGAGGTTTTGGGATATTTCATATTTATCCGGTTCGGTTCAGATTTGGTCTTGGGTGTATACTATTCACGTCGGCGTCTGCAACTCCGGCGAGAATCGTATCATTTGGTATCAGAGCCTGATCTGAACCTCTATCTTTTATTTGTTTTTGTCTTAACAAAAAAGAGAAAAAAAAAGAAAAAAAAAGAAAAAAAAAAGAAGTTGTTTTTTTTTTTAATGCAGGTTTGAAGCTTTGGATTTGAGGACAAATCCCTTTCAAGAGGAGGGGAATGATGCAATCCAAGATTGAAGATCTGAAGATTTTATTTATTTTATTTTAATTTTCGTTTTTTATTATTGTAGGCCAAAAATAAGGCTTTATTTTAGTTATTTTGGTAATATTATATTTTATTAGGATAAGGATTGGTTTCCTTATTAGATTAGAATTTGTTTTGTTATTGTTCAAGGAATTGTTTCCTTACTAGATTAGGATTATGTTTCTTTTTATTCAAGGAATTGTTTTTCCTTAATAGATTAGGACTCTATTGTATTTCACCCCTATAAATAGGTCTAGTAGGACATGGATTAAATAACGATTTGATGAATAATATTTTGTGAGTTTATCTCCTTCAGTTCGTTCACCGGACTAGCGGATTGGCAGCATGCCACCGTGATGTTCATATCGACGTATCGGCGAGTCAACCATCCCTCGTCCGTGTGTCATTCATCATCCCCGAGTTGCTGTATCATCCTATCGTTGGGTTTTAGGGATTATTCGCCTAATTCACTTGTGAGAAACAGATACAGAGGTTTTGGGATACCATCGTCCCCGAGTTGCTGTGTCGTCCTATCGTTGGGTTTTAGGGATTAATTCGGCTAATTCACTTGTGAGAAACTGATACAGAGGTTTTGGGATATTCCATATTTATCCGGTTCGATTCAGATTTGGTCTTGGGTGTATACTATTCACGTCGGCGTCTGCAACTCCGGCGAGAATCGTATCAATTTCTTCCATGGTCGGCATAAGCTTCTTCGGCTCGTTGATAATCCCTTGAGACACCGAGAATCTGGGTGGTGGAATGATAGCATTGTTCGAGTTAGTATACGACAAATTTGGATTCCTATAATTAGGATTATAGGCTTGATTCCCCGGAGGATAACTCGAACGGTTGTAGTTACTATACCCCCGTTGATTGACATAGTTGGCATCCTCGAATTATGAATACTCTTCACCTCCTTGTGGCATTGGTTGGGCCACCATCTTCACATCCAACTTCTCTTTCCTTTCAGCCTCGTAGTCTCTCTTGAGCATGGTGAATTGCTCAAGAAGATCATCATACTTCTCATCCGAAATGGAGGCAACTTTCTTCGACGAACTTCTCTCTTGAGGCCAATGGCAACTATTGGCCGCCATTTCTTCCAATATTCGCACCGCTTCTTCATACGGACGGTTGGTCAAAACCTCCGGCGGTGGCATTCACAACTTCTCTTGTATGGCTAGTGAGCCCTCGATAGAAGTTCAATATTTGTTGCTCCTTTGAAAAGCCATGTTGTGGGCATTTCGTCAACATCTCCTTGTACCTCTCCCATGCCTCATATATAGATTCATCTCCGGATTGGGAGAAATGAGAAATGTCCGAGATCAACTTTTGTGCACGAGATGGAGGAAAATACTTGACTAGAAATAGCCGGCAAAATTGCTCTCATGTAGTAATCTCCGAGCGGTCTATGGTCTTGTACCAAGCTTTGGCTCTATCCCGCAAAGAAAATCCAAACAACCTCAATCTAATGGCATCATTCGAAACCCCTTGAATTTTGATAGTCTCACACACATCCAAGAAAACACTCAAATGTGCGTTGGCATCTTCATTAAAACCTCCTCTGAACGACTCCGCTTGCACCATATTAATCAACCCCGGTTTTAGCTCAAAGTTGTTGGCGTTGCACCGATTGCCCCAACCCCCATCTTGGAACATATTCACTTGATGTTCAAACATTTGGTTGATCGGAGACGGAGGTGCTCTTTCTCTTTGAGCTTGTTGCTCCTCCATTTGACGGCGGAGCTCTTGCATTTGGCGCTCCAAGTTGGCCATATTATTAGGCCCTTGACGCTCCATTGCTCTCCTTCTACGTTCCCGGCTAGCTCGTTTATGTGTGATTTCAATCTCCAAGTCCAAGAGTATAATTTCTCCTCCCTTTTTCCTTGTGATCATGCACCAATTCACCTACACAAACCAACCAAGAACACACTTAGATTCAAACTACACATATAAGTAAAGAATGCTTGAACTAGTACTCTCAATGCAAACTATAAACTCTAAATAGTCCCCGGCAACGGCGCCAAAAAGTGATCGCTAATTTTCTACCAAGCAATTATACCGCACTTTAACGGGCTATTGTAGTATAAAATAACGAGTATCGTATCCTCGAGGACTATTGACCGAATTTACGTTGAAATGAAATTTATGCATCTTCCTACTATTCGAGCTTTGCAAACAACATACTTGAAGGCAACATAATTTATGAAATAAGAAACACAAAAGCAAAGATCAAACAAAAAGCAATAGATAAATAAATGAATTAAGGAAACGATATAAAAAGGGTTGACTCTAGGAATCTTGCTCAACTCAAAATGATAGGGACCAAAGCTATTGATTCGTTAGACCAATTTAATCTAAATCTAGTCAAGGAATCACAAGAATAAGCACACTCTCTCTCTCAAGAAGAGAGCACTCGTTGATCAATTTTTCGTCTCTCTCGACTAAGACTCAAAACGGAACATCGACTCCCAAAAGCTCTCAAGATTCATAAACTTCTTTGATTAGATTAACTTCCGCTAGGACCCTTAACCAATCAAATCAAGCAAACTTGAATTCAATGATCATAAAAATCGGCTAAGAATTTTCACAAACACTTAGCATGCCAAAATAGAGGCCACGTATTTCAACATAAAAACAAGCACCAAGTTGCAAGAACTACGAATTTAGAAGACATAATAATATCAATAAAAGAAATCCACCATCAAATGAGCATCACAAGTTCCCTAGAATCAACTAAGAAATTTAGCTAGACATGAATAGAATTAACACAAAACAAAGAAGAAATGATTGCATAGATGAAAAACTAAGAACCCAATGTTGAAATCTTCACCAAATCTTCAAACCAAACCTCAATTCACTATTACAACCAAAAAAATGTTAAGAACCCTAATTTGGAAACTTTTTGAACAAGAAAATAAGCTATGGAAGGTGGTATCTCGTTTTGGGCTGACATGAGATATATATAGGAGGGAAAATGTGCTAAATGGGATCAAAATCACGTCAGGGGAAAAATTGTCCAAAAATTGGACAATACAGTAAAAATCGCCGGTTCAAGTACCAAGTCGGCGGTCCAGGCCGAAAAATCAGCGGTTCAAGCCCGAACCGCCGAGTGGACCGCTGATTTGCGTTTTCTTCTCAGCTTCCATTCCAGAGACTTCCGGCGGTTTGGCCGGCGATTCACTCCTGAACTGCCGATTTTTTATGCCAAACAGCCGAAAATAAAATCTGGAGCACCGGTTCTTCATTTCTTCCCCTCTTCGCTCGGTTTTTTACTTTTTCATCCCGTTTCTTCATCTCCGTTCCTCGACAGCCCTTCCATTCCAACTTAGCACCTCATGCTTAACCTACACACATGCACAAACTCCACCAAAACGTGAAAGTGACCCAATATAATGAAAACCATCTAAAACAAGTCACGAATGGCGGAAAAATAAGACAATTAGTGCTATGAAAATGCATTTAGTTTCTATAAAATGGATGTTTATCATAGTCAACTGAACAAATCTTTTCTGAAAATATTAGTGCATTCTGCTGCATATTTTCTTGTTTGTCCATCCACGTGACTCAGTCAGTACTGGTCCCTTCCACCACTCCAGGAGAAGGAGAGGTGATGATGAAGGAAGAACCAAAAGGCCCATCGACGTACACCAAGAAAGAAAGAGACTTCGCGCAGCTAGATGACATAGCAAAGAGTGTCATCTCGTCCACCATCGGCAAAGCCTACCTGCCAAAGATTATCAATTGCTCTATAGCAAAAGATATGTGGTAGCCATAGCTGCACTCTGTGAAAGCTCTGACGAGATAAAGGAGAATAAGTTCACCTTTGCTTGTTATAAGTATGAGAACTTCTCTTAGCTAACCGGGGACTCCATCGACAAGATGGAGCTGAGATTCACAGAGGTCCTAATGGACATTGATAGTATTAGGAAGGGTAAATACTCTTAACGTGAGATGAACTTGAAAGTTTTCTCCGCATTAGGCGAAGACTGGGCGGTCTACAGAGTCGTCCATCAAAATCGGAGTGACCTCAGTTCGATGACAACTGAGAAGCTATTCTCCATGCTCAAGACGAATGAGTATGACATCCTCCGACTGAAGCAAACCAAGCTTCAGAAACCAGAACAGACCGAGTACAGCTCAGCTGCCAAACCAGTGGCACTTCGAGCTGACTCAGGCAAATCCAAGTTCGCTAGACCCTCACGGTCCGTTGACTCCTCAGCAAGGGATCGACTAAGTAGGTTCGAAACTCAGAAGAAGGTCAGCGGAATGACCAACTCGAGGAGATGAACTCCAAGGTTGAGAAGTACAGGAGGATCAACAGGAGCGGGCGGAGCTCAACTGAACCCTCCTTAAGGAATTAAAGCGATGGGTGCTTTAAATGCGGGAAGTCAGAACACTTCAAAGTTGACTGTCCTGATCTCTCCAAGAAGGAGAAGTCAAAGGCCATGACTGAGGGGGATGATGTCGACGACACCGACGTATACACAAAGTCAGAAGGAGAATAAACTGACTAGCTATCAAGCTCAGCGGTGGTGGTGGCACGACAATAAAATCAGACTAGTGCGACACGACGGCGGCGATGGTGGCACGGCAGCGGCGGCTGTAGAAAAGTAGTGGTGGAAATTTTTTTATGTTGAGTCACAATTTTTTTTTGTGGCAGCTGGTGACAGTGGTGGCGGCACGACAGCGGCAGCAATGAAAAAGTAGTGGTGGAATGTTTTTTTTTTGTTGAGTCACAAATTTTTTTTTGTTACCAGAGAGATGGTGGAGGTGGTGGAAGGGTAAAAATGTCAAAAAGTGCTAAGATTTAAAGGAATTAAAACAAGTGCTAAAATTAAAAAAAAAAACTATCTAAAAAGTGCTAGTCCTAAAATCCTCTCAATCTAATATGTAAAGTATAATTAAAATATTACTCCCTCCGTCCACTCCCATTGTACCCATTTGCTCATTTATTTTAGTCCACTTCCATTGTACCCATTTGAACTCAATTACACATATACCCTCATTCATTCACCATATTTTCTACCTTTTTCACTATGGGCCCACCACTAACCAACTTTATTCCACTTTATTATTACCTTTTTTCATTATGGGCCCACCACTAACAACCTTTATTCCACCAACTATTACTTTTTTATTCCACCAACTACCACTTTTTCAACTCTCTTAAAACCCGTGCAAACACCCAAATGAGTCTAATGGGAGTGGACGGAGGAAGTATATGTTTAAAGAAATACTATAACTAACTGTAATAAAAAAACGGAGAAATATAGAGAAAAGAATAATATTGTTTTACTAGTAAAAAAATATTATTCATTTTACTACACTAGAATAAAATTATAATATATGGTTAGAACTACAACTTCTTTATTATAAGGTTGAGCGTCGTAATAGAGCATGGATTGAATTTGCTCTAAAAATCTTTGCCAACAAGAGAAGAAGAAATGGGTGGACCCAAATAGCAGAGCTATACCTATATGGCTAGAGCTAGTCTTCTATGAGACCGGTCTTTTATTAGAGATTGGATTGACCCGGTCAAATTGGATCAAACAGGTTGACCATTTTTTTTTAATTTCTAGTTCTTTTTTTTTTCAGATTTTTTTCCCTTCGTCTTTGACTCCGATTTTACGGCTCCATCTTCGCTCCGATTATTAATATAAGGATAATCGTCTGGTAACAATTTGAATTTTTTCGGCTCACTCTGAGGCTTTCGACTCCCCTCGCTCGAATCTTGACCAAAGAAGAAGAAAAATAAAAAAACAAAGGCAAACCAAAAACGAAGGAGCAAACAAAAAATGAAAAGGCAAAAAAAAATCTGGAAAAAAAAGTAATCAAAAACAGAAAATAGAAAAATCTGGAAATAAAAAAAAACAAAAAATAATTAAAAACGAAAAAAAAAATTGAAAAAAAAGTAAAAAATGTTGCTCATGGGAGTCAAACACAGGTGGTTAGAAGGGTAGCTGGAGGAGTCACCATCTGGGGTACCAAGATCCATGGAAATTTTCCCAAATTTTATTTACTTAAGGATAAGATACTAGAGACCGATCTCACCCAAGAATTTGTCCTAAAGCTATAACAATGGAATCAGATTTTCTAATCATGAGGGCTCAACTATAATTAGAAATTTAAATTACATCACAACATTTTAAAATAAAAGTTAAATACAATCATTTAACATGTCTTTTCTAGTTATAAGTAGCATAAGAGAGACTACTTTTTTTTGCATGACGTAATTAATTTAGACATTATTTATGTTAATAGTATTTATTATATTGTAGGCCAGGTACTGTGAATCATTTTATATAAGACTAAATTGTTGGAAAAACAAAATTTGTGAGATGACGAAATATATTTTTCTTAAATATATCTATTCGCTCTTTTTGAGTTGTCCCACCCACGCGATCCATTTTTTTTGTAGAGATTGTCATTTCTCACAAAAAGGTATGATTCCATCACTTTTATCATTTTATCATTTAAATCGTTATTCTCCTTAATTTTCGTGGGGAAAAGAAATTAAATATTTATGTGAGGATGGATGAAGCAAAATAAATTTTGTAAGCTATCATCTCACTTCTTCCAAACTTCAACCAGCTAGGAGAGATTATTATAAACTTAAAGATAATACTTGCTTTAAAACAGAGAAGTATATACATTGGCTTCAAGAAAACAAAATTAATACTTCAAAGTGCCATAGAAATTTTATACAGTATTTCCTAATTAAGGTAGGAGTGCGAGTGGCGGTGGTTAATCGTGCTCCTATTCCCTATGTACAAATAATTAGTATTAACCGTAACAAAAGATCATCATTACTACAAGAAAATATTTGGATGAATGTGATGATGGGGCATGGGGGGCTGACTATCTATTTTCAAAAATCATGATACCAAAAATAACTTGGTTATTGTTCCTAATATTAAAATACACTTGTCCCTGTACCTCGCTATGCCCCGTGCTAAAGTGCACGCATGGTTTGGAATTGTCCAATATGGTGCCACCCGCATTGAATGTTATAGAATAGACGGTCCAGATCAATTTCAGCTTTTTCTAATTTTGTTTTAGTTTTCGATTAATTTAATTCTAAAAATTCTGTTTTTATCTTTTCTTTTAATACATTATTTAACCATGGTTGGCGCATTTGTCGAGACCTTCCTAAAAATCTGAATGTCAACCCCCTTCCTTATACTTTTTTGTACTTATTTCATTTTATTTATTATTTAGATTTTATATTTTGTAATATAAAATAATACGTTGTACTTATTTCCTTATATACTACTACTATCTTAATATATATTTATAATTCGTAATATACGGTCATATTTCGTAGTTAATATTTTTTTCTTTATCTTAATTTAATCTTATTATTAGTAATATTACATTGAATTGTAATATATTCCCTCTGTTTTTTTATAAGTGTCCTCCACCGTCAAAATACACATACCAAGGAATTTGATAAGTTACTATTTTTATCTATAATTATTGCCTAGAAAACTTAAAAAGTAAATAATTAACATTTATTATTGAGGTAAAATGGAAAGTTTTGCATAGTTTTTCCCAAAGTTTGCATAAATTTTTTCAAAGTTAAGAAATAGGACACTTATTTAGCAACAAGAAAAAAGTCAAAATAGGACACTTATAAAAAAACGGAGGGAGTAATAGTTTGTATTGTAATATAATATTTTGTAATTTGTAATATAATATTTTTGTTATACCATGGTTGTGTTTATATTATACTGAATTATTAGAAATTTGTGAGAAGCTACTGATCGTGGATAATTTTGTTTATGAATATTATTTGTTAAGTTAATTCTCGAATCATATAATTATTTTTTGTGATTTAATAATTGGTTGTGACTAGGGATGGCAACGGGTCGGGTTTTCGTGGGTGCCCGCACTTTTCAAACCCTGATGGGACGGGTTTGAGAAATATTAAATAATTTTGGGACGGGTTTGGATCGAAACATGCAAATCCGTGACGGGTTTGGGTCGGATTTGGGCAATTACCTCTGGGTACCCGCTACCCAAACCCGTTTATATATATAAGATAAAAGATATTATTATATGTATAATTTATTATATTATTATAAATATTAGTATAAATATTATAGTAGACCTAGGGTTTTATCTGATTTTCTTAACCCACACACACATTCCGTAAGAGTTAAGTCTTTAATGTTTCTCCTCTACTTTTGTAAATCTACTTCCGAAATATGACGATATAACGACAACATAAATAATTCATACTTCTAGTTATGTTTTAAGATTTTGTAATACTTTGCTTTGAGATTAATTTTAGTTAAATTTTCTGCTGATGTATATGTTTTAATCATATTTATAATATTTTGTTATTTGATGTTTACTTTTTAGTATTAGGGTTTTTAGCGGGTAATAAACGGGTATTACTCAACGGGTTCGGGTCGGGTATGAGTTTTAAAATTATTTTTTAATCGGGTTTGGGACGAGTTAGGGTGTTGGAAATTTTCATGGATTTGGGTTTGAGAAATGCTTAATGGGTGGGTACCCGATCCGTTGTCATCCCTAGTTGTGGCATTATATATACTATAGTTAACAAGACATAGTTAATTTCAGTTAATAGTTTTTCTTTTTAATAACATTACAAAAAAATTTAAATACCGCGTGACGGTGAACTCGAACCCAATTAATAGTTTATTTTTTAATTGACGCATTTTATATAATATATATCATGAAGGAAGTAGTGGCACATGGAATTTTTTGAAACTAACTTGAAAATTTACACTCCAATTTTGCTAAATTGCCGCCTTTTTATTGCCTCAAAATTTTCGAACTCTCAAATCAACTCAATTGACATTGGCTTGCACTAATTGTATACATTATTTAATTTTTATGTTAAATACTGTAATATGAAATTATTAATAAAAGTAAATATACGCGTTATCCGATGCGGCGAACGAAAAATAATTTGTCATTTACATAAGCCAATTTTGTGATAATTAATTCGAGAAAAAAGAAATTGGCCAATATCAATTAATATTTTATTAACAACGGCGAATCATTTTTATGATCTCTTGATGACAATGAAAGGTAATGATGCCACTTGTTTGAAAATTCAGGTATTTCCACACAAATTATGATACGAACTTCAAACTTTGCAATGAAAAATAGAGAAAACTTCATGGATCGTTGTTTTAAAATTTTAAACAACCTCAATTGTTATTAAAACAATTACATACTATCAAAATTTGATCCCCGCACGATTATCAGCCACATAAGCTAATACTTACCAGCCATCATAAATTGGCCAGTAATTTTTGAAAGCCAACGAGATATTACGAATATCAGTACGAGAAATTGGCCAATATCAATTGTTATCCCATTAACAATGGCGAATTATTTTTATGATCCCTAGATGCTAATAAAAGGTAATTATGTCATTAATTTATAAATTTAGGACGATACATGCAAACCATGATACAAACTTCAAACTTTGCAGTGAAGTTAGACTTATAAGTTTAAATATTGAACTTCAACATTTGGAGAAACTCATTTAGTTACACAAAGAGTTGTCCTTTTTAAAAGATCTACCAAACTAATCTATGATTGTTCATTATCATGGTACTAGAAACATTAAATTGTGGTGGCCAATTACAACAACTGTGTGTAAATTGCAGCCATGGTCGAACTACGCGTATGCATATTCTTGCAACGTGGCCGTTTTTAATTATGGCACATTTAGCAAAGGCGTTTTGGAAATTGTTAGTGCTCTAGGGTAAGGGATGGAGTACTATAATCTCGTGCCGAATTCCATGTACTCCTTCATTCATATGGCGATTGCAGTGACTGGTAATTTCAAATGTGCTCAATTGGTCATGAAAATGTGATGCATTGTTACTTTAATGTATAATCCACATAAATTTGGTGGAAATATTCGTGTGAAGTCAGCTGCCATTGTAATAGAGACTACAAATTTTGCAGGCCAATGTGATCAAATGCTAATTCGAGAAAAACAAAATGGCAAATATCAATTAATATTCCATTGACAATGGTGAATCATTCTTGTGATCCCTCCATGATAATAAAAGGTAATTATGCCATGAATTTATAAATTTAGGCCGATACATGCAAACCATGATACAAACTTCACACTTTGCAGTGAAGTTAGACTTATAAGTTTGAATATTGAACTTCAACATTTGTAGAAGCTCATATAGTTACGCTTAGACATGTAAATTTTTTTAGTTTTACCAACAAAATCTATCATTGTACACTGTTATGGTACAAGAAACATTAATATGTGGTGGCCAATTACATGAAGCATGTGTAAATTACAGCCATGGTTAATTAAGCACACTCATGCTCTTGCAACATGGCCATTTGTAATTATGCCACAGATAGCAAATACGAATCATTTTTTAATGAATATTGTCATACTTAAAGTTCATGATGCCTTGATTTTGAAAATTCAGGGCGATACATGCAAATCATGCTAGATGCAGTGAAGTTGAAGTTCAATGGCTAAATATTTGACTTCAAAGAGCGATAAACTCAATTTGTGGTCATATGTTTGCGAGCAATAACAATCTATTGTAGCATAGGATATAATAACTATTTTACTAGCACTCATTAGGTGCTGGCCAAGTAATAAAATATTACGTTCGTAGCAAGCCATTCTAAAAGTTATTAACAATGACACTATTTTACATGGCCTTTGTTAATTACGCCAATTTTTTAAATGGCATTTTGCACAGTTAAGCTCATATACGTTAAAGGACTCGTCATTGTATTTGCCTTTATTTTAAATTAGTGAGCACCAATTTATGAAGACTATATTGTCATGGCCACTTTCAATATAACAGAATAACACCCTGGCCGCAATGTTAATATAACTTCATTAATGTTTCCATACATTGATTAGAGATTTAGAGTAAACTATTGTGCAACTCGTCAAAATTTTACGGGGAATGACATCATGTTGTAATTTATAAGTAATAATACAATATTGTTATATGCATAAGAGTAAAATTATTTTAACAATTGCCTATAAGAAGTGTTACATAAGTGATAAAATTATAATAGCTAAACCATGACGACATGAACTACGATTAGATAACTGGAAAGGTCTCAACGAAATCTCAAAGGGCGTGGAAGCGAATATTGGCAGTAAGTTTTAATTTCTATTTTGTATTTTTAATACGAACAACATAAAATGGAGTAATGTTTTGTTTAATGCAGGAGATCCCATTAACAACGGTCTATAAAAATCGAGTCGAGCCATTTTACGACGATTTGAGGTTGTTGTTTCATCATATGGAGAATAAAATAAAACTCATGAGTCGTCTAAGCATATCTCTAAAAGATATGGCCAATGTAATTTTCTCCTTATTTGGCTACTGCCATCCCACACCGAGTTGTTAAGGCTCTAATAACATGGTGGTTGTTAACTATGCCGAATATCACCATGGCGTTTTAAAAATTTTGTAATGCACCTATCTTGAAGGATTGTGCTGTATATTTACATTTTCAATTCTCAGTTTAAAACAAAATATCCCTTCAAAGGCCAAGAAAGGTAACAAGCATCTACTAACAAAAAGAAATACATGGTGATAAAACAGTTTGT
The DNA here is from genome assembly GCA_029490685.1 of Schizonepeta tenuifolia. NCBI lineage: Eukaryota > Viridiplantae > Streptophyta > Magnoliopsida > Lamiales > Lamiaceae > Schizonepeta > Schizonepeta tenuifolia. The sequence continues at coordinate 88,912,788 of CM055955.1, read as the reverse complement.
TATAAAAACACAACAAAATTTCTTTTCATGCATGAGACAACTGGAGGGGCATGCAAGCTGCTCATGAAATATAAACTAGTCTAGTACTCCTCCTCTTTTGGTCACCTACATCCACACTGCTGAAATATTCCATAAAGGAGGCCTATACTCACTTCAAAGTACGAGCAATCACAGAAGACTGATTCATAAGTCGTAGATGGAGAAAAAGCCAAATAACACAGCAAATCAAAATCATGAAACCACTGCCTTCAAAAACTCCAGAATCACAAAGGCTAGCACCAACAAGTTGTTCAAAACCTGAATCAACATGTCATTCCACACGCAATCAACAACCAAAGCAAATCATATTATACAAAAATGACAAATTTCAACCTGCATTATATAATGGGAAGTGTATCCCAATTTTTTTTGAAAATACAAACAATATCAAAATAAATAATATTCTACACTACTACAATTAACTCGAAATAATTATACCAAATAATTTCTTTTTTTATTACGTCACAATGTCAAGGGCCACACATCTTCAATATTATCAGGTGTGAGATTTATTGCTGAAATATTCATAGAGCAGCTTTGCATCTCCATCGGTCCATCATCGACCTTGGTTTTCAAGTTCTAAACATATTGTAGCAGCAACCCTTGGATCATTAAGGGAGGCATTCAATTCATCATCGCCTCCATCACATTCTGTTTTTTGTGGATTCTTCAATGGTTCATCCTTTTTATCATCATCACACTCTTCTCTTGTTGGATCCTTAAATGGAAATTCTTTATCATCAACAATACATTCTTCTCGTTTTGGCTCCTTCAATGGGATTTCCTGCTCATTCTCATCATTTGGAGCCTTACTGGTTGTTGATTTATCCATGCTTTCTTTCTCAGAAATTCCCACAATAAAACAATCATCCGAGTCACCCTCAACATCTGATTGACTCTCAACAACACACTCCGGCACACCAACACGATTCGACTCAAAATCACTACACTTAAATTGAGGGGGTAACCCAAAGCAACATTCAAATCAAGCTCCATAACCAAATCCGACAAAAGCACTACATAAACACAAAAATAGACAAAACAAAATTAACCTAAGTAAATTGGGCCCTAAACAAAGGATCCAGATGAAAATTTCTCCAAAATGAATTCAACTACAACTATAAAAAAAAAAAAAAAGAACTCTCACTTACAGGCCAACAATTCAGTTTACAAAAATTCAACTACAAGGCAACAATTTCTCCAAAATTAATTGAACTACAGCTATCAACTACAGTGCAACAATTCAATTCACAAAAATTCAATTCACATGCTCATCGACGTGGATAAAGAAATAAAATAGAACTCTTACTTACCTCAACTTCGTACACTTCGCCCGAATAGAAATACTCGCCACTCACTCGTCGTCGTCGGAAAAAAATTCTGAGAAATCAACCATGCACGCAGACCTCGTGAGAATCGGTTTCACAATTAGAACTCATAAATAAATTACACTTTCGTTGTTTACGTTGCCGGTGCTCTGCTGGGTGGGTGGGTGGGTATGGCGGAGCTTCCGAAAGAAGAAAGATGGAATTAGATAGCTCCTCCGTTCAAATATATCAATCACAGCAGCAACATATACATAATACATCTAAAAAAAAATCAATTACTACACACATGGGAAGATAAATTTCCGCCTATGGAAAAATTAGGGAATGACACCCAAGAAAATACACGTACATTAATTGCCGGAAAAAAAACATGAATTTTCGAACGTGTTCCGGCAAGGTCGATGTCGATGGCCATTGATTGGTAAATCTGGCCATGACTATTACTGTGGGGACCACTAAGTATTTGACCCAAAATTAATTTGGACCAACATCTAACCTTAGGTAGAACACTTTACCTATAGTTAGAATAAAATAATAATATAAATTATAAATAAAACATTATTTTTTAACTCTCTTCTAAATGGTTAGTGATGACGTGTCGCAATCTGGGAAGCCAACGCATTGTGGAGGTCGTACAGTGGACGCTCCCCGCATGGTTTCTATGTTTTTATAAAGTAAAGATATTGTCAGAAAATTCCCACTTTTTATTGCCAAATATCCCACTAACTCACAATATTAAGAAATCAAAATAAATTTAAAATTATAATAAAGTGGATGTGGGGTTATGTTTCTATCCTTTGGTTAATTAACACCCTTTTTCCTCGGGTCACCAATGATAACTTATCTGTATTTTTTTCAACAAAGATAGACTTTTAATTTGTCACTTGTCACATGTTACTTTGAACTTTGATCTATATACACACTTTCCTTGGACGGCCCTAGAACATCTGGGTTTTTTCCTCTTTTCTTTATGTGTTATTTATTCTTTAATTCGTGTTAAACATATTGGATATCAAATTCTCTGATACGATACTCAAGTAATTGCGATTTGGGTAGCAATTGCGATTTTTCGGAATGGAAATTAACTGGTGTCTCTTACCTGAAAATACCTCATGTGAAGTAAAATAAACTTAACTTTTTTTGCAAAAGAGATTAATTTTGTTAGCCCTTGCATTTATGACAAGAGAGAAGATATGGAATAGCTTCTTACACCCATAAAAATATAATAGTTGTCATGTAATTTAATTTGAACAAATTTTAGTTAAAGTGAATAGTTTTGGATCTTTTTACCCTTCAACCCACCTATTTTTTCTCTCATCATTTTCTTCCTAATCATTATTTTTCTCTTTCTTCTCTCTTTTTCTTTTTTTCCTTCCAGACCTCTCTTCTCTCTCTTTCAATTCTCTCTCCTCACCACCACCGTTGCCGCCTCAATTTTGCCGGTGCCACCACCATCGCCTCCATTCTGCCGTTGTCACCGTTGTTTACTCATCCACCATGTTGCCCATCCTTTACTTTCTCCTCTTCTATCATTTTCCTCTCTCTATTTCTCTCACCTTCTCTCTCAAATATTCAAATCTTACTGGAAAAACATCGTGCTTCCGTAGAACCTCTCGCCGTTGCCGAGGTCGCCGCCGGAGTAGAAAGAAAAAGAAAAAGTGAAAGAAGATAAAGAAGAGAAAAAATAAGATAGTGTGAGAAATAGGAGAAGAAAAAAAGAACAGAAAAATGCTAACCCATGTTAAAGAAAAAAACGAAAAGAAAAGAAAGAGAAAGAGAGATAAGCAGAAAAAGAAAAGAGAAAGAAGAAAAGGAAGAGAAGGAAAGTCACGTGAAGGAAGAAAAAAGAGAAGAGAATGAGAGAAAAAAGAGGAAAAGTCAGCTTTGTGAAAATTAAGGGTAATTTGGTCCAAAAACTCTACTTTGGCTAGAATATGTTAATACTAATTTACTTGTCAACTATTGTACTCCACATGGTCAAAGGAACTCTTATGACAATATTTGAAATGCAAATTCTTGGGTGAGATCGGTCTCTTGCTTAAGACCAAATGTCACATGTAAGATATATTTAAATAAATTTTGGAACTTGCACAAGTGAATTTGCTAGTTCAATGGGTTGCTCCTCAGCCTACCCTTCCTAGCAACGTGAGTTCGAATCCGAGTTGCAATATTTTTTATGTTCCTTTTCTGTTTTTGATTATTTTTCTTTTCTATCTTTTTTCTTTTTTTTAATCAACCCATGTTTTCTCTTTTCTTTTTCATTTTTATTATTTTTCTCAAAGATTTTACAATATGGGTTCCTTTTTTGTTTTTGATTACTTTTCTTTTTTATTTTTCCTTTTTTTATTAATCAACCCATGTTTTCTCTTTTGTTTTCATTTTTATTGTTTTTCTCAAAGATTTTTCAATATGCATTCGATTCTTTTATATTATTTATTCAAATTAGGATTTTTAATCTCCAATTAGGATTTATTAATTTAATTATAGTTTTCTAATCCTCAATTAGGGTTTATTTTTTATTTTTGAATTACATTTTAGAAATATTACATTTTTTCATATCAATAATTACTTTTTCTTACTATCATAATTACTTGACCAAATAAATAAAAGTACAATTTGTCATGAACAAAAGTAAACATTATCATTAAGAAAAATAATAGTTGTTAAATATAATCTTTCTTCATATCAATATATATTTTTCATCACGACAATCATTACTTGACCAAATAACTAAAAGTACAAATTGTCGTGAACAAAAGTAACATTGTTGTTAAGAAAAGTAATATTTGTGAAACATTACATTTCATCGTAGCAATAATTACTTTCCTTAACGACAATAATTACTTGACCGAATTACTAAAAGTCCAAGTTGTCGTGAATGTATAAACATTGTCGTTAAGAAAAATAATGATTGTGAAACAATACCTTTATTCATATCAATAATTACTTTTCATCACGATAATCATTACTTTGAACTATTTATGTATTTTTATTGTGCTTCTAATTACATAAATTATTCAAATATTTAAAAGTACATGTTTTTGTGAACAAAAATAATTAATTCACAAGAAATTTCTATATATATATATATATATATGATGGTCCCGATAATTAGTAACTGGTGTATGGGGGGATACATCAGTAGGGATTTTTAAAAACAATCAGAAATCAAGTTAATGATTCTTCAAGAATTGGGCAGTTCAATTGACTCGACAACTGTAAATGACAGTTGGAGGATTCACACAGTTGTGTGCAAAGCTGGCTTCTTTGACTGAGGGTCAGCTGTGTAACACCAACTGAGGTTTTAATAAGAGTTAATGCATTTCAGAATTTGGTGGTTTAAGCTCATTACATAAACTGAAAACCTTTGCGAGGGAAGGTCAAGTTCCCTGAAACCATTTTAGTGCAAATTAAACATTTGTATACAAGTCAGTTAGGTAACTAAAATATAAAATACTGAAAGTAAAGAGACACAGTATTTTAACGTGGTTTGGAGATCAACCTCCTACGTCCACGACTTTCTTTTCGGGGAATAAATCCACTAGATCAATTTAGGCGTGCTTATCAAACGTTCCACTTGGTTTACGGGTACCAAAAAACCTAAACAGTTCGATTACGGGTTCAAATAAAACCTTACAACACTTTTACGGGCAAGTGCACAGCCTACAGTTCTTTTCCGGGCAAGAACAACGCCTACAACACTTTTTCGGGCAAGTGCACAATCTATCCTTATATTGCGGGTTCTAAGGGACCTAGCTCTTTGATTACGGGTTCAAAGAAACATAAGGGTGGGCTGAGGGTTTTTCCACCTATGTTGGCTTCTACACTGAGCACAGTGGAGGCAACAATCTATGGCTTAGAGACTCGATCTATTACAGAGAATCTGCTTAGAGAAGCAAGAACTATCTATTTTAGACTCATTCAAGAAAGGGGTTTTTCTGAGAGGCTAGGCAGAGGAACTGGAGGAGGGATGGACATTTTTCTTCTACGGTTCATTCTTCTGGCTCTTGCTCGAGAGAAAATTTTCTTTGAATCTTCTTGTAAGCTCTTTTGTATGTGTGCTCTCTTTCTCTTTATTGTAAATGTGGAGACCTCTACTTATATAGAGAGAGAGGTAAACTAGCCGTTGGAAGTAGCCGTTTGACCTCTGCTAAAAGTATGGCACTCCACCTGCTTTTTTGCAACATTTCCTAAAATGGTTACTCTGACCCTTGCTTTATGCAAGTCCTCTTGGTTGGTCCATTTATGGAATGTTTCCAGTCTGTCTACGCACTTCTGAGTAGATATGAATTTCAAACTCTAATTGAACTTCTTTCTCCGTCTTCAATGTCTGCTCTTCTTGACTTTGTGACGTCTGACTTCAACACATGATCTCGACATGCACGAACTGCACGGACACTCAACTGTGGAGTCAACTTGTGTAGAGTTGAACTTGGTCAAAGCTTCTTCCTGGGTTGAACTGGCCATCTTCGCCTTCTAAGTCTATTTGAGGTCTCTGCTTGAAGCATATAAAGATAAAATCCTTACACTCAAACAGTGAGTTCTATCTAAGTTAGACTGATAGCTTCATCTACTCGGTTGGGGTCAGTTAGGTTTTAGGATAAATCAAAATCTTAACTAATTTTCCCAACAATTTCCCCCTTTTTCATGATGCCAATATCCTAAACTGACATCACCTAACTTACAAGCGAACTGAGTTCTAGTCTATAAGAAGAGAGGGTTAGCGTAAGACAAATATAAACATTAACTTTGAACTTGGACAACGAGATAGTGGTCATCAAGTGAAGTTAATAAATTCAGACCCTTTAAAAACCAGCAACTTAATATTTTTTTATAACAAGTTGGGGAGTGATTACAGTTACAGCTGAGAACTATTACAACTAAGTTACAATCAGCCTAATTGTCTAATCTACTCTAGGGTCTTCGTCTTCATCTTTATCTTGATCATCATCTTTAGCTCTTCTTCGAGACTGGTCTTCATCAAGGGTGGCGACTGGAGGTTGACGTCAGTTGAAGGTATTCTGCCCGGCTCAACTGAATACCTACCTCATCTTCTTCAACCATATCTTCTTTATTCCAGTGAACAGTGCACCTGAGGTCGTAATAACATGGACGCGTTGTTCTGAGCAACGCTATAAAGGTGACTGTCTACGCTACTTTTTCTTTTTTCGCATCAACAAAAATAAGAGGGCGAAGCTTCGCAGGAGGCATTCCAGAATAGATTCCCAAGAAATTGGAAATATATGTCTTCTTCTTCTTCGTCTGCTGTCTCCTAGATCTTCTGCTTCTGTAGGTGAGGCAGCTCTAGTGGAAGAATGTTCGACTGAGAGGAACTTGTTAACAAAGAATATCTTTGAACGAAGTAGTCTCAGGAAGGAATGCCTAGGTCCGTGCAGGACGCATTATACACAGGTTAGAGATGATCTGTTTACATGACGTTGGATTGATGGTTGAGGGCCAACGATACTCGAACACGCAGCTCACATGAGTATTGAAGTGAGGCCTTCGACAACAGTTAAGTCTCTCATGTCTTTCCCTCTAGATCGTAGAAAAAGCAACTCAACGATCCACTTTATTTTCCTCGCGGTGATGGCTCTGCGGCGCATGGTATCTCGAACAAGGATTTATTGACTCAACAAGGAGGACATTGGAGTTAAGAGAGTGAGATGGGAGGATTTTTGGAAAGACATATTCTTAATTTGACGAAAGGAAAACCCTAAACCAAAGAGAAAAACTTCAAGGCAAATGTGTTAGTTGAAGAGGAAACTATGAATTTGCACGAGAATGAGCAACACTATTTATGCATGGAGAAGATCGATTTCAACAGATGAGATTTAATCCTAACATATTGGATTTTATGGCGAGGATCACTCGCCAGTTTTACCCAAAAATCATGTCAAATAAATTGCACTTAGATTACTGATGACATGGTGAAGATCACGCGCGCGCGTGGGTATCGATAATCACACAATGTCAGCCCATTCGCAATCTAAATATATTGTCTATGAAGTAGGGCACAATGTTGAATTTGATTGAACCGCAAGCTTTTGATTGATTGATATCATTGCATCAGAGGATATTTGCATTAATATCAAATCTCATGATTTAGGGAATGATGGATGCAACAAAATATCAATACCTCACAGTCAGCGTTGTGTCTCGTCTATCTTCTCAGTTTGACTGTCTTCTCGACTAGATGGTTGGCACTTGAGACTTCAGTTCCCCCTCAAGTTGAGATTCTCCCTCAATTGACTCGAGTTCGTTTGTTTAGTTAGGGTTTGATGCAGTTTTCCACGAACTGGATGGTTGGCGCTTGAGACTTCAGTTACCCCTCAAGTTAAGATTCCTCCTCAACTTGTGATCTCCATCTTCATGGCTTCTTCATATGTTGGGATAAGCAATCCAAGGAGTTGGCACAACATCTTGAATCGCGTCTCCACTAAAGGCTTCATGAAGATGTCAACTCGCTGAATGTTAGTGTGAATTTTCTCAACAATGACATCTTTCTTTTCGACATGATCACGGATAAAGTGATGTCTTATGTCGATGTGCTTAGTTCTGTAGTGATGAACTGGGTTCACCGTGATGGCTATAGCACTCGAGCTGTCGCAATAGATGGGAACTTGTCCGGTCTTTACTTCATAGTCTCTGAGCTACTGCTTTAACCAGAGAATTTGCATGCAGCAACTGCCTGCTGCCATGTACTCTGATTCGGTTGTAGAAGTGGTGACACACACCTATTTCTTTAAGAACCAAGATACCAACTTGCTTTCCATGAACTGATAGTAACCTGAAGTTGATTTCCTATCAACTCTGTCTCCAGCTAAATCTGCATCTGAGTAGTCGGCCAGTTCAATGTTATTATCAGTAGCGTACCACAGTCCCATGTGAACTGTCCCTTTCAGGTATTTGATGATATTCTTCGCTGCTCGCAAGTGAGCTTTCCTAGGCTCAACTTGGAATCTTGCGCACACTCCAACTGCATAGGAGATGTCTGTTCGACTAGCAATGAGGTAAAGCAGCGAACAGATGATCCCTCGATACTTTTTGGCATCAACTGGTTTTTCTTCTTGGCCGGGGTCGATCTTCTAGTTGGTGTTCATATGGATCTTCGTTGTTTTGCTGGATTCCAGTCTAAATTTAGTAATAAGTTCCTTCGTATATTTGGACTGATTGATGAAGATTTCTTCTGGTGACCGTTTCACTTGCAGTCTAAGGAAATAGTTCATCTATCCTATCATTGACATCTCTAACTTTTCCTTCATAAGTTGGGGGAACTTCTTGCAGAGAGATTCAGACTTGGATCCGAAGATGATGTCGTCGACATAGATTTGTACCACCAGGATGTCATCACCAACTTTGATGGTAAAGAGGGTTTTATTGACTGAGCCGTGAATAAATCCTGACTCAATGAGAAAGCCGCATAGTGTATCATACCATGCTCGTGGAGCCTATTTCAGTCCATAGATGGCCTTATTCAACTTATAGACTTTAGCATCACCAGTCTTATAACCATGAGGTTGTTCTATATAGATATCTTCTTTGATTTCGCCATTAAGAAACGCGCACTTTACATCCATTTGATAAACCTTGAATTTATGGTAAGCGGCGTAGGCTAGAAAAATTCTGATTGCTTCCAAGCGTGCAACCAGAGCGAATGAGTCTTCAAAATCTATTTTTTCTTGCTGGCAATATCCTTGTGCCATCAATCTAGCCTTGTTTCGGACAACATATCCAATGATGTCCCTCTTATTTTTGAATATCCATCTCAGGCTGATTACATTAACTCTTTCAGGTCTTTTAACAAGTTCCCACACATAGTTTCTGAGGAACTCATTCAGTTCTTCTTGCATGGCTTGAGTCCAATGGATGCATCCTAATTCTTCTAGAATATCCTTAGGTTCTAGAACATGTGCAACATAGCAGGATACCATGGCTATGTCTCCATTCTATTTGAGCTTTCCAAGAAGTGCAAGTTCAGTTGTGAATCATGCATAAATAGAGTAGTCTTTGTCAGTTGGATCTTCTGACTGATTAAGCTGAGACGAGGCCTGAGCTGAGCCATCCACTACTTGTGCTGATCTTCTAGTCCGAACACCAGCTTCAAGACTTCCTATCACTGTTTCTCTGACATGATCTTCAAACCATCTTTTGTTTTTCCTTGCTCTCTTGACAGCTTCTAGTAGAGAAATGGAGTAGTCTTGGCATTGTGGAGAGTTAGGTCCAGCTAGGCTTGGTTGACCATCTTCTGGCGTAGCTCTATTCTTGTTTAGAGAAGAATGAACTAGAAGCTGGTAGGTCTTGAACTGGGGGGGTTTCGACTTGGTTGCTGGTCCTCTACAGTCTGAGTATTAGTTAGGGATGATACTGGATTGGATGGATTTGGAGTTCCCCCTTGAGTTGAGATGGGTTCTTCTGTTTCATCTTCTGAAGAAGAAACTTTTCCTTCTTTTGTCGACCACACCAATGGTTCAGCCAAATTCTTCTGCCTCTGAGCTTGCGATCTTGTTAGAGTGGCTGGTGCTGATGAATTTCCTTCGATCGCCTGCAATTTTTCCTGGTCCCTACACTCAAATGTAGATTCAACAAAGCTAACATAAGGTGTTACCTCCACAATTTTGGAGCTGTTGTTGAAAACTCTATAAGCTTTAATCTTCGCAGCATATAATATTGCCTTTGACAACTTTAGGCTCAAAAGTTTTCAACTAAGCTTTTCCATTATTATGGATATAACACTTAGAACCAAAAATACGAAGATGGGATAGATTAGACTTCTTGTATCTCCACAGTTCGTATGGAGTTTTCCCATAACGCTTCATTAGAAGGGATCGGTTCTGATTATAGCACGCTATATTGACTGCCTCAGCCTAAAATCTTTTTTGGCAAGGCTGAGCTTGTTAGCATGGATGTTGCAGCATCCTTTAGCATTCTGTTTCTCTTCTCAGCTACTCCGTTGTGCTGTGGAGTCATTGCTGCTGAGGTTTGGTAAGTTATGCCTTTCTTCTCGCAATACTCAATGATTGTCTCATTGAGGAACTCAGTTCCGAGATCAGATCTGATGGAGACAATGAATTTCCCTTGTTAGTTTGTGAGTCTATCCATCAGTTTTGGCAATTCTTCTCTCGTCTCATTCTTTTGTGCCATGAAGATCACCCATGTGTACCTCAAGTAGTAATTAGTGACTATGAGAGTGTACTCATTTCCACTTAGGCTCTTGGGGGTGACCGTACTAAAAAGATTCATGTGGATTAGTTGCAGAACATGATCTGTTGATGGCGTTGTCTTGAGATGGAATGACGCTCTAGCCAACTTTCCTAGCTGACATGCACTACAAAGATGCGTTGGACTGAATTTCAAGTCCGGTTGTCCATCTACGTGCTACTGGCGAGCTAACTTGTTCACGGTTTTGAAGTTGAGGTGGTTAAGTCTTTGTGCCATAGACAACTTGTCTCTAAGCTGCTCTTGGACACTAAGCATGTTTCTGGAGGACTGCTCATCTAGTCTGAGTAATATACACCACTTGATGAAGATCGTCTACCATATGAAATAATTTTCTTGGCTTTAACATCCTTCACCCTGCATTCCAGTGCACTAAACTTCACAGAAAAAACCATTATCACTGAGTTGGCCTATGGAGAGCAAGTTATGCTTCAATCCATTTACTAAGGAAACATTATTAATAATCGTTGAGTGAGTTTCGAAGGTACCCATCCCTTTGTTTATGCCCCGGGAGTTGTCACCGAAAGTAACAAGTGAACCTTCGTGAAACTTGATGTCCTTTAATATATAGGCGTGATGCGTCATGTGCTTTGAGCATCCACTGTCCATGATCCATACTGTTCTTGCAGTCCTTTTCTTCCTCAGTTTATCCCATGCCTGCAAAACACAAGAGAAACATTTAGGTCCCCAAACTTAGTTGGGTCTTGGGAGGTTAGTGACTTTAGTTTCCTTGATGACTCGAACTGTGTGATCAGTTCGAATCACTTTTCTTTCTTCATCCGCGTAGACAGCTGACTGAATTGGAAAAGGTGTATGAGCTGTCCAATTCCTTGATGGATATCCTTGTCTTCTGAGAGCATAGTTTCGAACCTGGCTGATTTGGTCGATTGCTTGGTGAGAACCGTCTGGGAGGGAATCCAAACGATCTAGCTCCTTGAGCATATCTGTATTGTAGATAAGTCGGACAAGGATATTGGTCTCCGAAGTTTCCATGTCCTTGATATGCTTGCTGGTAGTGGTGCAACACTGGGAATGTCTGATGATAGAAGTGAGGATTGTCCCAGTTTGGATGCCTTTGGCGTTAATGCTGAGTTGAGTGGGTTGATTCGACCTTAACTGCGAAGGTCCATCTAGTCTGTTCCCCCTCGATCTACGATGTCAGGATCTAGACTTCGTTGAGGATTTCTCAGCATATCTTGATATACCAGCTTTATGCTCCTTAGTTTCTTCAAGTTGAACCTTCTTCTCTTTATCCTTCACGAGAGTCTCAACACTCTAAGGAATAACTGGAGTCTCTTGAACTGTGACATGTCTGGATGAACTTGAGGTATCTTAGTCGATGCTTGTCTTGCCTTGACGAACTGACCTGGTTTGGATCTAGAGTCCATCTCCGGGTTGTAGTCAAGACCTTCTACGCAGTTAGGAGATCTTTGATTGTTTATCACGCTCTCTAGAGTTGCGCTCAAGGTATGAAAGGACACTATTTTCTCATGTGCATGTTTGAGTTCAAACTGCAACTAAGAGATGTAGTTAGCCTGTGCAAGTAGATGACCTGGTTGTTCGTAGAGTGAGCAATTTCTTCATTGAGCCTTCTGTTTTCCTCCACAAGCTTTTCTATGTCTTGATCCTTCATGATCAGCTCGTTTCCCATGTTGTCGAACTCTCCTTGTTGGTCTTTGTACTGTTTAACTTGAGCAAAGCACAACCTGCTCAATTGTTCGACCTCATACCAGGACGGTTGAATATCTTCATCCAGTTCACCTGCACAAGGGTTAGCAGCAGGGAAAGTATGAGAGGATTGCAGAGAAGAGTTTACCTCATCAATTGACTCTTCTGGCAGTGTTATTAGACACACGTCTTTTCCACTGGAGCTTGATGGAGAGTCCACCTCTTTCCTTCGTTGTCGGAGTAGACATCAATGTCTTCAACTTTATCATTAACGATCATGGCCTTGGATTTTTCCTTAGCCTTTCCTCGGAGGTCACCTCGATCCTTTCTAGAGAGGTCAGGACAGTCAGCTTTGAAGTGTCCTGGTTTGCCACACTCAAAGCATCCATCGCCTTGAGATTTGGAATGAGCTTTTGTAGAGTTCCGCCTGCTTTTGTTAATCCTCCTATATCTGTCCAGCTTGGCATCCATGTCATCAAGCTGCTTTGACATTTCCTCGATCTTTTTCTGTAGATCGGATTGGCTCCGTCGATCTCTGGCTGATAAGTCAGCTGACCTGGATGGTCTGGTGAACTTCGATCGACCTGATTCAGCTCGAAGCGCCACTAGCTTGGTCACTGAGCCTTGCTCCATTGAGTCATCTTTCTGAAGTTTAACTTGCTTCAGTCAGAAGATGTCATACTCATTCGCCTTGAGCATGGAAAATAACTTCTCAGTCTTCATCGTACTGAGGTCACTCCGATTTTGGTGGATAACTCGATAGACAACACAATCTTCACCGAGTGCAGAGAGAATTTTCAAGTTCATATCCCATTGAGAGTACTTCCCTTTCTTTATACTCTCAATGTCCATGATGATCTCTGTGAATCTCAGCTCCATCTTGTCGATGGTCTCGTTGACAAGTAGAGCAAAGTTCTCATACTTCTGACACGCCAAGGTGAACTTGTTCTCCTTGATCTCGTCGAAACCTTCACAGAGAGAAGCAAGAGCTTTCCACATCTCTTTGGCAGTCTTGCAAGAGATGATCTTTAGGTGGTAGGCTTTCCCAATTGTGGATGGGATGATACTTTTGGCAATATCATCGAGCTGGGCAATATCTCTTTCCTCCTTGGAATAATGTTCTGGATCCTTAATCTCGAGCTTGGTGGTCAAAGTCCCATCTCTGGAGCAGTGGAGGGTACTGTGACTGACTAAATGACTCGGATGGGTCCTTCCGTAATAGTTTCCCAGATTCGGTGATGTCTGGCGGTCAGCGCCATCTTCAGTCTGAATTTCTGATGGTCTCGATAACAAGTATCTGAAGTATGGGGGGGGGGGAGGAAAGAATATACCAGTTACAATTTTTAGATTTCAAAATCTTTTCACTGAGTTAAGTGCTCAGGTCAGTTCGCTCAACTGACTTTTTTAGCTGAGGGTCAGCTGTGTAATCTAACTGAGGTTTCAAAGAGTTAAGCTATGCTGAAGTTGGTGGAAATTAAAGCCCGTGACTTAAATTGAATCTTTTATGAAACGTGGAAGGTTAAGTTCCCAAAACTTGGTGCAGTTTGTATGCTGAGTCAGTTGATTACGGGTTCAAACCAAACCATACAACACTTTTGCGGGCAAGTTGTGACGACCCGCGACCCGGCCTATGCGGATCCCTCCGAGCCGCCACGCAGTGGGTGGGGTGAATCCATATAATCATGATTCATAAATGATAACAAATAGTTATTTATTGAAAAATCGAAATGACAAGTGTTTGGGATAATAAAGGAAAGGTGGGTAATTGTTCAAAATCGATGCCCTAGCATAACATAACTGGGGTCGATGTATGAGGACATCGGTCCCGCACTGTGGAAGCGTTTCAAAAGATAACCATCTACAAGTAGATGATTAGGACATAAGAGGTAACATGAGTTTGGTGGCATAAGCCTTACTAAAGACACAACAATGGTCATAAAGACCGACACAACAAGTACTTGAAAACGAACAACGGACAATAGCGACATCGACATCCCCTTCCTTCGCCTCCACATTGATCAACCTGCATTAGGGAAAACAATGCAGGGGGCTGAGTACAAAAGCACTCAGTGGATTCCGTGCCCCATTTTGATAACAATTTTTCAAAAGATATAGCATGCTTCATTCTTATGGAAGAGGGTTACTTTGGTAAAAATATCCTTCACATAAGTTTTTTTTAAAACAGTTGACGGTTCGAACCATAGAGCATCTCACATTCTTGGATTACCACCCGGTTCAATTAGAGGGGATCCACTCCCTCCAACCGAACCGTCATAACTTCATGTGTACACTACCTTGGCTTGTACGGAGCACAAGGCCGATCGTATTATAAAACTTTCAACATAGGTAAACCACAAGCAATTGAGCATAAAACATTTAGCATGCATATCACACTTTGAAAGCATTGGGTTTAATAACCCTAAAGTTACCTCAGTGGGAGTTTGTAATCCCACAGTTTGAAAATAGAAACCCACCTTGGTTCAAGTTCGTTTGACTAGTCCTCGAATTAGGGATTGCTCGATCCTACAAGAGTTGTCTTAAACACTTAGGTTCACAAGCATAAAAGTGTCTAAAGTCTTAGCATCCTAGGTCAAGCTTATTCCCGAGTTATAACATGTATGTCATGCATGTTATGTAACGTGAGTCACATAAATGTCTTATGCATACTATATAATTTTCATCACATCATATTAATTCATGTACACTTAATTAATCGCTTATCTCATGTCATATGATCACACTTTAAAACATGTAAGATATTCATTTGACTATTGAATACATAACAATTATTCAATTGACTTAGATCATTTTAATCGATTAATTAAGAATTAATTAATTATTAAACCCATATAATTAATTAATAATTAATTATTAAAGACATATAAATTAATTAATAAAGAATTAATTAATGGATATAATTAATTAATCAATAATTAATTATTAAAGGCATATAATTAATTAATTAATAATTAATAATTAAATACATATAATTAATTAATAAATAAATAAATAATTAATTAATTAATTAAGACATACAATTAAATATCAATTAATAAATTATTATAGAATTAATTATTAATAATAAATAATAAACAATTAATCATGCATAAATAATAATAATAATAATAATAATAATAATAATAATAATAATAATAATAATAATAATAATAATAATAATAAACATTAATCATATAATATACAACTTCACATTTAATTACATATGGATATGGACTAAGGGTCCATATCACACATAACAAGTCATCTTGGACTATCATAATTACATTAACTAATATAAGACTAAGCCCATTTCATATTTCTTTTTATTAACTTGGGATAGTCCAATCCAACAATATTATAACAACATAGGTCCAATTTTATGTTACTAGGCTCCTTCAATTTTAAAGAATATAGCCCATTTTTAAAATAAATCCGGACCCAACCGAAATCAATTCAAAAGCCCACAATATTTTAATTCGAGCCCGAACCACATAGCCCACATACACAATTTATTATGTTGGCCCAAGTACATACAAATCTGAAAACTTTGGCCCATTGGCCCAAGTCCAATTCATTATATTTATTTTGGCCCAAAACAACTTAGCTTCAATCTAATTAATTAGGCTATGGTAACACATAAAATAATTTCCAACAACTCATACTCTATCATGTCATTTTGGAAATAATTTACTTAGTACATTCTTGAGGCTCACATATGTATTTTATTAGCAATAAAATCGAATTTAGGCATTAATTGATAATAAACATATTTCTGCAATTTTTTTCAGCATGACACTTTGACGTTGTAAATTCTAATTAAAATAGTAAACGAGATCAAAAAGGCTTGAAATTTTTATGGCATGCTCCTAACACATAATAGAGTTTCCAGAAGTTGTTATACTTCAAAATTATAAGGTTTTACTTGTCCTAATTGAGCCTCGTTTGCAGATCAGTGAATCTGCCAAAGATTGAAGTTCTACTGCACAACAGTTTACTTGAAAATTCAATATAAAATCTTTCATTTGGCCTCAAGGGATGAGGAATATCAACTTAAAATCCTTAGGATGTCTAGTTTCAATTTCCAAAAGGCTAAGCCTTCAAAAGTTACGAATCAAAGGAGAAAAATACTTATACATTTTTCTGCGCAGATTAGATTTTCAAACAAAAGCAGTAGAGTATTAAATCCACCAAAATTACATGCTTCAACGAAAAATTCTGAAAATTTTATATAACCATCCTAACATGCTTATCTACAACATATAAAAATTTGAGATTCAAATTCGAAACCTATCATATCCAAAAGGATAAATCAGAGCAGTGCAGTTTCATACGTTGCACACGATTCATTCCAAGCTTCGTTTATTCAAACTCAAAACACCAACACAGCAGCAATATACTCGGTTTTCAGCCTTAAACACACTCACATATCATCTATAGCTACCATATGATTATGAAGAACATACATTCCTAAGTCATGCTCTTCCTAGAATGCATATAATCGAGTATAACTTTACAACAAGCATCAAGACCACACAAAATCATATTTGCCATCACTACACTATGAAATCACATAAACATCATCTTCTTCACACCAAGACCAAAGGTTCCACCATTTTCTTTCCCTAAACATGCTTCTAAGATATTGAAAAGAAGGAAGAAATAAGAGAAATGAGGATTTAGACTTTATACCTAGCCTTCTTCTCCTCCTCCTTTCTCTCTTACTCTCGGTTCTCTCTCCTTCTCCTTCCTCCCTCACGGCTGCCCGTTTCTCCGGCCTTACTAGATGGTGGTGGTGGTGGTTCCGATGGTGATAGATGTGATAGATGGTGGTAGAAGAAGAAAGGAATAGGGCTTGAGGAGAAGGTGATTTGCAGAGATGGTGAAAAGTTTCATCTGCAACCTTTTTTTTTTAACGTGAATGAAGGGGAGGGGGAATCTCTAGGCAACTAGGAATATCATTACTCTATTTATTTTGATTGGGGATTACGGGAGGTGATATGGGAGAATGAAAAAGGGATAATGATTATGTTAGGGAGAAAAATCTAAGCAAAATCTAATCAATTAAAGAAATAAAAAAAAACTCTAATTAAACACACGCACACGGCACACACGACAAAACACATTCACTTACCTATATATAATATATATTATTATATTATATAATTTTCTTTTATATAGTATTTCGATTATTCTTCCATTATACGACATTCGCTTATCCGATCAAAGTTTCGACCGAGCATATACGTAGAACTAATTATTTCGGTCTTAACGAGACCAATATCCATATTATTCTATAAATTAATTCTTTTACAAAATTAAATAAACAAACGCTTCATATTTATATTATATATATAATTTATCCTTTTGATTAATTATTTCTAATTAATCACATTATTGTATAGGCGATAATAATATCGACATATTTCACTCGAATAATAAAATATGAATGCTCGTGCTATGCAATGCATATGACGTCTAAATTTTTATGATTTAGACGTATAAAATTTATCGGGAATAAGTGACTGTTCTATTATCTGATTAACTCTAATTAAATTTTTATATACTTACAACGAAATTTTTAGGCTCGAATTTTCGGGGTTCTACACAAGTGTATAGCTTGGTATTAGATTGCGAGTTCTAAGGGACCTATTCTTAGATTGCGGGTTCTAAGGGACCTAGTGTCTTTGATTGCGGGTTCAAAGACAAACTTGAAGTTTGGATGTTGGGGGTTTTCCAACTATGAAACCTTCTACACAGAGAGAAGTGAAAGTTTATTCCTAAGGCTTTGGACTCGATCTTTTGGGAGAGAGTCTGCTCAGAAATAAATATGCAAGAATCTATATTCCAGACTCGATCAAAGAAAGGTCTTTTTGAGAGGCTAGATGAAAGAAAAGGAGGAGGTGTAAACAATCGACTTCTACTAATTTTTCGATTTGGTTGTTCTTGCTCTGGAGAGAGTCGTTGTCTGCTGCTTTGCTTAAATATCTTCAATTCACTCTGCGCTTTTCTCTCAGTGTCTCTCTCTCTCTCTCTCTCTCTCTCTCTTTTCTTCAATATGGAGACCTCTATTGAAATAGAGAAAGATCTACTTAGCCATTGGAAATAGCCGTTTGATCTCTGCCAAAAGCATGGCACTCCATCTGCTTCACTGCAAACTTTTCAAAAATAGCAACTGTGGTCTTCGCTTTTTGTGCGTCTCTGTTGTCGGTCCATTTATAGTAAGTTTCCATCTGACTTGTGCTTCCGAGTAGATTTAAATTTTGATTTCAACTCTTTTGCCTTCAACGTCTTCAAAGTCTTCTCTTCCTAGCTTGTGACGTCTCACTTCAACACAACTTCTCTTCATACTTGAGCTGCACAGTTCAGTTATGGAGTCAATTGAGTTGAGGTCTAGCTATCCAAGTTCCTCACGAACTATCTTCTTCGTCTAGCTGACTTCTTCTGCTTGATTCCTGTAAAGATAAAAATTCCTACGCTCAAACAGTGAGCTCTAGCTAAGTTCAGACTAATAGCTTTCATCTACTCGCTGGGGTTAGTTGGGTTTTGGGATAAATCAAAACCTTTATAATTTTCCCAACAATTTCCATGTGGAGAATCGTCCACAGTGAATCGGGTAAGCTTACAAGCAACGTCGAGTTCATCGTTCCTCCACATGCACAAGAAAGAAAACACACAAACATGCAATAGAATACACTCAGTGGTTTTCAAAGATCTGTTCAGTTGACCACTGAAAAATTTCGACTCACACCTCGTGAACCGGAGTTAGCAGTTTTGGAACTACTGCACTGATACCACTTGATGGTCCCGGTAAAGAGTAACTAGTGTATGGGGGGGAGAGGGAGGATACACTAGTAGGAATTTTCAAAAACAATCAAAAATCAAGTTAATGGTTATTCAAAAACTAAGCAGTTCAATTGACTCAATAACTGTAAACGACAGTTGGAGGATTCACACAGTTGAGTGCACATGTGACTTCTTTGACTAAGGGTCAGCTGTGTAACACCAACTGAGGTTTTAATCAGAGTTAATGCTTTGCGGTATTTGGTGGTTTAAGCTCGCATAAACTCAAAACCTTTGCGAGGGAAGGTCAAGTTCCCTAAAACTGTTTTTAGTGCAAATTAAACATTTAATTGCAAGTCATTTGGTTAGGTAACTGAAATATAAAAGACTAAAAGTAAAGAGACACAGTATTTTAACGTGGTTCGGAGATCAACCTCCTACGTTCACAATTTTCTTTTCGGAGAAGCAATCCACTAGATAAGCTTAGGCGTGCTTATCAAACGTTCTACTTAGTTTATGGGTACCATGCAACCTAACCAGTTCGATTACGGGTTCGAACAAAACCTTACAATACTTTTACAGGTAAGTGCACAACCCACAGTTCTTTTCCGGGCAAGAACAACGCCTAAAATGGTTTTTTCGGGCAGGTGCACAATCTATCCTTAGATTGCAGGTTCTAAAGGATCTAACTCTTTCATTGCGGGTTCAAAGAAACCTAAGGGTGGGTTGGGGGTTTTTCCAACTAGGTTGCCTTCTACACTGAGCACAGTGGAGGCAACAATCTAAGGCTTAGAGACTCGATCTATTACAGAGAATCTGCTTAGAGAAGCAAGAACTACTTATTCTAGAATCAATCAAGCAAGGGCTTTTTCTGAGAGGCTAGGCAAAGGAAATGGAGGATGGATGGACACTCTACTTCTACGGTTTCTTCTTTTTGGTTTTGCTTGAGAGAGAATTTGCTTTGAATCTGTTTGTAAGCTCTTTTGCGTGTGTGCTCTCTCTCTCTCTCTCTTGTAAATGTGGAGACCTCTATTTATATAGAGAGGGAGGTAAACTAGCCGTTGGAAGTAGCCGTTTGACCTCTGCCAAAAGTATGACACTCCACCTATTTTTCTGCAACATTTGCTAAAATGGTAACTTGGACCCTTGCTTTATGCAAGTTCTCTTGGTCGTTCCATTTATGGAAAGTCTCCAGCCTGTCTTCGCGAATCTGGTAGATTTGAATTTCAAACTCTAACTGCATTTTTTCTGTCTTCAATGTCTTCTCTTTTTGACTTTGCGACGTCTGAGTTCAACGCATGATCTCAACATGCACGAACTGCACGGTCACTCAATTGTGGAGTCAACTTGTGTAGAGTTAACTTGGCCAAAGCTTCTTCCTGGGTTGACTGGCCATCTTCGCTTCTCAGTCTAACTGAGGTCATCTGCTTGAAACCTGTAAAGATAAATTCCTAACGCTCAAACAATGAGTTTTATTTAAGTTTAGACTGATGGCTTCATCTACTCGTTCGGATCAGTTGAGTTCTGGGATAAATCAAAACCTTTACTAATTTTCTCATATATATATATATATATATATGTACGCCGTGAATTCAAATTGAAAATAAAAATGAAAGAACTTAAAATATATAATGAAAAAAAAAAGACAAAGACGAAGATTAAAAAAATGAAACTAAAACTGCAAAAAATGAAAAACAAAAAACATTTAAAAAAATGAAAATGT